>NC_051170.1:57798986-58398986 GCF_013339725.1 Rhipicephalus microplus | reverse complement strand
ATTCGATGGCATATTCGGAAAAACATCTAGAGCAAATGTTTCCCTGCCTTTTTGGAAAGAACCCGTTTGAACTGCACATCGGAAACGCATGCTTAGATTTCATGTGGAAGCTCGAGTGGTAACCTTAAACCGAGGTTGCTGCATGTAAGAGCCAAGGAAGAGAGCATTCAGTCGGCAGGCTCGGCTGGAAGTAGGCGGGATGCAGCAACTATAGGAGTTTAAAACCGAGATCAGCGTGACATGACAGAGCAGCAAACGTTAAAAAAATCAGTTGTTTTCTGACAGCGGCAAAAACGTTAGACGCTGCGTTGTGTGTTTCATGTTTTTCTCCTACTATTGCAAAGCTGCATAGTTTCTTGTATCCCAAAGACGACATTGTATAAGAAAACGTTTTTCTCCTTCAGAAGATTGTGTTATGTGTTTTTTTTTCAGGAAGAGTTTCCCGTGCACATTCACAGTAGGTCGAACTGGTCTGCTCTTTTTTGTTACTGTTATCCTTTCACAATAACATAGTTATTGAGTCAGCTACTAAGACCAAGTAGATCGCACTTTCAGTAATGAGTGTGATTACTAAGTTCGCACTTCTGGAATCCCAGCCCAAACCTGCTGAAGAGATTGTATTCATCAATTGAACACAAAGCCATCATTTTTTCGGCACCTAGGCTTAGTCGAGGGGAACGGTAACTGCCGTGATTTGGCAGTGTCTGACCATGATATTTTTTGGGGGCTCAGACTTCAACTTTTCTTGCTGCACATTAGAACCGACATGGAGACGTGTCATTTGTTTGCATAAATTCCAGCCTCGAGGTGCCCTGCAAGTCATCATGGACAGTCAAACCAAACAATCATGAAGGAAACAGAGAGAAAATGACAACAAACCAGACGAAGAAACGTCCAAATAATGTGCTAATTCTGTTTGCCAGTTTGAGCATGTGCGATATGCGATTAAGCGATGGAGCATTATCTTTGTCATTGGGATGCCGTTGTGCTGACAGCTGGCTATAAAAGGAGACCATATACGTCTTCATATTTCATTGCATGCAGTGAAGTTGTCGTTTGGGGCCCCGCCGTGGTGGTCTAGTGGCTGGCTAAGGTACTCGGCTGCTGACCCACAGGTCGCGGGATCAAACCCCGGCTGCGACGGCTGCATTTCCGATGGAGGCAGAAATGCTGTAGGCCCGTGTGTTCAGATTTGGGTGCACGTTACAGAACCCCATCTGGTCGAATATTCTGGAGCCCCCCACTATGATGTCTCTCATAATTATATGGCAGTTTTGGGACGTTAAACCCAACAGCTGTCCTTCCATCAAACTATTCCTGAAAAATAAACATTATTATAAATAATACTAGTATTATATCAATCAAACAATCAAGCGGTCGTTTGGAGAGTGTTTAATGTTATGAAAAATATGTCTACGCAATGCCTCAAGCTCTGTTGTATCCACTATAAGCCAAGTCGTGCGATGCAATATAGACAGACGGCACTCCGATGTCACTACCTAAAGAAGCCCCGTGTTTGTTTAACTTCAACAGCCGTTCTTTATCACTTCACACCAGTGACGTTAAAGGGAAGCACACTAGTGCTTCACCCGAACAAAAGTAATGATAACACTACATCCTTGTTGCAACACAAAGCAAACAAAGAAACAAAGCAGCAGGAATTCCAGCGGCACCGTTCTGATTGGTATGTGAGATTTAACGCCCCAAAACCACGATATGATTATGAAAGACGCCGTAGCGGAGGGCTCCGGAAATTTCGACCACCGGGGGTTCTTTGAAGGGGCCATGCATTACTTCTTAAGCATGGCCAGGAAACGCTGCCGATCGGGAGCAGAGGCTCCCGACAACACGCGAGTCAAATATTACAGTGCAGCACGTGGCCTGGAATTCACAATAAGATATCTAATTCAACTAAAAATTGCTTTTTCATTTCTCGACAAATCACGCAGTATGCTCAAAAAATCACACGCAATAAGCCCATCTATCAGGCATTGGCTGATTTGAAAATGGGGTGCTCGCTCCCTACAGAGGTCACCACGGGAAGCCACTACTTGTCCACGCGTGCGCGCGCGATCACACTGAAAAGTTGCGCATTAAAAAAACGAAGTGCTCAAGGTCACGAGGCGCGTGTAACGTTTTTCTGTTGACCTGCCACACCTCCCTGCTTAGCTTCCAGCGCTTTCGTAGAGACGAGAGAAGAAAGAATGCAATTGTAGCGTGGGACAAACTATTCTAACTCCACTCGCACTGGACAGATTCTCGACATTTTAGTGACGTTGAGTTCGTGAGGCAATAAGCTCTTCCACTGAATTCTTTCAATGGTTACTTGAAAAAGTGTTTCACGGCACCTTTAACCTGCACCCAAATCTGAGCACACGGGCCTACAGCCTTTCCGCTTCCATCCGAAATGCAGCCATCGCAGCCAGGTATAACTGATGACTGGGTCAGTTGGTGCATGATAAAATGATTTTGTTTTAGCGCAGCTCAGCGTGAGCGCAAAGAAAAAATACTATGCAGTCAAGAAGTGAAAAGACAGACGACAGTGTGAGCGCTAAGTAAGTGTGAGCGCTAAGTGTATAGCGCTCACACTGTCGTCTTTTTTCCCCTTCTAGATCGCATAATATTTTTGTTTCGCGCCCAAAGCGCAGCCGGGATTCAAACCGCAACCTGCGGGTCAGCAACCGAGTACCTTAGCCACTAGACCACTGCGGCGGGGCAAAGCAGCACTGATCTGTATGCAAGTTTCAAGTGTAGCCGTATCGCTGTGGCTGTCTTATTTCCCAACCATAGCGTGCAACATAACGACCAAGTCTCCCGCTATCCAAAGAAGCCGCCGGCGTTGAAATAAGCGCAGAATGCTTTGCCGGAAAGCTGTGTTCCTCGGATTGCTCTGCAGCGATCAGAGCCACGGCAAAGTCACGAGTCATGCGCTCAGGTTTGCTCACTGTACCTAACTAATGCCCTTCTATTTCTCTCTACCTTGGTCACGTCGTCAGTCTGCACCCGATACGACCGAGGCCTCTGGGCTGGACTGAGCACTATTGCTGAAATTTCGCTGTCTTCTATCTATACTCAATTTCCAAGGACAATTTGTGGTAACAGAGTTATTGCATGACGACGGTCGTAGAGAAGCCTTTGCTTATTCCGAAATGTTCTTGTATCAGAGGCTTCTAAGAGTGTCCGTATTTGATAGTACAATGTTCTTCGGGTGTAGAGAGCACGTAGAGCATAACCACTTGCCCCTGAGAAGCCGGGCTGGGCATGTACCTAAAGGATCCAGGAAATGTCTGTACGCTAGGAGAGCTAGGCAAGCCTCAGCCGATTTTTCTAAAGCCCGCTTTACCATGTGCACTGTACGTTCGGCTTATCCATATGAGTGCAGATGCTTGGGATTGCATGTCACGTGACTGAAGCCATAAGTTGTTGCGAAGATCACGGATTCCGCAGACGCGAATTGAGGATCTTTGTCTGTTACGACCACTGCTCCAATCCTGTGCCTAGTATATATACTTTTGATGTGCGCAATAACCGCCGCAGAGCTCCTGGAAGATAACAGGGCGAGCTACGCGGGAAATGGAAAAGATCAGCTCAAATCTTCAACCAAGGCAAGCTAGGGGACTGCGATGGAAACATGGGTTTGACGTTTTAACGTGTAGCCTCGCACACTACCAAAAAGTGTTAACCAAAGCTCCCAGCTTGGTGCTGAGACCGCACCACTACAGAGATTCTCGGGCCCTTCCGCGACATTTTACAGTACCCTGATGACAATCACACAAAGAACAAAGTACTTCGCTCCTTACGTTATGAGGCACGACGAGGCCAGAGCCATGTAGGAACACGCCATTACATATTTTAAGGCTCGCTCTGTCTGACCAATAAGGGCTCTGCCAAGTGCTCACTTCATCACAACATGGCCAGCCCTCCGTACAGTACAATTGAAGTTGTCGCCAAGTGTCGTGTCGTTTTTGCGCCAACCTTATTCTGTTCCGGTGTGCCGAAAACTTCAATTTTCTGACACAGCCTTCTGCATGGCTCGATACTTCGCTGCACTCTAGCTCACCCTTCTCTACATCTCTTTCCGCACAAGGAATCCCAAAAAGAGCGTTGGTGGTGCCAATCTAATTTTCGAAAACATAAGAGAATGAAAATCGAAATCGCATGAACTTAAGCTGAAATCTTTGTATTCTAGGGGGAAGCACATCAATGGGTGACTGTCCTAGTAGCAATACGAGCGATTCGTGGTCGGTCGCAAATTGACATTTCAGCTCTATCAAAATACTTTTCAGCTGTTCCACCACCCGCGCACGTCAGCGCAAGCGCTTCCTTTTTTTATTTGCGTGTATCGTTGTTTTGTTGGTGTTAATAAACGAGACTGATATGCAACCAGCCACCTTTGGCCGTCTTACCGCACTTGCATGGGCACACAGCCATGCAAGCGCAGCATGAGCAGAGAGGGGGAGGGGCCACGCGTTACCTCAATCTCCTTTTTTAGGGTAGAGGAGAGGGCACGAAGTGTAGACACGCTGGCGCTAAAGAAATCAATTCTGTTCTAGCCTCGAAGAACAAAAGGCCGCTTGACGAATCATTGGCTCGACAGAACCCCTGTTTACAGTTATTGAAATATTTGACAAGTGTGATAAAATACGCGGCTCGCTGTATAACACGATGCCCACATTAGTCCGACCTCGTTGGTTTAGCAATCTCATTAGCCTCTATGATGAACACAGAGTTGAAAAATGGGAGCAAACAGTGTTTCAGTTAGGCCAAGCACGCCAGAATATCGACGCCAGGCGCGGCGAACGAAGCATGGTACCACAGCCAAGTTAGAACTCCTTGGTCGCGGCCTCGAAGGAGCCATAGACTCATGTAGACACAAGACAGTGTTCAAAACCCTAATGCGAATGAACTGGCACGAACGCAAATGTGTGCCTAATTTCAGTAAGCTGCCACTCGTTGCTTAGCTCAGATAGTGTTAGTTGATGCAAATCTCATATCATCATCGCACCACAGTGGGCATTGAAAAATACAAAGACCTGCAAAGACTAAGAAAACTAAGATTAAATGGGCCTTTACGTTCACGAGAATATGAGATCGCGTGCCAGTGAAGGCGGCAAATGAAATCATTACAGAAAGTAATAGAGACTTCGCAGCGAGTCTGTAATTAATAATTAAAAGTCACCTCAGCTGAAAAATAAATAATGAGCTAGGACAAGTGCTATCATTTGCTCTGCTTCATTCTTTGCCTCAGTTTTTCTTCTTTTTTGCCGCATGACCATCATTGTGATGAAGTCAGGGACATGGCCTTCCTCAATTCATATGAAATATATTGAAGAATAACGGCATCGCCTTAATTATGCAGGTCATACACGACAGTGTAGGTCGGAAGTTGAATAATCAAGAAATAACACATTCTCTCTCTCAGACAGAGATGAACAATAGCGTCAACATGTGCACTATACCTTTCTGTTTTTTTGTAACATATTTTTGTTATCCTCTATCCTTCTCACCCTGTAGTCCTAGCACAGTGTGCCAGCCAATCTGAACTGACTGCCCGCCTTGTTGTTCTATTTCTTCCGGCCTTATATGTAGTCTCCGGGCCAGTGTGCTACAATTGCACACCATACCGCGCACTTTGAAAAATAGACTATATATGATTAACAATAAGGTACCACAAATATGAAATACATAAAACAGAGGAGCTGTCCGTAACTTGCAGCGCCCTCCTCTCACACGGGGTGCCGAAAAGTCAAGCTTTGCGAAGTTTTTGCATCGTTCTAGTTAAACAGAATTTCTGTAAATTTATCAGCCCGTGTGAAACATCCACGCGAACACCGTGTGAAACGAAGCCTATAGCAAACAGACAACAATCTAGTAGCCACTGTCAAGAATTGTGTACTAAACGGAATCTGTACAGAGTCGCCTCAATTCCAAATACATTTCCTTTACTTCGTTATGAAACTGTTTAACATGAAAAAAGTTGTGGTTATTCGCAGCCGCCTAATCTCGTCTAAAGCCAGCATTGTCGGTGAAATTGCCAGCAGTCCTCACTTTTCCGAATACTCCACACGCACACCAAAATGTGCGAACGGAAAGCGCTGGCGACAACACGCAGAGCACAATGAATTATGGACAACGCTTTGTTCTAAAACTGATTTACATGCCCAAATGTGCTCGGGAAAGTGTAAGGTGGAGAGGAAACATGAAAAAAAGCCATTGAAGCGTCAGTGACTAAACAACTTGGCGGTAACTATATGCACGTTCACTAGAGGCTAACCAATCTTCATTTCTTCGCTGTTTCAGGCCGTTGAACCCTATTCTTTCGAACGAAGCTTTATGCAGCTTTAAAGAGCGAAAGTGCCTTTGTGTCTGCGTCAACAGCCCTCATGAATATGTAGAAAAGTAAAGGCAAACAGATCAGGAATGTGCGTGTGTTCTTAGGGCTGAACAAAGTGGAAGGAACAGTCACAGATGCCCACATGCACCACACTTAAATGCACAAGTGTACATGTTCGTTGGAGAGAACGTTCGAGAAGCTTCGCACGCAAGCTACCGCGTACACATGTGCTCTAAAAGGGTGCTAGGATCGTTACGATTCCTGGCGGAGAGGATCCGAACCAGAAGTTCTTTTCAGCGTGCCCTATGAGATAAGCATCGGCAGAGTGACAAAACACAAAGTGAGCCTAGTAAATAGAAAATAGTGCATTCTAGCGCCGAGGTACGGGTGCCATTATCAGAGTTATCAATCATAAATTTGTGTTAGGTTCAGCATTTACTCTTCTCTTTGTTCAGCAGGAGAAGAGCCACGCAATAATCTAGTACTTTTTACCTCTCATGTACACTCGCATTTTCATTCATAAATGCCAATCGTTCGGCAAAAGTCAAAAAATGAAGAAAGGGGGCAGCAATCAGTAATTTCTAATATTGAGAGCTTCGCCGGAACAATATGGCTCACACTTTTGCTTTTACTTGCTTCACGTCATTGAAGACTTTGCTTGAAAGAATGCAGCTCCTATTAGAAAGTAGTCTTTTTCGGCTATGCTTCCAATATGAACACGTCGTTGATAGATTCATAAGCACAGAATTCTTTTCTTGGGTTCTTCCGCTCAGTGACAGATTTCTGGAGCTGCTGTTACTTATATTTGCTCCCTCATAATTTTTCCCGCCTGCATTCACTGCAAGTGCAACGTATTCAGCTTTCTTTGCTGCCTACTGATTTACTTCGCAAAGGAGGTTATTGTGAAGGCCCCTTTACGAGAACTTGTGTATGCGTGATAACCTGTTGCGCTGCCTTCTTTTATTGCCTTTGTCGTAAAGACTGCAAATACAGAAATATTGCGAAGTGCTTCTTGAAGGAATTTTTTTGTTGTTCGAGTAAAAGTTTGATTCCCGTGTTGACGTTTATTTATGCAAGTTAGTGCATTTGTTCGCGCATTCTCTAAGTACGAGCGGCTTTTATTGATAGAGCTTGTGTTACTTTTGGCCGGTAGGCATTGCAGAATTTTTCGAACAACCATCTTTTCCCTTATTTCGTTTTGCCCACTCTACATATAAATGAAGTCACACGTAGAACTAACTTTCCTGTTTTTTATTGCTATGAATTTTCTGTTTGGACAGGGCAATCTTGAAAAACATCGTACAATTATTGAGATATGAGCCCTGCTCGTTTAATGCAGTGCCAACCAGTTTTATAAGTACTGGCAACTGTTAGCAAATTTTTCTTTATTTCTGCCTTGTTCAAGTGAATCACACAATGATAAGGACACCTGGTGCTCGCAAGGATGGTAGCCCTGGACAATGCTACATAAATCAACCTCAGCGTGCATCGCCTAACTACAAAGGACGTTAACCGGCCTTGCCGAATATATCACAGGAGCTTATATGAAATGTTTAAAAAAAATTGGATAGTCAGCACAGCAAACAAATTTGTTTCATGAACCTTCGTGTACTGGTAAAGTAGTTCCTAGACCAGGCGTGGCTGCGTGGTAGAATGCTTGATTGCCAAGTAGAATGCTGGGGATTGATCCCCGCGGGGACCCTGACATTTATTTGCACTCTTCCGGTCAATTCTGCTGATATCAAGTTTTTTTAACGCCCTCGTGTTAACATTACCCATGTGTGTTCTCGTGGCTCTTGAGTAGATACTAAATGTCAATCACCCGTGGCACATACCCGCATACCAGTGGCACATACTCACCCACGGGCTTGTGCCACTGTTTGGCGAGAAGTGTTTGATGACGTACGCGATGGGACTGTGACATTATTTATTTTTGAACAGCGTGTTATGTTCGTCAGACCATCTTACCGTGAATTACTAATTTTGGTTCACGCCAAGTTAAGGGGGCTATCACGAGAGCATCCAGACGTAAGTGGTTAGATAGATAGATAGATAGATAGATAGATAGATAGATAGATAGATAGATAGATAGATAGATAGATAGATAGATAGATAGATAGATAGATAGATAGATAGATAGATAGATAGATAGATAGATAGATACGCAAGTAGATTCCAAAAGTGCTTGCAACGCAAGAAACGCTTCCCTATTTAAAAAAATCACCGCCACAGCTACCAATTGAGTGATGTTGGAAGAGCTTGCTCGGTGACGATCGGCTAACCGGTGAATTCTCAGTACATATTTTAAAAGCCTGTCTCTCAGGTTTTGATTGCAAGGTCCTTGTGGCAAGCCAAAGCTGCTGCTGCGTTGCGAGGCCGCTGCACTGCGACCTTGGCTTCTGTGGTGCTCGTGCGGCCGAGTGCTAAAGAAGAGTGTGGTGGTGGTAGTGATCAGATGAAGAATAAGATGCTTGTTTCTGCAGCCCTTGAGGAAGCACGGCACAGCATCCTGAGGAAGTGGTAGAGGAAGAAAAGATAGGAAAGGATGAGTAGATAGAAGCTTGCAGCAGTTTAAGGCTACTTCCGAGGCTGGGGGTGTCCAAAGGTGAAAGCAAGAGGCTCCCATGAGACTGATGTTTACTATAGTTAAGAGTGTTCATTGCGTAAGATGCCGGCAAAGAGAAAGGAGGCAAAATGCCTAGAGTAGTGTGCGCCGCCTTGGACGTTGTAGTGCCATCTAGTGAGCATTCTTAAAAAAGCCTGGAAAGCCAACGCCTTGATCGGCGGTATGCGATCTATTGAAATTTGACATCTAAGGAGCATTGTTGGAATCGCTGGGAGGGACGACTTGAGTGGCGGTGCGCCATATAGTGAGCAATACTGAAATCGCCGTAGAGCAGACGCCTTTAGCAGTGGGGAATCATCTTGTGAGTATTTTTTAAATCACTGGAGAATGGTTGACGCCACTGCCACCACCGCTGGACAAGGCGCAAGCATAAGTAGCTTGTCAAAGAAGCTTCTAAAAAGAGATGGCTTTCGCACGACCCTCTCGTCGAGGCTGCGTGAGGCTCTGAGGAGTTGTGTCCTTGATGAACAAGCACGGGCGATTCAGCACGCCCATGTGGCGGCGTCGAGGCAAGCCCTTGATGTCTCTTCATCAGAGGCTTACGTCCACCCACTTCAACTTCCTTGTTTCTGTGGGTAAAGTTCATTTCTTCTCTTCGCCACCTTCCAATCCTCTAAGGCAAATGCATTGGACACCGCATAAATTTTCGTCTATGCTACGCTAGAAACCATATCAAGTTTCTTTATGATACCTTCTGTTAAAGAGCAGGAACAACAAGCAGAAAGCTATATTTAGGAGCATAACCACGTGCTCGCACACTACATCTACCAAATGAATAATTTCGTTAAGATATTCAGTTTTGCAAAAAGTATGCTCCCGATATTTCTAAAATTTCATGCAGATGCAGCGTTTCAGTGCGGCCGTGTTCGACTTGATGTTGTAGCACTCGCATTTGTTCGAAGTTTATGCTCTACAAGCTGGCAATAAGGGGGAAAATAGATTCCAGAAGAGCCATAGACCAAAATACAATAAAAAGATAACTGGGCGCATGGGCCCGGTCTGCTATTACCTGGATATGCCGCTCCTTTGCAATCTACCACAAGGTCGTATTCGTTTGTTTTTCTTTATATCTTACCACCAGCCTTGCCACGTCGCGTGGAGGTAGAAGTAATTTCCGCTTGGAAAGTAGAGTTTCGAAATTCGGTGCCCTAACACGCACAAAAAAAGAGCAGAGTGATAGAACCCGTATGGTCAACAGTATATGATACCAGAAGGCTTTTCATGGGTGATCCAATGTAGGTGCAGGTTTACCGCTCCCGGGCTGCACAATGCTGCATTGAAGCTGCCGCCAGGACTAGTTCAATTAACATCATTTTCTATTAACTGCTTTTTTGAAACAACTGCTGTGCTTCGTCAGTTGAGTGTACAACTGCACAATGCTACGCCGCGTAAACGAGGTTGTGGAAGTTTATGGTTGTAATATGAAACTAAATAAATAAATCGCACAAAATAAAAAGAAAAAAATACTATCGCCCATTCTAACTGTCTTGAAGCGATGGCTGGGAAAAGTAATTAACATATGCTTTTACTTGTAGCAGTTTCTCAAGTGCTTCATATGTTTGTGTTCTGGCTCAGGCAGATGTGATAGTAGGGAACGTAATGTTGTTATAAAAGAAAAAAAAAGTGCGCTTCGTTACGCTACATGTAAGAAAGAAGATATGTAAAAGAAATGAGAGTGGCGTTATCATGAGAGCTATAGTTAATTGGTAGGCAGTGACTTGAGGCAGCCCCATTAAGCATCAAATCTTATACTTTACAGTCTCGTAGAGAATGAGAAGCAAAACAGCTGTACCGGCTGCCAGGATTGACCGAGGAAAGTAAGAGGTTGGCTCACAGTTAATCAGAAGCTTGCCAACGCAGTTAGTGCGAGTGCCACTGTCAAACCTCTAAATCTTCCATTAGAGTCACTTGACTTATATTGTGATAGCAATTATATGAACACCCTCGGTGGATATTAAATGCGAATCATTCCTAAAGAAAGTTATGCAATTTGGGCGTTTGTATTTAACTGAGACTAAACTGGGATGAAGTCATCGTCGAAATTGTCTCTGCTCGCCGAATACACTTTGGTGGACTGATTGATAGACATAAAACTAGACACGATAAAAACATGTGGTTGTACATTACTGTTCAGAATGCTATTGATTAGTGATAGGGGTGTAACAGGCATAGCGTGCTGTTTGTAAAGACGTATACGGCACGTAACGAATGGGACAAACACAAGCGCCGGCTGAGAAAGGCCACGTCGCTGACTGTTTTTTTTTATTATAGGCAAGGCTGATGTACATATTGGCTACCACTGCCTCCTTACGTTTGTAATATGCAACAAAGTACGTGCTTGTTGCATTTAAATTATCAAGTTGCATGGCGTCCATATGTTTACGCAACATCGGCAGTTATGTGCGATTCGTGAGAAGTATGTGCATTTTTTGTGTACATATAGTTTTCAAACGAAAGCTTACTGGCTGCCACATTACTATACCCCGAACTGTCTCAACTATGATTGGGCCTTCTTAAAACAGCCGCAAACTGGCAGCCACGCCTAAATTTGTACTCCCGAGAAACAGCCCTTAGATAAGTTCCCCGCTCTTGTAGGGAGATGTTTATAATCAGCGATGTTTATACTTATTATATGTGCACACACACACACACACACACACAGTGAGAGAGAGAGGTTAAAAATCCTGAAAAAATGCAGCTGCCGCCTTGGTAGCGGGTGTTCTGGAGTATGTGATAGGCCTTCCCTGGCGCAATTTCAGTACGTCAAGTGATGCTCGATTTGTTCATCCGGGATTTGTTCATCCGAGTTTGCGTGCAAAGCTTGTTCAAAGATCTCGCGAGTGAACGTGTACACTTGTGCATTTATGCATGGGTGCTTGTGAGCGTCTGTAAGTGTTCCTTCCGCTTTGTCCAGCCTCAGAACACACGCACATTCCCAATTGGCTTCCCTTTATTTTTCTTATTATTCACGGGTCCCTCTGACGCAGACACAAAAGCGTTTACACCATTCAAGGCTGCATAAATCTTCGTACAACAGGATAGGGTTCAATGGCCTGAATTCGGGAAGAAGCGAAGATTGGTTTGCCATTAGGGAACGCGCATAGTTACCGCCAAGTTGGTTAGTTTCTAGCGAACAATAATGCTTCAGTGGCCTTGTTTACGTTTCCCCTTCACCCCACACTTTCCCGAGCACATTCGGGAATGTAAATCAGTTTTAGAACAAAGCATCGTGCATAATGCATCGTGCTCTGCGTGTTGTCGCTGGCGCTCCTGCTTGCACATTTCAAAGTGCGTAGTAGAGCTATGCGACGCGCCTCTTCGGCGAAGCAGAGAGTCTCGGCGACAGTGACGTTGTCGTGGTCACAGAAAGGCAATATTGTGTCGATTGTGTGCCGGGGCGAACGTGTATAAAGCAAAAAGAAAGGGCTATAGCCTGTAATCTCATGCTTCGTAGTGTTGAACGTGTAAGTAATGAACGGGAGTACGTCATCCCAGTTCTTGTGGTTGCATGAGACATACATAGACAACATGTTAATAATGGTGCGGTTGGTACGCTCCGTCAGCCCATTAGTTTGGGGGTGGTATGGTGTCGAGTGACGCAGGCTGGATTCACATAAACGGAGTAGCTCCTCCACGACATCCGCTGTGAATTGTCGTCCACGATCACTGATAATCAGGCGAGGTGGGCCATGTCGGAGGATTACGTACTGTAACAAAAACGACGAGACTTCACTGGCAGTTGCGGAGGGGACGGCCGCCGTCTCGCAGTAGCGTGTGTGGTAGTCGACGCAAACAATTATTCATCGGTTGTCCTTAGCCGATTGTGGAAAGGGGCCCAGAAGGTCAATGCCCACTTGTTCGAAAGGTGCGCTTGGAGTAGGCATCGGCTGTAGAAGACCAGCTGGACCAGTTGATGGACGTTTGTGACGCTGACATTGCATGCAGCTCACCACATAACTCTCAACAAACTTCTGCATACCAGGCCAATAAAAGCGCTGTTTAGTCCGGTGAAGCGTCTGCGCCAAACCTAAATGTCCAGATGTAGGGTCATCGTGCATGACACTCATAATAACTGTTCGCAGGCTCTCCGGCACCACTAGAAGGAAACGCGCGCCACTGCTAGAGAGGTTCCTTTTGAACAACAGTCCATCACGCATACAGAAACGGCGTGCACTAGTGGAAGCGAATGCAGCGGCGAATAGTGGTGCTAGTTTAGCATCCTTCCGCTGTTCTGCTATGAAACTGGGATAGTCCGGGAACGTAGGCGACACAGACGCTACAAGCTGATCAAGGTCATCGGATTCACAGTCTGTTGTGCTAAGTGGCATACGTGAAAGACAGTCTGCGTCAGCATGTCGACGACCACTCTTGTAAGCGACGGTAAAACTGTATTCTTGTAGCCGGAGTGCCCAGCGCGCAAGGCGGCCAGAAGGGTCACGAAGGTTGACAAGCCAACACAACGAGTGGTGGTCGGTTACGACTTTGAATGGGCGTGTGTACAGGTAAGACCTAAGCGGCTGAATTGGAAATAATACCGCCAGGCACTCTTGTTCCGTAACTGTGTAGTTTGTTCCGGCCTGCTTAGGGAGTGACTTGCGTATGCGATGACGTGTTCACGGTCGCCGTAACGTTGTACTAGGACGGCTCCAATATCTATGCCACTAGCATCCGTATGAAGCTCTGTCGGAGCAGAAGGACTGAAGTGCTGAAGGACGGGTCGTGACGTCAGCAAAAACTTCAATAGACGGAATGAAGAATCGCACTCCGGAGTCCACTCAAAGGAATTGTCCTTTCGTAAGAGGCATGTGAGAGGATACGCAACGTCGGCAAACTTCGGAATAAAGTGGCGGAAGTACGAACAAAGCCCCAGGAAACTACGAAGCTCCTTGACGGAACGCGGCGCATTGAACGCGTCAACTGCTGCTGTCTTCTGGGGGTCAGGGCGGATGCCATCCTTGTCAACGAGATGCCCGAGCACAAGCGTCTGGCAGTCTCGGAAGTGGCATTTCTTCGAGTTTAAAATTAGGCCAGCGTTTAGGATGCAGTTCAAAACAGTATCCAGACGAGAGTTGTGTTCACTGAACGTGCGGCCAAAGATGACGACGCCGTCGAGGTAGCACATGCAGATGTTCCACTTCAAGCCACGCAGAATGGTGTTCATAAACCTCTCGAACGTTGCCCGTGCATGGCACCACAGTACAAATGGCATCACGTTGAATTCAAAGAGCCCATCAGGGGTTACAAAGGCAGTCTTTTTCTTGTCCTTTGGGTGCATCAAAATTTGCCAATAACCGAATCGTAATTCTACGGAGGAAAAATAAGAGGCCGAATGTAAGCAGTCTATTGCGTCCTCTATACGGGGCAGCGAGTATACGCCCTTTTTAGTCATGGCATTCAGCCGGCGATAGTCGACGCAAAATCTCCAAGATCCATCTTTCTTCTTAACAAGGATTACTGGTGCTGCCCACGAACTGGCTGACTCTTGTACCACTCCCTTTTGCATCATTTCCTGCACTTGGTCGTTGATAATTTGTCATTCTGACGGGGAACCACGATATGGTTTTTGGCGAATCGGACTTGCCACGCCAGTGTTGATGGTATGGCGCGTTCGAGACAGGGGGATAGGAATTACTTTGCCCTTCTGCGCAGTCAAATACCGAAACGTGCTTCAACAGCACGTTCAATAAAGTTTGGCACTCGCTTGAGCTAAGCGACTTATTTATTGTTGCCATAAGCGCCCCGTCCAAATTGTGACAACCAGTTCCGTCACGTTCTTCCGGCACGTCTGTGAGCTCGACCACTGATAAGGTCGCGTGTTCTTTGCTGACCGAAGCTAATTTAAAACCATTGGGTAGTGTCACGGGCTCAAAGGAACAGTTTACAGTCCATAGGCCAGTCCTTCCGCCATCAATTGACACCACATGATGGGGAACCAACATATTTTTCTTCACTCAGTTTATGTGCATTGGTTCTACGCTCGCATCGAAGCTGTCAGAATCCGCGCCGCGACAAACAACAAGAACACGTACGGTAGACAACGCAGGTATGAACGTATCGCCACAGACACACAGCGTAGTTTGGTCATTCGCTGGAGTTTCCAGAAGTTCTGAAGGCATCTGGCCACTCACAAAAACTTTCCCCGTGCGACAGTCTACAGTGGCACCACATTCTCGCAAGACGTTCATGCTGAGAATGACATCATTTGTCGACCGAGGAATAATCGCAAACTCTGTCGTTATTATAAGGCCTCCCAAAAATACCTCAGCACTACACACACCAATAGGGCGCAATGGCTCTCCACTCACTCCACAGAACGTCGAAGTTTCATCCCAGGTAAAAACAACTTTCCGCCCTAACACGTCTTTAAAGGAAGCACTCACCACGGAAATCGTTGCACTTGTGTCCACCAAGGCCATCACAGGCACATGATCCACCAAAACACGCACTTTCTTTCTAAACATACACACCGGAGGTGTTTCTCTCAGTAGCACGTTTCCAGCGACCTCACCCCCATTGGCCGCGCTGGCTAGATTTCCGGCGGCGAAGAGGGCGCTTTGCGACGCAGCGGTGAAGGAGAACGATGAGCACGGGGTCGCGGTGGGGGCGTTAAACTCCTGTCAGATGCCGGGGAGTGGTCGCGGAAGTTGCTGGGCCAATAGTTGTCATAAGGTGGTATGTGGGCCGGCCGCCGGACACCATGAGGCTGTTCGAAAGGTCGTGAAAAGTCGGATGGTTGGTGATACCGAAGAGTCACCCGACGGTTGCAAAATCGCGATATGTGGCCTGGCACACCGCAGGAATAGCACACCGGCCAAGGTCGAAACGTCGGTTGCTCGTCGATGAATAGAGCGTCATCATTTGTTCTTGTGTGACGGATGTACTGGTTGGGTGCGTCGTACCGAGACGTCGGGTGTCGAGGAGGCATGCGCTGAGAGCGCCGGTCATACCGAGACGCGGGAAATTTGGTTGTCATCCTTGACTGTGGGGCTGGGCTGTACTCCACAGTTGCCGCGCTCATCGTCGGTTGCCATTGGGTCAAAGGAAGCGCATCCATAGCCTCACGTGGCAGACACAACTCGCGATGGTCAGCTGTCGAACACGACAATTCTCGGTGGGACAGTTCCTCACGAACAATCTGTCGAATGGTAGAAAAAAGGTCGAGGCCAGGATTCGTGTCCACACTGGCAACAGTTGTAATGTTAGCCAGCCGACCAAACTTGGGCGCAATTCGACGCATCTTGAGCGTTTCAAACGTTCGGCAATGCTGAATGACGTCGGACACAGAACTGAGGCTTTCTTTTCCAATTAGAAAATTATACACGTCCTCAGCAATCCCTTTGAGCAGATTCCCAACTTTGTCCTCTTCCGACATGGTAGCACAGACCACCTTGCACCGCCTTAACACTTCTTCTATGTAAGTGGTGCATGTCTCACCTGGTAGCTGTGCCCGTTGCGGCAGTGTTTGCTCATCCCGCTTCTTTCTAGCAACCGAGTCGCCGAAACACGCCGTGAGCTCTTCAACAAAAAGATCCCACGTCGTGAGTGAGTCCTCGTGGTTCTCGTACCATACCAGTGCGGTGTCGGTCAGGGAGAACATTACATTGGCTAGCATAGCGGCTGCATCCCAATCGTTAGACTTGCCCACACGTTTGTACTTAGTGAGCCAGGCATCGAAATCTTCTTCGGCTTTTCCTCTGAAGGGCTCTGGAACTCGGTAGCACGGAAGCGGGCCAGATGGTGCCGTCCTGGAAACGCCTGCTTCTTCGGGCATGTCGAAGTCACTCACGGCAGATGGTGGGAGACCGGCAAGTCGACGGCTTCGTCGAAGCTGTGGCAGTGATCGTTTCGTAGTTGAAGCGCTTACCCAGCACCTCCACCACTCTGTTACGTTAGAAAGAGACTGGTAGACGTTGAAAGGGGCCGTTTATTAGGTCGTGAGGGGCAGCTCAGAAGCGGCCGACTGTTTAAAGATCCTCCTGATCCTCTTGTTCCTCCCTCGCTCTGGGCGACAAGTGCGTTCACCGTATACGCTTCTTTGTCTTCGTGTATGTACGCAACGATATGAACACCATCGGTGGATTTTAAATGCGAATCATTCCTAAAGAGAGTTATGCAATTTGGGCGTTTGTATTCAACTGAGACTAAACTGGGATGAAGTCATCGACGAAATTGTCACTACTCGCCGAATACAGTTCGGTGGACTGATTGATAGACATAAAACTGGACACGATAAAAATATGTGGTTGTACAGTACTGTTCAGAATGCTAGTGATTAGTGATAGTGGTGTAACAGGCATAGCGTGCTGTTTATAAAGACCTATACGGCACGTAACGAATGGGACAAACACAAGTGCCGGCTGAGAAAGGCCACGTCGCTGACTGATTTTTTTTTTTTGTTATAGGCAAGGCTGATGTACATATTGGCTAGCACTGCCTCCTTACGTTTGTAATATGCAACAAAGTACGTGCTTGTTGCATTTTAATTATCAAGTTGCAGGGCGCCCATATGTTTACGCAACATCGGGAGTTATTTGCGATTCGTGAGAAGTATGTGCATTTTGTGTATACATAATGTATTCAAACAAAAGCTTTCTGGGTGCCACAGTATTACACCCCGAACTGTCTCAAGTATGAGTGGGCCTTTTTAAAACAGCCACAAACTGGCAGCCATGCCCAAATTTGTACTGTCGAGAAACAGCCCTTAGAGAAGTTCCCCGCTCCTGTAGGGAGATGTTTATAATCAGCGATGTTTATGCTTAATATATGCACACACACACACACACACACACACACACACAAAGAGAGAAAGAGAGCGAGAGAAAGAGGTTGAAAAGCCTGAAAAAAATGCAGCTGCCGCACTTGGTAGCGGTTGATCTGGAGTATGTGAGAGGCCTTCCCTGGCGCAATTTCAGTACGTCAATTGATGCTCATTTTTTCATCCGGGAATGAAGATCTAAGTTCTTTGTTCATTAGCCACGCATCTACACTATTTATTTTGCAACATTTGTGAAGCCACTGCAGAATTTTTGTCCACAAGCTTGCTTTAGCGTCAGCTGGTCGGGGAAAATTGCAACTCGACAACAAATATGCAAACCGCGTCAGACGAGCAGTGGACTGCTAGGACAGAAGAAAAACATGTAAAGAGCACATATTCGCATAAGAACAACAACGTGCAGAACAACCAAGAAAAAGAAGACCAAGAAAAGAAGAGTTCGCCTTGGCACGTGTACGTGCTCAATATCTACAGATAGCCATGCGTGGCCGGAGTTCAGTCAAATGATCATGACATGCGACCGACAGAATGCAGCACACGACAGCATGGGCCACTTAAATGCTGCGCTATTCATAATCGGCAGGCGTGATGCGTAAACATGAATCCTCCTTCTCACTCAAAGCGAAGACAGTGCGAAAGGGGTACCAAACACTTATCAGCAGTGTGACTCGAAAAAGCTTTTAAAGCGAAGCACCTTAGTCATGCTCAAGCGCACGCATGAGTTTGCGTGCAAAGCTTCTTCAAAGATCTCGCGAGTGAACGTGTACACTTGTGCATTTACGTATGGGTGCTTGTGAGCGTCTGTAAGTGTTCCTTCCGCTTTGTTCAGCCTCAGAACACACGCACATTCTCACTTTGCTTGCCTTCAGTTTTCTTATTATTCACTGGTCCCTCTGACGCAGACACAAAAGCGTTTCCACCCTTCAAGCCTGCATAAAGTTTCGTACAAAAGGATAGGGTTCAATGGCCTGAATTTGGGAAGAAGCGGAGATTGGTTAGCCATTAGGGAACGTGCATAGTTACCGCCAAGTTGGTTAGTTTCTAGCGAACAATAATGCTTCAGTGGTCTTGTTCACGTTTCCCCTTCACCCCACACTTTCCCGAGCACATTGGGGAATGTAAATCAGTTTTAGAACAAAACATCGTGCATAATGCATCGTGCTCTGCATGTTGTCGCCGGCGCTCCTGCTTGTACTGTTTCAAAGTGCGTGTGAAGTATTCAGAAAAGTGAGATCTTCTGGCAACTCTAACGACAATGCCGGCTTTAGACGATATTAGACGGCTGCGAATGACTGCAACTCCTCCTTTGTCTCACAATTATATGACAAATAAAACGTATGCTATTCCGAATGGAGGCGACTCTGTACCAATTCTGTTTAGCATAACATACTTGACAAATACTGCAAGATTGTTTTTGGCGTGCCATGGGCTTCGTTTCATATGGTGCCGGTGTAAGCGTTTAACACAGGCCGATGAATATTAAAAAAAATCTATTTTTAAAATAAAAGAAAACACCAACTCCGCCAAGCTTGGCTTTTCCGTGCCCCATGTGAGATGAGGGAGTTACAAGTTAAGGACAGCTCCTCGGCTTTATCTGTTTCATATTTGCGGTGTTTTATTGTTAATCGTATACAGTTGATTTTTCAAGAAGTGTGTTTCGGAGTGCAGCACACCGGCGTGATGACTACAAGGAAGGCCGAAAAAATATAACAACACACAGTGTAACAAGTTAAAATCAGCTGGCACTCTGTGCAAGGAATCGAGGATTAGGATGACAGAAAATAACAAATTATAGATGTTACAAATATATATAAAGGTTTCAGGGCACATTTCGACGCTATTGGCTTCTCTGTATGAGAGAGAGACCGATACTTTGTTAGTTCCTAATTATTCAAGCATCCCTGTCCTGTACGGACTTACAACTTCTTGTCAAGTCAACAACTCATACTCCAATTGTTGATGTCACCCGGCTAGGCAAGTCTCGATGTGTGAAGATTGCCTTTAAGAGCACATCACCCCCTCTCATGTGAAGGTGGGGTACTTCAGACATGCTGTGCGGCCTTTCATTCTAAAGCCTCTCCAGTGCCGTAAATGCATGAAACTTGGACATGTGGGCAGCGTCTGCGAGAATTCGGTGGTATGCCACCGCTGCGAAGAGCACCATGAAGCGGATAAGTGCGTCGCAACTGTCAAGAAATGCTCTAATTGCAATGGATCTCATGAAGCCACATCGAAGGACTGCCCGCGGATTCAGAAGGAAATTGCCATCTTGAAGGAGATGGTGCGCGATCACTCATCTCATCGAGAAGCCGCAGCTAAAGTCAGAAGGCGTCGTTCACGTCGACGTCGGTCTTCGAGGACGCCCGCTACCTCCTCGACACGTTTGCGTGATCCCTCATCAGTACCACCTCCTTTGCCTCCCAGACCACATGCCGTGGGAAAGGCTGTAAAGGACAAAGCCAGTGAACATACCCTAACTGCGACAGAGTGGCCTGCACTTCAAAGGGAAGCAGCATCAAGCGAACCGAAGGAGCTTCATGACGGCCAGTCCGCGCTCCCGGTTCGAGATCTTTCCAACCAAGACAGGCAAGTGACTGTAATCGTGCCGGTTCGAGATCTTTCCAACCAAGACAGTTAAGTGGCTGCAATCGTGCAATCATTAATTGCCACGATTCGCACGCTACTGAGCAGCATACAATCTCCGTCTGCTAAGAGTGCACTGCAAATACTGGATGCACTGAATTCAGTTCTTGCTAACTTCGTATAAGCACAATGGCTCAGCAAAATCTCATCTTCCGCACTAAAGTTAAAAGTGCGTCGATTTTTCAGTGGAATGCCAGAGGCATGAATTCCCGTATCTCGGACTTTCGCCAATTTGTTCGGGCCAATCAATTCCCTATACTTGTCATATGTGAACCAAACGTATCAACGCCTTATAGATTGTCCGGTTATGAAGCTTTTTGTTCAGCCACTTGCGAAGAACGAAGCAAAGTAATTGTTTACATTCGCACAGACTTGACTTATCTTTCGCACCCAATGAGTTCAAATGACGACAATCAGTACGTGTGTCTTCGTGTGAAGAAGAATACAGTTTCGTTCACGCTTATTGGTGGATATATATCTCCGTCATCGCGATTTGACTGCGACAGAATAAAAGACATCCTAATGAGAACCGATGGGCCTTGGATCATCACCGGTGACTTCACCGCCCATCACATGCTTTGGGGGAGCACTAGGATGAATGCCAGGGGCCGGAACATTGTTACATTCGCTTCCGATTACGACCTTTCCATCATGAACGAAGGTACCCCACATATCTGCGGGGTCTCACGTATGGCAGTTGCCTTGACCTGACATTGGTGTCACGGTGCTTCTCTCACAAAGTTAAGTGGTTTTGCGATATTGAGACTCATGGGAGTGATCACATACCCACCTCCCTGACGATCGATGGTATCATAAAAAATTCTCTTCCGGTGTTGCAATTGGCACTGACTGGTCGATGTTTGCATCGCGTGTTGAGAACGCTTGCCAAGAAGGCTTCGCCTGCAGCCTGGAAATTACCATAGTGGAAGCTATGCAAGCGTCCAAATGTAAATTACCATTTTCGTCGAAAGTAACACAGTTTGACATCGAACTGGAAAAATTACGAGCTATACGAAGGCGTGCTGAACGACGATACAGACGTACAAGATCAATTTACGATCTGAGGGAAGCAAGGCGGCTCCAGAAAAAGATTCAACGACGCATTTACAAACTGGAGAGCGAACGCTGGAAAGCATTCTGCGAATCTCTAGACCCTCATAAACCGCTGTCATATATCTGGAGAACAGTTCGTGGTCTTCGCTCCTCTCCACAACAACGGCACCCTTGGCACTCCATCATGGAAAGCTTTGGCACTCCATCATGGAAAAACAGAACTCGAGGTGGCTGAAGAATTTTGCACGAGAGTTGCCGGGAATATTATGAACGAGAGCATCGACGTCGTGATCGTTCCTGAGACGCGATTACCAGAAATGGACACTCCGTTCACCATGGAAGAACTGGAAGGTGCGTTAGTCGCTTCTAAGCGCATGTCATCGCCATGTCCTGATGGTATTACTTATAGTGCGTTGGGACACCTTGGACAAAAAGCTAGAAAAGAACTTTTAACATGCTTCAACAACTCCTGGCGCAGCGGCAGTGTTCCCCGAGAATGGAAAATAAGTCGATTAATACCACTTTTGAAATCGGGAAAATCACCATTGGACTTGACAGCGTATCGCCCTATTGCCCTCGCAAGCTGCCTCGGAAAAGTGATGGAAAGAATGGTTCCATTTCGTCTCGAGTGGTACTTGGAACAATACACCAAATACCCTTCTTGCATGGCAGGCTTTCGTCGGGGCCGCTCCTCCATTGATTGTGTCATTGATTTATTGACATTTGTTCAACAAGAAAAAAGTCGCAAGCGCATATCAGTGGCACTCTTTCTGGACGTGAAGGGTGCATATGATAATGTAGCTCACGATTCCATCCTCACTTCTCTCGCAGCAATGGGTATTGGTGGACGAATGTTTCAATGGATAAAAGACTATATAACTGGCAGGGGTTTCTTTGTGCAAACAGATGAGGGTAAAACTGCTGAACATTACACCTACTGCGGAGTACCTCAGGGAGGTGTTTTAAGCCCCACATTGTTCAATGTGGCCCTCATTGGTCTGGTGAAGGTTCTGCCAAAGTCGGTGTGCCTATCCATATACGCCGATGATATTTGCCTCTGGAGTGCTGCAGTTACTCGCCCTCAGGTGCGTGCACTAATACAGCGGGCAGCAACCCTCACAACAACCTACCTTCAGAAACAAGGCCTAAATATATCAACTGTGAAGTGCGCGTTGATGGCGTTTACACGCAAACCAATGACGCCATACCCTGTTTACATCAATGGGCAGAGTGTCAAATATGCACGGACGCATCGTTTCCTGGGCATAACTATCGACAGAAGTCTTTCGTGGAGCCCACATTGTGCGTACTTGAAGAAGAGACTGCTATCTATTGTGCATATCATGAAATTCTTGTGCGGTAAAGCATGGGAAACTTCTGTGGCCTCCATGCTACAGCTGTACAGGGCCCTATTTCTGGGTCTATTGCGCTACAGCTTGCTGGTACTGACCAACACTTGCAAATCGAATACTCATTCATTGGAGAGTTTGCAGGGTCAGGCACTGCGTGCCTGCCTAGGACTGCCCCGATGCGCTTCTACTTATGCCACAATCATGCTTGCCAAATACCATATATAGTTGTGGACATATATAGTTGTGGATTGCCTCAGAGCGCAAATTCGACATGCTAGCCGTGTCCCCGACCACCACTTGGCTCTTCTACCTTCCTGAAGACCACGTGCTACGTTTTCAGACGTCATAGCCAAGCACCTAAACAGCATTCCATCAGGATATACGCCAGCTGCGAGAACGGCATGTCCTTTGTGGTGCCTCGACCAGCCGCAAGTACGTCTAGAAATTCCGGGAATCAAAAAGAAAAGCCGTCACTCCAGAGTAGCATTGAAGCAAGCAACACTGCTATTATTACATGAGTTGTACTTAGACCGAACGCAGATATACACTGATGGGTCCGTCTCATCCAGCAGCTCATCAGGTGCCGCTGTAATTCCGGCTGCAGAAATGACAATCAAGATTAAGTTGTCGCATATGACTACATCTACGGCATCAGAGCTTGCTGCTATAAGGGCTGCTTTACAATATCTCGTTCAAGAACGTCCAAGAAAATGGGTCATATTCTGTGATTCGAAGGCAGCGCTTCAGAGTTTGCAGTCTACCATGCGTAGGAGGAGCCATGACCAACTGGTAGAAGAAATAAGACATTGCCATCATGAAGCTCTAGCAAGAGGGCATGATATTATATATCAATGGCTGCCTGGACATATCGGTATTACCGGAAATCAATTAGCCGATGATGTAGCCCGCTCAGCCCATGAAGAAACCCGTGTAGTCCCGATTCCTCTATCAAGGAATGATGCAGCAAGACAACTTTACCTGCTGGCTCGAGATCTCACACGCACGTACTGGTCGTCTACCAGCTTCCTAAGGTGTCAATTTTATGAACTGGATCCTTCGCTCAAGCTAAAGCTACCATCACACCTTTCCCGCTCCGATGCGACACTGTTATGCCGCCTTTGGTTGGGTGTTGCATTCACAAAGGCGTACTCCTTTCGCATTGGTATGGCAGACATTCCTACATGTGACTACTGCGGAGATGAAGAGGCCATCGAACACGTCCTGTGCAGCTGCGCTTGCTACGACACACAGCGATGCCAGCTACGGATGGTTTTGAATCGACTTGACCCCGGACCATTTTGTGTGCAGAAGATACTCGGACCTTGGGCATCTGCCTCAGTTGCGCAGAAAGCAACTAAAGCACTGCTACTTTACCTTAAGACAACAAACCTGAGCGACCGCCTGTAAACTGTGTGTGCTCCCCGAGTGTGCTCGTGATTGTGTGTACCTTCTCATCTTTCTGCAACCTCTTTTCTCCCCTTTATCTCCTCCCCAGTGCAGGGTAGCAAACCGGATGTGCGTCTGGTTAACCTCCCTGCCTTTCCTTGCATCTTTATCTCTCTCTCTCTCTCTCTGTCCTGTACGACATGTGTACTCTTGGCGGTGAAGTTAATCACTAATTAATTTCATATGACTCGAGAAATAGGATTTCACTGACTCCATTATTATGATGGTGATGTGACATAAGAAAAGAAAAAATATGGCGAGGAATAAAACAGAGCGGGGGATAGCACTTGTATTTATTTTTCAGCTGTTGTCCTTTTCAAATATTAATTACAGACTCGTCGTGGGGTAACTGGTAATTTCTGGTATGGCTTCATTTTGTCGCCTTCACTGACACGCGATGTCGTATCCGCGTGAGCGTAAAAGGATCGTTCCTTGTTAGTTTTGTCAGTCTTTGCAGGTAGTACGTTTTTCAATAATTATTGTGGCGCGATGACGAGATGAGACTGACATCAACTAACACTGTCTGAGCTAAGCAAAGAGCGAAAGCTTATTCGAATTAGGCACACATTCATGTTCGTGTCAGTCAATTCGCATCTGCCTTCTCAACTCAGTCCCGTGGCTATTTCAATTTACAGCGCCATCGTGGCCGTGACAATAAGCTTCCTTCGCCGCCCTTGGCGTCGATATTGTGGCGTGCTTAGCATAATTGAAGCAGCGTTGTCTCTCCTTATTTTCTACTCTGTGTTTATCGGAGAAGTATAATGTAATTACCCAATCATCGAGACCAGGCTAATGCTGGCATCGTGTAACATAGGCAGCTGCGTATTTCATCACACTAGTCAAATATTTGTTATACGTAATTCTTCGCAGTGTGGGAACTTCATTATTCAAGTCACACAAGGCGAGGAATGAGAAAGACATTGTTAGTTGGCGATTCCAAAGTTTTCGGCGTCTTTCACAAAGCAGCTTCTCTTTACCTGCGAGCACCTGACTGTTTTTTGTGTATGAGCTTTCTACTTCAACCTGTATGTGTTGTCACAATGTGACCAGGAAAATTATCGACGCAATGCGTTTAATAACTTGTTCAGAACCTCCTAAATTCTTGGTTACTGTTTGCACTGAAATCTTGCATCACTTTTGGTGTTTTTGTTTTGCCGCGCACTATCACCTTAGTATGATGATGGCAATGAAGATGACGACGATGATGCCGATGGTAGTAATAATAGCAATGAGGAGGAAGAACAGTTACGTCCGTCACATGTTTACCCACGTCAGTGCAAGTCAGAACACTTCCTCAATTATTCATTTTATCGCAGCTATAAGACATTGCACAAGAGAACGACATTTCCCATGACATCGCTGTATTATAGACGAGATTTGTATCCCGACAAGCTACAGACAGATGCGCCATTAATCATCACATTCTCATTGTCAGTTATGGGACCCTCTTCAGACTGTATGGGGCGTCGTACCCCGTTTTTCGCACTCTTAATCATACATTTCTGGCAACTTCAAACTTTTCATGCATCACTGTCCTCATGTTATATTTCTATTAGTTTTACTCCATCGTCCAAGCAGACTTGTCTGATTATTTGACTTTCTTTATTCTAACACGTTTTCCACCATTTATTTCATAAAGGTATGGTGCGTTACACGGAATGCGGCTTAACAAGACTGCGATCGGGCGCTTATAATCGTACTTACTCCGTCGAGTGAATAAAAGAATGCGTAAACCGAGTACTGTCTCTACTCAAAAGAGAAAAAAACCAACAACGAAGTTCACGAATTAGTGATACTAATTTTTCCGCACGATACAATTCTACAGGTAGTAACGCATGAGCCACTTGAAATTGATCATAAGCATTATCATATCTGCGTCCAGTACGCATCCGAAAATTTTTTAAATTTTGAATATACTTTTGCGAACGGTAGAGATATATCTGACGCTTGAAGGAAATTATGTCGACTCGTTTTTCTCGTGTTATATGGGCCTAATTCTTTCTCGCCTCACGTAACGGCCACGCATAAATGCACTGCGCCTGTCGAGAAACCACAGCCAACGTGATATAGCGCGTTATGAGGTGATCGCTGGAGAACAGGTGGTTCCGCAACTGTTTCTGTCTCAGTGTGCGGATAACATTATCGCTTGCATGCAGTGACTTTATGCGCCCCTGAGGATGCGGGAGCGCGGCGTTTCAGCGGAATCATCCGGTAGAAATCTGAAGTATAGGCAACATCGCATGTTGCTTAAGACACCGGCGCCATGCATACAGCACTCCTAAACCTCTTAGACACCAGTTTCGTCATTACTGGTTGTTGATGATCTTGCGAATATATCCAGCAGGGAAGGGAGATTGAGTCGACTATTTTATTGCACCTTGCTCTATCCCTCTGCGGTAGTCACATCTACGGCTAAAATGCAGATGTGTTGTGATATTGTAGTTCCATTTAAATATTTAGTCATCCGGCTGTGCACAGTATAATCTCCCATATAATTAAAGTGAATTTAGCTCTCTCTGTGAAAAAAAAAAAGTTCCTCTACTTCGAGATGCAATGAGAGTAACTTTCATGCTTCACAAACACACGCGTCCTGATTGATATGTGGCGTTTAACGTCCCAAAACCACTACATGATTATGAAAGACGCCGTAGTGGAGGGCTCCGGAAATTTAGACCACCTGGAATTCTTTAACGTGCACCCAAATCTGAGCACACGGGCCTACAATATTTCCGCCTCCATCGGAAATGCAGCCGCCGCAGCCGGGATTCGAACCCGTGACCTGCGGGTCAGCAGCCGAGTACCTTAGCCACTAGACCACCGCGGCGGGGCATGCGTCCTGTACACATGCTTCACAATACAAGATATTGCAGGAAGAATGCGTAGTAAAGCGCCCATCACTGACGGACGTCATAACATGCGATTATCATAATGACTTCGAGGTTTAAAGCCAGTCACTCACTACAAAAGGCACACACGCTAGTACGCCCATTCCTTAAGGCCACGTAGTGTATAGATACCACGTTCGACCAGTTTCATGTACTAAGTGTTTGAAGTACGCACTACGGACAGGATATCAATATCGCGTTCAAATCTTAAAGGGGAAGCTTTACAGTCCCCTCATTTTTTTTTTTCTTTCTCTCGCTTTCAATTTAATCTGTCTTTATTTCTATTCCTTGCTCTTTCCATATTTCTTTCTACTTTTTTACGTTCGTCTCTCTTTCTAGAAACTAGCTTTATCGCGCTTGCTTTCTCGTTTATTTTTCAGTTTTTATACGGGGTCTCTTCTGCGCTACGCCAAGAGCAAAGGTCATTTCATTGCTGTGGATGATATGAGATCATCATTAAGACGCTCGAAGAACAGGAGAATTTCGTGCGCGTTCGTGCTTGGCACGAACGCGCACGAAATCGTTACGCCAAACGATGACGGCAGCGCACAGCGGTATACGAGAACCCACGCCCCTAAAGAACTGTGAAGAAGATGCTTTCACCTTCTAATTGACTGAGAACGATTTTAATGGCACCTTGCGAGTTTATTTAATTTCTAAGATTTCTGGGCGAGTGGTTGGGGTCCGCAGTCCCAGGTACCAATACACAGTGCTGTGTGCATATCCCTTACTTTTCCTCAACGTTTCAAAAACGTGCCCCATCTTCTAGACAAAGTCCTCAATCCCAGAGTAATTTTCAAATAACGGCAACATAATGTTTAGAAATGAATTCCTCGGCGAGATGTTACGAATCAGGAAAAATATTTTAGGTGTAAGTCAACTGTCTTCACAATATTTATAAAATTCAAACTTACACTTTCAGATTAAAACGCCTACATTATCGCCCTCCTCCACTTACCGCCTGTTTAATGGTCTATTGGGTAGACCTCATGCTTCAGAACAAATTGCATCTCTGCCATTGAAAGTGATACGTATGTCCACTCGCTTTCACGGCTTCTCTAGTTTAGGGTAGCAAACATGGCCTGACCAGTTAGCTTTCTGTGTTTTTTTCTTCTCACTTCCTTGCTTTTCGCCCTTGGTCACTTTCACTCGTACTATTGTTCATAATTTTGAAGACTGGACGGTAAAAATCACCCAAAGTCATAATATCGTCCCGAAGACATCACAAGTGCTTAGGTTCTGCGTCATTTATGGCGTCATGCTACATTTACGTGACGATACTGTTGGTACACCTACTAACACCATACTTTGCTCTCGTGTTACTTTCACCGACTTTAATTACTTATTTGTTATCTTTCATCATTCATGTTGACGCCGATGCCACCGACAAGGTCGCGCGATGTATCGTTGGTTTTTGCGAAGGACCGTCAGGTGTCGGCAAATGATGAGAACTTCTTTAATCATGAAATATATAAGGTTTCTTCTCGCCTTTGTCGTCGTTCCGAGCTCGTGCTATTACAATCGTCATGTCATACCAACTAGCCCAAACCGCCACGTTTCTGAAGATACGAAGGCGCGAAAAATACGTAACCCTGTCTATTGTACTACCTCCATGAAGGAATGTGATTACGTTGCCGGTATACTACCGTGGCATACGTTGGCGACGAAGGATGCGCCGTAAGCTCAACCAAAAAGCAAGAGCGGACTCGCAGCGACATTCGGATAAGAAGGGGTGCTGGGAGTCACCCTTCGCCCCCTCCCCCCTTTTTTTGTTGAAAGCTGCCGGAAATGCACTGAAAGCTGCCGGAAATGCACCGATGATCGTACTTGGAGTTTTCACTATGGTTCTCGAAACTTCACCAGAGAAAAAAAAAGGCTCACAAACTGCAGAATTCTATTCACACCTTCCCGACAGTGGCAAGCTTGTAGCTCCGAATAATAAAAAAGGAGAGTAGTGCTTTTTGCCGCAACACCGAGGACATCAAACTCCTGCTCCGGGCGTAGTTGTTACTCGTTGTTGAAATGCGTCACCAACAGCTGCGTCGCCCTCAAGAGGCACCCGATAAGTGAGAACCGCTGCCGGCTACGTCAAAAAACTTGCCGGCGAACGAGGTGGTGTATGTGTGTCTTTGGTATTAGAGACGTGCTTCACGGTGTGACAGCTCGCAAATGGTCTTCAAGATGTTTCGGTTGACAGCGCAGAGTGGATGCGCGTGTAGTGACAGTAACACGTGCAAGAATAATCCCACCACCTCGAAATGTACCGCGAAGTTTCTCAATATTGTTCTTCTTTGTGAAAAAAAAAGTTTGCTGGGAATCCGGAATGAATTGGTTGGCGCAGTGTGGAGAGGTGACACTTACGAAATGTGGAACAAATAGACGAAGAAAGCGAAAGAGGTAATGGCATACTTTGTTTGCGACTCGCAAGCAGGTGATGGATGCATGCGCAAAATCACCAACAGTAAGGTGTAGGCAGCTCTGCTGCTGTTTTCAGTGCTCACTTCATATTCCATGCCATGAAACATGACGCAAAAATAAAAAGGAAAGAATTCGCGCAATAATTGTGCTCTTGGTCTTGTAAATCGTATTCGAAATATAGGGTGTCTTGTTATCGAGCTCAACGTGCGATGTACTAGTTGCGGGCAACGCGAGAAGATTTTCTCGGAAATGCGTTCGCATGCGCTCAGCCTGCCAGGAAAAATAATTGCCAACAAGAACCACACAAAGCCTTAATTAAGTACATGCAAGAAAGAAACAATGAAAGGGGAACAATGACAGCGGTAAATGGTGGGTATAAATAATTTGTCGTTTAAACGTTGAAGGAGATACTTCTCGGTGGCTCAGTGGTCAACGCCTCGCATTCATGACGCGGTGGTCCCACGTTCGATTCTGCACTCTGTAATCATTTTTTTTCTTGAATTTTTTTGTTTCTTACGTTTTCAAATATATAGATACGTAGACATATACGGTGAGTGACATCAATGCCGACGCCAACATCGACGCCGGTGACGACATCGAGCTGAGAGTGTCCATATAATTGGTATCGCAATAAAAAGGAACGAGGTGTAACTAAGAAATGAAGGAAGAATAACAAGAAAGAAGGCAGGCAGGTTACCCAGGCACATGTCTGGTTTGCTACCATACGCTAGGGGAATGGGAAAGGAGAGTATAAAAGAGAAAAAAAAGAGAAGAAAATTCGCAGTACATGGCCTGACACGTATGCAGTGGTGGTACTATGAAAAGAGAATACGTTCACATAGGCTTGTATCCTCCCACAGTGCAAGGGGGCTTCGACTGCCTTGTGTACGGGCGAAATACGAGGATGGTGCTCCAGCAGCATCTCTAATCAAGGAGATTCAAAAAGCTCATTGGGTGCAGCACGAAAAGCAAAGCAATAAACTCTGAAATCGAATTTGAAAGCTTCTTAATGCTGTTTATCGTAACTACGCTATGCAAAAAAAAAAAGTTGTCTTTCTAGGCTTTTGCTCTTTGTTGTGAGTCACCACTTGCCTCCTGTATGACTCCTTAGGAAGACATGTGAACTCTACAGATCGCTATGCTTTCGTCAGAGAGTTTTCGAACTTAAAATAGTGTTAACGTGTCTCCTTAAAGAGAACGAAGAAGATAATTCATTTACAAGGCTTGTTACACAACTAGACTGGTAGTTTTCTGTTAGGCTTCCTGATTACACACAAATATTTTTGACCGAGTTCTAAGCTGTTATATTAGCACTACGTAAAATTTCTTTAACCATTACTTCTGTGGCTATAGTTACAGATTCATTGTCGTTGTGTTCGGCACCTACTGCTTCAACAGATTCGGAGGTTCTAAGATTATGGCGATTACTTGTTTCTCATCATTTGCGAAACGTGCGATTAATTTGGGTGCCAGGACACAAAGGCATTGTACTCAATGAGGTTGCGGACTCTCTGGCGAAAGCTTCTCTGACAGGTCCAGTTCTCTCTCTCTCGTTCCTGTTACGGCGTTTGTTACTGCAGGTAAGGTTCAGAAAGTGTGCATTATCTGTGTTTACACAAAGTCTCAATTTATCACCGGACTTCCTGCACCTACAGTTCCCTTGGAGCAGTAAATGGTGTGCAAAGACGAGCTGAAGTTGCAATAACCAGAATGCGTTGCAGAATTCCAAATCTAAATTTTTACATAAACAGAGCGGGTTTGGCGGTCTCCCCTTAATGCTCATACTGCAACGAACTCGAAACTATCGAACATTTCTTGTTGAGCTGCCGACGTTTTTCCTTACACAGAAAACGTATCGAAGTTATATTGCAGCAATGTGGTCTACCGGTTACGTCGGCCGTTCTGCTATCTTTTGGGGCCTTTGCGCTGGGGTACTCGGACAGGAATATTTTCGAAGCTGTCGAAAAGTTTATATGTGACTCGAATAGATTTGGTAGGTATATCAACTACTAACAATTCTTTATTCAGCCTTCCTAGTCAAAATATCTTCAGTCTCGGCGAGATTGCACAAAATAGTGCGACTTAAAATTACAAATATTCATAATTATAGTTACATTAAAATCATCTCAAAATCATTTTACCTCTTAATAAATATTAATCATAAATTCAGTATGCTTGATCCGCCCAACTCATGGCCGATCCCCCAGAGTGGGTAGGTGCCAATGATTCTGGGATCATCATCATCATCATCCCTATTTCTTTGTGTGACATAACAGTCATGAAAACCACCAGGCAACGAAGTAAACGAAGGCATAGGGGATGTTAATTGAACTGTTTTGAAGTGTATTGTAGCAATAGTGACATAGATGTGATGAAAGTAAAAAGAGCATCTTCACGTTCCACTCAATTAAGTTCAGACGCAGAGTGAGAGGTGCGTCCTACGCGCCTCTGCTTCCACGATCGTTATGCGCACGTGCCCAGTTTATTCTACGCGTGTGCGAATCGCTAGTATAAGCAGATCTGATCAGAGCTGGTCATAAATGCTAAACTAGAGGTGGCTGTAGTTGGTGTATTCTATGCCGAACAAATTATCACACATGTGGGAGCGAAGCACAAGTTGAAGACGACGAAAAAAGATCGTTCACTTTAACGCCGACGTCCTAACAGACTCACTTTCGGTGTGTGCAGCTCTGACAACCTCCGAACGATCTCGTGCCATAGCAGCGTTCCACACATTAGCACCGCCGCATTTAAAGCTCCTCAAATTGGTGTGGGTCCCAGGTCACTGCGGATTACAATTAAATGAATTGGCAGATGCTTTGGCACGAGCATCACTCGATGGACCAGTAATTTCAGTACTTCCCGAGTTAGAATACTTATCAGGGGTTAGATATAGGAAATTTGCTATTTTTACATATAGCTTAGAAAATATCACACAATGGACAGATTATCAGCACCTCAAATTTCCATAGAAAGCCCAGTGTAGTTCGTCAAAAAAACTTGAATTTATAATCTCCAGATTCCGGTGCCGTGTCCCCCCCCACTAAATTTTAATTTACACAGAGCTGGTCTGTCACTTTCTCTTCTTTGTCCGTTTTGCGAAGAATCAGAAACTACTACTGAACATTATTTTGGCTCATGTCGTAACTATGCATTAATTAGGAACGACTTTTAGATATTCTATTTGCGAAGCTAGGTTTATATTTAACCGCAGAAACTGTTCTAAGTTTTTGTGCCTCTGTTTCAGGAAATTGCCACTGAGATGCATTCGATGCGGTGTGTAATTTTATTCAAGACTCTAAACGTTTTTCAACATAAAGCCCACATTAACAGGTACTCAAAAAAGAAAACGCGCAGGAAAGTAATTTTTCAAATCTGGATAAATCCGTGACATACCAAATTAATCGGGTTTGGCAAAACCAGCTGTCTGGTAGGCTCCCAAAATCAAGTTATAGCTATTAGTGTCTACTTTCTTGTTGATTCAACGACGCATTTACAAACTGGAGAGCGAACGCTGGAAAGCAATCTGCGAATCTCTAGACCCTCATAAACCCCTGTCATATATCTGGAGAACAGTTCGTGGTCTTCGCTCCTCTCCACTACAACGGCACCCTTCTAAAGCTTTGGCACTCCATCATGGAAAAACAGAACTCGAGGTGGCTGAAGAATTTTGCACGAGAGTTGCCGGGAATATTATGAACGAGAGAATCGACACCGTAATTGTTCCTGAGACGCGATTACCAGAGATGGACACTTCGTTCACCATGGAAGAACTGGAAGGTGCGTTAGTCGCCTCTAAGCGCATGTCGTCGCCAGGTCCTGATGATATTACTTATAGTGCGTTGGGACACCTTGGACAAAAAGCTAGAAAAGAACTTTTAATATGCTTCAACAACTCCTGGCTCTGCGGCAGTGTTCCCCGAGAATGGAAAATAAGTCGATTAATACCACTTTTGAAATCGGGAAAATCACCATTGGACTTGACAGCGTATCGCCTTATTGCCCTCGCAAGCTGCCTCGGAAAAGTGATGGAAAGAATGGTTCTATTTCGTCTCGAGTGGTACTTGGAACGATACACCAAATACCCTTCTTGCATGGCAGGCTTTCGTCGGGGCCGCTCCTCCATTGACTGTGTCCTTGATTTATCGACATTTGTTCAACAAGAAAAAAGTCGCAAGCGCATATCAGTGGCACTCTTTCTTGACGGGAAGGGTGCATATGATAATGTAGCTCACGATGCCATCCTCACTTCTCTCGCAGCAATGGGCATTGGTGGACGAATGTTTCAATGGATAAAAGATTATATAACTGGCAGGGGTTTCTTTATGATGATACGGGGCGCGAAAAAACGACACACAACAGAGAAGAAGTACACATACGACGCGCTACTAGCAACTGGAATATTTTATTCAGGAAACACCATTTATACCGCAGTGACGTCAACTTTAACCCAACGAATCGACCAAAAACTAAAAATACATGCTCAGCATGCCTATAAGTAACGTTGCAGATAGGCTATCTCCCCTTCCTGCAGACTGATAGAGGGGTGGCTGATGCAATCATGCCCCTCCCTCTGGATAAAGAGGGCTTCTATAATCTCCCTCTCCGCTGAGCCCCTGTGCCTGTAGATTACAGTTGTCTGCTCAAATACCGGCTTACAGTTACCCTGATCGCATCCTCTGCAATGCATCGCCAGATGCGTGAACGGCCTTCCTATTAAAGAGCTGCTGTGCTCTCGCAACCGCACGTTGAGGCATCTACCAGTTGCCCTATGTATGCCTTGCCGCACGACAGTGGTATTCTATATACAACACCACGTGCGCAAGGAACGAACTGCCTTACGTGCTTAATGGCACATCCTCTTTTTCACACTGCTTTGGCCTACCTGTCTTCTTACCAACCGCTGAGCAGATGCGGCCCACCTTGTTTTCTGCGGAGAACACGAGATCCACCCCATATCTCGAAGCCACTCTCTTAAGGCCGTGCGAAAGCCAGTGGATATACGGGATTTTTGACACTCTTTTTCTTCCCTGCGGGACATTCGTGTCTAGGCCTGTCCCAGGCCGTTGCTTAATGGGCTTTTTTATTTTTTCGCGCGCAGCAGCTAAGACACTATCAGGAAACGCCGCGTCTCTTAGTCTTTCCACCTGCGCGAAAAAACTTATCTCCATAAGATGTGGGCATGATCTGTCCAACGCCGTTTTTAGGCACGTCATGGCAATGCCATTTTTTACTAGGCGAGAGTGCATTGCCATGACGTGCCTAAAAACGGCGTTGGACAGATCATGCCCACATCTTATGGAGATAAGTTTTTTCGCGCAGGTGGAAAGACTAAGAGACGCGGCGTTTCCAGATAGTGTCTTAGCTGCTGCGTGCGAAAAAATAAAAAAGTCCATTAAGCAACGGCCTGGGACAGGCCTAGACACGAATGTCCCGCAGGGAAGAAAAAGAGTGTCAAAAATCCCGTATATCCACTGGCTTTCGCACGGCCTTAAGAGAGTGGCTTCGAGATATGGGGTGGATCTCGTGTTCTCCGCAGAAAACAAGGTGGGCCGCATCTGCTCAGTGGTTGGTAAGAAGACAGGTAGGCCAAAGCAGTGTGAAAAAAGAGGATGTGCCATTAAGCACGTAAGGCAGTTCGTTCCTTGCGCACGTGGTGTTGTATATAGAATACCACTGTCGTGCGGCAAGGCATACATAGGGCAAACTGGTAGATGCCTCAACGTGCGGTTGCGAGAGCACAGCAGCTCTTTAATAGGAGGCCGTTCACGCATCTGGCGATGCATTGCAGAGGATGCGATCAGGGTAACTGTAAGCCGGTATTTGAGCAGACAACTGTAATCTACAGGCACAGGGGCTCAGCGGAGAGGGAGATTATAGAAGCCCTCTTTATCCAGAGGGAGGGGCATGATTGCATCAGCCACCCTTCTATCAGTCTGCAGGAAGGGGAGATAGGCCTATCTGCAACGTTACTTATAGGCATGCTGAGCATGTATTTTTAGTTTTTGGTCGATTCGTTGGGTTAAAGTTGACGTCACCTGCGGTATAAATGGTGTTTCCTGAATAAAATATTCCAGTTGCTAGTAGCGCGTCGTATGTGTACTTCTTCTCTGTTGTGTGTCGTTTTTTCGCGCCCCGTATCATCATGAACCAGCACCAACTCGCCCAACTTTTCACTTTACTGAGGGGTTTCTTTGTACAAACATATGAGGGTACAACTGCCCAACATTACACCTACTGCGGAGTACCTCAGGGAGGTGTTTTAAGCCCCACATTGTTCAATGTGGCCCTCATTGGTCTGGTGAAGGTTCTGCCAAAGTCGGTGTGCCTATCCATATACGCCGATAATATGTGCCTCTGGAGTGCTGCAGTTGCTCGCCCTCATGTGCGTGCACGAATACAGTGGGCACCAACCCTCACAACAGCCTACCTTCAGAAACAAGGCCTAAATATATCAACTGTGAAGTGCGCGTTGATGGCGTTTACACGCAAACCAATGACGCCATACCCTGTTTACATCAATGGGCAGAGTGTCAAATATGCACGGACTTATCGTTTCCTGGGCATAATAATCGACAGAAGTCTTTCGTGGAGCCCACATTGTGCGTACTTGAAGAAGAGACTGCTATCGATTGTGCATGTCATGAAATTCTTGTGCGGTAAAGCATGGGGAACTTCTGTGGCCTCCATGCTACAGCTGTACAGGGCCCTATTTCTGGGTATATTGCACTACAGCTTGCCGGTACTGACTAACACTTGCAAATCGAATACTCATTCATTGGAGAGTTTGCAGGGTCAGGCACTGCGTATCTGCCTAGTACTGCCCCGATGCGCTTCTACTTATGCCACAATCATGCTTGCCAAAGACCTTCCGGTCAGGACATATATAGTTGTGGATTGCCTCAGAGCGCACATTCGACATGCTAGCCGTGTCCCCGACCACCACTTGGCCCTTCTACCTTCCGGAAGACCACGTGCTACGTTTTCAGACGTCATAGCCAAGCACCTAAACAGCATTCCATTAGGATATACGCCAGCTGCGAGAACGGCATGCCCTTTGTGGTGCCTCGACCAGCCGCAAGTACGTCTAGAAATTCCGGGAATTAAAAAGAAAAGCAGTCACTCCAGAGTAGCATTGAAGCAAGCAACACTGCTATTATTACATGAGTTGTACTTAGACCGAACGCAGATATACACTGATGGGTCCGTCTCATCCAGCAGCTCATCAGGTGCCGCTCTAATTCCAGCTGCAGCAATGACAATCAAGTTTAAGTTGTCGCATATGACTACATCTACGGCTTCAGAGCTTGCTGCTATAAGGGCTGCTTTACAATATCTTGTTCAAGAACGTCCAGGAAAATGGGTCATATTCTGTGATTCGAAGGCAGCGCTTCAGAGTTTGCAGTCTGCCATGCGTAGGAGGAGTCATGACCAATTGGTACAAGAAATAAGAGATTGCCATCATGAAGCTCTAGCACGAGGGCATGATATTATATATCAATGACTGCCTGGACATATCGGTATTACCGGAAATCAATTAGCCGATGATGCAGCCCGCTCAGCCCATGGAAGAACCCGTGTAGTTAACGTGTCTCTTTAAAGAGAACGAAGAAGATAATTCATTTACAAGGCTTTCTACACAACTAGACTGGTAGTTTTCTCTTAGGCTTCCTGATTACACACAAATATTTTTGCCCGAGTTCTAAGCTGTTATATTAGCACTACGTAAAATTCTTTTAACGATTAGTTCTGTGGCTATAGTTACAGATTCATTGTCGTTGTGTTCGGCACCTACTGCTTCAACAGATTCGGAGGTTCTAAGATTATGGCGATTACTTGTTTCTCATCATTTGCGAAACGAGCGATTGATTTGGGTGCCAGGACACAAAGGCATTGTACTCAATGAGATTGCAGACTCTCTGGCGAAAGCTTCTCTGACAGGTCCAGTTCTCTCTTTCTTTCCCGTTAAGGCATTTGTTACTGCGGTAAGGTTCAGAAAGTATGCATTATCTGTGTTTACACAAAGTCTCAGTTTATCACCGGACTTCCTGCACCTACAGTTCCCTTCGGGCAGGAAATGGTGTGCAAAGACGAGCTGAAGTTGCAATAACCAGAATGCGTTGCAGAATTCCAAATCTAAATTTTTACATTGACAGAGTGGGTTTGGTGGTCTCCCCTTATTGCTCATATTTCAACGAACTCGAAACTATCAAACACTTCTTGTTGAGCTGCCGACATTTTTCCTTACACAGAAAACGTATTGAAATTATATTGCAGCAATGTGGTCTACCGGTTACGTCGGCCGTTCTGCTATCATTTGGGGCCTTTGCACTGGGGTACTCGGACAGGAATATTTTCAAAGCTGTCGAAAACTTTATAAGTGACTCGAATAAATTTGGAAGGTATATCAACTACTAACAATTCTTTATTCAGCCTTCCTAGTCAAAAGATCTTCAGTCTCGGCGAGATTACCCAAGATATTGCGACTTAATATTGCAATTATTCATAATTTTAGTTACATTAAATCACCTCAAAATTATTTTACCTCTTACTAAATATTAATCATAAATTCAGTATGCATGATTCGCCCAACTCATTGCCGATCCCCCAGAGTGGGTAGGTGCTAATAATTCTAGGATCATCATCATCATTCCTATTTCTTTGTGTGACATAACACTCATGAAAACCACCAGGCAACGAAGTAAACGAAGTCATATGGGATGTTCATTGAATGGTTTTGAGGCGTATTGGAGCAATAGTGACATAGATTTGATGAAAGTAAAAAGAGCATCTTCACGTTCCACTCAATTAAGTTCAGACGCAGAGTGAGAGGTGCATCGTACGTGCCTCTGCTTCCACGATCATTACGCGCACGCGCCCAGTTCATTCTACGCGTGTGCGAATCGCTAGTATAAGCAGATATGACCAGAGCTGGTCATAAGTGCCAAACTTGAGGTGGCCGTAGTTGATGTATTCAATGCCGAACAAATTATCATACATGTGGTAGCGAAGCACAAGTTCAAGACGAGGAAGAAAGATCGTTCACTTTAACGCCGACGAAAATTTATGTTTTGACTAACGCATTACCTGGCGCAATGTAAGGAATAAATACATCCGCTCTTAAAACGAAACGTAAGCTAAGATATATACTCTCGTCGAAGAGCTTTTTGGGTGTCCGATTTGATTGATATGTAGAGTATAACGTCCCAAAACCACCATGATTATGAGAGACGCCGTAGTGGAGGACTCCGGAAATTTCGACCACCTGGGGTTCTTTAACGTGCACCCAAATCTGAGCAGACAGGCCTACAACATTTCCGCCTCCATCGGAAATGCAGCCGCCGCAGCCGGGATAGGAACCCGCGACCTGCGGGTCAGCAGCCGAGTACCTTAGCCACTAGACCACTGCGGCAGGGCTTTTTTGGGTATCTTGTGTTGCGCTTTTGTTACGCTCTTGTGTAACACATACGGGGCCCCACTTGTCATACCTCTATATTGTGTCACATGATCACACTGACAGTACAACGCTGAATACCGAGCCTGCCAAGGCTATAAATGCTGATCTCAGGTAAAATTGAACAAACTGCAATTATACAATTAACAAAAACAACCAAGGAGTAATTGCATCCATTAAGTTAGAATTTCTAAAGCGTTCCGAAAACATGGGGCTGACTACAGCTGGCCGCAGACAGGGCGCCACCACCGCTCCGACAAAGACAATACTCCTCCCTCTACGTAAGCGCATCGCTGCGTCGCTACTTGACTATGTCAATGGGCAGACGAACTGACAAATTTTTTTACAGCCAACGTGTATGTCAACTACCATTACGAGTAAGTTCTCGATAAAGTGCAGTAAAAGGTAGCTCACATCTCACACTCCCAGTTTGGAAATCTTCCTATAAGGACGTCCTACTCATGTCCAGAACAATTTCTCGTTTGTGCACCTAAGTTACATCTTTATACGGGGCTTCATTTCAAAAAAATTTTGTTTTTGAGTGCTCCTCGGCATATGCTATTCCGCCTTTGCCGATGACAATATCATTATCAGGACTTACAAACGTTCGTTCTTGCAAAGTACTGCGACGTACTAGTCTTCTCGTGACTAAGCGTTGTGCGTTTTCGAAAAACACTTCGTTAATATTAGGTCAGTCAGTGTCATAACTAGCTCCACATTTCCAAGGGCTCAGCAATATGTATTTTATGTTTAAAGCCAATTATTCTGTCATATCTTTGCGCCATAATTCCTTTTTATAAAATCAATAGCTTTTGATTTATGTATATCTTGTCCAGAAGAATTTTGTACAGCAGATGATAGAAGCAAGGTACACAAAAATATATATATAAAAGGAGATTTCAGAAAACCGCACTTACCTGTGAAGGCCTGTGTAACAAGGAATGGGCCACATTTCGTCATACGGATGAGCATGCACGTTCATCTTGAGCACTTACAACGATACGCCTTCTACGCAGACTTTGGGCGCTAACTGATTTTTTGGGACAATATTCATTTCATTCCTCAAGTACCTTTCCTTCATGACACTTCACGATAGCGAGAAGGCTGTGTGAGTGCGCATAATGACTACCATGGCACATTACGACAAAGTGTCTTTTACTTGTACCTCGTCAAACATTATTCATGGTACTAGGTATTATCCTCGCCCGGCTGTAGCCTGTAGATATTGGCTATTCAACTAATGTTAGGTACCCCACTTTCTTGTGCATCACGTAGCCTCTACAATAATGCCATCAGTGTACTAGCGCTTCCTTAATGTATCATTGAGCTTCAACCTGCGCCATAAATTATATCAATCGTTGTACCATATACCACGATTTGGTGTCTCTATTGCGTGTAAGGAACTCAACGTCAAAGATTGCGTTGACCTCGTTTACTAGATTGATCCCTGCGCAGTGAAAAACGTGATTGAATGGGCAGGATAGTACCCGCTTGTCGAGTACAGCTCTTGTTTTATTAAACATTCGCTACCAGTTATGTCCATGTATTTACTCCGTTTATGCTGCGTCAGAGGCTTCATCCTTATTTGGACTGAATGTTTAATTGTGGTGGTTGATATTACTATGAAGCCACAACAGCATACTTCTGCCGAACTCTTAGGCGCTGATGGAAGTGACTGTCGAAATTAACGCTAAACGCTACTTGTTAGAACACCTTCAGGCTGAGGGACAGCGTAGTGTTTTAGGTGCAGTTGTAAACAGTTATTCACTTTTGTAGTAATAAATTACTTAAGCATTTGTAACTTAATGTTTAGGTAGGAAAAAATATCAGTAAACAAATGTAGTCACCTTTTTCTAGGTTGTTCGCAGGGTTAGGATGAAGCGAAAGCTAAACACACAAGAAGATTAGAAGTGGATTGCTGCGGAGATTGCAGCTCTTGATTATTGAGAAATAAAGCTTTTAGTTCTTATCATTTATTTACTTGCCCACGGGAAGCAGTAGCTCAGCATGATTGTAGGACCTTTACTCATACTGCAGTAAGCACCACTCTCGACGCCAGGCTTTCGATCTTCGAGTGGACAGCGAAGATGAATAACTCTCATCGGCAGCTGCTTCAAAGGGTGAGTGGAGGACAGCGCAATTTCAGGGCAGATTCCTCCTATCCCAGTCCTGTCATTAGGTGAATAACGGTTCTAGTGAGTCCCTACCTAATATTACCAAATATAATTCTTTTAATAGAATGATTAAATAAACAGTGGTTATTGAGATTATTCATTAACTTCATCTAATCATTTAGAGAACGTCGCAGCGGTGCGGTGGTCAAGTAGCTAAGATACTCGGCTGCTGAGCCACAGGTCACGCGACTTAATTCCGGCTGCAGCAGCTGCATTTTTGAAGGAAGCGAAAATGTTGTAGACCCGTGAGCTCAGATTTGGGTGCACGTTAAAAACCCTAGTTGGTCGAAATTTTCGGAGCCCTCTACTATACCACGTCTGTCATAATCATATGCGGTTTTGGGACGTTAAACCTCACATATAAATCATCTCAGAGAACGCCAGTAGTTGCTTTTGGCCATATACTAATGAAAAAGTCACAGCTTTGCCGCAAAGGCGAACCAATGGACGCGATAGCAACAAATTGGAAGGTTACCCGCAGATGGAAAGTAGATCGAAGCGTTCCCTGCGTTTCTCACGCACAAAGGGCGCACGAAACGTACTCACAGTTACAGATTAACGCGAATAAGCGTCTGAGTTGTTGCTTCGCTGTTTCTGAAAAGCCCGCACTTTTCGCAAACGGAGGCTGTGAAACGATGGCAGGGACCTTTGTGCGCCCGGTAACTACAACAGAATCGTTTCGACGAAACTCAAAGGCTAGCCAAGACGTACTATTCTCCCCACTGTAAGATAAGGGCGCGCGATCGAGCGTACACCCCCTTATTCTCTACGCGGGCCGAAGTACATGTGAGATATGAAAGCCACCGCGCGCTCACTGCGCCATAGCGCTGATAATGCTGAAAACACGATAGTTCCCCCTGAGATGCCCGCCAACAGAGGTAAGTGGTAGATATGAATAGCTTGCCGTTTGAACGTTGAAGGAGGTACCTCTCGGTGGCTCAGTTATTAACGCGCCGCATTCATGACGCGGAAGTAGCACGTTCGATTCCGCGTGCCGGAGCCTTTTTTTCTGAGATTTTTTTGTTTCTTGCGTTTTCATATATATAGATACGTATACATAACGGTGCATGACGCCGAAATCGGCGGCCAAATCCAGCCGAGAGTGTTCATATAATTGCTATCGCAATAAAAGTTAATGAATGGAGCAGAATGACGGGCGTTCACTGATGAGACCTTTATTTAGAACGGAACAGTAACGAGGCAGTGCACACCTTAGTTTGTGTGCATCTTTACCCTCTCCATTATCATCAGCATGATTACACCCACTGCAGGGCCAATTCCTTTCTGCAGGGCCAATTCCTTTCGCGTTTCTCCAGTTGACTCGGTCCTAGGCTTTCTGCGGCCAGCTTCGCCTCGCAAACTGCATAATCCCATACTCTCACCGAACCCTTCCTGCCCCTGATCGTATTTCTTTATTTATACGTACTGCAGGCCATATTCAGGCCTAAGCAGGAGGAATGAGAAAGAACAATTATCATGGACATCATGAGTGTACAACTATGTATAACGATGTACAGCGATGTACAGTGATCACGAATAGCAGATAAGTATACATGGTAATATAGCCAAATAAAATAGGTTCGAAAAAGTACAACAAACGTAAATCACAAAACGCTGCATTCTGAATAATTAGGTTTGAAAAATTCGAAAGTTAATCATATCATTCCGCATTCCTAGCAGTTTATATAGCAAAATTGATGTTTGCAGTGTTGTTTGCGCATGAGCACTGTTGCAGAGAAACAACACTTTCAGGTAACTTCTAATCGTCGATGGCAGTTGAAAATAACGACAATGCATGCGAGTTCGCGTGGCGTAGTAGCGTTTCTTAGAAAAACAACAAAAGAATTTCATTTCAGTGAGTTCATCGTTATTTTCTGCGGTAGAGCCTTCGTCGACCAAAGATTTTTAGGTATTTTTAAGTTAACATTGTCGAAATTAAGAGTATAGCTCCACACATGCTACCATTGCTTTAATGAAATGTACATTTTATACATCGCCACGTAACACTACGCGTTTTCGTCATTGTTTTTATTGACATTGAGTGGCTAGAGTGGCAGGAAAGAGAACTAACAAAGCGACACAACTTCGTTGAATGCGAAATAAGTTTTAACGTCATCAAAAAAAAAACATTTATATTTGTTTTAGGAGTGTGCGAGAACAAAGCAAGTGGTCTGCGCTGCAAAAGTGCCACTCTTGCTATCAAAATTTGTCCGCATGAGTCAAAACGGACCCGAATCGCGTCAAGGTAATGACTTTTACTGCTAAAATACGGATAACCTTTTTCCAAATTTTGTTGACCAATTACGCTGAACCACTGAGAGGTTTAAAAAAGTTTGTGCAATATCAATGATATACCACTTTCCAGACTTGAACTAAACTGAACTGCAGATCAATTCGTTTTGTAGGTTGGCGTTGTGACCAACCGCGTAACTGTGCCGAATAATCCCTCTGGCGGTCATATCATGTACTTTGTTTTTGCACTCAGACGTGTTCACCAGGAATCAGATGAGAGGCAAGCGAGGACAATTGATTCTTTTTTTGCTGAAGCTCTTGCTACAATAAAATGGCACTGCCAGGCAGGAGCCAATCATCGCTGATTGTTGGCAAAGTGTGAACCTAATGCCGCTTTTATAGAGCTAGATCTCGAGCCAAATGGATGGCGGCTGTGCTGCGAATGAAGGCAGTGTGACGCGGCACGTTCCATCATGGATTTGGAGCCAGAAAAGACAGTTAATCACTTCCATTACGGACGACGACATCCAAGCAATGTAAACAGCCAGGAACACACCAAAAATGACAAAACAAATGCGGAAAAAAAAGTACTGGCTTAAATGCGGAAGACCGAGTACTGATTGAAGCAAACAGCGGAGGACGAGCAGGCCGGCGAGAAAAAATCAAAATGAAAACACGGCTTTTCGAAACATAATCCTCGGAACCGGGAAAAGATAATACGCTTAATCCCACCTAGTCATGAGCCAAGCCGTTCTGTTTACGGGGCGTAATGCCTATGATTGTTTGACAAACTCAAAATACAGAATCATAACTTCACTTCTGAAGGAGACCTTGCTGTGAATACGAGAAATTCAGAAACAAAGATTTTTGTGGGGAGAAACTGTAACGTAAAATTAAAAATTTACGGGGCTAAGAGTCATCTCGAGAAAGAAAAACAACTGGAGAGAACAACAAACATGGCCGTCCCAGAAAAATACTGGGAAACAATGTTCTCAGCCCTTCTCGGCTTGAAAAACTAATCTGTGCTGCTGATAGCGACAGCACCCCAATATTTTTTGTTTTGAACACTAGAACGAAATTGTTTGGTTGCTGAGAGGGCAAATAAACAGCATTTATCCTTAAGTGTCGGTGAGATGTCCGCAACAAGATTTAGGTCAGCAATGAGCGGTTTTGCAGCACCACTGTCACAAGTGCCTGTCACAAGGGCTAAAAACTGGCGTAATCCCACAAGTTGCCATTCATATCCTACGTCAGCGAATTGAACATTTGCTGAAAGCTTCAGGTATTGTTTACTGTTAACTCGCTTGACACAACTGTTCATCAAAATATGTTTTTTTTTCAATGCCATGTCAACAGAGAAGTCTTGCAGAAAAAAAAGTGACCGTCAGACTTGTCACATGTTGTGGCAGAAATGAAATACAAGCACGCGCTCTTTTCACTGTTCGTCAGCGGAAACAAAAAGACACTCTCTGTAAAAAATGATGTTTTCAAAAAACCACGCGTGGTGAACGAAATTTTCACTGCGTTTATTAGTGGGCCAGCATTCATCTTTTCTTGCGACTTCATGAAGCCCAGAGTAGCATGGCTGGCAAGCTGAATAGGCCATGCTTGTAAATACGTTTCAATAACAATGCTCAAGGGCTAATGTCTTTCCAACTCCTTAAAAGAAAAAAGTGGGGCTCACATCTATCCACAGCGGGAAATCAAGCAAATGCATCACATAGGGAGGGGGGGAGGCACTGCGCACTGACCAGATTGATTGATATGTGGGGTTTAACGTCCCAAAACCACCATATGATTATGAGAGACGCCGTAGTGGAGGGCTCCGGAAATTTCGACCACCTGGGGTTCTTTAACGTGCACCCAAATCTGAGCACACGGGCCTACAACATTTCCGCCTCCATCGGAAATGCAGCCGCCGCAGCCGGGATGCGAACCCGCGACCTGCGGGTCAGCAGCCGAGTACCTTAGCCACTAGACCACCGCGGCGGGGCGCGCACTGACCAGAGGGAGCTGCATTGGTCACTCTGCTTCGTCTCACACTCTGGCATTCGCCGTTAGGGGAAGGCGGAAAATAGACGCGTGCTTGCGTCCTCCATGTATACCGGCCACCCTCCACCGACAGATGCAGGGCGTGAGACGCGTGCGTCGCTTTCCTTTCTCACCGAGGCCGGATCAAGGTTGCTTTTAAATGCGAAGCATTTCTTAGCAAACTTCGGCGACTTTGCACGTATCTATCTATCTATCTATCTATCTATCTATCTATCTATCTATCTATCTATCTATCTATCTATCTATCTATCTATCTATCTATCTATCTATCTATCTATCTATCTATCTATCTATCTATCTATCTATCTATCTATCTATCTGTCTATCTATCTATCTATCTATCTATCTATCTCTCTATCTATCTATTTATCTATCTTTCTATCTATCTATTCATCTATCTATCTATCTGTCTATCTATCTATCTATCTATCTATCTATCTATCTATCTATCTATCTATCGATCTATCTATCTATCTAGCCGCCTACGACTTTTAGCTCTCCTGGCCTTTGGTTAATAGTATCGATACCAAACTTGGTATGGCATAAAATGACTGTATGACGAGCATTTTTGACTAGTCATAACATGAAAATCATGACATGTGTGTCATGAATGTCATGATTTACATTTCATTGCCTTGCTGCTCTTGCGGTGGTCTCGTTCGCACATGTTGCAAAACTGGTACGCAACGACGTGATTGAATGGCGAACACAGGCGACAGACTGTGTTCGCCATTCTGTGTTCGACAGACTGTGTTCGGGGCCGTTTCGCTAGATTCATATATGCCAAGTTTGGTATTACACCACGTGAATGGATGACGAAGGTATGTGACTGGTGCAAACATAATAATTATGAGATGCGTGTCATGTAAGAGCATGACTACACGCCACACTCAAGGCGTTAATATACTTAGACGTGACCAGGTGCACGTGTGCTCCAGCGTTCATTTCGTCGCGTCATGCCGGTGATGCCACGCCAGGCGCCGATCTGCCTGGCATATACTCGCAGGCACGCGCTGCACAGGGTTGCTTTGACGCGTGCGCGTTTGAGCACGCCCGGCGTCTCTTCTTCACGAAGCTAGGCAGGCGCGGTGCATTCTGGGTAACGTGGTTGGTGTGAAATGCAGGATGTCACATTTCGCGCCGGTGCCACCGGGCTGTGCCGACAGACGCTGGTCGTGTCTGGCTTCAGACTATAGTTGTTCGCGTTTTGTTAGCGTAGCGTCGCTGCGGCCGACGTGTGCTCGACGAAGTTACGTTGAAGTATATTGGGCCCTTCATGATGCTCTCCCCGCCGTTTCGCTAGCTTTACATATTCCATGTTTGGTATTACGGGACGTGAATGGACGACGAATGTATGTGACTGGTGCAAACATGATAATCATGAGATGCGTGCCATGTAACGATACGACCACATGCCCCGCTCATGCTGCACTCGCGTTCGTTTCTCTAGCTTCAAATATACCAAATTGGTATTCCATGGCTTGAATAGATGACAAAGTTAAATTACATGTCCGAACATGATAATCATTATATTCGTGTGATGTAAAACATGACTACATGCTACGCTCATAGCACACTCACAGCCGTTTCGCTCGCTCCACATATACCGAATTCGGTATCAGGTGGCGTGAATAGATGAAGGCAAATGACACGTCCAAACATAATAATTATGACATGAAAGTTATGTACGGCCTAATTTACCTCCGCCTCGAAGCGTTGTTTTGATTTTAAACTGACATATAAACCTTCCTCATTCGTGCTTCGCATATCATCGATTGCCACTGTACGTGGGATCTGCCATTTTTTTTTCCGCTAGGCCTATGTATTCTGGCGCTGCAGTCAGACTTGAAAACTAGACTGAACGGTGCCTCGAGTACGGTTTGGGAATGTTAGATTGTTATTTGATTTTTAGTATCCCTATTGACTGAATAAGGGCTCTTTCACATGCCGCGATTGCAGCGAAAAAAAAAAAATCGTTCTGTTCGCAACGGTCGCTAATAGCGGGTTAGTTTCACATGGATCGCGAACGGTCCACAATTTTCGCTCTGCAACTGGTGCGGCCAGTTCTTGCCACCACTCATTGTGACAGACACGAATGTAAAAGACACGAATGTAAAAATGTAAAAATATGTGCATTATGATATCATGAAGTTACCGTGAACGGTAACGAAGGGCCCGCTTGTTTCGGGATTTAAGAACACTTTCCAGTCTGAATTCATTTTAAAATGCCCAGCATCGGCCATTACCAAAACAAACACGTTGACTCTATTTCGACGGCTAGGCCGGACCAGCCCTATTTCGATGGGTCCTGACCAAAAATCGCTCCTGCCGCTGCGATCAGAGCGATGTTGGAAGCTCGCCGCGGACCGCTGCGGCGGGAGCGAACTGCACCCCCCCCCCCTTTTTTTTTTTCGCTGCGAGCGCATTCGCAGCCTGAAAATCGCTACTTTTTGTGTCATGTGAAACGAACTTAAAGGAGAAGTGAAGGCAAAGAATGTAAAGCTAAAGTATGTCTTTGTGGCTTGGTGCCCGTTGTTGTATTGAACGGAGAGGAGACGCCCTAGACTGAATCCCGAACGCGTGCTCCACCGCCTATATACACACCAACCGCGTTCGAGTTAGACCAGAGGAGGCACGAAACCTGGGACAAGCCGAGCATGCGCAGTGGGAGTGTAGACGGCGCTGACGCCGGAGCGTGACATCGCGCGACTAAGAAATGCTCCGCATTTAAAAACACATTTACTGTCTAGTACTTTCGGCTACCCCTGAAGCGAACCTGGTATGACGGGATGTTGAGTCAGCCGTCACAGAAGAGCTTCATTCAAGCGGAGGAAGCACTTCAGTTCAGTTCAGACGACTGCACAGTAAAGAAGAGTTCATGACTGTGATGTCGGCGAATTCGATGAGGCCGTGAATCAAACCGGACGTAACATAATCATGCGGCTGATCAGGACACCTGCGTCGAGTTAATTTTCTGGCCAACTTTTTAATACTATCTCTCTCGGCGCCAGTGTTTCTTGTGTTAGTGCTGGTAACCGTGCGTTTTATATTGAAGCTTGTTTTTGGAAGAAAACATTGTACAGCCCACGTACGCACGTGAAGTATAGAACAATCAAACTTACTGTCACTGGTATAAGCGACTGAGTTAGAAGTGTACACTTTGGCTGGGGCATATTTATAGACTTGCACAAACTCAAGTCTTGGATGTCACCTTAATTAAGCAACGTAATCCCGCAGTGCCTCTTACGCTCGTTATTAATTATGTAGGTAAACGAAACTAACGTTCCTCGATAAACTTTGAACGTATTGATTTCACTTGTGCAGCCATAATCTGCACAAAAAGCTATGATTCTTCAGCACCTCAGCAAGATCCTGGATCGTAAATCTTCTGAGCCAGAGTAGCCCAGAGGATTACAGCACGTGATCGCCAATGTCGTGCTCACAGGAGAGCATTAATCGATGGATTACGCCTCATAGAGTGTACTTTTATTGCCAGCGAGCGTTTTAAACTAAGAAAAATCCAACCAAGGGGGCTCTCGATTTTTTATTTGGAAGGCGGGTAGGGTAGGGAAGAGAGGATAGTGCTATGACTGCCGGAAGGACTCATTAAGAACATCTGCGCGGCCACTCAGCATGAAAGATGGTCCGTGGCCTTTGACTAATGTGCTGCTCGGGTCATGTCACTGGTCGTCGTTGCCACCTACAGCAGCGTACGAATTGAAATTAGAAGAGAGCGCGATTGAGAGAGATAGCGAGGGAGTGGGAATGTGGTAGAGAAGTAAGCTTTGGTGCTTTAGTCACTGTGAGTAAGTAGTGTCATTTCTTTAGAAAAAAATAAAGGGGGGGGGGGGGTGAATGACTGTGGGTAAAACAAAGTTTAATCTTGTTAAGTGCAGTGGTGTTCGAGAGAAAAGTCGAAAACAGAGAGTATAAAACATCACACGTAAGAAGCCAAAGTTTATAGTACATTGGGGCACCTTGGAACTCACACAACCTCCACAATAGAAGAGGCTCGCATGCATCAGCACATATGGTACGTGTTCGCTAAACTTATGCGCGAGTAAAAAAAAAAATTGGCAGCATATCCACGGAGTGAATGATGGAGAGTGGGGCGAAGCATTCGTCCGTTCATTCGTTCTTGCTTCCGTCCGTCCATGCGTCCGTCTGAGTGACCGTTCATGCGTCCATCCGCCCGTCCGTGCGTGCGTCTGTTCGTGCGTCCGTCCCTGCGTTCTTCCATGCATCCACCCCTGCGTCCATTCATGCGTCCATCCATGCATCTGTCTGTTTGTCCGTTCGTCCATCTATTCAACACTCCAAGTACCACCATCTCGAATCTTTTCATCATATATTCCCCATATAGAAGCACCGCCATCCAGCGGACATTCCAAGGACTAAACAAGAGGTGGCACACGCACACTTTATTACGGCTTGCGCTTCGGGTCTATTTCCCACCTTTAACCACCTCGAGTTCATGGTATACACTAGTTCACTGTATTCATGGCACTGTGGCCCAACGCTCGCTAAACCTTTCTAAAACCAAGGAGGTTACGCCCAGCGAGTATAACGTAGCAACCTTTTCCTGTCAGATAGTGCTCAATGTACATGCCAATGGCTGCTAATGGGAAATGAGAGACAGGAGAATTCGGCTTTTACTTTCTTACGGCTTGCGCTTCGTATCTACTTCTCACATTTAACCACCTCGATTTCATTCATGGTGTATACTAGTTCATTGTATTCATGGCAAGGCGGCTCAACGCTCGCTAAACCTTTCTAAAACCAAGGAGGTTACACCCAGGGAGTATAACGTAGCAACCCTTTTTTGTCAGATAGTGCTCAATGTATATGCCAATGGCTGCAAATGGGAATCGCAGCGTGCGCGTTAACTAAAAGCCGAATGCTCCTGTCTCTCATTCCCCATTAGCAGCCATTGGTATGTACATTGAGAGAGAGAGAGAGAGAGAAAAGACCTTATTGGACACAATGGGCCGGCAATTCGGTCTCGGTGGCTTTAGGTGGCGGCTCGTAGTCCCTGGACACGGGCGGCATCCTCAGCCTGCCGGACGGCCCAGAGTTGGTCTTTCAGCTCTGGGCTTTGGAGGGCCGCCTTCCAGCGGCGGCGTCGCCGACGAAGAAGGTCCCCCGCGGCTCCCGCAACCGGGGCGGCGGCAGGAACGAGTGAGCTCGAGGCTTCCTGTGATCTGGTATTGACGGCCCCTGTAGGCGCATCGCGATTGGTGGCGTTTTCACGACTGTCGTCGCCGGCACATTCCCAGAGCATGTGGCTTAGCGTTGCTCTGGGTCCGCGTGCTTTACATATATTGATGGGGTATATATTCGGGTAGAGGTGTTGTAGAACGACCGGGCTAGGGTAGCAATGGGTTTGGAGTAAGCGAAAGCTTACGGCATCTCGCCTGTTTAATTTCTCGTGCGGTGGCGGGAGCCTACGCTTTTCGAGACTGTAGTGTTAAGTGATGTCACGGAACGTTGTAAGACGATCACCCCATGACCATTCTGAATCTTGTTGCTGCGTGCCTATCAAAGTTTCTTGATCCAGCGGATGCATCGCCCTGCTCTAGGAGTCAGAGGCGGCGGCCACATAGGGAGCCGTGGCTCGGCGAGTGAGACCTCGAGCCGCGGCGTGGGCCGCCTCGTTCCCCGCGAGCGGAACGCTCGTGTGTGCCGGGGTCCATAGGAGGAAAACCGTAGGAATTTGGGGTTGTGAGCGCATTGAGCAACATTTTGTATTGTTCAACAACGCACACAAGAAATCTCTCACCAGCACCACCTTACACTTGTTATACTTGTTATACTTGTTACAATACACTGTTACTGTTACAATACACTGTTACAATACACTGATACTGTTATAGATGTTATACTTGTTACATACTACAACGGCTACGAGGGACGAATGGGTGCCGCTATAAGGAGTTTCGCCCCTAAAAAAAAGAACTGGAAGTCACAGGCATTGCGAAACAGAAAGGAGTTCATAAAGCACGTACTAAATCGAAACTCAAAAGCAAACCGCGATTTATTTCAAGACACTGCCGTCACTGAATCGAAATGAGGAGTGATAAATTTCGAATAATTAAAATGAACTCAAGACCATTGCTTCTGCTGTTTGCAGCGCCAAACTCTATCCGTAGAGTGACAGGCCACGGAGGTGCTGTTTTTTTTAATGATAGCCTTTCTCGGGATACTTCAACGCGAATGTTTTGGACAGTGTCTGTATGTCTGTATGTACCTGTCCAGTGATTCAGCCACCCGACGAATGTTCAAGTCCTTCATAAATGTCCAACCTATCTTGATCTGGTGGCTGCGTTCATACTGGTGAACATTGTCAACCAACAGGCAGATATTGCGCATAATTGAGACGCAACATCAACACCGAAATGTTAAGCATTATGTCATTTCATTTATGAAATGCAGATATACGCAATTCTAAAAGCCGAGTTTTTTTTTAAAGGGCCCTGACAATGAAACGCTATAAATGCAAGAGCGGGCGTTTCCTAAGTTTGACATGACATGAGAATAATTTTATTTAGGTCCTGAGGGACAGATATTTAGGAGGGTCATAGGCCTCCCACAATATCGAGTCAGTGGCTCCGCCCATGATGGAACCGGAAGTTGAACTTCCGTCACAATTTCGTGGGCCCTCTGGACGGCCTGGATTTGTGTATGATGGCTGCTGGTCTTCATAGATTCATCCCATTGTTTTTTCGTGGTGGGCGGAGAGGCATTAAGGGCTGAGCACAGCCAGAGCATGTGATCAAAAGAACATGACTGGTGGCCAGAATTAGGGCGCGACTGCGATTGGTCGGAGTCAATCCGGTTAACGGATTGAAGAGTAGGATACGAACGGGTTTGAAGTAGTATGAATATGCTCGCCTTAAGCTTGGTCAAATCAGAGTGGAGGGCTGGAAGCGTTTTTCTGACCAGACGGTACTGGTATACAATTTCATATAAAGTACACAACAGGTCGTTAAAAATTTCAGAGACCTTAATTAAAACATGCTGCTGCCACCTACCAGTAATTCAGCGTTTTGAAATACTTCCGTTATTTTTTTTTCAGAATAATGCAAGATGGCACCATATCTCACGCAGTACCTCCAGACAGAAATGCATCGTTTTTTGACGCCCTTTACAGTGAAGCACGTAGATATGTGGGCAATTTTTTCTATGGAGGCTGTTACCGGTCTTCCGTTCAAATAAAATGCCAGGTGGGTCGCTTCGACTTTATTAGTGCGAGATTAAAGCGCGCGTTCAAAGTGAATAAAGATTCATTCTTTGAGGCACATCACGCCTGTACAGATGCTCCTGTTTTTGCTGCGTCGGCACGAAGCCTTTTCATACGTCACCATCTGTGCGGTGCTCGGATAATGCACCAGTCTGATTGAATGTGCTGGCTGACTAGAATAACAGGAAGCAATCTGAAGCTCTCGAGGCAGGTGTTTTCACTGAAGATTTACTAGTGCTGTACAATCAAGTTGGTGAAAAAAATAGAAACTAATACAAACGTGGCAAGGATGACAAGTAGACTTGCAGTAGTGATATGAAGGAGATATTGAACACAGGTGCTCAAAAAAAGAAAAAAGAGTCATGAAGTAAGAACAAAGGGAAAGAGAAGGAAAAGACCTGAGAGAAAAAGCATGGAGGACGCTTCGCTTCCCCTTGTAGAATGCACCAAAATAGCGTTAACTAGTATGCATTACATTCTCATTCGCTAATCTGTTCGATTTCTTGGCCGATACATGAGCTGTGCTCTGAAGAAAAGAACGTGTATGCCCGTTGAATTGATAGTTGTGAAGTTGTCAGCCCAATCTGCTGCAGTTTCAGTTGCGAAATACCCACCCCACGTCTCTTAAGCGATCACCGCAACTACGTAGCCGGACACCTTCATGATGCTCCAGTTGTTGACGATAATAAGTATAGCACAGCCTTTAGTAATGGGTTGGCAGCTTTCAACCACAAATCGTGGCACAGTTTACATGGGTCTTGTAATATTCTGATTTTTCGCCACGCATTATTGAAGCTCTTAGGAATTGTGAATGAGATAATGCCTTTTATATTTAGGTAAATGCGCTAAAACTGCTTTATTGACCCAAAAAGGTTTCATGTTGTGGTGCATGAAGCATTTAGGCACGCTATTTCTGTCAGGTCAGGTAAGTAACGTCATCAAAGTGACACGTAGATAGCTCTTAGAAAAGTCAGAATAAAGATTGAGTTACACCAACGGGGAGGTGAGCTGTCGACTGCACGCCTTTCGAGCAAAAGAGCCGGGTACTAGACCACAAGCATTTTCGTTTTTGTTTTCAAGATGTCTGTATTCATCTCGCTACAACAATAAAAAACTTGTGTTTAAAACTATTTTCAAAGAGTGGCTAAACTTCTGTACCATTCTCGACCTCCATGCGCTCGATGATTATGCAAACACATGCAAAAAAGTCCAGAATTCTTACAGTGCTGCAGGATAGTAATAATACATAGTGTGAAACAGTAAATGTTCCTTCAGGTAACCACAAACAAAACAACAAATTCTTTACGCCTTTTAGACGTTCTTATTAAAGTAATCGACAAGACTTACTTCAGCCTAAGTGCTGTGTCCCGGTACCATTCAAGTCTGAGTAATATAAAGGACTATCTTAGTCGTAAGCTTGCTTTTTCCACAAGATGTGCCCAGTCTTTTTACTTCCCCCTTTCCTTCATTTGTTTAGGTTTACATACATACATACTTATGTTAAAACATGGGACCATTTCACGCGATCTCTATTCATTGATAATTAAAATGGTGTGTACATGGTTTAATGACAGCAAACTATGGTTGTGGTTACAAGAGCACAGCGTACTGAAAAACTATCCTAACGGTTATACGTAATATAATTAAACCCAAAGGCAATGAATCCAGGAATGGTATCGGAGATGTTTATTGAAGTCTTCTATTTTAATTTTATGTAGTAATTAGCAGACCTATGTAAGTTAATAAACTATTCTAGCTTCTTAACGTTTAGATCAGACTTGCTCCTCTACATTAAAGAAACTAAAATTAGCATTGAATATGCCTTTCTTGGCATTATTGATGGTTGGTTTCATTAGGCTGTGTGCAGCAAAGATAGCTAGCATTCGACGCACATGATTCGACATATTTTACAACCCACTCTTTAGTCTCGCATTCCTCTAAAACGCTCAGGAATGCCTGTCAGACACACCACCACACCGTAATGGCGGGCTCTTCACGAACGAATCCGCCTAATATCCGCACAGGCAAGCAGCCTTGCGGATATGGCACGACGCCCCTGCTGACGTTAAGTAGTCAGCGGCAACGTTTCTCGGCGTGTACATTGCGCTCCCAACATTCCTGCGCTAATACGCGTTTCTATAAAAATGCTCGTTGCACTTATAAGTGACACGACTAGTTCCAGCATTCCTACACTCGCTGTTAGAGCACTCTTAGTCCCAAAATAGCAATGCGGTATGGAATGCCCGACCACGAACGGGACAATATACATAGTACTCAACGCAGCCCGAGAATGAGCAGAAGAAAAAGAAAACAAAACTTGCAGTTATTCTGCAATTGGAGATGGTGCGCCAGAACACATTTTATGTTCCTTTTATCGCGTCTGATGGTAACCTAAATGATATTTTTAAGCGACCCTGACGCCAGAAGCTCTCGCAAAAGGAAATAAAAGCGAGAGCTTTTCGAGAAGTCAACCTCAGACGCATGAGCTTACGACTTCCGTCACGTCGCCTGTAGTTTCACAAAAACATGTATAAAATAGAATAAGTCTTCTTTCATCGCACCTTCATACGGCACAGAGCAAGCACATCATCTAACTTAGTCGCTTCTCTATTTATGGTTCACGGACGAGTAATGGCAGGCGCTGACGACAATTATGACCTGAATGAATCTACAAAGAAAAAAAAACAGGTTACATTAGGAAAAACAGAGTACAGGGCACTGTTTGACGCAGCGTGGCTGTCTGCGTCGTCTACTAATGTACATTAGGAGAGGGCATCAGAGTACGTTCGTAACACCTTGGTATTTTCTGAACCGCCTTCATTCTCAGGTCTTTTTTTTTTTTTTCGTCGTGTGGTAGGAAGAACGGAACACATTTATTTCCGATTATTCATTTCTATTATTCTACATTAGTTCAATGTATGAAAAAGAACTATTGGCCAATTTTTTTGAGTTTGTACACAAGCCCCTCAAGCAGCAAATCATCATGATCATCATCACCATAAGCAGCAGCAGCAGACAGATTGAAGAAGGAACGATGTGCAAGCGCGAACACCATAGCAGCACTGAAAGAGTGTCACCATGCCTGAATGCATGGATGAACATTATTTGGTCTTCGGAACGTGCTTTAGCACGTTGCGGGCCACTCCCATGTCGGAACAGAAAGACCAAGTCTCTCTGCTGCGTCGCGGGCGCGGTGGACTGCCCATAGCTGTTGTTCAAGTCCGGAGCTTGCAATAGCACCCTTCCATTTGAACGGCATGATGATTTCTCCACAGCGTACCGCGGGGCACCGCCAGAGCACATGTTCCAAGGTAGCTATATCGTGGCAGTTGGAGCATGTAGTATTTAGCTGTATTTCGGGATAAATTTTGTTAAATGGCGCGGCATTAGGGTAAGCCCTGACCTGAAGAAGCCTGGGTGTCAAGGCCTGAGGTCTGCTTAGTTTTCTGTGCGGTGGAGAGTATTTTAAAAATGTTTTGTCAAGTTAATGTACGAGATGGGAGGTCATAATTCTCCAAGATATCAGCGCCGCGCCCCCTGATAGCTTCACGGTTTACTAGTCCTCGCACAGCTATGTGGGCTGACTCGTTGAGATTGGGCGGGGCTCCCTCAATGCCTCCCATTTGAGCTGGGAACAAAACGAGTGTGTGTGGCTCGATGTCTTTGGCCCGAAGAATTCGCAAAGCTAGTCCCGATATTGCTCCCTCGGCAAATGCTCGGACCACTGATTTTGAGTCACTGTAAATTATGGACCTCCTTTATATCACTGATTTTGAGTCACTGTAAATTATGGACCTCCGAAATATCAGAGCAAGTGGCGATTGCGTTGTCCTTGCTGAAGCAAGGACAACGCAACCGCCACTTGCTCTGATATTTCGGCCACCATCGTCCGGACCGTTGTTGAGTTGGTGATACCAGCCTCGTGGTTGATGCAACATGGAAAAATCCACCCACCTCTCAGCCACTCTCCTGCATTGGGTATCAGCTATGGCAAGAGGACAACAACAGCAACAAGTAGAGGTGCTCTAAGGATATTATGGTGAAAATTGCCAGACATTGCATTAAGTACCAGAAGCGTCCAGTAAATACGTTTTAGGACCCAGTTGTCAGCCGAATCTTAGAACGTCTACCCATTTAGCCTCGAAGTCATCATTCGAGAATAACTTTGCTTGCATAAACAGCATTACAATGGCCATTCAAAAGGAATGCCGCTTACAAATGTACATTTAGGCTCGCCGCTGTGATCACCATAAAACAAGCTCCGACAATTTTATCGTCACTAAAGTGTTACGCCAGATCAGCTCGCGGAAATGGCTTCAGAAAAATACTGTTCTTTTGTGCCGCACGTACAGGCAGTAAGCGATGCGATAAAATCGAGTTTATTAGACGAAAGCTGTATTCAATCAGCCTGCAAGCGTAGCAATATGTAGAATGTATGCTAAGATAAAAAAGCACAAAAAATACGCCCAGAAGAATGGAAAAACTACGTCGATATGTTGGCCTTACCCAAAGCTTGTCGGGGAACACCGTAAAATGAAACTAACCTATGCATTCATGCATAAAGAAAGCGGCCCTGGTAATAAATCTTGGGCTGCTGAGACAATATAAATACGTGATCGGCCAATGCGACAAAGCGGTGAACGAAGAAAGTGGACGAGGCGGAACTTTAATAGGAAGGAAACATAAATAGACAAAAAGAACGCTGGCAGGAGAGAACAAGCAGTTTCTGAAAGCCAGAAAAACTGAAACTTCGCACGTAGTACGAACTTCTCCGTAAACAATAACATCGTGTGCGATTAGGCAGGCAAGCCCTTGCCAATAGCCACGTCAACTTGGTGGCATTAATCAATCTGCTTGTCAAGGTTAGTAGCGCGAAACATCCGTCCCAGGAAAGAACAAGCAACGAAACACTTGATGTTCTGTAGCAGTACGGACTGAAAATCACTTCAGTGCGCGTTTTGCCATTTGCCGTTTTTTTATCTTCTGGCTTGTGATCATTCTGTCACGTCTTTTCTTGGTCATGTTATTATTCTGCATGTCTTTTTCTCGGTCATGGAACTATTCGTGTTATTCCAAGATAACTCGTGTTACTCCGTGATCCACTAGGTATCTCGCCGACACCTCTGGTAAAGTTGCCTGAATTAAGCGCACCTTCGTGGCTTAGCGACTATGTTGTTTTTCGGCTGAAGGTTGAGAAGGTGGAATCTAATGCCGGTCATGGCACTCTTGACCTGGCTGGTCAAAATTAATCTAGACCTCCCCATTAGACAGTGCCTTATTACCAAATTGTGGTTTTTGGTCGCAAAACTCGAAATATGCTATTGCCTAAATTATGATGTAGAAGTGTCAATTTTGAAAGTTATTTGTTTTGTTAATGATACTCAGAAGTGTTTCTAATCGCACATAATGTTCGGTTCGTATTCAAAGCTCACCTAATTTGTTGCTCCTCTGTGTAAACGTATTCGTGGCACATCACCCTCACTTTTTATGTCTCCAAGAAGGAAAACAGTGGAGAGAGAAATGAAAGGCCGGGATGTTAACTGGCTTAGAATAACTGGTATACTACCCTGTACCTGAAAAACGAATAGGGAATCATGAAAGTTAGACCAGTAAAGAAAGTAAGTACCTCAAAATTACTACAGCACTTAGACGCTCAATATTATTGTGGTATTGCGGCGTGGTGAGCCGCTATCACGGAAGAGAGGAACTCGTACACATGACTGCCGCCATGGGCTACCGACGACCGCCGGTGTTTATTGTACGGTGGACTTATATACACGACAAACAGGTACATAGATCACAGCGGCATCTGTGGTGGCGTCGCAGAACCAATACGAATACACAACATATTCCCTTTTTTTTAGTTGATTAGTAATTGTTAGTACGTGTTAGTGGAGAGGCATTTCATCTATATACAATAGGCATGGAATATTTACACAACTGTACACTCAAAATGCCAAAAACTTTACACCAAAATATACTCTCAATTGCAGCAAGCACACGCGTTCATGTCACTGGATCCACTCTAAACGTAATCCATAAATCTTCGAGGCGGTCGTCTTGTCCTCGCGGGTAGCTCCCGACGAGAAGGCAGTTGTGGAGAGGGTGGAGAAGAGACAGCCTGTTGTGTCTCTTGCGATGCTACACAAGGGCTGCACAGAACACTAGGCACTGCACTGAGGGGGGTACCGAGTGGCACTGCTGATTGCCCACTGTCACAAGGCACAGGTGACGGGCTTGAAGGCTGTGCTGGGTGAGCGTGAACATCTGGCGTTTGGATGACTGGGTGAGGCTGGGCGGCCTGTGCAGGAACCTTGCTCAACTTGGAGGAGTTCCATGTTCGCCCATCGTCTAGGCAGAAAGAGGCTGGCCCTCGTTGTTCCACCACCTTCCGAGAACGACTGAACGAGAGGTCTCCTTTAAAAGAGACTGCCGGCTTCTTCACACGGACCATGTCTCCAACTGCTATGTTTGGTTTCTTGGCTGCACGGCGGAAGTCTGTGTACATCTTGCTGTATTTTTGCTTCTGTGCGACTCTCTTCCGAAGCTGGCCAAGTTCTTTGGCAGGATCTGTGAAGAATGATGGGGATGGGTGCCCAATGATGTCCAGTCGTGTTCGGGGCAGTCGTCCATGTAGGAGCAAGGCTGGTGCTACTCCCGTGGTTGCGTGAGGTGTGCACCGGTAAACACCCAAGTACTCCAGTGCCGCTTGTCGAAGAGGGCCATGTTCTGACGCAGCAACCTGTACAAAGTCCTTAAAAACACGATTAAACATTTCGACAAGTCCGTTGGCTTGAGGGTAATACACCGAAGAATGTGTCAGTCGGATACCACGCTCACCCAAGAATTGCGAAAATTCTCGTGAAGAAAATTGGGGCCCGTTGTCAGTGACTATCTCGTCAGGGTATCCCTCTCGAGAAAAAATTGACAGCAAGAAGTTGGTGATCGTTCTTGTAGATACCTCGTTGGAGAATTGTACTTCGGGCCACTTAGAAAAATAGTCAACCAGTGTAATGGCGAACCTACAATCTTGAGGAGCTCTTTCCAGAGGGCCAACAATGTCTATGGCGACTTTTTGCCAAGGGCGCTCTGGAAATGGAACAGGTTGCAGTGGAGCAGGTGCCGTTTTCGCACTCTTGTCGGCCTTCTGACAGACGCTGCAGTTTTGTATTGCGACTTCTGTTTGCCGGTCCATACCCGGCCACCAAAACCGTTCTCGAAGTCGCGCTTTCGTCCTGACGATGCCGGGATGAGCTTCATGCGCTGTGGAGATTACTTAATGCGCAAGGGACTGTGGAACTACAAGTCGCTCCCCACGAAGAAGTAAGTTGTTTACCACTGACAACTCGTTGCGTAGCATGAAGTACGGCAGCAGATGGCTTGGGACGAGCTTGTGCAGAGGCCATGACGAAGTAACGTATTGTTTGACTTTTGCCAGAGTGGCGTCGTCACTGGTGGACTGCTCGAACTGGTCCTTAGCGATGCACAGCGGCTCGACTAGGAACACTACTTCTGTAGAGTCGTCATTAGGTTGAGGTGTGCATTCCGGCTTACCTTCCGCTGGAAGACGTGACAGCGCGTCTGCTACCTTGTTCTCCGAGCCCTTGCGGTATTCGACGATGTAGTTGTAGCGTAGAAGTCGCTCAGCCCACCTTGCAATGCGAAAGGGACGTCGCCCTGTTCCCTTGTTAGACAGCAACGCTACCAATGCCTGGTGATCCGTCTGAAGAGTGAAAGGCCGTCCCCACAAATAAACATGCCACTTTTCGCATGCCCACACGCAAGCCATGCAATGCTTCACGATCGCTGGCGGAGTACTTCCTTTCTGCATTGGTTAGAGTGCGCGAAGCAAACGCAATGGTCAGGGTTTTCTGACCGTCCACTTGCTGCAAAACGGCACCTATAGCCCGTATGCAGAAGCATCAGTTGCGACAGTCACTGGAAGAGCTGGGTCAAACATGTGCAACACCTTGTGGGAGGCCAGAAGAGTCTTCACTCTCTCAAAACTTGCTTGGGCGGCTGTGTCCCACTCAAAAGGTATGTCCTTGCGCAGCAGTCGACGCATAGGCTCGACTTCCTCGGCTAGCCTAGGAATGAACTTTGCGTAGTATTCGACAAGTCCTAAGAATGAACGGAGTGTGCCGGGTTCTGCTGGTGTGGGGGCGTGGACGATTGCATCGACTTTGGCTTGAAGGGGTGCTATGCCTTCCGCACTGACACGATGTCCAAGGAAAGAGAGTTCTGTTGCATTGAAAACACATTTTTTGTTAAGTTTCAGATCTGCTTTCGCAATGCGATGCAGAACTTCTTCCAGGTTCTTCGCATGTTCTTTCTCAGTTTTCCCGAAGACGATGATGTCGTCTATGTAACAAAGAACACCATGACAGCCTTGCAGTATTCTTGTCATGAGCTGCTGAAAGGCTGCTGGGGCCGACGCAAATCCAAAGCAGACCCTTTTAAACCGAAAAAGACCCTCGTGCGTAACAAACGCTGTGAGATCCCTGCTGTCCGGGTGCAGCAGGACTTGGTGGTACGCAGAGGCGAGGTCTAGCTTTGAGAAGTGGCGGGCTCCGTTTAAGGCATGCAGCAGTTCCTCAGTGTGAGGCAGCGGGAAGTTGTCGACCACAATGGCTTTGTTTGGCTCCCTTAGGTCAACACAAAGACGGATGCTTCCATCTTCCTTCTGGACTGCGACGATGGGAGAAACCCATTCGGAGGCATCGATCCTTTCGATGATGTCGGCAGAGAGCAGGGTCTGTAGTTGGTCGCTTACTGGTTGGCGTACTGAGAATGGGAGGCGCCTCAACTTTTGGGCGACTGGGGAGACTGCCTGTTTCATCTTCACCTTGTGCTGAAAACCTCTGACAAGGCCCAAACCTGGGGTAAACAGGTGAGAAAACCTGGCCCACAGCAATGCAGGCATGCCAAACTTTGGCTCACTCTGCGGTTGCTCTACGATAGCGCCTTGCGGTGGAATGCGCCCTTGTGCGTCTGAGCTCGTTGCAGGCAACGTTGAGGTTGCGGAGGCGGATGTTTGCTGAACGACCGTGTGCAGGCAACGTAGCTCCTTCCCTGAAATTTGAAAATTCAGGGCTTGCACAGCATCTAATCCCAAAAGGGAGGTCCCACTGCGCGTTACGTAAAGCGGTACGACGGCTGTTCGTGCCTTGTACGACAGCGTTGCTTCAAACAGGCCAAGCACAGGGATCTTCTGGCGTGAAAAGTCAAACAGAGTAATGCTGGGGGTCCTGAGTTGTACTTTATCTTGAAAAAAGTTTCGAAAGTGACCTTCCCCAATTATTGACACTGCAGAGCCTGTGTCGATGAGAAACGAGACTTTGCGTGTGAGCGGCTTCGGGTTAATCACCGACACGTCGACGTCAACATACAGGCCTCTGCGTTTGTTTGTGCAGATGGTCAAAATACTGTGACCGCTCTCAGCGTCATCGTCGCAGAGGAGTTCGCGGACTGGTGCAGGCCTTCGTGGTTGGCCGCGACGCGAGCTCCGACAAACGCTCTGGAAGTGTCCGCGGCGTCCGCAACCATAACAGGTGCGGCCGCGGGCGGGACAGCGCGACCGTTCGCATCCTGTTGCGCCGCAGTTATCGCAGTTATCACGAGATACGGCGTGCAGGGGGTCGGCAGCGGCAGTTTCCGGCTTGGGCTTGTAGTTTTGGCGAGTGCTGACTACGACGATGCTGACTAGGGGGGCGGGACCCGTTGAAGCGAAATCGGGGGCTATCATGCCTAGCCGAGTTGCGTCCGCGTTGGCGCTGCGTGATGCGGCGAATCGGGTTCGCGAAGGCTTCAGCTTCTTGGCGAGTTTGTTCGCGAAGTTTGGCAATTTCTACCGCTCGGTCGAATGTCAATGCGTCGCCTTCGAGGAGCAGTCGTTCTCTGAGTTGCGGGCAAGTTACTCCGGCAACGAACTGTTCGCACAAGTTATCATCCACGGTAGCGGCGAAATTACACGGGGCTGCCAGTTCCCGGAGCGCCAAAGCAAATTCGGCAACCGACTCACCGGAAAGCTGTCGACGTTCACGAAAATGATGACGTTCCACTCGGACGTTGACGGTGGCGGTGAAGTAGTATGCCAGTGTGTCGACGGCAACGTCGTATGGGTCCGGAGGGCTTGCGGCAGCGGTGTGCGCGGACGTCTGTTTTTCCGTCGACTCGCTGACCGTGGCTTCAGTTGAAAGTGGCGGCTGGGGTGGGGGCGGTGCCGGCAAGGCGTCGAAAATCCGTTGGCCCTCGGGGCCCAGGCAGTGAAGCTGGAGCGCGCGACGGCGGGTTGCTGGCCACTCGTCGGCGCCGGACGCGAGCACGAAGTTCTGGAACAACCGGAACCAGTGGTGCCAAGGAATCGCTGGCGTGCCCGGAGTCTCGAGGAACGGCGGCGGGGGAGATATACCGGTGGCCATCCTCGTCGCCAATGTGGTATTGCGGCGTGGTGAGCCGACGGAAGAGAGGAACTCGTTCACATGGCTGCCGCCACGGGCTACCGACGACCGCCGGTGTTTATTGTACGGTGAACTTATATACACGACAAACAGGTACATAGATCACAGCGCCATCTCTGGTGATTGATTGATATGTGGGGTTTAACGTCCCAAAACCACTATGTGATTATGAGAGACGCCGTAGTGGAGGGCTCCGGAAATTTAGACCACCTGGGGTTCTTTAACGTGCACCCAAATCTGAGCACACGGGCCTACAACATTTCCGCCTCCATCGGAAATGCAGCCGCCGCAGCCGGGATACGAACCCGCGCCCTGCGGGTCAGCAGCCGAGTACCTTAGCCACTAGACCACCGCGGCGGGGCGCCATCTCTGGTGGCGTCGCAGAACCAATACGAATACACAACAATTATCCCAAGCTAGGGTAACTCGAGACGGTCATGGTTTATGACACCCACATTGCTTGCATAAACGCTTAGTTTTTACGTTGATTTGTTGGCATAGATTCATGAGACAATTCGACCAGTCTAACGAAGAAGCCTGGAAAAGAGCCGTGGCATGCACAACTACTCCACTTACAACCGCGCTTTTTTGGAGAAACGCCTATGTCCCCGGAAAACAAAGCATGCATACTTAAGAAGCCACCACACACACCAAACAACTGGCCCTTTTCACTGAATCGCAAGTCATATTTCTTTAACTTGCCACAGCCTATAAAAAATCCTTTCTTCCATTCGCACACTTTTCTTTTTAACCAATCCAACAGACCGTTCTTCATTCATATAGGTTTCTTGACAACTACGTTTTATTACGTACTTAGTGTTTCAGCACTGGTGCGATATGGAGAAGCGTCTCAACCCAGGTGGAAATGGCCTTCCAGTTCATTCTCTGCTATCGCATTCGATGAAGGTAGAGATCTGTTAGAAGGATTCCGGTTAAAGCCAAGTAGTTAAAATGTTGGAAAATACTTGATCACCTAGTAATAGCGAGAGAAGAGAGCCTTAAATGACCAATAAAGTGTGAATGAATTTTCTAAGTTTTTAAAAATTGAGTATCAATATCACGAACATTTAGGGAAAATATATCGCAGAAGAATGCAAAGAAGAGACATAAGAAACTATATATATGTTACTACGTAGACAACCTATTTAATACGAGCGTTCAATCTATATCGAAATTTGCGACTGGGGAAAGAAAAATGAAGCGAGAACGGGAATGAGGAATTCTCTGAGATAAAGAAGGGAGTTATGGATGCGTCGGGGACAAAGACGTCTTCGCGAGAGAATCGCCCGGAGGAGAAATTCGGGAAGACGGGCCGCGGGAATTGAGGAGAGCGAAAGTGAGTGTGTGTGAATGTGCGAGAGCACTCTGTCTGAAACGTGCAGTGAGAGCTTACCTCCAGGTGGTGAAAGCAGGCGGAAATGCATTAGGAATGAGGACGTGGAGTGTAGCGGGGAAGGGGGGTTGGCTGGTTTCATGGAGGTATGCCCATTTTCGGAAGCAGAACTGTCGAAGCCAAAGGAGAGTACGGCTTTACTAGAAAAGCAGCGCCCGGCCTCGAAGGAATTGTTGTTTCTTTCGTTCGTGCGGCAGCATTAACGGCGTTATTCTGAAAGGCTAGGCGCGAAGTTCGCCAACTTTGCAATGCCTCAGGTACACTCGCACACGTTGGCGACCGACTACCTCAAAAGCTCCTTGTTTCTGATTATACAGGGAAAGGAGTGCCTGAGGAGCTGTAAAATCGCTGTCAAAGACATTTTTTTTTAATAGCAAGATGCTCATGAGAAAGCCGGCCAGATTAGGTACAACTGTTCCAATACGCAGCCTAAATGTTACGGCGGTTCATTTTTTTCATAAATACAACAAGTAGGACAATGTAGCCGAACAACTAGTTGCTGCAGACCTGTAACGTCGTCGGAGGCGTACAGTGGCGTTCAATTTCAGTTGTGACACGATGGTTAGGGTTCGAACGGGGAAATGTGAAATTTGTTTTGGAGTTACCAGTACGTAGTCGAAACGGTGTATGTTACTGATCGTGTTCGATGCCGTTGCCTCTATACATTACTGGTGCTGCTTTGAGCATGGCTGGCATGTCGCAATTCATAGTAGACACGACTACCCATGGTGACACACACAGGATTGCATCTCGCCTCCTTCGGTGATCCGCCCCTTCGCACTTTCCTTATACGTTTCTTGTCGATAATGATGTTTTACACATTGGTAAAAATGACCTAAAAAACTCGTGCGAACTTCAAAAAGGAGGAATTTGGTGATACTTGGCATACAAGCATACGTTCCGAAATTTTGCTTGGACGACGAAACGACACGCTACAAAGGTGAAACAATATTAGGAGCAACTGAGGCGACACCTGTCACCGTATGCTTCTTTATCTCTGTTTTTAGGCATTTAGTTTGATATATATATATCAGAAGATATCTTTTTTTCTCAGTACAGATGGCATAAATATTAAGCACTTGCATGAGATACTTATCGACATGTGCACATGAAAGGTATTTCTCATTTACGACGCGGATGCTCTATAGGGCCACAGAAACAGAAAGGCGAATGGTGAGTGGAAGGTGGAGATGCTCAATAAATGTAAGGTAAACATTCAGTTTCCTACTTTGCAATTAAGCAGAGTTTAGGGGACAAACGAAGGTAAAGAGCACCCGTACCAACCACCAGCACAAAAGGCACACACACATGTCGACTACTAAACGTTAATCGAATATTCAGGCACCAAGCACACACCTTCGATGAGCGCGTCCAGCTAGCCCAAATATCCAGAAGATATTCCAAAAAAAGAAAACACTAAGTAATGTTTTAGTTGTTAAGTTAGAAGATCGAATGAAATAAATAAATCGAACGTATATTTTTAAAGCCAGCAGAAAGTTGGCCTTCCACGGCAAAAATAAAAAAGCTGAAGGATGTGGCAATGAACAGGAATAGGGAACGAACAGGCCCGTCATAAAAAAGCCTAATTACTCTTCATAGTCACGGCTTCCTCAAGGGCAGATCAGGAGCAAAGCGATAAAAGACAAAAATCGGGCCAAGTATCACGTACTTAGCAGCAAATTACGTCACAGAGCTATAAAGAGGAGTAAATAGAGGAAACACTGACAAGGTGCCGTAAATACAGCGCGATCACTGAACGAAATGAGGTCAACGACGTAAAACAAAGGAAGAGGAGGAGTCGCAACAAGAGGAGATAGAGGAAGGAAGGATGGTAAGGAATACTCCTTACCGAAGCACGAAGTGTCCGCAAAGAAATGTATGCGACGGCTATCGGGGCTGTTCTTCGTTGTAGTGCACGAGTCCACCAAAAATCAACAAAGCCCTAAAGGGAGGGGGCTCAACCGTACAGCAGCGGCTAGGAAGGCTGGACGAAGCTGAGGTTGTAAAACTGGGCGCAGTTGCGGGCAGCGGCCGTGGAATTCCAAATGTGCACTTGGCACTTGAGAAAACAACCGTGCGGTTGCTGGAGACGGTGGTGCCATCACTTTTTGTTTGTTCAGGAATTTATATTCGCATATAACATCCCTCTTTGTTTGTTTTAACAACACGCATAACGTTGGTCAGGGACACGAACTTCTCCTATCTCATTCGTAATGCTTAAATAGTATAGACACACGGCCACCGATATCCGCCCATCCAGGCGCTAAAAATGATGCTCGAGTACCCCCCCCCCCCTGATTACGTTCTCATTGTATAGTTAACCATATAAACGCCCCTTTACTTGAAGTGAGGGGCGTGGAAAGTGCTGTCAGTTGAATGTCTCTCCTTTCAGAGACCTTAATAATAATTACATTCGATTTTTCACTTTTTTTCCTGACGAGGCAACAGCATTGCTGGAGCGCCTCTACGAAGTGGGCGAGGAATAGATGAACAGTTGATATTTTACGCGCAGGAAAATGTAGTAAGCGCTTCTGGCCATTCGTTTCTGTGCTAACAAATGGTCGAATGGAGTAATCAGAATTATCGTTGAGAGAAAAAATGTTATTTTTGCTCTCTACATATAACGAGACCATTAACTGGTGGAAGAATTTTACTGAAGTGTTGCGGCTTTAATAGGCAATTAACGATGACTCAATTGCTGCCGAGTGAAACTTTTTGGGAAAACGTCAACGAAGCGTATTTCGTGAAGAAGAAAACTGAATTCTCGGCTGCTGTCATTATTGCGAGCTTCGGACACTAGGCACCCATGTTTGTATTCGTAGTTGGCAGTGAAAATAAAGAGTAACTACAGGTTTTCCCTCTCACTTTAATCCAAGTGCCAGCCTAAATAATCTGCACGCCGTTCAAATAATCTAAGCGCTGTGCTATTTAATCCATGTGCCAAACATTTAATTCAAGCGCCAACATATTTAATCCAAGCGCCAACTCAATGAGGCCGCGTGCCAATAAGTTTAATCCAAGTGCCACCGTATTTAATTCCAATTGCCAATGACTTCAATTCAGGTGCCAGTCAGTTTAATCCATGTGCTAGAAACACACAGTTAGCCACTTTATATAGTATCAATGTCAGAATAACGTAAATATGACGTCACAGGAAGAACTTTTCCCTCGGCTATACATGGTAGCGCTTATGAAATGAAGTGCGCAGTGCCACTTTTCTGTTTTGGTGTCATAGCTTCAAAATAAAAAAGTTGAGTGAGTATTAATTGCATTTATGGGTATTTAAATGTATTTGCTCATGGAGTCTATGTTAGTCTTTATTTCATCGCTACTGCTTCATTCCGGCTAACCATATACACCATCGCATATGCATACATTCGTGTCGTCTGCTTAGCAGACGGCATTTGGCTACTTATTCGCTGAGGCTACCGCAGTCGTCTGCTCACCCCAGTGAGAACAAACAGTGACCGACAGATGTTATTCATTCGTTCTTGAAATCAGAAATAACCACTTAAAAATACTAAACTTGCATTTAATCGGGTTCATGTGGAAATAAGTTGTTATGAAATCATCAAGGAGGTACTCCTGTTTTCATGTAACAGACGACGCTTAGTGTAGCTGAAGAGTGTTTGCTTGAAACGTGTGTTTCATACAGGCACATTTGCAGACGAAGAGGGAGCTTTGCTTGAAGTCATGGCTGGACGCAAACAAGGACCACACTTTAAGAACCCCGATGAACCTCGTCGAAAAAACAGCAGAGTATCGGTGGTCGACAGGGCTAGGATTGTGGACGTCTACAGGCGTGGCGGTGACTTAAAGCAACTGGCCGACGCTCTAGGCATCAACATTAAATCAGCAAGATCGATTGCCGCTACCGACAGAGAAAACTCGAAGCATGGTGGGGGTTCAAAAAGGAAGATTGGAGATGACATCGTGAGTGCTTTGAGACGAATTGTCGACGAAAACTGTACATTTACATTAAAGCAAATAAAGGAGGCCCTGGAGGAAGAAATGCCAGGAGTAACAATCAGTGCAAGCACAGTCGATCGCTTGCTGGATGCCCACTGCTACTCGATGAAGCTCGTGTACGCAGAGGCCTACAGATCGCAACCGTGACGATATCAAGCACAGCCGCATGCTGTACGCCCAATGGCTGCAGTCTGATGGACCGCGTGTTTGCCGCTTCTATTCGGATGAGACTAACTTCTATATTTGGTGTTCCAGGAAATTCGGCGGGGCAGCTAAAGGACAACCAGCTGTGCACATGACCACAACGACAAAGGGAGCGAACTTGAACATTATAGCATGCATGTCCGCAAATGGAGTTTTTCACTGAACTGTGGTGGACAAAGTTCATTGGGTTGTTTATAATGATTTCCTCAGCGATGTTTCGGCCCTGCGTAGAACGTGATGAGCCGAATACTGGAGCTGTATTCCTTTTTGATAATGCACCTGCTCACGCTTGAGCAGAACAGGCAGCCTTGGCTAACTCCCTCCACTCTATTAAGTGCCTGCCAGCGTACAGTCCCTTTTTTAACCCTATAGAAGAAGCGTTCTCGAAATGCAAGTCACACGTGAAGGCCTACCTGAGCGAACGTCGTAATTTAGTTTTTGGTGACACCGCAAGGCATGACGAAAAAGGAACACAGGCATTCTTTGCTGCTGGATGCGGCTCACCACTCCAAGGAACAAATACAGCGTGTGGACTGTGCGCCCTTTGATCGGCACAATTTCTCTTTCGTGGCTGCCACTTTGCGTGAAGATGACTTGTGAACGTCCGTCTCCGAGCCCTATGAGACAGTTCTGTTTTAATAAGTACGCTCACCTGTGCCTATGTTGCATTTCTTTAGTAATTAGTATTAAGCACTTTTGTTTTCCTTATATATATATATATATATATATATATATATATATATATATATATATATATATATATATATATCTGTGTGTGTGTGCGTGTGTGTAGAGAGAGAGGGGGGAGGGGGGACTAGAACAAATATTTTGTGATTGCACTGAATCCGCAAGCTTCCAATGTGCGATGAGATGCATAATGCCGCGTGAAAAAAACACGTACAGAAAAAAAGAAAGCTGGGCCCAAGGTCAATTGCGTGTTATTATCGTTTCGTTTCCTCTGTGTTCGTTTCATCGCGTTAGTCAAGTACGTCACAAAACTACCAAGCTTAACGAACAATCAGTACTGTTCGTATCATTGGAGACATTTAACTTTGTTACAATGAAAAGATAAGAGCAAGTATTATTGTAAGATGAAACTTCCATTGCCACATCAGGATGATCAGTATTCGTTTTATGTGCACTGCAGGACAAAAACATATTGGAATTATCTCTAATTCACAGTGCCGCGCGACGGCCTCCTAATTTCTTGATTATGTAGCTGCCTTTGACCCATCACTGCCCACGACCAGGTCTTCAATATTTTGGCATACATTCTGGCACTCCAATAAACATAGTCTGTCCTTCGCATTACATGACCTGTCCTGGTCATGTAATATTGTAGTGTGTGCCAAAGCCAATTATGAGCTTTAGTGACGGACACTCAAGTTCATTGCACTGTAAAATATCCAGTAATATGTTCCTGCGGTTTTTTTGTTTTCATTAAAATTATTTCACCTGGGCCAAGCACTCATTATACAAACTTGCAGATAGCAAAGTATAAGCACTCCAAACATGGCTCATGCTAACCACGGCAGTAATTTTTTTTTCACGAATACTATCGGCGAATACAAATTATAATATTTTATTCTACCCTTCGCCTATTCTCTATTATACCGTACGAACTGCATTTCAATTGCACTGCCGTTTTTACTCGCCGTATTCTGGTTTTTGTGCGTGGATTAAACTGACTGGCACCTGAATTAATGTAGTTGGCAATTGAATTAAACATGGTGGCACTTGGATTAAACTCAATGGCACATGGCCTGAGTGAGTTGGCGCTTGGATTAAATGTTTGGCACAAGGATTAAATAGCTCGGCACTCAGATTATTTCCATGGCGTGCAGATTATTTAAGCTGGCACTTGGATTAAAGCGAGAAGGAAAACCTGTAGATGGAAGTAGTTGCTGTTGCGAAGCTACAGTCTTTAGGTGTCTTATGTCTGGCATGCTTGATAACATTGTGCAGCGGATGAGTCCGGTATTTTGTGACATGCCGTAGATGAACACACCGGATAATCTGTGCCCTAGCGGGGCATGTATGAGTTTTCAATGAATGTCCCAGTATTATTGAAAGTGTGGTAGACTGAGAAAGATTCGTTACGTTCACGCTTTCATGCTTTTGAGCACGCGAACTGGCGAAGGGTGATTTCCAGCGACGGTTTGAGCCCTGTATCCTCGACAGACCGCAAAGGAACGACGTGCCAAATGAGCAATAAATCATAGGGAAGGGGTGGAATGACGCTGCTCTTTCTTTGACTATCGCGATGTGCTTGGTACCCAGATAAATATCAAACTATAAAAATTAGGTAATCATTTCAATAGATATTCATTTGTATAAACCATTCTGTTCTTTCTTTTTTCTTCTTTCTTTATCTTATTTATTTATTTCCATTTTGATCAAGCCACATGTAGGGTGGCTAAAGCAATCCAGTGTTTGATTAACATCCCCCGCATTAGTTCATTCCTCTTTCTCTCTCAGTCTAGTCGCATCAATAAACCGGATCAATTCACGTACCCTGGGCCCAGCTATCGAAGTTCTGCATTGTTCGTCGTTGTTAGCCCCTCACCATCATCATTGTTAACGAGTAAAATCATCGAAAGGCACGAATTAAGGTTGGTAGGTCCCACAGAAGAGCCTGCACAATGCGAAGTGTGTGGAGACTACAGAGTGTTTCTTCACCCTGAAAATTATTTTCATAAAACCCCGACGCGGTGCGCCGTGAACTACTCGCAAACGCAAGTGACACGACATAAAAAGAAGTGACAAGCACGTGCCACTCAGTATCCATCATTTATTTCGGTTCTTGCAGCTCACATGGGAATATGTTATCGTTTCTTGTTAGAATGTTTCGCCGTCGGTTCTGTCCAGTGAACCGGCGTTTTTATGGCACACAAGAACAATCTCGGTTTTCTAAAGCAATATACACAGAATATAATCTGTGAGCACATTGATTAAAATCGTCCAGTGAATTCAGCTGTAAATTGTGCACAATTTAATGTAGACAAACAATAGGAACAGGAAACAAAGTGCAAAAACACAACACTTCTTGAAATTTTTTACAGTGGAGCCACATATACAGATAGGAATCACCCAACCAGTGTTCGTGATTTCCAGCGTTCTTTCGGCGTGTCGGACAACGACCTTTACACTTCAAGTCTCAATATGTTCTTTCACATAAGCGGAAAGCTTGGTCCGCCGGATTAAGGTTTCCGCATGGGGCAGTTCTCTATGGTTGTTTTTAGTTTGTTTTGTTGGGAACGCGATGGCAAGCGAAGCAGCGCAGTGAAACGCCGATTCTTCCTCCAGTAATACCTTAAACGACGCTCACTTAACCTAGATTGATGTTTGCTTTGTGTTGAAGGAAGAATACAAAGAAGTTCAAATCAGAACTGAATTGTCGCTAAAGAGCAGTTCTGAAAATGTACGACCATGAAGCGAAGATGTACTTCGTTTCATTGTGCACTGAAGTGAGTAGGCTTTCAGACGCAGAGCACTTGAGATTAAGTCCTTCAGTTATCTCCGAAGTCTTATACGAAATAGAACGAAAGGGCTTAGTATTTCCTTTTGAAATACTTTTCTTTTACCTTTTTTGAACGATATCAGCGAGATGTGTTTTTTTCCAACAGTGCTAGATGTACTAAGAGAGATTATTTGAAATATCAGTTTCGCGAAGCGTACTGTTCTAGATATAACACACCCAAAAGTGTTGTAACTCGTTATTTGGTCATTCCTCAACTTAGCTTGCATTAGCGCAGTACTTATATGAAGGAAACACGACACAGACGTAAGGAGAAAGGTAGGCGCTGTGCTCGCCCACATTTATCTTCATGCCTGCATTGTGTTTCAATTTTATATGCACTACGCTAATAGAAGCTAAGTTCATGAAACACTCATTCTTGTCAAAGTAACAGTTTTCTCTCGTCATATATGAAAAACTTTAGCACATAAATAAGCCTTTGCGTCAAATGCAGGCGTCCAGACTCATTTTCTAAAAAAGGGCTATATGTTTCAGGTATTGCGAACACAAGACATACTTGCTAACAGCATTGCGTAGATACACAAGAAGTCTTAGCAAAGGTGTAAGTAATTTTTTTTTTATGTTGGGAGGCATCTGTTTTATTTCGGCTATAGGGGGCACCCCTTCAAGTGTTCATTTTTACTCTGTATGGAACGGCGCAAAAAAAGTTCGGGAGTTAGGGCACAGGCCCAGCGTGCCACAGCCTGGCCACGCCACCGGGTTATGGGCTTGATACCACTTAGGAATGTCGCATTGCAGAATGATTGCAAGCCTGAACAGGAGTTAATGTGGGAGTAAAGTGGTAATAGAAACAAAGAGATACGGCATATCCTAGAAAAAGGCTCCAGTGGAAGTATATTTAAATTTTTGAGCTAGCTTATATTACTAGCGTCATATCACAATATTCAACCATATTTCTACGCACTATAGATCAGAGACTGATACTATGTTACCGGTGAGCACAAGGTCGTGGGTTCCATACCAACGGCCAATTCCTACGTTACAATCAGGGTAGTGCGCAGGATTGCTCGTGTACCAAATGAATAAACGGCTGCATGTCCGTGCATATTTCTAGTGGCATGGCTAGTGATCGCATCGTGATTTTCGCACACAGTATGTCAGCAGTAATGTCGGACTTTCGACGTGGACATTCACAGCACGTGCAAATGCTAAATGCATGTGGCACGCATTGCCATTCTCGAGCTTGAATATTGTTCGGCAGTTGGCACCGCGTAAGACCACACTGTTTGACATCAAGAAGCATATAATGAGACCTACGCACAAGAAAATGAAGTGGTGTACGTTTACCTACGGGTGAATACACGTTAGACTAAGGAACAAAAGTGAATGTTTTTTATGTGATCGCATACCGTACCATATAACTATTACGGGATTGTATGTGTTGAAAGATGAGCAGAGAGCAAAAAAAAACAACAACAAAGAAAACGAGTTTATAGAGACAAAAAAATAAAGACACCTGAAACATTGCAGGCAGAAATGACTTTACAGCTAATTTTTTGGTGGGCTTGCACCATATCTACAGACCTTTGCGATGAGGAGCGATTACGGCATGTGAAGTGTTGATTACTTAACACCAGAGTTTGCTATCAGTTAAAAAACATGTTTTAGTAATTATCAATCATCTGTCATCTTATTTATTTGGTCTATTGCGGTTTTTTTGCGACGCACTTTATCAGGATGGGTAAATAGGAAACTGAGACATTTAGAGCAATATCCTTTTTTTTTTAAACTAAACATTGCTTCAACTTATATTCATTTTGCCTATAGTGTTATTTTTTTTGGTGGCCACTATTTTTTCCTGAGAGAGAAAAAGAAAGATAGAACTTATCGCGTGAAATAGGAAATCACCGAGAAACTAGTATCCAATCAGACAAGCTTGAACCCATGCACTCCTCCCGTTCCATAGTGTTTCAGATGTGCGGCACGAAATATTACTACGAACACTCACCACCGTGATAAACGAGCGTGTTTCTATGCGCAATCACGGATTGATTTACAGATCGAGACGGATCAATAGATGTTGAATGCAGACGCACGCTTCCCACGCGCTACGCGATAAGAACGATAAACACTACAGGGATTTTATTCTCCATTACGCAGCTGCGTCAGGACTTCTTCAGCCGAGAACGGAAATTGAGGTGGGCAATTCGGGACAAAAAGTCTGGAGGAAAAGGAAAAGAAAACAAAAGAAAATCTTGGTGAGGAAAGGGGAAGTTGGGGTCCTATCGCTACCCTTATTCCGGAAGCTTTGAACAGCTATGCGAGGTCGAAAATCTTGACCTCACCTATTGAGACATTAGGAGGGAGAGAATATGCAGAAGATTGGGAAGGAGTGAATGTATAAAAAAAAACTACGACGCTGAAAGAATTTGCTAACTGCAAAACATTTGGGTTGGACAATAATAAGTGAGACGAAGAGAGAGATAGAGAGAAGAAAAAAGAAAGAAGGAAGGGAGAGAAGCCGGGAGCAAGAGGTATGAGGCCGTGTTATGTTGTTCGCAAGTCGGAGCCCATAACCTTACGTTTGGTTCTAGGCTATATAAGCCTACTAGGTAGCAGAAAGGGACAAGTAAGGTGGTAAGCGACTCGTATGATGAAAAGGGAAATACGGCTATGAAACAAACGGGTGGGAATAGACGAAGGAAGGCAAAAGAATGCTTCTGTTCGTGCTACGGGGTCAGGAGTCTGAGGCATACAAGGCAAGATAAGGCATTGTCAACTGGTTAGCGCAGAAAAAGTGGGTATGTGAGCGAGGCTTAGGGTTTCATCGCACCTCGAGATGAGATTCCGCACAAAATCGATGCTAGCAGTTTCGAAGAGGCATTCAGAGCCAGTCATCAAGGAGCCCGTTTGTTCCGGGTCGAAAACAAAAGTAAGGTGAAAACAATACACACACACACACGCACACTCAATATATATATATATATATATATATATATATATATATATATATATATATATATATATATATATATATATATATATATGCATGCGTGTACAGGTGTGTGTGTGTGTTTGTAGAGCCAGTCATCGCAAAAGGTGTGTCTGCTCGGATGTGCCTAGTAAAAGAATGAAAAAGACGCAGCCAAAAACCCGGAGTTAGGATGCCTGAGAAAGAAATAAGGGAGTTGAGACGAGTTTAGGAGACGTCGTCAGCAAATAAAGAACAGCATAGATGCCTATTCTTATTCGACGAGAACCCTACCTGGCATCCGCCTTACTAATCATAAAATGAGCCTGCAAGCACCCATCGGTCTCGAGGAAACGAAGGTCCGTTAGAAGGCGTCTCCGAAAGTGAGAAAACGACGAAAAGGAACCAGGTGCGAAAAATCGCTCTTTTTGAGAGATTTCTACACCCCTACGTGCAATACCGTAGATGCCACTCTTCCTTTTGCTAATTTTGAACACATGGGGAGAAAGCCTAATAAAAAGGTAATGGAGCAGTCTTAAGCAGGTTGACAGGTTCACATTACATGAGGACAACGTCACCAACCTATTTTTCGCCAATGATTAGGTGCGTGAGAGGAGGTGAATTGTGATAATATTCGCTTTGAAATGAATAGACAGAAATGCTGAAGAAACACAGAAAATGAAAAAAGTTAAACCAGCCCAAAATCAAGTTCAGAGAAAACATGAACTAGATGTATAACGCGCCGTTTTATGTTGCAAAAATACTTCAAATTGCAACAATCTTGTAGAATTTTGTATGGTTTAGTCATTAGCTAGCAAATACCTTGATTATTTGATAGTTTGTTAAAGCTATATGACCACATGTGATCACTGTTTTTTTTGTCTTCTACCTTTCCATCAGCCTTTTTAGAGTTTTTTATCGTGTTTGTCATAGCTTGGTCTTCGCTCGCTTACGTGTACGGAGTACTATAACCTCACGTATTTAATCTGATCCAGTAATGCAGTTGCCAGCAAAGTTTTTGTTCAATTTGTTCATCTACAATTAAATTTTCCTGGAGAAATGTCGGGAAAATTTTCATTCCTGGTTACATCAGAGCAACGCGCTATCAGCAGCTTCGACCGCTATACGGGGCTGATTCTTCGAATTTCTTGCTGGGGAAAGCAGACGCTATTGTTTGTACCTACAGTCTTAACCAGCCTATAGTACCTACAAGAAAAGCATCCGAAAGTTTTCAGGAGGAAAAGGCCTTTCACCGCATCGTAAGCTCATCGATACCCTTTACGTAATCATGATGTCTAAGGCGGTTTTCAAATTATCATGATCTAAACCCGTAACCTTGTTCAAAGGCCAATCGACAGGTGTGTTGGATACCTCCTCTTTTTCACAAAGAAGTACTGCTTATTCATAAACGGTTGTGCGAAAATATGGAGTTTACAATAAAGGTGAAAGGATGAAGAGAAGTTACATAATTATAGTGTTACATAACACTAGAGAAAAGAAAGGCACTTGAAAAACTTCTTCCGCGCAGTGCCATTTAACGCTGTGAATATCAATGCTAAAAACTAACTTACCCAACAAAATGCTTTGTAAAACAAGAAAGTAGTGCTTTTGTGCTTTGTAGGTTTTCCTTCGTTTCTCGGTGAGAAACGGCAGGTATTGAAAATAGTCTGCGTCAAAATTAGCTGTGTATCGCACCACTTGTGTGTATTGCATCACAGCGGCTATAGACTCTCGCCTTCTGTTTGGGAAACCATCATATACGGCTAGAACTGTTTCGTAACAGTTACCGCGTAATACGCAAATGAGCAGCTGTGAATACACTACAAGGTTGACTAAGCATCGTGCAATTTTGTGGTGGAAGCAAGCCCCAAGTTCTTTGTGAGACACTTTTGCTGAATCAATTCATTGACGCTACATATTACGCAAGGCAGACGGAGGTTCTTCTAGATGTGCCAAAATGCATTCTCTCATAGAGGGCTCCCATACTAAAATAAATCAATTTCAGAATGAATTGATTGTAAGCCTGCTCTAGAGAAATCGTGCTTTTAATGTGCCAGGACGGACCAAAGATAGCTTGAACACACTGCACTCTTTGTTCGTCGTGTCTTCAATCTGTCTTGTAAATGCGTGGTTAACTAAGAAGATGTAATACCAACTATCCACTGCTGCTGCTATTATTGAAGACGAAACTGTCTCACAATAGCTGAAACATCGCTTTGAACGACAGTGTAATATATGAGAGGGTTGGTTGCATAATTTAGTCTTCCTTCCTTTTGCGCAGGCGCAATACTGCGGTTGTAAACATGCGCCTACCTACTGTTTGCGCAAACTCTTTCCTGAACGTCTATGTATGTACAGCTGTCTGAAGAACCTGGTGGAGAGGTAAAAACACTTACGGTTCGAGGTACAAAGATTAGGCGCCTGGGCAAACAACTTTCAGGCCATTCCTCTGAGCACCTTTAGATCGATAGACTGAAACTTCGGTTGGGTAAGCTGTCGCAACTATAGAAACCGGACACTCGCCAAACACTGAATAAACAGATCACATACAGTAGGAAGCAGCAGACATTTTGAACGTAACAATAAGCTCTCAAAAAAAAGGACACGGCCCTCTACCTAATGTTTCAAAATCGTTTCATTTAGAGCTTTCTCTTCGTAATAAGCTTCTCAGTTTAATGAATAATATTCGTGGTGCTATTGTGAGCTTAAAAGGGGCACAAAATATTTGAGTGATTAATTTGCCCACATAACACAGGAAGTATTATTCAACCTTCATCGGCTCAGAACCCTTGCGGGTCCATGTGCATAACTTTGTCATCGCACCAGTAATTGGGCCCACAGGTTCTCTTGCTTGCAGTTTGCACTACTGCGCAAACAAGTGGGATCACAAAGATCGAATGAGACGTTGTGGCATTGCAGCAACTAGAATGAACCATTCGATCGACTCGTTCAGGAATATAACTGATGATAACACCGAAAATTGTCGTAATTACAATGTTTTTATGTGTGAAGGAGCTCACACTTATCATTTGACCTGTTTTTAAATCTTCCGCGATTTCTTTCGGTTTTTTTTCTCTGCGTGAAATCACGCATGGCAACAGTGTCCCACTGTCACGCAGTCAACTTGGAGATTTAAAACAGGGCGGAAATCCAAACGCACATGTGCAACCAGCGGCCTCGGGCTTTTAGGAAAGCTTTTGCTTCCAAGTCAATTTACATTTCACGGAGCGCCTAGAAGAAAGCCTGCAATGGGCAAACAATACGTCGAGCCGCTCAGCTTAATGTTAAGGCAGCAGCCGCTCTTCCGGGAAAGCACTTTGCTGCATCAATAAAATTGACGTGTAATCAAGAAAACATGCGCTCTTCAAAAAAAAAGGGAATTTTTTGGGCTTTACTTGTCCGTTTTGTTGAATTTCATGAAGTTTGAAAGCGGTAGCCACAGCGCTTGTTGAAAATGGTGGAGTACATCAGACCTATTACACATATCCTGTGTTATGAAGAGGCTGTCCTCGATTCCTGCGATGATTAGGAAAAACTTTGTCACCTGCCAATGTGGGGCACTCATGACCAAAAGCACTATTACATTGGAATATAATGAAACACACTAAGCGAATAAGTAAGACATCTGCATTCGCATAAAAGCGCGTGTGAGCCTAAATTTCGCTTATCAATCTTGTCAATGACAAACGCCAGTAGATTATGTTGAAGTGCATCAAGGGGCAAGCTGAATGAAGCAGAGAGGGAGAAGGTAACTAGGTTAACCAGAAAAACTGCCGGTTGGGTGCCATACACTGGGTCACTGGGAAAAGAGTATAGAAGGGTTTAAAAAAACTAGAAGGAACGAACAAAAAAATATAAAGGTTCAAGCAGTCAATTCACTGATTCGTGTGGCACTGCACCTCAAGTGGGAGGCTCTCGCACAAGCAGGTGGTACTCAAAAAGCACAACAGTGCTTTTGCTGCCTTTGTGGGTCATTGAGAGTTGTCGACGGTGCTGTAGTAGCACATGTATGAAAATTCACCTATCATCTAGCCGACCCAGCGCGTCGGAAAATAGGTGAATCCAAGGCCTGACAAGGATATCGACACGGCAAGTGTTTGATCTATCTAAAACACAGTAATACTTTATACACGGACAAGAAGACATACAAGGACGGGTGAAGTCCTTGAGTGAGTGAGTGAGTGAGCAAACTTTATTTAACCAGCGGATTGAGGCGTGGGCCTAAGCCGCACCAGGGGCGGTGGAGAGACCCTGTCTCTCAGCCGCCTCCCGTGCCCGCTGGATGGCCCATATTTGATCTGTGTGATCTGAGCTGATCAGCGCGGCTCTCCACCGCGCCCCAAGCTGTTCTGGGGAGACAGCATTGGCGTCCTTTATCTGTGTGCATTTCCATAACATATGCTCTAGGGAGGCGCGTCTCATGCTACATAGTTTACACGAGTCATCTGGGTATAGTTCGGGGTAGATGCGATTTAGGTGCTTCGGATTGGGAAATGTTCTAGTTTGAAGTCGCCTCCAGTCAACCTCCTGAGATCTGTCTAATGTGGTGCTAGGTGGTGGAAATCTGCGCCTCGACTTTTGGTAGAATTGGATAATGTCGCAGAACCTAAACATTCTGTCCCTCTCCCACCACTCATATCCTCCCAGTACCTCATGTGAAGCTCCATTGCGAGTGCGGTAAGTGAGACCTCGCGCTACGCGGTGAGCCTCCTCGTTGAGGTTGGGAATGGGGGACGCACACGGGGTGTGGGCTGGGAACCATATAATATACCTTTCTTCGAATTCCTCGGATGATATGAGATTTGCCTTGCGGAGGAGTATGTTGGCTGCCTCGGGAGATATTCTTCCTTGTGCATAGTTACGGATTGCTGACTGCGAGTCGCTGATGACATACCTACACTTTGGGGAAATTATGGCCTGTGCAATAGCCACCTCTTCCGCGATTTCTGAATTATCCGAGCGTATGGAGCACGCGTTTACGCATTTGCGGTCGGTGTTTATTACTACCGCAACGTAGGATTTGTGACTAGAGTACTCCGCTGCGTCTACGAACAAGGCGTCCTTGTCTCTGCTGTAGGCCTTAAGCAGAGTTCTAGCGCGGCTTTCTCTTCTGCCCTGATTAAATTCGGGGTGCATGTTTTTGGGCAGATTGGGGTCCTGGATCTTTTCCCTGATCACCTTTAAAATCGACACTTTACTTCCTTGTTGACTATGGTAATTTATCCCCAACTTGTCAAGGATGCTACGTCCTGTGCGCGTGCTGGCTAGCCTCTCCGACTGGGCAATCTGTTGCGCTTCTATCAGCTCCTCTAAAGTGTTATGTAAGCCCAGTTGAAACAGTTTCTCGTTGCTGGTGCTATCTGGAAGGCCCAAAGCTTGTTTGTACGCCTTTCGTATGAGTGCGTTGATTTTGAGTTTTTCGGCTGTATACCAGTTTAGATATGGCGCTACGTATATATGTCGTTGCGACATTTATTTTTTTACGTGTTTGCTTTTTATTTATGAATCACGTTTCCTGCCCTCTCCCCCTTTCGTCCTATTTCGAAAGATGCCTATAAAAATGGGAATGGGTAAAGGAGATAAAATAAAATGGACGAACTACCTTTTTTTCTCATGAACAACAGGTTAGTAGTTCATTATACATCTTTCTCACCTTTGTCAAGAAAATATTTTTTGCTTTGCCTTCGTCTTGCTATTTTGGCAATTTGGTTGCTTGTTTTTTTTAAGTAAATCATAAGATGTGTCAACGTGCACGTTAATACTAAAAGAAACAATCACGTACTGCTCTCACCTCCTACCGGCTTGCGCTTTGTTTTCTTTTGGGAATGACGGCACAAAACAAGGTTATTCGATTTGTTCCTGGACCGTACGGGACAGTCGACTGAGAAAAATAAAAAAAGATGAGAAAAAGGCTCGTTGGCTTCCAAAAATAAACGAAAAAAAGAAAGATAGAAAGGAATCTGTCTTGCTGAAGAAAAGCAAGTGTAAAGAAATGGCGTTCTGTGTTCACATAATGTCGGAAGCTAGCAGTAGCCCCGCTGCTCGGAAACAATAATCCAATCTTTCTTGCTTCGAGCGCACGTGTAAACAGAAGTGAACACATAGGTGTTCTTTATTCTTGCTAAAGGGACGTTTTCCACTTTACGGGTGCAAGCTGCCCTTTGTCTATATCACTCTCTCTCTCTGATTATTTTATCCCATATATGACCTCTGACCTTCAACCACGGCGCTTTCTGGATGATTATTTTCCCGTTTTCTTCCTCTTCATTTTTCGTATGGCGTAGTCTGCTACGCTGTATATGCAGTTTATTTTTATTTGCAATATTTTCTGTTAAAATGTGTTGTGATTGTAACATGTAAGCAGTTGTTCAATGTGACTTTCTCTAAGCGAAGGGTGCTACATACGAGAGCAATCGAAATAGACAATCGGCTGAAAAACGAGAAATTTAACAATTGTAAAATAAAAGGAGTACCAGAGTCATTCTTTCCATTGAAAGCAATAATTGTCACGCTGTGCTTTTTACATACTTAGAGATATTTCTATTTACTCCGCCTGTATGTCTACTAACGCAATATATTATAACCTAACTCTTCTCGGCCTCACCTCCTGTATTGATCCCTCTTGTGATTTATTTTAAAAATTATTTGTATGCTACTTCTTCCTTCTTTCTTCCCTGAAATAACTAACCACATAGATTCTCAATGCATATGAATTCGATTTTAAAAATATTACACAAAGTTCGATGCCCAAGAAGTTAGTAGCTACCTTCAGTTTCTATAACATATTGATTTATGCTTCTTTCATTTTTTTCACTTCGTCTGTTGGACCACTGTGAGAAGTAGGTGCATGGTCGTTTTCGTTTACTTTTATTCACTTTGTGCGGTAAGCTTGAAGAGGCATGCGAGCCGTTGCGCTGAAATCGCCCTGGTACGCAGCATTGCTTCGACGGCATTCAGTCAGTGTACGGCCTGTTCGGCCCTTATCGTAAACACCATGTGCCCACACGGCGCCCCGCGAAGTGTTGAGGCGCCTGATATTACCGAGCGCTTCTAGCTTTTGTTAATCTAAAAAAAAGAAATGAACCTTCACGTGGGCGACAAAGGGGTAGGGATAGAAACGTCATTGTGATGACCCCCTGATTGCCTCTGGGCACTTTTAGACCTGGGCATGAATGGGCCTCTTTCGGGACCCAGCGTGGCAGTGTGACCCCTCAGATCGGTTCTGCTTACGGCCCAACCATTTGCTGTTCGCGTGCCTACAAGTTGCTGCCGAGACAAGGTGGCGTGCGCTGCGGCCCCTTGGGATCGTCGGCGACTTGCCGTCACTATCCGGCGTGCTTCAAGTAGCTCTCGCAAGCGGGTGGGCTTGCGACACGCGAAAGCTTAGCCTCTGTTACGATATTTAACGGGCACTCGGTCGGCAGCTTTGATGAGTCTTGCCGCACTGGCATGCCTTCGGCTCTTTTCGCGCTTTTCCTCTCAATCGGGTTCAACGGAACCACTGCGGTGAAAGTTGTCAGAACGTGCTCGTAAGTAGAACTGCGTGCGCAGAGCGAGCGGTTTCACTTACAGCGCACAGGGAACAGGTGGATTACTGTCCCGTCGGCGAGAAGTTGACGTGTTAGTAAGGATGTCTTTCTTGTGGCCGAAAAACCCAGTATGCGTACCTTTAGATAGTTGTGCGCCCTCAGAGCTTGCCCTTGCTACTACAAATTTGTTTTAGTTTTATTTTATTTGTATTTTGTTGTGATATTTGGGGCGAGAAGCATGATTATTCACACGTGCACGAAAGTAGAATCCTCGGGATAGGCTCTTGATTTGAGAAGTGTACTGTCCTATCACAACAAAGACAGGCGATTATTCACTGACAGTTGTGTAAAGGCGGAGCATCGAGGAAACGACAAGTGCCCCCAGTGTCCCGTCAAGCGTTCTGAACCGGGCTTAACGTGTTAGGCACCATCGGCCCTGCCAAATCCCCAGGGTCGCCCTATGGAAGACGATTCATTTCCAAAGTGCTTTCTTTTTTATAACTGGTTTTCTTAACTATGTATATTCGGTACAGTCTGTAAACATGAGTTTTTTCTCACCTTTACTCAAATTTCTAGTTTTTTCTTCCTCTAAGATTGACCAGCGAGTCAATGACCGCAATATTTTGCATAGCGCCAGTGCGTTACTTCCTCCCACTTTGCTATACAACCTCAAATGGTGCGTTTCGGGTGTCGAGTGGGGAGAGTTGGTTTCCCAACATCGAAAGAACTTGAAGTTTACTTCGTCGTTGCAGTGAAACCTTCATTTTTTGTCTGAAACATTGACTACAGCCAATCGTAATCTATCTCTAACTTTTAAGTTGCTGTCCGACCTTAACTCCTTATTTACTATTCAACGGAGTTAGAGATTCAGAAAAAAAATAGGAGGTATGCTTGTGATACACATCTGCTTATTCTCACCTCTCATGAATGCTGTCCCACATATACACGGTACGTCTCGTGAATATCAGTTTTATTTTGAGGCTGCGTTTGCTCTTGTGGGGAAGTTCACCACTCTGTGACCCTTCGATGACACCACGAGCCACTACCGTCAGGCCCACCTCCCTAGCTATGTATGCGAAGTGAAAGCACTTTTTGAAATGAAAGCAAACACCTTCTCAGTGCACGCAGACGTCCCTCAGAACAACGGCAGGCTTCTGTGGCAACACTTCCGGAGCTTGGGCGATTGATTCTTCAAATCTTTTGAAAGGTATACTGTAGATGCTTACGTACCTCTGCCTATAATTAAGCATTGTTGTAACAGTATTTTATGAAATATTTGAAATTCCATTCTATTTTTCTTTTTCAATTCGCCACAATATTCATCGCACAGCTACACAACCCCTGCAAAAAGAACATTCACCAGAAACAGCCATGCACTCAACGTATCCGTGTTTCGTCATCGCGCGGACTTCTTCAAAAGATTGCCCACGGGTGAGAAATGAACGCGCGGTGCTGAAACGCATCGTGCGCGACAATTCAACGCACAGGGAAGCCGCTGCTACTGTCAGGCGACGTCGGCGTCACCACAGAAGATCATCACGCAACGTGGCATCTGCCGATAGAGACCCGTCATCTCAAGCAAGAAGAACTGGCCCCCCATCGTCAAGCTCTGCGAAGACGGATACACCGAGAACAGAATCAGGGTCAAGACTCCCACCTCGTGAAGAGTGGCCATCACTTCCACGAACACAGCCTGTTTCAGAGGTGCATCGATCCCCGCCAACGTCGATGCCATCACGAACCACTGATGAAAAGACAACTGAGGATCGCCAGGTCATCAACATGTTGCAGATCCTTATGAGCGCAATGCGCATGCTCCTAAGCAACATGAACACCCCATCAGCGCAGAGCGCACTCCAAGTGCTGGACAGTTTAAGTCCGGTGCTTGCAGCTCTAAAGTAAAACGATGGCCCGCAACATGATATCCTTTCGCGTGGGGGTCAACAACGCATCTGTCCTTCAGTGGAATGCCAGAGGACTTAGGGAGCGTATGTCCGAGTTCCGGCAATATGTATTCACAAACCAGTTCTCCATGATTGTGATTTGTGAACCGAATCTGTCAGCCCAAATGAGACTGTCTGGATATGAGTGCTTTATGTCTTCTACCCACGGAGAGCGCAACAAGGTCGTTGTGTTCATACGGCGCGACTTAACTTATGTTCATCACCCTGTATCCCCTGACGAAGAAAACCAGTACGTTTGCCTAACAGTAAAAAACAAGAAGACCACATTCACTATCATCGGAGCCTACTTACATCCATCAAGTCGTCTAGACCGAGAGCGCTTGCGCGGAATTTTCAATTCGACTCTCCAGCCATGGGTGATAGCTGGTGACTTCAATGCCCACCGCTACTTATGGGGAAGCTCCAGCGTCAACACTAGAGGTAGACAGTTACTGTCTTTCGCTTCTGAATGTGAACTTATCCATGACGGCAGCCCTACTTATCTGCGCGGATAGGCCTATAGCAGTTGCCTGGACCTCACTTTCGTCTCACGCTCGTTCACACGCAGAGTCAACTGGTTTTCGGATTTGGAAACAAGGGGTAGTGACCACATCCCAACATACCTGAAGATTGACGGCTTTCTAAGTCTCAAGTCCTCCAGAGCCGTCCAGTGCACCGATTGGCGAAAATACAAGTTAATCATGGAAGACTATGTTGGCACCTCACCTTTCAACCTGGAGGACGCAATAAAGAGTGCCCTACAGTCAACGACGCGTTCGCTTCCGGTGAGCTTGTAGCGCCCTCGTTCGGGCGGCGCGCAAACCGGAGAGCGCGCGATGGCGACAGAAGAAAATAAGGCGCTAGGTCATGGCACGTGAAGCCACGGCTCGCGTTCCTGGCTGGCATCGGTTATCGTTCAGGCGTGTCTTTCTTTCGCTCCTGTGGCATAAGCCTACAAGTGGTGACCTCGGACGAAGACAATGAGTGACTCGAATGCACCCTCAACCGAACAAGCCTCACGTCCGCAGGATGTCTCGGCCGTGCAAATGCGTCTCCCATCTTTCTGGCCACAGGACCCGCAAGTTTGGTTTCATCAGGTCGAGGCGCAATTCTCCCTGTACCGCATCGCCTCGGAAACGACACGCTACTACCACGTAGCCTCCGTCCTTCCTCCTGACGTTGCCAGCGAGCTCTCCGACGTCCTCTCCAACCCCTCGGACACTACGCCATATCAGCACCTTAAAACCAAGGTGCTGGAACGATTCATGCCTTCGGAACGCGTCCGCCTACAGCAGCTCCTTGCAGGGGGGACCTTGGCGACAGGCGCCCCTCCCAACTACTGCGCCGAATGCGACAGCTTCTTGGGAAACACGACGTCTCTGCCCACTCGGCGTTGCTTCGCGAGCTCTTCCTCCAACGCCTTTCTCAGCCAATCCGCCTCGTCCTCGCGGCGGCCGGCGACGTCAATCTCGACCGCCTGGCGGAGCTCGCCGATCAGGTTCATGAAGCGACCTCCCCATCTGTCAACGCTGTCTTACCACCAGCAGACACAGCGATTTCGCGCCTTGAGGCCCGCATCGACGAACTCGCCGCCTCCATTGCCGCACTCCGGAGCCCCCAGCAGGAGACTCGTTCGCCTCGTTCCGGTCGTCGAGCTCTTCCACGCACACGAGATGCTCGGAGTCTCAGCCCTCCACCCCTCTGCTGGTACCATCGGCGTTTCCGACACCGAGCCACGAAGTGTACACCCCCATGTTCGTGGCAAGGAATACGCCCTCTCCGGTCCCACGTTAAAGCAATTCAGGATTATCCTCAGCCTACAACACTGCGCCAATTACGCCAATTCCTGGGGCTTGTGAATTTTTCCAGGCGCTTCATACCACACTGTGCCGAACTGCTACGACCGCTCACCGACCTCCTTCGGTCGACCGCCGGCCCGTCCTCCGCCATTCCTTGGTCTTCAGAGGCCCAGGCCGCCTTTGCTGCTGCTAAGCAAGCGGTCGCTAACGCCGTGCTTCTTATTCATCCACGCAGCAACGCCCTTACTCGGTTGATGGTGCACGCATCCAGCGTGGCCGTCGGAGCCGTCTTACAGCAGTGCATTAACTCCGAGTGGAGACCCTTGTCGTTTTACTCTCGGAAGCTACTTCCTGCTGAGACCCGCTACAGCGTCTTTGGCCGGGAACTACTAGCCATCTACGCTGCAATACAGCACTTTCGGCATTTCCTGGAAGGATGCTCGTTTTACGTGCTGACTGACCATAAGCCACTGGCGTATGTTTTCCGCACTAACTCATCCAACTACGTGCCCCGTGAACTCCGCCATCTGGCTTATATATCGGAGTTCACGACTGACATCCGCCACGTGAAAGGAGCTGACAACACCGCCGCAGATGCCCTTTCTCGTATAGCCGCGGTTGACTCTCCACCGCCAACCATCGACTGGGCCTCATTCTCCTCGGCACAGCAGGATGATAGAGAGCTTGCCGCTTTTTGGGAGAACCCCCGTTCTCTCCGACTACGCCTGGTGCCTCATCCATTATCATCTGAGCGCTTGTGGTGCGATGTCTCAGCTGACCTTCCCCGCCCTTTCGTTCCCGCTTCATTACGACGCACCGTTTTCCACTCCTTACACGACATATGTCACCCTGGCATTCGGGCTACTCAGCGTCTTCTCACCCAGCGCTATGTCTGGCCCGGAATCAACGGTGATGTGCGCACTTGGACGCGCATGTGCCTGCCCTGCCAGATGACAAAGGTCTCCTGTCATACTAAGACGCCGCCCCAACCTTTCCTTCCACCCGGCCGTCGTTTCGACCATGTTCATCTACACATTGTGGGCCCTCTACCAGTGTCTCAGAGTACCGTTATATATTGACCATGGTCGATCGCTTCACACGCAGGCCAGAGGCTGTTCCAATTCAAGATATCACAGCCGAGACAGTTGCCCGCGTTTTCATTTCTACGTGGGTGTCCAGTTTTGGCTGTCCTGGCACCGTGACAACAGACCGTGGACGTCAGTTTGAGTCCTCGCTGTTTACTTGCCTTAATCGCATCCTCGGAGCCAGACATTGCCGTACCACGGCTTATCATCTCTGCGCCAACGGCATGGTGGAACGCCTTCACCGACAACTGAAGACCGCCTTGACTACCCGCCTCAATAGAGCCACCTGGGTTGATGCCTTGCCACTGGTGCTCTTAGGTTTACGAACTGTCATCCGGGCAGACCTGCAGTGCTCAACAGCAGAGCTGGTGTATGGCACTTCTCTACGGCTTCCGGGAGACTTCTTCACGTCAACGAAGCTACCAGACCAGCCACAGCAATTCCTACAACGCCTCCTCGACTGCGTTCAAGACCTCCGGCCCACTCCACCCAGACCTTCCGAACACAAGACCATATTCGTCCACCCTGATCTGGCCACTGCAACACATGTTTTCGTGCGCCACGACGCGGTCAGACCACCTTTGACACCAGCCTACGACGGACCATTCCGCGTCCTTCACCGCACCCCCAAAACTGCCACTCTTCTTCAGAACGGCCGTGAAGAGACAGTCAGCTTGGACCGACTCAAGCCGGCGTACCTGGAGACCGCCCTAGAAAGCCTCTCATCTACGACTGATCTTCCGTTGGAACACCACAAACGGCATGTCACATTCCGACTTCCAGTCTACACGGGGGGCCCTGTAGCGCCCTCGTTCGGGCGGCGCGCAAACCGGTGAGCGCGCGATGGCGACAGAAGAAAATAAAGAAGGCGCTAGGCCGTGGCACGTGAAGCCACGGCTCGCGTTCCTGACTGGCATCGGTTATCGTTCAGGCGTGTCTTTCTTTCGCTCCTGTGGCATAAGCCTACAAGCTCATCTCGCACTGATATGGACATTGATCTCGAGAAACTCCGAGCGATTCGTCGTCGTGCAGAACGACGTTATAGACGCACGAGGTCACTTGATGATCTGAGAGTGGCCAGACGCACACAAAAGAAAATGCAGCGTCACATGGACAAGTTGGACAAGCAACAATGGGTATCTTTTTGCGAGTCTTTGGATCCCAGAAAGCCTCTGTCACCAATCGGGAGAACTGTCCAGGGTCTTCGTACAACCATTACTCAGCGCTACCCATTAAAATCTCTGGCACTTCACTTACGCTGTGAAGAGATTTACGTTGCAGATTCCTTCTGTCGATGGATTGCCTGCGGCTCAAATTCAACTGGGACAAAGACGCCCGATTTTTCTGTATCTTCACGTGATCCCTGAATGGAGATTTCGTTTTCAATGGACGAACTAAAGGCTGCGCTTGCTTTGTGTAGACGTTCTTCAGCGCCAGGACCTGACGGCATTACTTACCGCGCTCTGTGTCACCTAGGAGATCAAGCTCGGCAGGCACTCTTGCAGCTGTACAACGACTCCTGGCAAACTGGCATGGTTCCACAGGAATGGAAGTCAAGTCGCCTGATTCCACTTCTCAAAGCCGGCAAGTCACCCTTGGACATTTCCTCTTACCGCCCGATTGCCCTCGCGAGTTGTGTGGGAAAAGTTATGGAAAGGATGGTTTTAACGCGTCTGGAATGGTACTTAGAGTTCTACGAAATATATCCAGATGCCATGTCCGGGTCCAGACGAGGCCGCTCGTCAATTGACAATGTAGTTGACTTGGTGACATATGTAGAACACCAGAAGGCCTGCAAACGGTTACCTGCTGCTCTCTTTCTTGACGTTAAAGGTGCCTACGACAATGTCACCCACGAAGCCATTCTCAGCGCACTAGAAGGAGTGGGACTCGGTGGGAGGATATATACGTGGGTTCAGAGCTACCTACAGAATAGATCATTTCACGTGCAGACAGAGAATGTCCCGACACACGAGTATTACTGCAGCCGAGGAGTCCCGCAAGGCGGAGTGCTAAGCCCGACGCTGTTCAACCTAACACTCATTGAACTAGTTGGCAAGCAACCAAGCAGTGTACGACTTTCCATTTATGCTGACGACATCTGTGTGTGGACATCAGGTGTGACTCGACTTCAACTTCGCGCTCGACTTCAGAAGGCAGCATCAGTGACATCGTACCACTTACGCAAACAAGGGCATTAAATCGCAAGTGAGAAGTGTGCAGTCGTGGCCTTCACCAGAAAACCAATGTCCGCTTACGGCATATCAATTAACGGGCAGTTGGTATCATGCAGCCGGAGTCACAGGTTCTTGGGAGTCGTAATCGACCGAAACCTGTCTTGGACACCCCACGTAAACTACGTGAAAAAGCGGCTGACTGCCATTTGTCACTTATTCAGGTTTCTTGCTGGGAAAAGTTGGGGAATGTCTGTCGAGTCTATGTTACAGCTGTACAAGGTATTATTTACTGGATTCCTGTGGTATAGCCTACCTGTTATATCTAACACGTGCAAAACGAACCTGCGCACAATCCAAAATATTCAATCCCTAGCGCTTAGGATATGCCTTGGTTTACCCCGCTGCGCATCGACAGCTGAAACAATTGCCATTGCACAGGACTACTCGATCATGACGCACATCACCATTGAAACGATGCGTACGTACCTCAGGCAACATGCTCGGAATCCTTCCCACCACTTGGCAACCCTCGCTACTGAGAGGCCCCGCACGAAATTTAGTGCAATTGTCTGTGCTCATCGTGCGTCGTTTACGTCAGGTTTTACGCCATCTGAGAAACTGGTGTATCCTCCGTGGTGCCTGACACTTCCACAAGTACGTGTTTCAATTCCAAGAATAGAGAAAAAATCAAATAGGCCTTCATCAGCCCTAAAGCAATTGAGCTTGAGCCATCTGCACGAAGTGTACAACAACCACGTGCACATATACACCGATGGTTCAACCACAGCATCTGGTTCTGGTGGTGCGGTGGTGATTCCAGCTAGAGGAATCACTCTGCGAATCAAGCTGTCACACGTCACTACGTCCACAGCGGCAGAACTTGCGGCTTTGCGTGGCGTCATAGAGTACATCAAATCCCAAAGACCGAGTAAATGGGCTGTGTTTTCCGACTCAAAACCAGCCCTACAGAGCATGCAGTCAGTCCTTCGACAAGGTTGCCATCAACAATTAACTTACGAAGTTGTCAAGCTCGTTCACTACGTCACAGAAACAGGCCACGAGGTCAAGCTTCAGTGGCTTCCTGGCCATTGTGGGATCAGTGGCAATGATTCCGCAGACAACGCGGATCGCACATGGCACCAAGAAGAACACACCCTTCCGATTGCTTTGTCAAGGACTGACGCTGCAAGCAACTTCGTCACCTGGCACGTAGTCTGAGTCTGCAGGAGTGGAACACCCCAAGCATAAGACATACGAGACTATACCAAATAAACCCTCGACTGGAACTTCGACCTCCATCCGGACTTCGTCGACGTGAAGCTTCACTTCTTTGTCGCTTTGGTTGGGGGTTGCCTTCACAAAAACATATAGAACCCTCATCGGATTGACCGACAATGCGGAATGCGACGTCTGCTGCACCGAAGCAGACATCGACCATCTGATATGCCATTGCCCTCGATTTGCCTATGAAAGACAGAAGCTTTCGGACGCAATGCGACAATTGGACGATCGGCCACTCTCTGTGCAGATACTACTGGATCACCGTCAACTCCTTTCGTCGGCTCAAAAAAGCAGTCAATGCTGTCTTGTGCTTTTTGAGGACTACAGGCCTATGTGACCACCTTTAACTTTTGTGTAGTGCCACCGCTGCATACGCGCCAGCCGATTGACTGACAATCCTCCTTTTTTCCCCCTCTCTCTCTTTCTCTTCTCTTTCCTCTCTCTCTCATCTTTATGCCCCCTTCCTATTCCCCCAGCGTAGGGTATCAAACCGGGCATGTGCGTGGTTAACCACCCTGCCTTCCCTCTTGTCGTTTACCCCGCCGTACTGTCCTATCACAACAAAAACAGGCGATTATTCACTGACAGTTGTGTAAAGGCGGAGAATCGAGGAAACGATAAGTGCCCCCGGTGTCCTGTCTAGCGTTCTGAACCGGGCTTAAGGTGTTAGGCACCATCGGCCCTGTCTAATCCCGCAGGGTCACCCTATAGAAGACGATTCATTTCCAAAGTGCTTTCTTTTTTGTAACTTTGATTTTCGTAACTATGTATATTCGGTACAGTCTGTAAATATAAGTTTTTTCTCAACTTTGCTCAAATTTCTAGTTTTTTCTTCTTCTTAGATTGACCAGAGAGTTAATCACTGCTATATTTTTTCATAGCGGTAATGCGTTACTTCCTCCCACTTTGATATACAACCTCGGATGGTGCGCTTCTGGTGTCGAGTGGGGAGAGTTGGTTTCACAACATCGAAAGAACTTGAAGTTTACTTCGTCGTTGCAGTGAAATCTTCACTTTTTGTCTGAAACATTGACTACAGTCAATCGTGATCTATCTCTAACTTTTAAGTTGCTGTCCGACCTTAACTCCTTATTTACTATTCAACGGAGTTAGAGATTCAGAAAAAGTATAGGAGGTATGCTAGTAATACACATCTGCTGATTCTCGCCTCTCATGAATGCTGTCCCATATATATATGCTACCTCTCGTGAATATCAGTTTTATTTTGAGGCTGCGTTTGCTCTTGTGGGGAAGTTCACCACTCTGTGACCCTTCGATGACACCACGAGCCACTACCGTCAGGCCCACCTCCCTAGCTATGTATGCGAAGTGAAAGCACTTTTTTAAATGAAGGCAAACACCTTCTCAGTGCACGCAGACGTCCCTCAAAACAGCGGCAGGCTTCTGTATCAACACTTCCGGAGCTTGGGTGATTGATTCTTCAAATCTCTTAAAAGGTATACTGTATATGCTTAGGTACCTCTGCCTATAGTTAAGCATTTTTGCAACAGTATTTTATGAAATATTTGAAATTCCATTCTATTTTTCTTCTTTTTCAATTCACCACAATATTCATCGCACAGCTACACAACCGCTGCAAAAAGAACATTCACCAGAAACAGCCATGCACTCAACGTATCCGTGTTTCGTCGTCGCGCAGACTTCTTCAAGTACACTTTTTTTCCTGATGTACGGAAATGTGGAATACCATACCAGGTGACATTCGCTCATTAGAAAAAGATGAAATGTTGAAGGTACTAAAAGACATCTTCCAGCTTTGCAATGTTTGTATATTTATCTTTATAGCATTTCTCGTGATTATTTGATCTGTCATTGTTGGTATTTCTTTCAATCATTCTCAGTTTTTTTTGTATTTTTACTGCTCGGTACCCACTCCTGCGATAGCCCTGTAAACGGGCTGCAGGACGTGAAAATGAATAAATTTATATATATATATATATATATATATATATATATATATATATATATTTATATATATATATATATATATTTCTGTTGTTTATACTTTTGTTTTCATAAATTGGCTTATTTTTTCTTTCAGGTTTATTTTTCTTTCGAATACTAGTGGCTATAAGGTAAAGCTGCATCGGGAATACGACCACATAACAAAAAAAAGCCCGAGGTTTTTCGGAAGCAGGTTACACAGCCTTCGTTTCCTTCATTCATTTCACCATTCGCCTCTGTCTACCTCATGTCCCTCTGGCTTTATCTATCTCTATTTCACCTCTCTTGCCCCTCTCTAAATCTGTCTAACTCGTTCTCTGAATCGTCTTGTCTTCTCTTTTCACTACAGATGTTGTCACAGAAAAGAAAAAAAAAACGGTGACATCACTCACCCATGAAATAGCCTGACAATGAACGAAGAACAACGGATGCTAAATTTCCAGTACGTACTTTCATTTTTCCTTACATGAAGCTTCCACAATGCCAATCAGGAATCTCTGAAAATACCAGACAGCAAACTTTATTTGGATGAATTGCATTTTCTACTCACGGCATTCTTCCTGCTCCATCAAAAAACCGACACATTCTAAAGCCTGAACGTGTGTACATCACTTGCAACTGAGGTAGGTGCCACCACATCAATAGTACTCGACGACCGCACAGGTACTTTTCTTTAAACGTACTTTAATATATTTGATTTATTCCCTTCATTTTTTGTTCGACGACTCACTACATTCTTTACATCGCACGTCTTTTCATTTCATCTGTCACAGCTTGTACGTGCTTTGTACTGCGAAAAGTGTATTAGTGATCCTTTTGGCGCTGTTTCAGTTCCCACCATTGTCAGAAGAGCGAGTTCATTCACAAATTGCGTCAGTGGATCTTTTGGCATGTATGCGCGTAAGATGCAAGAGGTGGCGTATTGCGTAAAGGCATTCGATATATTTGCGCCCCTAGTGTGCATGAATGTGAAGAAATAGGAACTGCGAAAAGAGACTTTTCAATCTATCGCTATTTTCGATTTCGATGGTACCAGCCGTAGGTTTGCAGACAGTTGATGTGAACCGTCCTTTTAGATGCGGAGCATCTTATACTCGCGCCTTGTAGTGCGCCGTCCGCACCGCTTCTCGAACATTCGACAGCTGACGCGCGCGCATGCGCCGTCGCGCCGTCGCCCACTCTTCCACCATCTGTGCATCCCTTCCTCCTCTACACACCGCGCGCGCTTCACTCCTCCACCATCTGTGCACCCTTCCTCCTCTACACACCGCGTTCGACATCTACAATTCTCCTGATTCTCCAGTGGACGCGCATGTGGCGTCGCGCTTCGAGAACATTCAACAGCTGACAGTGCATGCGCCGTCGTGCTGTATATATACTCAAGGTCGGCGCTCGCTCGCTCAGTTGCCGCTCGTCGGTTGGTTTGTACGGCGCGTCGACGTCCAAGGTCGCGGTGAAATGAATTCCAACGAATCCACAAACACAATGATCGACGTCCCTTCGACCAGCGCCGCCCTTTCGCATACGTGTGTACGTGTTCACTCATTTAACACCCCCTCCTACAACCACGTTAACCAATTTAGCCATCGACCCAAGTAAGTCGCAATTTAACACCCCATTTCACAACCACGTTAACCAATTTAGCCATCGACCCAAGTAAGTCGCACTTTAACACCCCGTTAACCAATTATATGGTCCGCATCCTCCTCAGTGTTCCCCCGAGGGAAGCTGCGGGCAATTTTTTTTTATTTATAGTGACGAATATTTTCTGCCAGTACTTGCTCTGCACGCAACTCTTCTCACCCCGTCTTGGCAACCACTGACTGTGAAAATAGCCCGCTATAGACAGAGTGCATTAATTTGTTTGAGAATCCAATCGCACGTTTAAGGTATCGCAAATTTTCTCTTTTTGCCCAGTATTGCCCAGTCCTGTAAAGCGTGCTTTTCTGAGAGACAATCGTGTTTTATGACGAAGTAGACCAAAGCATCATTCGTTCTTTCTCTCTGTGCAAGTGTGTTTGAAAATGGGTGAGTGAGTGAGTGAGTGAGTGAGTGAGTGAGTGAGTGAGTGAGTGAGTGAGTGAGCATTCTTTCGTGCATGCGTGCGTGCATATCAATCAATCCAATAATATATTATTCAATCAATCACTTTTTTTATTTTCATACTCGAAAGACAAATGTGTGTTTGCGTGCATGTGTATGCGTGTTACATCGCTTTTCTGACACACAAGCGTATAAGGGTAATGATATGGGCTATATACGCAATTATGTTACCGGTAACTTGACACCAGTATGGTTATAATAAAGGGAAAAATTCACACACAGGTATTACTAAAAACATAAGTGTTCAGGGTATGAGTGCAGCATAAGTGAATATATAATTACATTGACAGTTGGCGACCCAGAGTCAACTTCTTTACTCGAAGGACATCTAAGACATTTATTGTAGAAGTATATGAAAAATCCAATTTTCCAACACCAGTAGTGTCTATACGATGGAAACCAGCGAGGAAAATGAGTTAGAACAGATTGGGAGGTATGCAAAATTTTCAGAGTATCTGGCAACTATATAGTTTTTTCTAGAACTTGATTGTTCCGGAAACTATAGTTGAAGCTTTTTATGACAGACCGCAGAAGACTGGGGACTGTTATTAGCGCCTACATGTATTTTTAGAAAGGATAGCAAAACTGTTTTTTACCAGTTGTGTAGAAAACATTTCTGTGGCGCTTATGGTGGTTATACTAGTGAAACACCACTGGTTTATTGCCCGAGGTAATAAAGTGTAGCACTATGGCAATAAAACTACTCTCGCTCTAAATTGTTTTTATATAGCAGCGCACCTGCCTGCATCAACCTTCACTCCACTACTTTCTTTGGAGTAACTACGTTAAGTGGTGATATATTTATTACACGAACGTCTACGCGAACCATTTTTATTGACAGAGTGCCAGAAGTGTGAACACAAGACAAAAAAAAGAACACCATCTAACATCGTTAAATAAGATCTGGCGGTTTCAAATGCGAAGCATTTTTTTTTTCGAGTTTCGGCGACTTTGAGCGTATTTATCTATCTATCCAGCCGCCTACGACTTTTAGCTCTACTGGCCGTTTCAATAATGGTATTGATACCAAACTTGGCATGGCATAACATGACTGTATGAAGAACATACCTAACTAGTCACGACATGAAAATAATCACATGTATGTCATCATTGTCATGATTTTCCTTTCAAGGCCCTGCAGCTCTTGTGGTGTTTTTGTTCACATGGCATGGTGCAAAACAGGTATGGTAAGACATGATTGCATTGCGAACACAAGCGACAAACCCTAACATGAAAATGATGACATGCGTGTCATGTAACAACATGACTACATGATATGCTCATGACACGCTCGCGGCCGTTTCGCTAGCTTCACTTGTACCAAATTCGGTATTACGGGACGTGAATGGAGGACGAAGGTATGTTACATGTGCAAACCTGATAAACATGAGATGCGTGTCATGTAACAACATGACTACATGCCACACTCATGATGCGCTCGCGGCCATTTCACTAGCTTCAGATATGTCTAATTTGGTATTACGTGACGTCAATGGATGACGAAGGTATGTGAATGGTGCAAACTTGATAATCATGAGATGCGTGTTATGTGAGAACATGTCAACATGCCACAGTCAAGACGCCAATACATTTCAAGGTGAGGCAGTGCGCCTGCTCGCCGGCGTTCCTTTCGTCGCGTCACGCCGGCGTTGCAACTCCACGCGCCAGTTTTGCCATGTACTCGGAGGCGTGCGCAGCGCTGCTTTTTTTTTTTTTTTGACGCATGCGTGTTTTAGCGCATCCGGCATCCCTCTGTCACGAAAAGAGGGAGACGCAGTGCTGTCTGGGTAATGATTTGGCGCGAATCGCGGCAGGTTGCATTTCGCGCCGTTTGCTGTTGGGCCGAGTCGACGGGCGCTGGTCCTGCCGGTCGTGCTTTGCGTCAGACTATAGAGTGCTCGCGTTTTGCTAACGTAGCGTCGCTGTGCTCAGCGTTCGCTCACGTCAATGCTACATTGGAATATATTGGTTCCTTCATGACGCACTCGCGGCCGTTTTGATAGCTTCACATATACTAAATTTGGAATCACGTGACGTGAATAGATGACGAAGGTAAACGACACATCCAAACATAATAATAATGAAACGGAAGCCATGTATGGCACCATTTACTTCTATCTCGTAACGTAGTGCTGATTTTAAAGTGACATATGAACATTTCATATTCGTGCTTTGCATATCGTTGATTTCCACTGTACGTGAAACTGCTAATTTTTTTTCCACGATAATAAAATTATTTATATAAAGAAATAATAACAGAACTATTTATATCTATTATAAACGGAGTGTGCGTCCAAAAAATGCAAAAGACAAAGAGGGGTGCCGTTAAAAAAAGATAATAAAATGGTGAATCATCCATGCTGTCACAATTGTTTCGTATATTTTTTGCGTTTACTTGTTTCAGTGGAAACGTCATTATTCAAAAAAATAGTTATGTTATTTTCGCGATGAATCAAAAAGCTTCCAAGAAAAGAAGAAAAGAAGATGTATTGAAAATGCACCTGCTATTTGACGTGCATTTGCATAGCTATATGCCTGCACAAACACATCGCCACACACCACATTTTTGTTGTCAAGTTGGTCACTGTGACAAAAAAACAGGAAGATGCGGCCGTTTTCTTTTTGTTAGTTTTGTTTTTGTGTTTGAACACTTGAAGATATTGTGCACCGCGAGCAAATAGAGAGCAACATGACAAAATTGTGTATGCATTAACGGCCCTAGAGAGGCGCTGGCACATTTCCTTTATCGTATCGACAATTCTGATAACGAAACCGGCTCCCAGACGCTTAACCCTTCAAAAACTCTGCCTCTGAATATAAGCAAAAGCCTTGAAAGATTAGCAATTTTCGGCCGGGATCCAACAGTAACCACCGTGAGTTTTTTTTATAGCACACAAAATTCACCACCAAAGGAAGACGTGGTGCACACACGTAGTACTTGCTCTTGTCCGTGGTTTTTAAGCGCTGTAAAACCTTCGTATTACATACCAGTATGCCCCAAACACTCTGCTACTACTTAAACATAAGCATGTGCATGAGGGGAGGGGGGCGCAGGGGTTGGCAAGGTCGCTTTACCCCCTTAACATATAAAAGGGGCAACAATTTTTTCTGATAATAATATTAGTCGCACCTTAGTCAAAGCTTTCGCAGTACTTTTATTTGTGCAGGTTTTTTTTATGACCACGCATTTTTCTTGACGATAAGGACAATCAAATGCTTCTATTGCATTTAGACAACCGTGTACTTAAAATATCAAAAAGCTGAGCCAGTTGGTAAGCGTATGTGAAATAATTTACTTGGCAGGCTGACAGCCACTGTTTAGACATTTTTAGGACGATTCAACTCATTTCTAGCAAAAGTGAAATAAGAATTCCCCACTTGAATCTGTGAAAAAACAGCCATTTAAAAAATAAATGCCCATGCCTTTTTGTTTAACTCGTACAGAGGAATCTTCAAATAAAAAAAAAACAAGAGTTCTAAATTCCTGACATAACTTGTTTTTGTTCACTCTAAGCTCATGGATTTTCTAAATTAAGGCTGCCTGCAAACTATTTAAGAAAAAAAATTACAGCATACCCACAGAGCGAATGACGATGAGTGGAGCGAAGCGTTCATCAGCCCGTCCATGCTTCCGTCCGTCGATTCGTTCTTGCTTCCGACCATCCGCGCGAACATCCCTGCGTGCGTAAATGCATCCATCCATTGGTCCATGTGTCCGTCAATCTGTCCATCCATTCGTCTTCTAGTCTGTTTGTCCTTCCGTTCGTGCGTTCATCTAGTGAACACACTAAGTACAGCCATCTCGCATCTCGCATCCCCTGTGGCACATAACCACTCTAAAGCAGGTATGTGCCACTGGTGGTGACGTACGACAACAGATTTTGGACAGACCCACGCCTTAAGAAGCTTCGCCACTAAAACAGATATGCAGTGTCCGGGTGCCTTATTGTTATAGAAGACGCAATTTAAATTTTTTTTGCTTTGTACTTTGCTTTAGAAATACCGCACCTATGCTCTCTGGTTTAATTTCCAGTAGTGGTAAATAGAACCATATAAAGGTATTACTAAGGGCCCCTCTCAGGAATGACAACCACCACGGTGGAGTAGTGGTTATTGTGATTCACTACTGACTCGGAGGTTGCGGTATAAAAGAAAAAAAAACGCTCCAGGATTTTGCTCTTACATTTAGGCACACGTTTAATTTAGACCTGGCGGCCAAACTTTAGGAAGCACTCCACTGCGGCGTTTCTCCCAATCGCGTAGTGTTTTTGCAAAATAAAACAGGAAAATACCAAATTATGACAAATGATGGGAATGTTATTAGGCTGGGTCATCAGGAGCTGCCACCAAGATGACTTGTCAAATGTTGGTGACTGACCACTCTTCAACAACAGACTAAAATACAACAATGGCAGAAGGTGGTCATAAGCTAAAAGCACGGAAAGGATTTCCTTTACTGCCAGCTGTAGGGACCAATGCGATCCATGAAAAACACAGGTGTAATTTTCTGGTCTTCAGTATATAGTAACATTTTTGATCACACCTCCTGAAACAGGTCTAATACGCTTATCGACAAACCTTCTTCATCTCTCCTATACTTTCAGCGCATGCTTCGTCTTTCGGACTGCGTTTTTTCTTTTTTTATGAAGAATTTCGAACAGTTCCCACGACTACAATAGGATAGACGAACAGCACGGCAAAGCACAGTGGAGGAGCCCTTTGAGCTTTTCGGAACATGACAATAAGTGAAACCCAAACACACAACTTCTGAGGGCACCTCCCGTATAAATTACAAGGGTTCTTCCAGTACCGCACAAAAAGACAATGGTTCCTTCATTACCAAAAAAGATAGAAAACAAGGACGAAAAAACAAAGAGAAACGTATGTGGAGCAGAAAAATATAGAATTCTAAGTATTAGCCCTAATATGCATAAATATTTGGTGAGTCACTTCAATGTTTTTTCTCATGACTGTACGTCGTGATGATTTTACGTTGTTTCGATCTGCCAGAGAAAGAAAGCGAGGCATGACAAAGGTCCTTATGAGCGTCTAAAAAATAAAAGAGTGACGATAGTCGACAGAATAGAGTAATTGACTGTGAAGCAAGAATGACAAGAATATGTGCTAGCTATCTGTTACGGCAACGGTAAATTCACCAGAAAGACGTGTTTGAGGTAAATGGCTGGTTGACAACGTGTAAGTTTCCTGTTACTTTTGTGATTACCGCGTTGCAGATGGGGCATAACGTATAGGATCAGATTATGGATATGTGTGTTTTGATATACGTTCTAGCAAAGACGATAAAGGCGGAAAAATGTGATCGCAAAGTGTAGTGTAGAGGCAGTTGCTGCGGCAGCATCTAATCACCTGAGCTTTCCAGAGGTGAGTCACGAGCTGATAAGCCGATCCAGCATTCTTATCTTGACCAAAGGCCAATATGATAATGTATAAGCAATCTCATAAAAATATGCGTGTCTGCTTCCAACCGTAAACTATAATTTAATTTCAACTATTCGCAGTAACTATAATCTTGCTCAAGGAGTATTCTCTGTTTAATATTTTTTAGGTTGATACGATCTATCAGCCGAAAAATCCGGCAAGATTTCAAGCAGAAAACCATAATTAGTAAGTCACGTGGACAATGATCAATTTCATATATCTAATAATAATATTTTTCATAATCATTTCCTAGGTGATATGGTCATATTTTCTTTGAGAAAGCTTTTGAGGCAATCGCATCCGTACAGTATTATGCAAATTGTACTCTTGTGTATCCATTGGTTGCGCTTCCTTGTGCGGTGATCATATGCAGTCATAAACATTACTATAAACGAAAGTGGGTTATCGTCCACTGTGTTCGCTTTATTTTAAAGCGCACACAAGTAAAAGCAAAGGTGTACCCAAAAAAGTTCTTTCGTTCTTTCGTTCACGCTGATAGTTATTTACTTAGATTATGTTAATATTTATTTCATAGTAGTAATAGCTTTTTTTGTTTGAGAAGCATGGTATGACTATCAGAGACGATGTAGTATAGGTCTCCGAAAGCTCCGATCATGTGGGGCTCAATAACGAGCTAGTTGGTGGTTTCAGTGAACTACATGCCTGAATTCAAATAAACACCAAATCAGTAGAATAGAAAATACCACACAAAAGTGAGGTCCTACCAGTATATTGTGTGCTGCAATAAAATAAGCTCTATCTAGGGAGCCATAACAAAAGCATTACTCCGGCATAGAAATCAGACGTGATGCAGCAATGGTTGTAGCAAATCACAGACATGGCTTTTGAAAAGGAGTGTACCACAAGGGTAGAATAAACAACTAATTCAGTATTTTTAGGTGATGGCGCTGTTAACTAAACCTTAACATTCACAAACGAGGGTAAAAAAATAAGGTTTTAATTGTAAGGAAAAAGCTGGAACGTTTATTGTTGAACGCAATAGCTCACCCTTCGCTGGAAAATGTAAGAAATTGAGAGAAATGTCTTCTGAGAACATTCGCAGAGAAATATGTGCAGTTATTATTGCCAAGCTCACATGTTTTCAGGCACAATAAAAGGTCTAACAACAAATGATAGATAATAGTTGCCAAATAAAAATTTGTGCGTAAACTATTTCTGTAGAGAGCATTTGTCTGTGTTGATATATCATAACATAGGAGGGTTTAGCAAAACATATAACATTTTCTGAAACAAAAATTTACTCCAGTACGAAAAACTAGCACACTATCTTGTCGTAGTAAATCCGTGTCAAAAATATAAACCACAAATTCAACAAGAATGAGCGTTATTATCTTTAGACACTCTAAAATTAGCTGAGTTTGACTTATCGTTAGTCCCCTTAAAACGTCGCCACCTGCTAACTTTCACCAACCTATCTCTCGCCATGACATTTTAATGTTTTTATCACATCTCCGACAAAAGTGCCAGCGTGCGCCGGTAACCGCAGTACGCTGCTTTAGCTATTATACCCTCCAAGTCTTAGCGTAATCAGTGGTGAGACTCTGCACAATAAACTAGATCAGCCAGTTTTACGTTGAGCCACCACAACAACAGTTTTACCTCCATGATCATAAATTACTAACGCAAGGCTTTCCTCGGGCCTCCACCGCAAGTATAGGGAAATGTGGAGAGAGGAGAAAGCGAGGACGCGTAATCTTTATTATCGCACCATGCAGGCTTGCGTTATTCAAAATGACGTTGACTACGAACTCTCCATCTCGTTTACCATAATGAAGAAAAAGTGAGGGAAAGCTTTTTCATTTTCGAGCTTGCATTAATGAACAATTTGGTTAAGAGAATAGGGCAGGCTTAGACAGAGAGGAAGAGAGTAGTGTATGGCAGCAAATTCCTGAAGGTCTTGCCTCTCGCCTGCGTAGACATCTTCTTGCACCGGCGGACATCTTCCCCATCTCGCTTGCATGAAAGATGCCCCACAACATTTGATTAATGTTCAGCTTACGCATGCTCGAGTTCGCTCGTAGGCGTTGAAGCGCGCAGTGGCCCGACACCGGCCAAGCAAACGAGATGAAAGTTTGCAATAAGCAAAGATCACGAAGTCACCATCATGAAGTCATATGACAAATTCAACAGCAGTTATCTGTAAAAAAATTATGAAGAACCTATGGCAGCACACTAATGATGTTACCATTAGTTTCGCATGACCTTCGGTACTATGAAAGAGCAGTATGTCAGTAGGCTACGTACACGACCTCCACAGGCGCCATTTGCCTTGAACATTGAGATGTGTATTTAGTGTCGTGCGCAGAATAGGAACCACTGTGAAAGTTTAGATTCTTGTTATTACGTGCGACCGGCTACGTCTTCACTTTGCTTCATTGCCCTCTTCGGTGTTCTGTGGTTACAATGCCCGGTTCCTGATCCGTAGGTCACGGGTTTGATATCGGCCATGGCGTTCGCATATGGATGAAGGTGGATTGCTAGAGGCCCATGAAGTGTCTGATATCAGTGCACGCCGACGAACACAAGGTGGTGTAAGTTTTCAGAACCCTTCACTTGTCCGTGCCCAAGTTTGCCCTTGGGTGGACTTGAAAAGGCGCCAGAACTCAAGCCAATGTCAATGTAGCCATTACATCTAATATCCTCTCCAAATTGCAGCCAAATAGTGGAGGAGTGGTATATGCACAGTCTTCATTATTCAAAATTCAAAGCCGTGGTAAATAAGTCAAACTATAGGTTTAAAAGTAGCTGGAAAATAGCCATGGCCCCAACCAGAAATTTTTGTCGCCTGACAGGGTAAAAAAGTAGTTACTTTGAGCCACAAACGGACACCCTGGTCGGGGCTCATATTTATATCACTCTTTTGTCAAGTACAACCACATATATTTTTATTGTCACTCACCTTCTCGCTCGTTCATCTGCGTTTTTAGAACGGTTTTTTCTCTTGCTTCAGACAAAAAAGCTACATTAAGAATTTTGAGAATTCTGTTCCTTAGGCTTTTTTCTGTAAAACCTACTCAAGATTGAAAGAAATGGTGGTGGTATTCTAGTGTATGTTTGTGTGCTGCATCTGAAGTTTCTATATATATATATATATATATATATATATATATATATATATATATATATATTTATACGACAGCGCCTGCAGACACCCCCTGTGCTTGCTCACTTTGACGAGGACGCTCCAACCATGATCCACACTGATGCCAGCAACGTAGGTTTAGGCGCTGTACTCGTCCAGTGGCAAGACTCAGCCGAGAGAGTGATTGCATATGCAAGTAGGACGCTTTCCCGTACCGAGTCCCATTATTCCACAACGGAAAAGGAATGTCTTGCTGTAGTATGGGCAGTTCTGAAGTTTCGCCCTTACCTCTACGGCCGTCCCTTCCACGTAGTCAGCGACCACCACTCTCTTTGCTGGCTGACCAACTTGAAGGACCCATCCGGTCGGCTAGTGCGCTGGAGCTTACGCCTACAAGAATTCGATATGACGGTCGTCTATAATTCGGGACAACAGCACTCTGATGCTGATTGCTTATCCAGGTCGCCTATAAAGCAAGATGATGTCTCAGAAGGTGATGACATGGCATTTTTAGGAGTGGTCGACACGGTCACCATTTCGTCTAAGCAGAAAGAAGACAGTGAGTTGCTCCCCCTTATTAATTTTCTTAACGGCCAGTCTACAAGCGTTCCCAAGATATTTGCAAGGAGCCTGCCATCATTCTGCTTGCGCAGTGGTGTCCTATACAAGAAGAACTTTGCCCCCAGCGGAAATGCCCACTTACTTGTCGTCCCGACACCCATTCGCGATGAGATCCTGAGCGCTTGCCACGATGAGCCAACCTCCGGCCACCTCAGATACACGCGCACATTGGCCACAATCCAACAAAAGTACTACTGGCCGAAGCTTCCAGGCACTGTAAAGCATTACGTCCGCACGTGCCTCGATTGTCAACGACGAAAATCGCCACCTTTAAAACCAGCCGGATTGTTGCAACCAGTTCAAGTGCCCACCATGCCTTTTGCACAAATCGGAATGGATCTCCTTGGACCATTTCCGACTTCGCATACTGGAAAGAAGTCGGTAATTGTCGCTACGGACTATCTTACTCGCTACGCAGAAACAAAGGCTTTATCAAGTGAAACCGCAGTAAAAGCGGCACGATTTTTCATTGAAAATATCGTTCTGAGGCATGGTGCTCCTAGAAATATAATAACAGACAGAGGTACCGCTTTCACGGCCATGCTCCTCAAGTCAGTGCTTGAGTTGAGTGGAACAGCGCATCAAAAAACTACCACCTACCACCCACAAACCAAGGGCTTAACAGAACGCCTCAACAAGACAATTGCTGATATGCTTAGGATGTACATCGACGTGGATCATAAAAATTGGGACGACGTTCTACCATACGTGACGTTTGCCTATAATACGGCGCAGCAGGAAACTACACGGAGAACGCCATTTAGTCTTCTTTATGGCCGTGAAGTGACGACAATGCTTGATGCCATGCTGCTGCACAACTGCGAGGATACAGACATGGATGTTCAAGCCTTTACCCAACGAGCTGAAGAGGCACGGCAGCTAGCACGCGTGCGAATCGCCCGACAGCAGAGTTACGACGCACAACGTTATAGCCTGCGACACCGATACGTCACTTATCAACCAGGCGAGAAAGTGTGGGTCTGGAGCCCTATTCGCCGACGCGGCCTTTGTGAAAAGTTACTGAAGAAGTACTTTGGTTCCTACATTGTTATACGGCGCCTAAGTGACGTGAATTATGAGGTCATCCCTGACAGTTCCTCGCGAGCTCAAAAATCTGAAATCGTACACGTTGTGCGGATGAAGCCATATTGCAGTGAGCCAGTTGCGTAATACGTCAACTACATACACTGCGTATTCTGCAGCCGAGCATCGGGTCGATGCTCTTCCTGGAGGGAGGAAAATGCCCCATTCAACCTGCAGAGGAGAGCTCGCACAGCCATAGAGGAAAACGAAGCTCTTGCCCGGTCCCCTTCACGAGCGCCTTTCATTTCTAATTAAAGTGAGCTCTTCTATATCGAACTCCTGCTGTGTCTGCGTCCTGACAATATATATATAAATATGTGTGCGTGTGTGTGTGTGTGTGTGTGTGTGTGTGTGTGTGTGTGTGTGTGTGTGTGTGTGTGTGTGTGTGTGTTATATGAATGCAGAACCTGACACCTCCAAAATAATTGCCTCACTAGGAAGGTTTAAAGTGTTACAGGTCTGGTGATTTGACACTTTGACACTACGTCAATGCATCTGTTTTTTAAACAAAACGTGCAATGCACCATTCATTTTGTGTCCATTAAATTTTGTCTTACTGAAAATCAGTCAGCTTAACTTTCGCCACTACAAAAACGAATAAAAATAAAAAAGGGTAAACATAATTTTAAGAATTGCCGCATCATCCAAGCGGCCAGCGTATCTGACAAAAAGCACGAGTGCATTCCGCTTGCATGCGAAGTGAGAAAGGAGAGCTTCGTGGCAACCCTGCTACCATCGGTTTCTTGTCCTTTCCTTTTATTTGAAGACGTCATCATTGACGTTCTGAAATAATTGTTATGTTCGTAGCTTATTTCCCTAGGATGCCCGGCAGTTACCAATTGGTGCTGCCGCTGCAAATCAGAAGAGTGGCCACCGAGTCACTGTTTTGCCGAGGTGGTCAACGCTAATATCTGTGGGGTTAAACGGCTAAAAAAACCGTTTCTTAAAACTTCAAAATATAATGAGCGCTGAGATAAATAGTCTTAATTACAGAATTCTCCACATTTTTTCACAATTTTCCAATATTGCCACACATGGTCCTTCCGTTCAAGCCCGTTGCGCGCGTAGATACTGCTTTTCGCAAACCACACCAGAGTATTGAAAAACATTACAGATTGTTTTAAGATCATTTGTTAGCGGTTAGCGCTTGCTTACTCAAGTCTGGTTTTTTATAATAAAAAAAAACACGACCACCAGCCATAACGCTCGAATTTTTAATGTCACATGTGTAAATGCCGACGTGCCTTACCGCGGATCGCTTTATCGGCAGCCAACGCTCTGCTCCTACTATAAGGGTTCATTGCTTACTGTATGTCACAGAACGAGCGCTAAACAAGAGCGCGCCGCCAAATCCTTGCGACAACGGGCGGCAGAAACGCCGCGAGGTAAAAAGAAAAAACAAAAAAGAAAGCCAACATCCAGGGCTCCCGGGCGCGCGCTCTCCCCGCAGAAGCACGGCTTCGCAGACGATCCTCCTCACCCCACATCGGCGGCCCAGCAAGACCGCGATTTTTCTAGAACGAAGGAGGCGGGGTCAGACCGAGTGAATCATCCTCCGGAGAGGGCAGTCGAACCGTCTCGTGCCTCTCCCCAGCCTTCGCTGCGTATCGCGCCGACGAAATGACGAGAAATTTCTGGAAGGTGGCGCGGAAGGTATTTAATCGAGCGGCCGAGACGAGAAAGCAGGAGGAGACGGAAAGTTAGCGCCGGAGCGCGTAGGAATTCCGCCGTGTAGTCGGCGAAGGTTCTGCCCGTAGTGACAGAACAGGAGAAGGCGGAAAGTTAGCGCCAGAGTGCGTAGAGATTCCGCCGTGTAGTCGGCGAAGTTTTGGTCCGTAGGGACGGCTCGAGCTACAGGCAAGAGCGTGGGTTTACCGCTATCGAGCGAAGACGCGGGCAACAGCTGCGTGTGTGAAGCCGACGGATTTCCGGCGAAGAAGTTTGAAGCTTGGAGAGTGGCCATTTGAGGACGCGAGGTTTCCTGGAAGAGAAACTTCGAGAGTTACGGAACGACAACAACGCTGGACTTTGAGTGAGTGATTCTCGGAAGAGTATCATCTCGACTTTGGTTCCAAGAACTTTGGACTGAATAGGTTTTCTATCTCTTTAGTCTTTAAGTGTCTTGGTTGTTCAATGCATGCGACTGCATTGTAGCTCGTATTGTTGTCCGTGTCCGTTGTTTCAAGTGTGGCTGAGTGTATTGTGTAGTACGTTGATTGATTGGTTTGATTGGTGACATATTGTATGCAACTATTGTGGAGTGTGCATTTTTGTGTATTATTTTCGATCTGCCATTATTGAGAATATAATTTGTTTGTTTATCAACTCTCGGCTCTGACTTGTTCTTTGGGCCACAGCCGGCGTCCGCTGGCGCACCAAAAAGGACCACTTCTAAATTGTCCACGCTTTCGTGGTGCGGTTCGGGGGGCCGATACTTCGGCTCTTGGAATTAGCCCGGCGATCGCCTCCCTAATAAATGGGACAGGTGTGACAATTAATCTGGCGTCCGCGATACAGGACCTTTTGGTGCACAGTGTGTCCAAAGTAGTGAGAAAGAGCCTCGAGTTGTTGATAGTGCTATCGGAACGATTTTGTGTGTTGTTCAGTGTTCTCGTTAACGAGTGTAGGGAAGTGCTCCGATAGACTGATCTAGGCAGATACTTTTTGCACGCGGCAAGGTTTTATTTGCGAGTTGCGAGACACAATGGATCTCGAAAAGTTAGTTGCGCTTGGTGAGAAGATGGGTCTTTCTGGCGCCGAATTACGGAAGTGGGTCACCCAGAAGGAAAAAGAAGAAAAAGAGAGAGCCAAAGAAGAAAAAGCAGCCGAGCTGGAAAAAGAGAGGTTGGCGGTCGAAATAGCCAAAGCGGAAAAAGAAGCTGAGTTGGAGAGAGAGAGGTTGGCAGCAGAGAGGGCCAAGGAAGAAAAAGCAGCTGAGTTGGAGAGAGAGAAGTTGGCAGCCGAAAGGGCGAGAGAAGAAAGAGAAGCGAGAGAGCGACAGCTGAAAGAAGAAAGAGAGGAAAGGGAGCGGCAGCTGCAGCACGAGATGGAACTCGAGCGGCTCCGTTTGCAACAGCGAAGTGAAACTCCCGTCCAAGCTAGAGTTGAAAGCAGCGAACGGGAAGATCACGGCTTCCGCTTGAACCCAAGCAAGCTGCTCGTAGCGTTTGATGAAAGGAAGGACGACCTAGACGCGTACCTCCACAGATTTGAGACGATTGCGAGGAGCCAGAATTGGCCGGAACAGCAATGGGCAACTGCTTTGAGTACCTGCTTGAGTGGTGAAGCGCTCAGTGTGTACGGTAGGCTGACGCCGACCGATGCAGCCAACTACGCAAAGGTGAAAGCGGCTTTGTTGAAGCGATTTAGATTCAGTGTGGAAGGATTCCGGGACAGATTTCGGACAGGAAAGCCAGCTGACGGTGAGACGGCTATGCAGTATGCCGCCCGACTGTGCCATTATTTCGACAGATGGATTGAACTTTCAGGGACAGCGCAGGAGTACGATGAGCTTAGAGAGCTGCTAATTAGAGAACAATTTCTTACTAGTTGCCACCCAAGCCTGTCACTGTACTTAAAAGAGAGGAAGGCTGACTCACTTGAAAACATGCTTGAATTGGCTGATCAATTCTTGGAAGCGCAAGGTGGCACTAATTTGGCCAGGGTCAAGAAGGAGTGTTCTGATGATTCGAAGAAATTGGCTCCCGAAGAAAAGAAGCGTGCACCAGAGAGCATTCCGCGATGTTTTCTGTGCAACCGAGTGGGTCATCGCGCGAAAAACTGTCGAACGATCTTTACGAGCCCTACGGTAGTGAAATGTTTTAAGTGTGGTCAGACTGGGCACAAAGCAGATGCATGTCGAAACGGAGCGAGTCAAACTCACCAGGTATCCTGTGTGCAAGCGGCACTGAAATCTGATAATAATGCCGTCACCGATGGATTCGTAGAATTGAAGAATGGGGAGAAAATTCCTATTGTGGGTGCTGTAATGTCAAAACAGCCAACCGGTGTTACGAAAGGAATGCCAACGCTGCCTGGAAAAGTTGCCGACAAAAAGATTACGGTGTTAAGAGATACCGGCAGCTCCACTGTTATCGTGCGGAGAAATTTGGTACGGGAAAGTGAGTTGACAGGCAGAACGAAGCCGGTTTGCTTAATTGACCGTACAGTTCGGATGCTTCCCGAAGCAGAAATTGAAGTTGAAACCCCGTACTTCAGCGGGAAGGTTACTGCTTTATGCATGACGACCCCCCTGTATGACCTTGTCATCGGAAACATCGACGGGGCGCGAGGGCCAAGTGATCCAGAATGTTTGGGAGAAGACCCGAAGATAGAGCCCTCGCCAACACAGCGGCCGCGAGATACAGTGGAGGAGCATCCCGTGACGGGTCTCACTAGAGCCCAAGGTGAAGCTGCGGCGCAAGAGACAGCGAAGGAGAAGACGATCGTGTCGAATAAGTTCACCGGCCGAGCAACTGGATGTACGTCGGCACGACCTCGACCGACTGACAGTGTAAAGGAGACGGAGTTGGCCAGCCGGGCAAAATGTAGAGGCATGATCAAACGGGTAAATAAACAGACAGGACCCGTCGGATGTAATGACGCGTTAACGGCTGAGACGACGCCTCAGATATCGTCGTTGGAAAGGGCTCGCCGAAAAAGAACGTGGAAACACAAGAAGAGATCGAGCGAGCACCGCAAAAAGGGGCGCAAGCGCCACTCGAAGTACTCAGGATAAGTGCTGAGGTCAAAGCAGAATGTGTTTGGCAGTGTTGAGTGTCATATGTTGTGTTAATGTTGTGGTATCCTTTGTCCCAAGTGTCGAAGTGTTGTGCTGTGATGTGATGTATAGTGTTGTATAATCGTTGTAAAGACCGAATCTTGTACGTTTGTATTGTTTGGAATATGTGATGAAGTGTTGTAGTCATGTACCTGAGGTAATATTTCATGTGTGTGAGATTGAATGTAATGTCCAATCGTATTGAGTGATATGTTGTGAATGTGAAGTGTAATGAGCGACTGATGGTGTTACAGTCTGTGAGAGTGTGTGGTGACTTCTCGCGCTCGTTTGTGTGGTTTTGAATATTATGAGATAATATTCTTAAAGTGGGGGGCAGTGTCACAGAACGAGCGCTAAACAAGAGCGCGCCGCCAAATCCTTGCGACAACGGGCGGCAGAAACGCCGCGAGGTAAAAAGAAAAAACAAAAAAGAAAGCCAACATCCAGGGCTCCCGGGCGCGCGCTCTCCCCGCAGAAGCACGGCTTCGCAGACGATCCTCCTCACCCCACATCGGCGGCCCAGCAAGACCGCGATTTTTCTAGAACGAAGGAGGCGGGGTCAGACCAAGTGAATCATCCTCCGGAGAGGGCAGTCGAACCGTCTCGTGCCTCTCCCCAGCCTTCGCTGCGTATCGCGCCGACGAAATGACGAGAAATTTCTGGAAGGTGGCGCGGAAGGTATTTAATCGAGCGGCCGAGACGAGAAAGCAGGAGGAGACGGAAAGTTAGCGCCGGAGCGCGTAGGAATTCCGCCGTGTAGTCGGCGAAGGTTCTGCCCGTAGTGACAGAACAGGAGAAGGCGGAAAGTTAGCGCCAGAGTGCGTAGAGATTCCGCCGTGTAGTCGGCGAAGTTTTGGTCCGTAGGGACGGCTCGAGCTACAGGCAAGAGCGTGGGTTTACCGCTATCGAGCGAAGACGCGGGCAACAGCTGCGTGTGTGAAGCCGACGGATTTCCGGCGAAGAATTTTGAAGCTTGGAGAGTGGCCATTTGAGGACGCGAGGTTTCCTGGAAGAGAAACTTCGAGAGTTACGGAACGACAACAACGCTGGACTTTGAGTGAGTGATTCTCGGAAGAGTATCATCTCGACTTTGGTTCCAAGAACTTTGGACTGAATAGGTTTTCTATCTCTTTAGTCTTTAAGTGTCTTGGTTGTTCAATGCATGCGACTGCATTGTAGCTCGTATTGTTGTCCGTGTCCGTTGTTTCAAGTGTGGCTGAGTGTATTGTGTAGTACGTTGATTGATTGGTTTGATTGGTGACATATTGTATGCAACTATTGTGGAGTGTGCATTTTTGTGTATTATTTTCGATCTGCCATTATTGAGAATATAATTTGTTTGTTTATCAACTCTCGGCTCTGACTTGTTCTTTGGGCCACAGCCGGCGTCCGCTGGCGCACCAAAAAGGACCACTTCTAAATTGTCCACGCTTTCGTGGTGCGGTTCGGGGGGCCGATACTTCGGCTCTTGGAATTAGCCCGGTGATCGCCTCCCTAATAAACGGGACAGGTGTGACACTGTAGATTGCCTTTTTATTTACCGGCCACAAGTTCAGCCATATAATGTTTCATATCGGACATACCGTCTGCTATTTCTGTCAATATCCCGACCCCGTAACAATATTTCCACATAAAGAAAGAAGAAAAGAATTTTGTTTTCTAACACACCGTCCAGTAGAGCTTTTACAAAAAAAACGAATTATTACACCCAGCGCAATATGACTGGCTGCTTCAGACGCATCAGCCGGATAGCTGCTGCAATCGAACGAGCAATTAATAATTTCAATTAGAACGCAGTGTGATGAGGATGCGGGTTCACATACCAGGTTACTAGGAAACACAACGAAAGGAACGGTTATTCGCACACTGGTAAAAAGTATCAAACAGAAATGCGCATGCATACACAACTACGTGCAACACAGTTTCATTAGCCGGGTGCTAAAGTAACTCAAAATAGACAGAAAATGGGACGAAATTCAGATATTAGAACAGATGGCCACAAGAAAACAAGACACCAATTGTCATTTTCTCTACGTTGTTATCCATGCAAAAGGCAGTCGCTGAATTGACTGGGAGCAAAATAATGTAGACTAATCAATACTCGCTAACTGCTTGGCCCACCTCCACAAACATTTAGAACTTTCGCAGAATTCCTTGTCGCACGAACAAACCCTGCCGGATTTCAAGCGGAATTTCGAAAGCAGTGATCTTCCCCACGTGAAAGGGTCACCCGATTGGTTTGCGTTGAGCAGCAGACGAGTTCAAGAGAAGATTGTCGAGTTGTACAGGGCTAAATGTCCAGGAATATAATGCTGCGATGAAATTTTCTTACTTTCCTTCATGTGTTCGATATAAGACGACCTAAATGGGTGAGCGATCTTTTTTTTTACTCAAGTCAATTGTATCATTCTTTGACGTTCACCAGTAGCCGACTTTACTTCCTTTTCATCCTCGAGCAGCACTGCACTGCATGAGTGACTCGCTTTCCCTCTCCTGCTTCTACGACAAGGCGCCACAGTTTGACTCCCTTCTCATTTGTCCCGTTTCGCTATCTCCTCAATATATAAGGTCGTACCAGGTAATACGCCATGTCAACTGCACAACAAATGCGTTAGTGAAACTACCCATTCATTATAAAGGATCATCAACATTTAATTATCATTATCACTTGATCTTCAAAAGTGATGTGAGTGGCTGCTCGCTTTGTTGGTGCCATGGATGATGATGATACTATATATTTCTTCTTGTTAAACGTTCCAAAACCCCAATATGATTACGAGGAACATCGAAGTGAAGGGCTTCGAAAGTTTCGAACATCTGGTGTATTTAACGTGCTCCCGAATCTAAACATAGAAGCCTCAATTATTTTTGACTGTATCATAAGTGAGGCTGCCACAGCCAGAAATCGAACCTGCGATTGTTGTTCCGAAATTGATCACTATAACCCCTTGGAAGGTATAACTATGGTTCCGCACAAAGAGAACAAGGACAGGAGACACACCGACGAGTGACAATGAAAAGTTCTTTGTCCGCAACCATAGTTATACCTTTGAGGCATTAACCAACTCGCCTAGCAGCAAGCTCTATAAAAAATACCAGCATATCCACGGAGTGAATGATGGAGAGTGGGGCGAAGCATCCGTCCGACCAATCGTTCTTGCTTCCGTCCATCCATGCGTCCGTCTGTGTGACCATCCATGCGTCCATCCGCCCGTACTTGCGTGCGTCTGTTCGTGTGTTTGCACGTCCATCCACGCGTCCGTCCCTGCGTTCGTCCATGAATCCGCCCTTGCGTCCGTCCATGCGTCCATCCGTCCGTCCATCCATGAATCTGCCTGTCTGTCCGTTCGTCCACCTAGTCAACACTCCAAGTACCACCATCTCGCATCTTTTCATCATATATTCCGCATATAGTAGCCCCGTCATCCAGCGGACATTCCAAGGACTAAACGAGAGGTGGCACACGCAATATTTCTTAAGGCTTGCGCTTCTTGTCTACTTCCCACTTTTAACCACCTCGAGTTCATAGTATATACTAGTTCACTTTATTCATGGCACTGCGGCTCAACGCTCGCTAAACCTTTCTAAAACCAAAAAGGTTACGCCAAGCGAGTATAACCTAACAAACCTTTCTTGTCAAATAGTGCTCAATGGACATAACAATGGATGCTAATTAGGAATGAGAGACAGAAGAATACGACTTTTAGTTAACGTGCACGCTGCGAATTTTGTATTGTTCAACAACGCACAGGGGAAATCTCCCACCGGCACCACATTGCAGGTCAAAGCGTGAGACATGCTACGTACTATGACGAGGGACGAACGGGTGCCGGTTTAATGAGCTCCACCCCTCAAAACCACTTGTGTACCACCTTCTTGAGCATGTTAACATATGGTGACAGTAAAGAGGTTTCGCCTTTCAGTCATCTTAAACAAATTCACAGAGAACGTTTGGATTTTTCCTTTAGGGGTGAAGCTCCTTATAGCGGCACCCGTTCGTCCATCGTAGCTATTGTAGTGTGTAACAAGTATAACACTTTGACCTCCAAGGTGGTGCCGGTGAGAGTTTCTTCTGTGCGTTGTTGAACAATGAAAAAATACACATGTGGTATCCAGGGTACATACGCATTTACACAGATGGCTCTAGTGCTACAACGTCTTCAACATCGGCATTTATCATACCACAGCTCAATATTCAGGAATCGTTTAAATTATGTCGCATGACGTCATCTACTACATCTGAGCTCTTCGCTATTCTATATGCTCTAAAGTTTATAAACTTGGTAGCAGACGCTAGAAAATGGGTACTTTTCAGTGACTCACAGGCCGCATTAAGATCACTCTCCAGTACAAACAGGACAGTAATAAGTGGTAGTATGACATACAAAACGCTGAAAGAGCTTACCAAAGCAAAGAAGGCGCAACATGAGATCAAGTGGATACCTGGCCATTGCAACATTCCTGGAAACACAGGTGCCGATGAAGCAGCACGACAAGCACATCGTAAAGACGTTACTGTTTCTTTACCAATTTCGAAAAATGAATTGCTTAGTATTATAAAGAATACAACTTTCAGAATGAGCAAAACTGCTTGGTTTGACCAAAGTACAAAGAGCTGCGATTTATATCACATCGATTCATTTATTGAATTCAAAATTACGCTGGCATTAGATAGAAGTATGGAAACTCTAATTCACCGATTGAGGCTAGGCACCGCATACACAAAACATTTTTTGCACAGAATCGGCAGAGCTGAAACTCCCGAATGCGAATGTGGATTTATAGTTGAAGACGTATGTCACCTTCTCATAGACTGTCCACATCATGACACGCCGAGACGCCGTCTTAAGTCCGAACTGTTCGCATTGGACCGCAGACCATTTAGCATGAAAATACTTCTGGGCCCGTGGCCAACTGGAGTTGTACAGTCCCACGCTTTAAAAGCATTAACGCGTTTTTTGCAAGACAGCGCGATTGCTGACAAGTATTAACAAATAACAAACTTTCATTTGTAACACATGTACTTATTATGTACAGTATCATGTGACACCCATCACTTGTGTGTTGTGAAATGAATGACGTGTCGACTCTTATGTACCTACGAGCAATTGTATCTTTATAAGGACCAGACGTGTGCTCTGCTGTTTTGTGCTAGTGGACCGAATATTAACGAGGGACGTTTCCAGAGATTTCTTACATTGACGTTCGAACATTTACTTACCATTATGTTGTAATATGTGCGTATAAGTGTGTCTTTACTTATCTGTGCCCGAGTTTTCTAAATTCCATACACTGCTTTGTATTCTTTGCTTCAAGATACGTGTTCAAGTTTCAATCAACGCCTAAGGAGTAGCCGGCGCCATATTGGTGCTCCAACATCTCCTTATATATCATATCAATAAAAAAATAGTGCTCAATGTACATGCCAATTGCTGCTAACGGGGAATGAGAGACAGGAGCATTCAGCTTTTATTTAACGCGCACGTTGCGATCCCCAGTAGTAGACATTGGCAAGTACATTGAGCGCTATCTGACACGAAAGGGTTGCTACGTTATACTCGCTGGGCGTAACCTCCTTAGTTTTAGAAAGGTTTAGCGAGCGTTGAGCCACAGCGCCATGAATACAATGAACTAGTATATACCATGAACTCGATGTGGTTAAAGGTGGGAAGTAGACCCGAAGCGCAAGCCGTAAGAAAGTGCGTGTGCCACCTCTCGTTTTGTCCTTGCAATGTCCACTGGATGGCGGTGCTTCTATATGGGGAATATATGATGAAAAGACGCGAGATGGGGGTATTGTGAGTGTTGAATAGATGGACGAACTGACACACAGACAGGTGCATGGATGGACGCATGAACGGACGCAGGAACGGATGCATGGACCAACGCAGGGAAGGACGCACGAACAGACGCACGCGCGGATGGGTGGATGGACGCATGGACGGTCACACAGACGGACGGATGGACGGACGGAAGCAATAAAAAATGGACGGACGAATGCTTCGCCCCAGTCTCCATCATTCACTCCGTGGATATGCTGCCAATTTTTTTTTTTCATTGCGTGCGCTCGTGTTTTCACTCTGATACGTCTTGGATGAGCCAGCCCACAAAGCCAGCTTCCCACGTTCCTGCGGGACAGTGATTTTATGTTCGTACGAAGAGGCCTTTGCGATCTAATACACGTCAGCAGATCTTTCGCCTAGACCTGCATCATTTGAAAAAACTCCGCATCTAACGTGTGACAGTTCCATGTCCAAGGAATAATAAAGAATATGTGAGACTTAAATGAGAACTGGCTCATCTTAACTCAACAGGCAAAGGGCGTAGAGCAGTGATAATAGAGCAAGCGATGCAGCCTTTGGCTTTCGAATTAAGTGGGAGCTCTGCTCTTGTCACAGCCATTGCTACTTCGGCGAAGATAAATCAATTTGTCATGCTCAAGGTTTTTCTCAGCTTCGTTCCTCCCCTATGTCGTATTCACAGCGAGATGCCCCCCCAGAGACAATGTACCATACGTTATGAGGAGTAGTGATATGGTGGCAAGGACGCTTTGAACCTCCTCCGTGTGACGCCTGTTCGATGGGGATTCTAAGCTCTATAGTGTGCGCTCGCTGGTTACAGCATATACACAGTCGGCTTGTCCAATGTACGACGTGCTCGGTGTGTCTGTCGAGTGGAGATAAAGCGGCTTTCACGACCTTTGCTTGCAGAAAAAGAAAAGAGGCTGCCGTGTAGAAAAGGTGGATGAGCTGCTTAGAGGTAGCCTCTATGACAGCGAGGCCCAAGAAAAAAGAAAATCTTTTGAAGCTCAACAGGAGACAGGCATGCCACGAGAATTTTTGAAAACTGTGCTTGTGTCGTGCCGTCAGTGATTTGTTGTGTATGAAACGATGAATAAGAAATTGCGAAAATTTAGGGCTAGCGAAAATTGCTAGGCTTCCTAAAATAGGCTTGATAATCAGGTTGGCAGACAACCCGTACCCTGTCTACATCCTGACTTCTGAGGAATGCACGAAAAACGGGTATTATCTGATGGAAAGACCAAGATGTTTCTCGTCTTCTAGTTTGATATTTCTTGACAAAGTCAGTACTTCACAAAACTTAAGAACAATTTAAAAGAAGCTGTGTGACAGAAATTCGAGGAATGGCCTACTCCGTTTCAAACTTAAACCCATATATCAATCAATCAATTACTCCATTTTAAAGTTTGGTTCATTTAGAGCGAGGGCCTTATGCCGGTGAGCTTGTTGCCTTATTAAGGCGGCATGCTAAAATTTGTCGGCTGCCATTTTGTAAAAAAGTACTCATGCTGCGTGACGACAGCTGACAAAAACTGAGTGTTTCATGCATGCCATCCTGGCTACGAGTGGCGATCGCCAACACTGCCCAAGTTAACACGAACAAAATTACCCAATTACTTGAATTGGAATGTGACCGCCGCTTCAGCTCAATTAATAAGGCATTGAACATAATTTTTCTAGATTGTAGATTCGGTCCTCAGCAGGAGCAAGTTCATTTTACATCCTGTTCAACTGCTTCACATTGAGGCCTTTATTGAGAAACTACAGGTAAGAAAAATACAAATATTGCCCCCAGTTGCTTCCTTGACTTTCATGTATGTTGATTTATTTGTTCTGTTGATGCATTTGAAAGAATGAGCTTTGTTTATTTAGTATGAATATTATCTGAATATTGTATGGCCTTGTTTCCTTTGGCGCTTAATCATTATGGCACATCTATTATCACGCTGTGCGAGTACCTTCGTTTTACAAGCACTGCTCTGAAGCCACTGCCAAAAGAATATGGAAGTGGCCACAGCTCCCCGTATGACAGCTTTTTTGACCCCCCCCCCCCCCCCCTAGCTCCGTATGTACTCGTATCTTTAGCGGCAGACCTCATCTCAAGCATGTTCGAATTGTTTTCCTTTTCTGCTAAAGGCGTGTGGTTGTGCGCCTACTAACTAACGACAGCGTGGACAACACTGTCAACACAGTGTTCTCTTTTGTGTTCACGTGCATCATCACCGCGCTACAGGACAGACCTTTCATTTTCGTTCTTTATATCTAGCAGTGAGTGGCGTCGGCCTCATAACAGGTAGAAAGAATGAATGAAAAAAAATTGATGGCAGATCCACGAGGTAATTCATGATGACATTGTCGAAACTCCTGGAAGTAATACCGTGAATTTTTCTTCCGTTAATTCGCCTGGCGATATGCGCATTTCCTCGCCGCTTCCCGTTGTCGAATGTTTTCAAGATCTGCTTCGCGACGTTGACGTGCTGCCTCGGCCTCTCGTGCCCGTACGGAAGGATCTTGCTGACGCTGACGTGCCGCTGCAGCTTCTTGTTCACGTACGGCGGGATCTTGCCGACGCTGCCTTGTTGATGTGGCTTCTTGATCCCACACAGCAGGATCTTGCCGACGCTGACGTGCCGCAGCATCTTCTTGTTCACGTACGGTGGGATCTTGCCGACGCTGCCTTGCTGATGTGGCTTCTTGTTCCCGTACAGCAGGATCTTGCCGACGCTGCCTTGCTGATGTGGCCTCTCGTTCCCGTACGGAAGGATCTTGCCGACGCTGACGTGCCGCTGCAGTTTCTTGTTCACGTACGGCGGGATCTTGCCGACGCTGCCTTACTGATGAGGCTTCTTGTTCCCGTACAGCAGGATCTTGGTGGCGACGTCGCGCAGCTTCCCGGCGCGCTTCTTCCTCGCGTGCTCTCACTTCAGCGTCCTGTCTGCGAGCGCGCGCCGCCGCTGCCCTGCACGCCCGCCTTTCGGCATCCTTATCCATACGAGCACACACCGACGGCAATGAGCATCGACAACTACAAACCTGTATCGATATGGTTTTCATTATAAAACCATTGTTTTAGAAAACAACTAGCGTCTTTCGTTAAGCAGCTGGCGTCTTCTTTTGTTTAGAAAAAATTCATTGCCACAAACGTCAAAAACACTCAACAGAACATTTCCTTCTTAGACATACTCTAACGATGATGACAAAACAGACGTCATTTACATGAACATGGATATGAGATGACGTTGAAAGAACATGTACATTCGATGGTTCACACAAACACAACCACAAAAAATACTTCAAGGTAAACAAGAGACATAAAGAAAACATAAATATGTACATTTTGCATATTTACAAGTTGACATGCCATTTCTGCCGGCGCATCGACAGATCAGCCTACAAATACCAGGCCGGCCGAAAGACAAGTTTCACTCGTCCGTCATAGACCGACACAAAAGGGCAAGACCAGTGCCGAAGAAATTCCTCTTCCCCGAGGAAGAAGAGCTCCTCCGACAAAACAGACAGCAGCTCCGAGTACAATCGCGCTAGGATCAGGTAGAGCGCGCGGCGGCGGCGGCCCGCTGCAACCGCCTCGCAGCGGTTGCGCCAGATGCAGAAAGAGCCGACAACAATGAGAAGACAAGCGAAGTGGCCTCGCGAACAACGCCCAGAATAAACGAAGCGATTTACTCTGAGGCAGTGAAATCCGGCATGTACGGCTCTCCGAAAAAACGCGAGCAATGACACAATGCCTCAGAAAATGCTGATTTGTTTCCCGAAGGGAGCAGTTCGAACATGTTGCTGACTGGACTATTCTCCAGCTTTCGAGGCGGTCGAGAGTGGGAAGCACACCACATCCCAGGCGTCACATGAAGTCCCGGAGGTGTCCAGGCAGAAAATAAGCCGTTAAGGTGCTCCAAGACACCCGTCTAGAGCGAGCATGGCGGGCTGGCGGGACCAACGGAAGCAACAAACCAGCAGTTGTCTCAACTATGTGGTTGTTGAAAACATCTATGCCAGGACAGCTCGACTTGACATGGCGAAAAATGCAACAGTTGTTGCATAAAACGCAGGAAGTGTTATTGACTGCGGCCCCCTGTTAAGTTGCACATTAGGCATCAAATGCCGAAGGTGAGCACCCAGAAAGTAATATGCAAGCGTTCGTGCGGGAGATTCTTCCTCTGGCACTAGGCGCAAAAGGAAGCGCAGTGCCAGCAGCCGACAGCGTATGGACACTGAAGGGAAAGCAAAGCCTCCCTGAGAACGCTGCCGTCCCAGTGCCGCGCGAGAGACAAACTCTGTGCCGCCTGACCAAAAAAAAAAGAACACAAAGCAGACTGCAGTGATCGCACGATACGTTAAGATGGTTGCACGACGTGAGAAAGGTACCAAATGCGACCGCAAAATACAGTCCGCGCTAGGTACCTCCGCTCAAGAAGCGGGAAGTTAAAATCCCGTGCATCCTGAATTTTCAGTCTTACTTCTTCGAGAGCGTTAAACCAAACAGATTCGCAAATGCCGTAGTGGTTGTATAAAATACCTAAAATACGAAGGGACGCGGCCGGCTGAATGAGAAAACGGGCGCTAAGCCTGGAGTTTGGAGAGCCAATGAAGAAATACCTGGATTTGGAGATGTTCAACGCTGCACCTGAAATATCGCCATACTGGGAAAATACACGCAGGCTGCGTGAAAGGCTATCTTCATCTGAAAGGTACTAGGTTATATCATCAGTGAAAGCTGTGACTTTCACGACACCGCTACCAGGAAGCGCAAGACCCCGGACACGTGAATCCGCGTCAAGAGCACGCAAGTATGGCTCAAAGCTGAGGACAAGCAGCACAGGAGACAATGGACATCCCTGACGGACCCCACGTGTTATGGAAAAGGCGGCACTTTCCCAGCCATCCAGAACTAGTGTGCTTTTCAGACCAGTGCACGTATTTTTAATCATTTCCACAAACGAATGAGAAAAGCCGAGGGCTGTGAGCACATTAAGGATATACGCGTGCTCTAGTCGGTCAAACGCTTTTTCCTGGTCGAAAGACACAAGGATACCACGCGCAGATCACGACAGAGTATAGGCTATGATATCCCGTGTGGTATATGACAAGCTGTGTATTTCTTGTCCAAGCACTGATGAAGTCTGGTGATCACCTACCAGGGTGTTCAACAGACCCCTCAAACGTTGAGCGGCTACCACCGCGAATATCTTATAGTCAACGTTGAGGAGCGTGATAGGTCTCCAATCTTCAGGATTAACAGAGGAAGCATCACCCTTTGGAATAAGCACAATGCGTCCATCTCGAAAACTTAATGGAAAGACACCGTCCTCGTAGCATCGCCGGATTACCGCGGTAAAGGTAGCACCAATCTCATCCTAAAATGTCAAGTAAAACTCAACAGGAAAACCGTCTGGCCCTGGGGCCGTTCCACGTTTCATAGATTTCAGTGCCGCCTTTACCTCTTCAGCCGACGGAGGGATGTGCAGGCAATCCGCAGCTTCTTGAGAAATACGGGGCAAACTTCTAAGCATTGGCGGTGTTTCATCACAGTTAGTCCGCATGGCCGAACACGACATTGCTTCAAAATGCGCCAAGAAAACAGAGCGATCACGCGTATGAAGCCGCTGCGCCGGTGGTATTTGTGCTGTTGTAGAGACAGATGGCTCTGATTGCCCAAAAAAACGAATGTCTCGCGTAGCGCAGCACCTCGGGATGTGCACATGGGTTGTGTCTACAGCGCCATGCTGCTGCCGCCACGGACGAAGCAGCAGTCAAGCGTTGAAAGCGTTCACGCAGTTCACGCTGCCACGCTCGTATCAGAGGAGAAGGCGTCTCGGCGCGCAAAGCAATGCGTAACTTCATCGCAGTATCAGCAAGCTCTTCAGAAACGCATCGACGAAGCGAACGTCCCTCTACTGCGCAGCGCAGGCGCCACTGTGTTTTAAGCGCATCCCAATCTTCAGGACCAGACGCCGTGCGCGACACACGTATTGCGCGTGACAAATCTGATCTTGAGCGCGCGTCCTGCAGGACGCAAACATCAAGACGCCTTGGCTTTCCGAAAAAGAAAATGGAACTTCGAGCTTCAAGACAAAAGGCCGATGATCAGATACGTACACAGGAGAAGGTGGGAAGGACGGAACGCATAAATCGGAGACAAACGTCTCTAACGCTCGTGGTATATAAGCCCGGTCGAGCCTGCTGGAGGATCGTCCACGTCGCCGTGTCCAAAGAAAGGTATTTCCGTGCACTACATTGTGCGCGTCTAGTAATGAAAAGTGGTGGAGAAGGCGACGCAGCTCGTGTGAATTCCAAGCAGACCGGCCTCAGCCAGGACCTTGTACATCGGTTCGCGTATTTAGAACGCAGTTGAAGTCGCCAATCAGAATGACATCACGACCGTCAAGAAAAAACACATCCAGGTCTCTAAAAAAGTCATTAGACTTTCCAGCTTGCGCTGGCCCATACACACACAGTATCCTTAATCTGAAAGAAAAGTAGCTACAGTCTAAAGCCAAAACCCTGCCCACGCTATCGTAAAAAGCATTATGATTCCGTAATAGAGCTCGATTAAAAAAAATGGCAGCATATCCAGGGAGTGAATGATGAAGAGTGGGGGCGAAGAATTCGACCGTCCATTCGTTCTTGCTTCCGTCCGTCCATGCGTCCATCAGTGTGACCGTCCATGCGTCCATCAGCCCGTCCGTGCGTGCGTCTGTTCGTGCGTCCGTCCCTGCGTTTGTCCATGCAGCCGCCCCTGCGTCCGTTCATGCGTCCATCCATGCATCTGTCTATGTGTCCGTTCGTCCATCTATTCAACACTCCAAGTACCACCACCTCGCATCTTTTCATCATATATTCCCCATATAGAAGCACCGCCATCCAGCGGACATTCAAACGACTAAACGAGAGGTGGCACACGCACACTTTCTTACGGCTTGCGCTTTGGGTCCACTTCCCACCTTTAACCACCTCGAGTTCATGGTATATACTAGTTCACTGTATTCATGGCACTGCGGCCGAACGCTCGCTAAACCTTTCGAAAGCCAAGAAAATCACGCCCAGCGAGTATGACGTAGCAAACTTTTTCAGTCAGATAGTGCTCAATGTACATGCCAATGGCTGCTAATGGGAAATGAGAGGCGGAGAATTCAGCTTTTACTTTCTTACGGCTTGCGCTTCGTATCTACTTCCCATTTTTAACCACCTCGAGTTCATTCATGGTATATACAAGTTCATTGTATTCATGGCACTGCGACTCAACGCTCGCTAAACCTCTCTAAAGCTAAGGAGGTTAGGTGGAAACATATTTATTTATTTAATTACATGAAATTTTCTGCGGAGAAGCTCCGAGTAGTCGGACATGCTTGGCTTGCGGTGGGGGGGCCCTTAGTCCAGGGCTCCGCTTGCAGCAGCCGCTCTGCGGGCCCGGTTGATCAGACTCAATTGATCTTCCAGGTTCTCGCTGGCCAGCAGCTCCTCCCATCGCTCCGCTGTTGGATTTTGTACTGGTTGTAAGGCTGTAATGGCCTGACACTCCCACGTGACGTGGTACAGAGTGGCTTTAGCTGAACACCATGGGCAGAGAGGAGAGTATGCCGACGGGTGCATTTTACTCAGGATGTGCAAAATTTGGAAACGTGCCGGTTTGAATTTGCCTCCAGCTGACCGATTCCTCTTTATTTAGTGTTCGGTGTGGTAGCGAATAAGCTTTCCTAAGTCCTCTGTAATGGTTTAGGATGGCCGAATAGTCGCAAGGGACCGGGACGAGTTCCTCAAGGGCGGAGTTGGAAGGTGCTCGGCTCGCATACCCTCGAGCTACCCTATCCGCTGCCTGATTCCCCTCCAGTCCCATGTGGCCCGGAGTCCATATAATCCGATGCCAAATTCTGAGTGGATGTGTAATGGAATGCTCGCCAGTGTCTGTAATGCTCATGATGACGCTGAGAGCGGGTTGGCTGATGCGCCCCTGTAGGTAGTTGCGGCAAGCTGCTTGAGAGTCCGTGAGAACTGTCAGCGACCTTCGTTGTCTGTAGCCGAGGGCGAGAGCGAGTGCGATGGCAGTTTCTTCAGCATCGGTGATGTTGCGGCACCGCACGGAAGCGCTGGTACGTTCTGTGAGTGTGTGGTTCACGACTGTGGCTACAGCCTTATTGTTTGCATGGTCGTAGTTGGCGGCGTCAACATAGTACGTAGTGTTTTTGTGTGCATAAGTTTGCTCGAGGGCTTCCACTCTGGCTTCCCTCCGGCCCTGATGTAGTCGGGGATCCATATTGTGGGGGATGGGAGCGACCTTATAAGTGGCACGAAGTTGGTCCGGAATGGGCTTGCGACGAGCTGCGTCGTGAAACTGGCTGATGTAGCCGAGGCGTAGGAGCAGGTCACGGCCTGTAGGTGTTTGCTTGAAACGTTGCAGTTGTGTGGCGAGTTGCGCTTCACAAAGTTCTTCAAAGGTGTTGTGTAGGCCCAATGCGAGGAGCTTGCTAGAAGGAGTACGCGGTGGTAGCTTGAGTGCCGCTTTGTAGGCCTTGCGGAGCATTGCGTCTACTTGGCCCTGTTCGCTCTTGGTGAGGCGTTGGTAGGGCAAACTGTATGTCACCCTACTGACCACGAGACTACGTATGAGTTTCAGGGTGTCCTCCTCGCGCATGCCATGGCGACGAGTGGCTACCCGAGATATCATTCGGGCCACTTGCAGTGAAGTGGTGCGGAGAAGGGAAAGTATGTGATTCACATGGCGGTTCGACTGTACCCACATGCCTAATATTCGAATGGTGGATTTCTCTGGGATTTGTTTGCCAGCAAGGACAACCTGGAGGTGGGAGCCTTGGTTGTTCTGCGTCGATGGTGGGAGCATGCGTCGATAAATTCGCAGAAGCTCAGATTTTTCTGTTGCACAGGCCAGGCCTCGTGCCTGCGCGTATTGTTCGACGCATGTGGCTGCCTGCTGCAGGTTATATATTTTTTTCTCCAAGGGACCCCCGCGTGGCCCAGACGGTGATATCGTCCACATACATTGCGTGATGGATGCCATCGATGCGGTGGAGTTCATGTGCCAGGCCAACCATAGCTACATTAAAGAGTAGTGGGAAAATCACTGAGCCCTGTGGGGTGCCCTTGTTCGGAACCTTGATAACATCTGATCGGATAGAGCCGAGACCGACTGTGGCAGTGCGGTCCGACAAGAAGGCGTGAACATAACTGTAGACGCGCTGCCCACGATGAAGGGCCTCGAGGCCCTCAAGTATGGCCTGGTGGCTAACGTTATCAAATGCGCCCTTAATGTCTAAAGTCAAGATAATGTTTTCTCCTTGCTGGGGGGCGTTATCAATGACTTCTTTTTATTGTAGCAGTACATCTTGCGTTGAAAGATGTGCCCGGAACCCGTACATTGAGTGCGGGAAAAGGTCATTGTCTTCGAGGTAATCTTGCACGCGATTAGTGATGACGCGCTCGAAGAGTTTACCAAGGCAGGAAGTGAGGGATATTGGTCGGAGGTTTTTGATCTGAAGTTTTTTGCCCGGCTTCGGTATCATTATGACCTCCGCGTGCTTCCATTCAGGAGGAAGCGTGCCACGTTGCCAATGATCATTGAAAAAACGCCGTGATTTCTTGTACGACGCTGTCGTTGAGGTTCCTGATAAGGGAGTATGTGATTCCGTCTGCCCCAGCAGCTGTGTTGCGATTGCTGCTGCGAATGGCTGCGTAAACTTCGTCCACCGTTATTGGTCGGTCGAGAGTGTCATTGGCACGTCCACGATACGCAGCTTGAGATGCGGGTGGGTAGAAATCGCCAAAGCATTTTCGCCAGACTTGATCCAGCAGCTCATCGTCAGTACCCTCAAAGGCGTGTATGAGGCGCATGATTGACTTATTCGTCTCATTTTTTGTGCGAGTGGGGTCCATCAAAGCGCGCAAAATGTGCCACGTGCGGGCCGTGCCCAATGAGCCTCGAAGAGAGTCGCTAAACTGGGCCCAATTGAGTCGCGCCAGTTCTGTAGCGTACTGCTCTGCCTGAGTGGTGAGTGTGGCGATCCTTAGCTTGAGGCGTCGGTTATGTTTTTGCGTCCTCCATCTGCGGATGAGGCTCCTTCGGGCTTCCCACAGATGTAGCAGATGGCCGTCCACTTCCGGCAGTGCAGGTGTTCTGTTAATGGTGGTGGTCCAACGCTCTCGAATTCCTTTAAGTTGGGTGCACCAGTCGGTGAGGCTTGTGAGGCTGTCGAGTGAATATTCGCTCTCACGACGAAAGGCGTCCCAGTTTGTGATGCGTGCTTCTCCAATAGACCGACGCGCTGCGCTCTCTGTACCTTTTGTGCGGAGAATGAAGTGGTCGCTGCCCAAGGATTCCTGCAGGTTGTCCCAGTTAGAGTTTGCACGGCCACAGGCGAAGGTGAGATCAGGGCAAGTGTCCCTGCACACACTGTTGCCGATCCGGGTAGGGAACGCGGGATCCGTAGGCAGTTCAAGCTGAAATTTTTCAGTGGCAGCCGCAAGCTGTTTGCCTTTGACATCCGAACGGTTGTAACCCCAGCGTTCGTCGAGAGCGTTGAAGTCGCCGAGCAGTAAGAGTTCTTTTCCCTGGGCCAATCGGCAGGCACCTTGGACGAGGGCATGGAAATCAGTGTTTTTTTGCTTTGGGGCGCTATATACGTTGACAATGATGATACTTCGCTTTTCTCCTTTCTTTTTTTGCCTGAGAACTAGCTCCACAATCACATGTTCTATGTTGGTGTCTGGGATATTGTCTAAGCCAACTGCGGTTAGCGTTTTGTCAATCAGGATGGCCGCTTTGCCCTTTGTTTGACTATTAGAGGACTCATAACCTGAAAATATGGGTGGCGTTCCGGGCTCCTGAAGCGCTATGACATCTGGCCGAGCAAGGTGTGTGTTAATGTACTGTTGGAGGAGGCTCCGCTTTCTGCGGAAGCCGCGGCAGTTTCATTGACAGACTTCTAAATGTTCGCCAATGAGTGGGGCTGTGCTGCCCATGGTTAATTCGTTGAGTGGAAAGGCGTGGGTATCGGAATCTCGGCTTGCGACGCCGATGTAGGAGTGAGGGTGAGGGCGCTGGGTGTCAATGCGGAAGTAGCGAGGATTTCGGATGCATGCGATTCCAATCCTAGTCTATGGTAACCTTGATCTGTCGTGGCGTGCGAGCTACGAGTGGCCCTCTTCCTGCGTATGTTTTCGCCTGTTTCAGCAATTTGCGCCTCGAAGCGTGTCTCGAGAGAGTCGAGGCGTTCTCCGAACTGCGTGAATACGGCACTGAATTGTTGCGATAGCTGCTGCGCGAGCGTTGAGAGCATTTCGCGTAACTCTTCGCGTGTGACTGTGGTGCCCGACGCAGCAGGAATTGATAGCACTGTTTTAGGGGTCTTCTGTCTCTTGGAGGAGGTTGGGGGGTTTTTTTCGGGAGAGTCGGGCGGCGATCCAAGACGTGCCATTAGGGCATGAAGTTGAGAACTGTCCTTTGCTTGACGTGCCCTGACGGCCGCCAGCTCCTGTTTGAGTTTTATGTTTTCCGCGAGAAGGTGTTCGTATGCGGTGGACAGGGTATTGAGTGGAGCGATGGGAGGATCTAAATTTGCTGACCAACTCACCTTATTGTCGGCACCGGCTGATGGAGTGGGATTGGGCTTCTCATTATGCTTGCTGGAGGCGTGCTGGGACTGTTGACAGGTGGGTTGCTGCTGCTGCTGCTGCCCCTTGGTCATCTGGTTCTTCGGATGTTGTCGCTGCTGTGGTTGCTGCTGTTGGCCAGGTTCCACAGAAGGGAAAGGCGGGAAGGACTGTGACCTCGAGCGTGAGCGGAAGTGGCTGCAGGAGGTCTTGTTTTCCTTGCTGAACCACCTACGTTTGGGAGTGGGTGGGTTACGATGGGGGTTGCGACCCCTGGCTGGTGCTGCTGGTTGAGGAGGTGGCCGTGGGCGCGGGGCCTTCAGTCTCTGAGAGCACTCTTTCGCGCCCGTTAAGTGGGCATCTCCACACAAGTGACATTTGGGAGCACAGGGGTGACCGTCAACGGGGTTGAGGATACCACACTGCCGACACACGGGAGTGTTTGGCGTGGGGCATACGTCTGAGCGGTGCCCCGGTTGTAAGCAGACTTGGGAGGCTTGTCGCGTCGGCTTGTACGGATGGCAGGCCACCTCCCCACCGTAATACAGTACATATCGGGACAGAAGGGGGCCTTCAAAAGTGATCACGGCAGATTTGGTAGCACCAAGCATTCGTGCACTGTGCACTGTCACTCCCTGCGTGCGCACGCGGAGGTTGGCGGTGAGTTCTTCCGGAGTTGTGCCAGGGTCTATCCCATGAATAACTCCCCGCAAGGTGCCCTCAGGGGCCGCCACATAGGTATTGAATTCGTAGGTCTTCCTCTCAAGCGTGAGGGTGGTGATCCGACGAAGAATTTCGGCCGTCTCAACATGTGGCGTGCTGGCAATGATGATGTTCGACCCGGGGCGAGTACGTATAATGAAATGATCACCAGTACAATGTTGTCGTGAATTGCCCGCCAGTGCTACGGCTCGGGAGATTTGATGCGTAGTGAAGTTCCGAATGGCCAGGCCCTTTTTCGGGCGCATGATGATCTTTATGTCCGTGCGTGGAAGCGGCGGCAGCTTCCGTCGTAGCTGGCGCGGCTTCGTTACGGGTGGTGGTGTTCGCGCCGGTGCGACGCCAGTCGCGTCTGCCTGCGCAGCAGGAGCGCTCGCACCCGCAGCTGCCCCGGCGTTGACGTGGCTGGGCGGAGTGCTTGCAGGACCGGCCGGCTGCATCAATTCCGCTCGAGCTTTGTCGAATTTTTTCTGGCGTTGACGCTGGCGACGGGAAATCGCCAGTTTCCAGTTGGCGTCGGTGTCGCTCGCCGGTCCCAGCGATGCAGACGATGTAGGATGGTGCACGGCAACTTCATCTTCGCTTGCCGAGGTGAGCTCGTCGAGGTCGAGAGATTCCGTGTTAACATGGGTGTCGTTGGGGCTGAATGCCGGTTGAACGCATCCGGTAGTAGTCACGTCAGCAGTTGGCGTAGTGCTAGCGTCCATATTGTTGTGGAAGGGGTCCCGCCGTTAGGCCTAGTCACCCGTACTCGCACAGGCGAGCTGGGTTGACGCTTAGGCCCAGCGGCCCAATGCTCACATGGGTTCTTCTGAAGGCGATAGAGCAAAATGGAGATGCTCTACAGCCTCGGGAAGGATGTGCGGTTCCCAGGACAGTTAAAACTTGATGATCCGACACAGTGCCGGCGACGATATCGAAGTCCTAAGGAGGTTACACCCAGCGAGTATAACGTAGCAACGCTTTCTTGTCAGATAGTGCTCTATGTACATGCCAATGGCTGCTAATAGTGATCGCAGCCTGCGCGTTAACTAAAAGCCGAATGCTCCTGTCTCTCATTCCCCATTAGCAGCCATTGACATGTACATTAAGCACTATTTTTTATTGTTCAACAACGAACAGAAGAAGTGTCTCACCGGCACAACCTTGGAGGTCAAAATGTTATACTTGTTACATTCTGCGGGGGACGAACGGGTGCCGCTATAAGGAGCTTCGCCCCTAAAATGATTGATGCGCGACTTCAATGGTGGTGCAACAGAACTGGTGTATTTTCCAACTACTTGACAGGTTCTGGGAAACAGAGATGCACAATGGATGCAATACTGGACTTATTAACGTATGTGGAGCATGAACGCGCCTGTGGCAGTTTGACGGTCGCAGTGTTCTTGGACATCAAAAGGGCATTTGATACAGTCAGTCACACTCATGTTCTGCTGAGTATGTTGGAACTCGGACTGTCCGGCAGGTCTTTGCGGTGGGTATCGAAATTTTTATCAGGTCGTAAAATATTCATTCAGACGAGCGAAGGAAAAAGTGCAGAAACGACGTCAGACAGGGAGTGCCACAAGGAAGCGTACTTAGCTCTTTTCTTTTCAACTGTGTTATGGCTGATTTAGCTAAAAGACTGCCTTTAAGGTTGAAATACTCCTTATATGCAGATGATGTGTGCATTTGGGCATCTGACATGGACATACGGTTAATTCAGATTGCATTGCAAGACGGAATAAATATTATCAACAACTTTTTAAAACAAAGAGGAATGAATGTATCGCACGCAAAGACAGCTAGCTGTATTGCCCTTCACCCGTAAGAAGTTGAAGAACTTCAATCTCAATTTAGAAGAAGAACCACTAATGATTGTGACACAGCATCGGTTTCTCGGTGTAATACTTGATAGGCAGCTATCATGGGCACCTCACATAAAGAAACTCGAAAACGAGGTGAATACGCTAGTGAATATACTCCGCAGAATTGCAGGGACATCATGGGGCGGATCTGTATCATCCATTCTTCCTGTTCACAATGCTTTATTACGACAAAAAGTTGCATATTCTGCAGAAGTGTTACACGGCCTTTCCCGCACTTCAGAGGAGCGACTTCAAAGACTATTAGCTAGGGGACTGCGCGTCTGCATAGGTGTTCCACGAGCGACTTCCAGCAGCCTTGTCATAGCAGAGACTCGACAACCACCCTTTCCAGTCATGAGAACAATTGAAACATGCCGCCATTTTTTCGCTTACAGACGCAACACAAGGACCACCCATTGGCACTGGAGATTTTACTAAGAGATAAAAGCAATGCTTATAACGTTGTACAGAGTAATGTACATATATTACCTAGAAATTAATTTTGGAGCTCTGAAATGGACTATCCTCCATGGCTGCTTGCAATACCAAGCATTGAATTCTCAGTGGATGGCATTATCAGAAAGAGAGACTTGTTCATCCAAGCTGCTCAACAACTAGCGCTTTATGAGATACACAAGCGGTATGCAGGGTACATACATATTTACACAGATGGCTCAAGTACTACAACGTCTTCAACATCGGCATTTATCATACCACAGCTCAATATTCAGGAATCGTTTAATTAAGTCGCATGACGTCATCTACTACATCTGAGCTCTTCGCTATTCTGTATGCTCTAAAGTTTATAAACTCGGTAGCAGACGCTAGAAAATGGGTACTTTTCAGTGACTGACAGGCCGCATTAAGATCACTCTCTAGTACAAACAGGACAGTAATAAGTGATAGTATGACATACGAAACGCTGAAAGAGCTCACCAAAGCAAAGAAGGCGCAACATGAGATCAAATTCCAGTGGATACCTGGTCATTGCAACATTCCTGGAAACACAGCTGCCGATGAAGCAGCACGACAAGCACATCGTTAAGACGTCACTGTTTCTTTACCAATTTCGAAAAATGAATTGCGTAGTATTATAAAGAATACAACTTTCAGAATGAGCAAAACTGCTTGGTTTGACCAAAGTACCAAGAGCTGCGATTTATATCACATCGATCCATTTTTTGAATTCGAAATTACGCTGGCATTAGATAGAAGTATGGAAACTAATTCACCGATTGAGGCTAGGCACCGCATACACAAAACATTTTTTGCACAGAATCGGCAGAGCTGAAACTCCCGAACGCGAATGTGGATTTATAGATGAAGACGTATGTCACCTTCTTATAGACTGTCCACATCATGACACGCCGAGACGCCGTCTTAAGTCCGAACTGTTCGCATTGGACCCCAGACCATTTGACATGAAAAAATTTCTGGGCCCGTGGCCAACTGGAGTTTTACAGTCCCACGCTTTAAAAGCATTGACACGTTATTTACAGGACAGCGGGATTGCTGACAAGTATTAACAAAGAACAAACTTTCATTTGTAACACATGTACTTATTATGTGCAGTATCATGTGACACCCATCACGTGTGTGTTGTGAAATGAATGACGTGTCGACTATTATGTACATACGAGCGAATGCACATTTATATGGACCAGACGTGTGCTCTGCTGCTTTTTTGCTGGTGGACCTAATAATAACGAGGGACATTTGCAGAGACTTCTTACATTGACTTTCGAACATTTACTTACCATTATGCTGTGATGTGTGCGTATAAATGTGTCTTTGCATATCTGTTCCCGAGTTTTCTATTTTCCATGCACTGCTTTGTATGTTTTGCTTCAGGATACGTGGTCGGGTTTCAATCAACGGCTAAGGAGTAGCCGGCGCCATAATGGTGCGCCAACATCTCCTTATATATCATATCAATAAAATAATAGGTACACCATGGCTGCTACTGGGAATGAGAGACAGCAGAAGTCGGCTTTTAACACTTCTACTTCGACTAACGTTTCCTACTGGAACATGCCAATGGCTGCTAATGGGGAATCAGAGACAGAAGAATTCAGCTCTTAGTTAACGCGCACGCTGCGATTTTTTTTTATTGTTCAACAACGCACAGGAGAAACTTCCCACCGGCACCACCTTGGAGGTCAAAGCGTAAGACTGGTTACACACCACTACTACGACTACAACTACGAGGGACGAACGGGTGCCGCTATAAGGAGCTTCGCCAAATAAAAATAGCAAAGGGGGAGTGCAACTGATGACGAAATACGGCAACAGTAAGAAAAGCGCGAGGCGGGTGGAACGACAAAGACGCGACCACCGGCGGCACAACTGTGGTGAGCACCATGGTGTGGCTACCGATGACGTAATCGCTAAGATATGCGGCGAGGGCATCAACTGATACCACACCTGTATATAGATCACTACATGAACGAAGGCCTACTTGCGGCGGCTGTTATGGAACGCGTCCACACCCTGCGTTGCGTAGTCGTCCGGTTGAGCCATGTTGCCACATAGGTAGCCACAGAAACGATCGCAAGCGTTAACTCAAGCAACGTTGTGAGCTTGTTTAGACGTCCTGGCGTTTAGCGTAAAATTACGTAACAATTGGGGCATAAATGATGGTGGACCCGCGACTTTCATTGGTCTTATGCGACCAATGCACAAAGCAGTTTCGGGTTTCATGCTCCGTTCGTGGGGATTCCTGCTTTCCCCGATTGTGTGTCTTAATGCGCGTCTCTAAACCATGCAGAATCGTGTCGGTGCAGTCGGGTTGCCGAACTAAAGGGTAGACGTGGAGCGCCCTAGAGTGAGCGCTCGTCACGGCTCTTCTTTAGCTTAACCAGGGCAGTCATTGCCAAACACATAAACCTTGCTACATTATTCAGAATTCAGAATTCAGAATTGAAATTCAGAATTGAAATACAAGTGATACAAGTGCATGTGTTATGTACAAATACTGAAGGAGGTCTCAAAGTCGCGAGACTGTGAGTGAGACCTCCTATAAAATCATACATGAGAGATACAACGCAATAGTAAAGAGTGGTAAGGAAAGAAAATTTAAGGTATACAAAATGTACAGATAAGCACGAAATAGCGAACGTAAGTTATAAAAAATGTACAGCTAAGCATGCAAAAACTAACACGAAAATGCAATAACATTCACTCTGTATAATATCAAGCATTATTACGGTAAGGATAGAAAAATTAAGATCTACAAAATGTACAGATAAACACAAAATAGCGAACATAGGTTATACAAGGTGTACCGATGAGCACAAAAAACTAACAGGAAAATGTAATAACATTCAATACATATAATATCATGCATTGAGAATTTAATAGGTGCGAACGCAAGCCTTTTTTAAACACTTCGAGGGATCTATTTTTGATCTCCAAAGGTAAAGAATTCCACAGGGAAACAGATGAAAATTTTGTGGTAAACTTGCCAAATTAGTCCTAGGTTTGGGTAAAAAGAAGTTATTAGCCTTTGCAAAACGAGTCGATGACGCCTGAGGAAACTGACTTGAGTGTAGTAAAGGAATCGGAAGTTTTTCATTCACATATTTGTAAATAAGAATGCCGCGAAAATATTTAGCCAGCTTCTGAACTGATAAAATTCCTTGTGAACAGAGTAAGGATGATGCATTGGACATGAAGCCACTGAACGTTATTATTCTCAATGCTTGGTTTTGAAGATGTTGGATGGCTGATAAATGAGTGGCATACGTATTTCCCCATGATGAAATGCAATATATTATGTTGCTGTGAAAGAAAGCGTAGTAAAGTGACAACAATATTTCAAAACGAAAGAATGGGCGAACTTTTAGAAATATTCGAATGGCATATGCGGCTTTCCGCGTAAGCTCTAAAACATGTGAATTAAACTTTAAATGTTCATCTAATTTGACCCCGAGAAACATTGTACTAGAATTCAGTTCAGTTGAGTAACCGGGCCTGAAACCGAACTGATTGTTAGAAAGAATGTGAAACTTGTCTAGATAACACCGTAAACGTCCCGCAAAAAGCTTTTCTATGACCTTACTGAAGAATGAAATAATTGCTATAGGCCGGTAATTGGAGATTAAACGCTTGTCGCCTTTTTTAAAAACGGGAATAATTTTTGCTTTTTTCAGAGATGTAGGGAAGACCCCAGTTCCAAATACAAAATTTATAATATGACATAATGCATCACAGATCAAATGAGCTATCAGTTTCATGTCGGCAGCAAAGAACTTATCGAGACCAGCGCTTGTATTCCTAATACTATTGGTAACGGTGAACACTTCCTCGGGTGACGTCGGATAAAGGAAGAATGAATGTGGTAATCGTGAACAAGTGTGTTCGAGGGATGCTGTCGACTGAGGAATATCAATGCCGAATGAGTCATTGAAGGAGTTCGCGATATCAGATGGGTTATCGATCACACGTTTTTCTGAGTGAATCAAGGTTATATCTGAATGTACCGTAGTCCTGCCAAGAAAAAAATTGTTTACAGTTTTCAACTGCTGCTTAACGTCATTTCCGGCTCGCTTTATTTTATCTTTGAAATACATTAATTTAGCGGCTTTAATTAACTTTCCTAATGTGTTTGAATATTCTTTATAGCGCTTTTGAAGGTGAACATTGAAAGGACACTTTTTCGTCTTTTTGTATAAGTTATCCTTTTTCCGCAGACATTTTAACAGGTTAGGTGTCAACCACGGATTGATTGGGACAAGGTACTTTTTTCTGCTTACTACTAATGTTGAAGCGGCCGTGACTGCATTTGAAATGATAGAGGAAAATTGTTGGTAGGCTATTTCAGCATTATGGCATTTCTTAACTGCCGACCAATCACACTGCTCCGTGATGGTAATGAATGATGCAGTATTTAAGATATTCTTAAAGCATCGACTTATTTTATTATTATTGGAGATGCCTATGCTTGCATACATAGGATAATGATCTGTGACAGGCACCTCGATGACAGCTGCTTCAGGAGGACTAATGAGGTTAGACAAAATGTGATCTATAATAGTGCCATTGCCATGAAGTGGAACACGAGTTGGTGCAGTTATGAGGCACTCGTAGCCATACCCACTGAAGCAGGAAATATATTCAGAAACATTTGCGTTGGTGTCATCAAGAAGATTGATATTCATATCTCCTAAAACAATCACCCGTTTCCCTTCTAATGACAGAGTTTTCAACGCCTATCCTAAAGCTAGGCAGAACTCCACGACAGATGACGACGGAGAGCGATATATGCAGGCAAGAACTAAATTCTTACTATCTTGCGAAAAATGTGGTTCATGAAGTTCAATCCACAGGGATTCGCAACCAGGAATACTTAGTGCCAAGTCCAGTCGCCCATGATAGTGAAGGCATGAAGATATAAAAAGAGCTGCCCCAGCATGTGCATCGTCGATTCGGTGACAGTATTCAGAAGAATAGGAAGGAAATTAAACAGGTCCCTGTCATATTCACATAGCCACGTTTCACTGATGCAGATGATAGAGAACTGGTGACCAATCGCCGACAGCAATGAGGTAATATTATCATAATTTTTTCTTATACTTCGAGCGTTAAAGTGAATTAACGCCCTACATGGTTGAGACATCCGTGATGAGAGTTCAGACCGTGAAATATACGCCATCCTGCAATTGGATAGACGCTACAATTGCTAATGTATGATATAACTAGGAGATAATGGACAGGTCGATCTCTGATTTTATGCGAAATACCCTGGTGTCAGTAGATTTCCTTGCTTTTATCTGACAGTTATCAGTCCAAAGAAACGCCCACTGTTTCTCTTTTTTGAGAACAAGTGCTTTAGCAAAAAGCTTCTTGTTATCCGGCGAGAGGTGATCATTAACAAAGACAGCATGGGTGCCCTCTCCAGAAAAACCAAGAGCACGTGTATTCAGGCGAGCTTTACGTGCCTTCCTAACAAACTCATTCTTTTGCTCTCGTGAACAGAAATGGGCCACGATATTCTGTTGTCCAGACTTAGCTGGCACTCTGTGAACAACGTCAAGATCAGTTCCTGATACAGGACAGTCGATTTTGTTACCAATCGACTGCACTATGGCAACACAGTCCTCCCCTTGGGAAGAAGGAACGCCCTTGATCTCGACGTTGTCCATCCGAGTGTACTGCTCCAGGTCCGCCACCTTCTTCTTTAAAGTCTCGTTCTCATTTTTCAAAGCTTTGTTAGTAGAACAAAGCTCTTGTTGTTGAGTACGGACAGTCTCTACAATGTCGTTAAGCATTTTCAGGCCAGCATCCATACCTTTAACTTCTGAATTTAGAGCACCGAGATCAAATCCCGTCTCTCGAAGCTTCGTCGTAACGTAACCCACAATTCTGTCCACGAGCTTTGTCAATCGGCTGTCAAATTTTGTCTCAAGATCCTCGATTCTCTTAGCTAATTTGGCATTCGTAGGCATCGTGATACCACAAGCAGGGAACTTATTGAAGAACACAAGTGAACACACGAGCGTGCGAATAATACAAAGAGCAGCAGCAGCAGCAGCAACAGTGGTTGCGGTATAAGACAGAGCTCAATACCAAGGGTTGCGTAAAGCCAACTGACCTGTAGAATGCAGGAACAGCAATTAGACGAGTGTTCGCATCCGCAACCACCACTGCTTTGACGAGGGCGTGCCTCCTGTCACTGCTTTTGATGTCTAGACTAAAGATCCACGCAGGCGCAGGACGACGACAGGAATGCTGGGAACGGTAGATATGATGCGGCCAGATTATCCAGAATACAACGTTTCACGTTGACACGTGAATGATGAAATGACAGGTGCTGCAGCAGTCACTATCGGGACCCTGCCCTGTCTAGGACGAACACCTGTAGAAGGCAGGAACAGCAATTAGACGAGTGTTCGCATCCGCAACCACCACTGCTTTACAAAGCGGTCATGCTAATGGGCGTATCCGGGAGGTGGCGAACCGGGAAAATGACTCCCCCACCCCCCGCAATTATTTTTCGCTATGGCATACGGAGCGAAAAATGAACATTTCAAGAAAGTGCCTCTCCTTCCCGAAATTAAGGAGGTGCACCCCCTCCCACCAGAAAATTATTGACTACCCCTCTTGTCATAAAAAGTACACAACGTTTCCAGCCCCTCACACCGATTTGGCTAAGCCTCAGGTGAGCACATTCAGACTACTTCAAACCCGTTCGTATCCTACTCCTCGATCCCTTCACCGGATAGACCCCAAAAGTTCGCAGTGATGCCCCGAAATGTGGCCATGAATTATGTTCTTTTGATGACATGCTCTGGCTGTGCCCTGCCCTTAATGCCTCTCCGCCTAACATGAAGGAGCAATTGGATGCATCTCTGAAGAGTAGCAGCCCTAATACAAAACTCTATGCCATCCAGAGGGGCCACAAAATTGCGACAGAACTTCGACTTCCGGTCCCATCGTGGGTGAAGCCACCGACTTGATATGGTGGGAGGCCTATGGCTCTCGTAAATACCTGTCCCTCAGGACCTCGAAAAAGTTCTTGTGATGTAATGTCACCCTCTGAGCAGGTTACGCTTCGCGTGTGGCACTTGTTTCTGGTTTGAATTGTCTTTAGCCTATATGGTACAAGTGGTTTACATGTCGAACAACTCAAGAGGAAACCTAACTTTCTTCTATGTCACGCTGAAACGGGAACACTTGGTGAAATATGTTGAAATTCAAGAATTTCATCTTGATGCGAAGTGGGCTGCACAATATCATTCTTGCCAGTCACGCTACTCACGACATTATCTCGCTAATGTAAACAGTATACCTATACCCGAAATAGTGCAAGGCGGTTCTTTCTGAACAATAAGCGACGCAACTGGTGGAAATGGGTGATCTTCCGTGACTTTTAACGGAGCTACCCGACCCGAGGCTCAACGTCTCCGAAGGCAGCTGCGATCTCAATACGCGGTTTTTTAGGGGCGAAGCTCCTTAAAGCGGCACCCGTTCATCCCTCGTAGTAGTCGTAGCTGTAGTTGTGGTGTGTAACCAGTCTTACGTTTGGACCTGCAAGGTGGTGCCGGTGGGAGATTTCTCCTGTGCGTTGTTGAACCATAAAAAAATCGCAGCTTGCGCGTTAACTAAAAGCAAAATTCTCCCGTCTCTAATTCCCCATTAGCAGCCATTGGTTGATTGATTGATATGTGGGGTTTAACGTCCCAAAACCACCATATTATTATGAGAGACGCCGTAGTGAAGGGCTCCGGAAATTTCGACCACCTGGGGTTCTTTAACGTGCACTGACATCTGAGCACACGGGCCTACAACAATTCCGCCTCCATCGGAAATGCAGCCGCCACAGCCGGGATTCAATCCCGCGACCTGCAGGTCAGCAGCCGAGTATCTTAGCCCCTAAACCACCACGGTGGGCCAGCAGCCATTGGTATGTACATTGAGCACTATCTGACAAGAAAGGGTTGCTACGTTATACTCGCTGGGCGTAAGCTCCTTGGTTTTAGAAAGGTTTAGCGAGCGTTGGGCCGCAGTGCCATGAATACAGTGAACCAGTATATACCATGAAATCGAGGTGGTTAAAGGGGGGAAGGAGACCCGAAGCGCAAGCCGCAAGAAAGTGTGCGTGTGCCACCTCCCGTTTAGTCCTTGGAATATCCGCTGGATGGCGGTGCTTCTATATGGGGAATATATGATGAAAAGATGCCAAATGGTGGTACTTGGAGTGTTGAATAGATGGACGAACGGACGCACAGACAGATGCATTGATGGACGCATGAACGGGCGCAGGGGCGGATGCACGGACGAACGCAGGGACGGACGAACGAACAGACACACGCATGGACGGGCGGATGGACGCATGGACGGCCACACAGACGGACGCATGGACGGACGGAAGCAAAAACGAATGTACGGACGAATGCTTTGCCCCACTCTCCATCATTCACTCCGTGGATATGCTGCCATTTTTTTTGCGTGTGACAAACATTCCACAATACCAATACGCAAAGTATCTCCGAACAAAGGTGGTTGGAGGTGAGAGATGTGAGAATAAAGGATGTGGGGTAAGCGCAAACAGCGCCATTCTCGATTATTTAGGTTGAAGTTGGCTGACAATTAAAAAGAAAAGTCATATAACAACTGCACGCTTCCTTGAGCAAACACGCAGGCTTCAGGGATAATTTAGGTTCTCAGTGTCATTAATGTTCGCCTCCATCAGCGGTGCCAGAGCTGTGTCTAGTGAAATATTGCCAAACCACAAGATTTTAGTCTCTTATCTCACGGAACGGCTTTATGCTCTCCCATAGTAGAGTATCTCGTACTCTAAATAGTTAACTTTTGCTATACACACATCTAAAACGCTCAAGGGCCAAGTGACATGCTGCTTCAGGGACAGCGTTCTGCTCTCCCATAGTTGAGTACTAAGTACTCGGACTCGTTAAACATTTTTTTATAAACGCACACTATGCACTCGATTTGCATAAGATGCATTTACACGATGGGTGCTCTCCAATAGCGGTAGGCCCCGTGTCATTACGATGGGCCCAGCTCGGTTGTAATTTCTGTCGATGCAGCCTAGTCAAGTGTGAGGCCCAACGGGTTGGCTTTCTGATCTCTCATAGTATAATATCAAGTACTCTAAATTGTTAACCAATTTTTTAAAAATATAATAGCTCAAATAGCTGAAATGAAATAACGAGACGGCCTAATGCTCTCCCAAAACAGCGTACATTGTACTTTCAATAATCGAATGTTTTAGGGGCGAAGCTCCTTAAAGCGGCACCCGTTCGTCCTTCGTCGTAGTCGTAGTGTGTAACCAATCTTACGCTTTGACCTGCAAGGTAGTGCCGGTGGGAAATTTCTCCTGTGCGTTGTTGAACAATAAAAAGTTCGCAACGTGCGCGTTAACTAAAAGCCGAATTCTCTGTCTCTCAATCCCAATTAGCAGCTATTGGCATGTACATTGAGCACTATCTGACAAGGAAAGGTTGCTAAGTTATACTCGCTGGGCGTAACCTCCTTGGTTTTAGAAAGGTTTAGCGAGCGTTGGGCCGCAGTGCCACGAATACAGTGAACTAGTATACACCATGAACTCGAGGTGGTTAAAGGTGAGAAGTAGACAAGAAGCGCAGGCCCGTAAGAAAGGGTGCGTGTGCCACCTCTCGTTTAGTCGTTGGAATGTCCGCTGGATGGCGGTGCTTTTAAATACGGAATACACAATGAAAAGATGCGATATGGTGGTACTTGGAGTGTTGACTAGATGAACGAACGAACACACAGACAGATGCATGGACGGACGCATGGATGGCTGTATGGACGGATGGACCCATGAACAGACGCAAGGGTGGATGCATGGACGAATGCAGGGACAGGCGCACGGACGGACATGTGAACGCATGAACAGATGCACGCATGGACGGGCGGATGGACGCATGGACGGTCACACAGACGGACGCATATATGATCAAAACATGCGAGATGGTGGTACTTGGAATGTTGACTAGATGAACGAACGGACACATAGACAGATGCATGGACGGACGCACGGATGGCTGCAGGGACGGATAGACACATGGGCGAACGCAGGGACGGATGCACGGATGGACGTGCGGACGCACGAGCAGACGCACGCGCGGACGGTCACACAGACGTACCCATGGACGGACGGAAGCAAGAACGAATGGACAGACGGATGCTCTGCCCCACTCTCCATCATTCACACCGTGGATATGCTGTCATTTTTCTAAACACCTGACGCGGTGCGCGAATTTGACTGGTTGAGAAAGTGGAGGGCATCGCCTACGCATGAGAGGTTAGAACAATGGGGAGCCGTTCCGAATAACCACAGTCGAAGCTTCGACAGAAGTGAGACGGCCCAGCATGCTATGTTCGAGTGTTCGGTGCCGAAAGGCGTCTGGCACATAATGCAACGCCTCTTGGGCTTTCGCGCAGTTCGGATGGAAAAAAGAAGTGAGCTGTTCGCGAGACAGTGACATTGTACAGTGACCTTGTTCGTAATGTGCCAATGACGCTACTTAGCGGAAGTACGGCACAAGCCTCATAGACGCGCCGATTCCGCACTAAAAAAAATACGCCTTCTTGGGTAGAATTATCTCGATGAGCAGCTAGAAACACACGGTGAAATGGCCTTGCTTGGACAATGGCATGTTTCTTCAGAGTAAGGAAGGGACAGAAGGAGTTAGCACTTGTTCCGTACTAGCCAAGTGCCCACTATAGTACGCCTGCATGCATACTAGAATGGGATTCTCTGAATTGTGAACAATGCAATGAATTTTATTTTCTCTTTAACTTGTAGCATTCGAATACAGAGATCCGTTGGTATTCTAGTGCTGATTTGTGAAATGTATACACTGTTTTTACTTGTCTTAGTTGTGTCGTTTAATTATTTACGAGTTACCGTGCAATAAAACTTCTTTTCTTGGAGTAGCCTATACATATAGTACTCTATATCATAAATTATTTTTGTAGTACTGTTTCAGCGTGCAGGTAACCCATAGCGGTGCACACAAAAATCAGTCATGTGCATTTTCAGTGGGTCAGCGCCACAGAAGGGCGAATATTTTGAACGCAAAGCTGCAAGTCGAACCATAGCGGCGGAAGTGAAATTGGAAAAAAGTCGCCCCGTGTTTGCCTTGAAACCTCAGAGCACAACACGCGCTCTGCATTAGAGACTAGCGGAAACAACCAGCCATGAAACACCGCGTATGGAATCATGTGGCAGCTGGCGCAAAGAGATAAGATCATACGGGAAGAAAGAGAAGAACCCATTACGGCCACGTGCCGCACCACCAGGAACATGACCAAGTCACTCACGCGCTAAAGCCACGCTCACTGAAGGTGACACCACGCGCAACTTGCGTTCGTCACTGGATAGTATGCACTGAAAGACGCGAGATGCGCACGGTGTCTCCTGCGCAGTCAAGCTATACATTGGTCTATCCTGGCTGCACCCGATCCTGCCGAGACAGCTATGGGGCATTCTAATAAAGTGAGTACTCCCGTCGAGAAGGTTGCTTCTCTTGAAGCTAAAGTACCGGCTGGCAGGAAGTGCGAGTAGCCATAGGGACTGCGCTTCGCTGTGCCGAGCTTTGAGAGAGTTAGAGCCAACTTTCACAATATTTTTATTTTAAGCCGTTCATTCCATTATAAACCCTTCCATCCATGGAAACACATACACGCATGACACACACACACACACACACACACACACACACACACACACACACACACACACACACACACGCACACGCACACGCACACACACACACACACACACACACGCACGCAAGCACACTCAGGCATATATGCATGCATGCACGCGCACACACAGAGAAAAAGAGACAGCGTTATCGGCCGACCAGCGCGAGAAATGACAAACGAACGAGAAAACATTTGCACCAGCGTAACACCTAGTGATTCTCTACGCAGAGAAGAGAGTTTGTAGTGACGTTCGAGATGATGGTACCAGCTGCAGTGATACGGGACTCACAACGCAGAGATTATGAATAAAACGACCAGAAACTATTGCTTTGCTTTCAGTTACTTTAAGGGCAGAACACTGAAGGCTGTGAGTTTTTCTCTACTTTGTTGTCGTTGTAGTAGTGTGTAGCCACCTCTATTCAATGCGTTGCTCATTACATGGTGCTGTGTGTATATTGTTACGTTTGGCCTGGCAGTTCGGCGTAGCAGACACTATTGTGCATAATCCGGTCTACAAGAATGCTTTTATTCCCATATCGGCACCCAGTCGGAAGCACCACGCGCGACGCTGTCCTCCAGATGGGCCAGCGGGCAATTCGCTGTGGTCGGGCTAAAAGGAACTCGACGAAAGCTTCGTGAACAACCCTTTTGTTGAATAGGGTCGAACAGCATGAGACGGCACCAGTGTTGCAGTACCCATGAATTCAACCTCTCCATACAATCATTGTCGCCTACGCGAACTCGCGGTAGAGAACCAACAGTTTGGAAGCGTGGGAAGGCGTCGCAGTAGCCGTTCTCAGGGATCTAGCACCTGGACTGCCATGTTCGAGAAAATTCCGGAGCACTGTAGCTGAACACAGCCACGGACCACTGCTGACGTTCATGTCAGTGGCCAACTTCTCCCAAGAGAAGCTCAACTTTACCCCTTCACCGGACTCTTCTTCTTCGCCCTGCGGAGTCTTCAAGGCGTGAGCCGGGTGCATCATTGTGTGGTGCACTCGTGTTACCCATTGGACATTTGCGTCCAAGTTCCTCTTCAGCCAAGTGGTCGAATATTTGCACTTTTTTTGGTGGGTGGATCACTGAGATTTAACTTCACCTGATTCGTGGCACCAGTGGTCACCGCCTTCTTCGGACTGTCGTGCAAGGAATCAACGGGCTATAAAATCCGAGGACATTTTGTACGCAAAGCTGAATCTCTGTAAGTTCTGTCTTTCTCATCATGTAAATAAACCTTCGTTCTGTTTTTACGAGTGCGTATCCTCACTGGCGAAGATCGGCTATGCGGACGTTGGTGGGAAGCCAGCTACCGTAAAGAAGCCCACCGTACCTGCCATCGACCTCCTACACCTTACAATATGTCCTTGGGAATAATATAACTAGACGTCATCAGTGGTTTTCACAGCATATCTACAGAGTGAATGATGGTGAGTGGGGCAAGGCATTCATCCGCCTGTCCTTGCGACCATCCATCCGTCCATCCGTTTGTGCTTTGGTCCGTCCGTCCGTGTGTCTGCCTGTCTGTTCATCCGTGCTTCCGTCCGCTCGTCCGTGAGTCTGTCGGTCCGTCTATCCGTCTGTGCTTCCGTTCATCTCTGCGTCCGTCCGTCCGTTCATGAGCCCATCCTTGCGTCCGTTCGGCTCTCCACAATCATCTGTCTGCCTATCTGTGCTTCGGGCAGGCTTTCTCACGTTTAAATTGGTGTACCTCGTTTCCGCAGTGACCTGCAACCTCATAAACGTCATCTCAATGAAGACGTCACACGTGGTGCCGGTAACGTTTTTACTTCTCAGTCCTCTGAGATCCCGATCTATTCCATAAGGCACCACTCAGACCCTCAGTCCCGCTAACTGTGCTTCAGTATCTCGCAGAACGGTTTTGCCAGCGCTGCTGCCATCTCCAATCACCAGTGCAAGCTATGCATTAAGTGCCACACTATTAGAAAGTTTTAGCTTACCTTCAGCATATAGCAGGGTTTGAGAGAATAGTGTTAGCACGCCGCTGACCAGTGCAGACGTGTGTCGCGAAAAGCACGTTTTAGTACAGAGGGATGGCGGGGTAGGGTTTACATGCCCAAGTTGTGACTGCGGCGTCACCAAGCAAAAAATGAATGCGCTAACGAAAGAAAAAAAATCAAGAAGGAAAAAAGTGAAAATTTTCAATCGCAACCCCGCTTGCAGCAATATCACCACTTTTTTTAGCAGTACTAAAAGTAAATGAGTATGAATCACGCCCTAGAAGCGAAAATTTATGCGTAGCACTATTCCATAAAACAACTCTTCTGTTACATCGAAAAGGGCTCGAAACAAAGAGATATCTAAAAAAATCCAATGAACTTGCTATAATACTTTGTTGTCAAAGTTGTTTTAAGGTAAAGGAAGCCATTTTCATTAGTCGTTTGAAGCATACGGAGTCAATCTGTAAACTTTTTGTAAAAGCCAAATTCAGGTCAAAGTGGGGGTTTGGAAGCACCTCCATGTTTTAGGTCATGCGAACACGGTGACGTTCAACCTGAAATGTAGTGTGCGTTCGGTTAACTATAGGTCCTTCAGGGCATTGCGCATGCGTCTTATAAACCTACTATTTTCTTAAGCCCACCATCCTGCTAAACGGAAATCTTGTAATATGTCCCTGTGAAACACTATGTCTGTAGAGTTTCGCACGTTTTCTTACTTCATGAGCACAATAACAGAAATAAATCAAATTCTTCTAGAATATGCAAGATAACCTTAAATTTATTAATCACCTGAGCACAGACGAACGGAGCAGAAGGAGGCAAAAAAAAATGAAGAAGCAGCAATCATGCAGCAAATAGGAAACTTTGTTGCCTCAATCGTTCTATACACTCCATTATACGCGAAAAGCTAGACCTGGAAGACGAAGATGGAAAAGGGCATTTCTTTTCTTGCAGTTATTACTTTGCATCGCCTCCTGCGATATCAGCTCAAAGTTACTGAAAATTTGGCGTCGTCTATCATCGAAGCACAGCAGTGAAACTCGGAATGCCCTCTCAGCTTTTTCCGGGTATCCACTTCGACGACGCTGCCACGTCATGAAATATCCCAAGGGAAATTTCAGTCTTCGGGTGGGAAGAAAGGCAGAAATGGAAAGCGGTGTATGATAAATCTTCCTGGTGAACGTGAACTAGCATCTGTTTATGCACCCAAAAGGCACCTTGTGACACCGACAAGAAATATGGGCGACATAAAAAACCTGAGCGCTGACACTTTTTAACGCACGCCTGCGTGTTTTATGTACATAAGACAAATATGGGCAAGAACTAGCAAATTGCCAATTTTACGAGCATATCGAACATTATCACAAATATTAGTCCTAAGTGCGCCAAGTTCTTTAATTAAAAACTGTGGTTTTTTTGTAGTTGTGGGCAAGACGGAAAAAAACGTAGTTCATTTTACTATCAAATACGCCCAAAGTTTGTTTACCAAAAATGTTCCACAATTTATAGCAGAATGCAGTCTACTATGGTAGTATAAACTACACTGGAGAATTCCCTCAGATGATCTAAAAAGAACATACCCCTCTCCTTGATGATGCCTGATTTATATGTAAAATTTAACGTCCCGAAATCACCATATGAATTTGCGAGACGCCGTAGTGGTGGTCTCTGGAAATTTCGACCACCTGGGGTTCTTTAACGTGCACCCAAATTTGAGCACACGGGCATAAAGCATTTTCGCCTCCATCGAAAATGCAGCCGCCACATCCCGGATTCGATCCTGCTACATGCGGGTCAGCAGCCGAGTACGTTAGCCACTAGACAACCGCGGCGGGGCCATATCCCTCTCCTTAAAAAATATATTTGTAGAGAAAGATGTACTACAGTACAATTTATTTCAGTACATTTTAACCACTGGTGAGTTTGAAATCGCTACTCTAACGTGCTCTCAAAATCAACCAACTGGTTGGAACATGAAGCGCGTTGGTGGGCTTCAATTGCTATTTTATAGTTTGTGTGTTTGATAAGGTGGGAAAATATTCGTTCTGCACTTTGACGTCTGTCTTGAAATATAGCGAGCTCAGATATGCTCGCTATATTCCCATACAATAAAATGAGTATTGGACATCACTCATGACGTCAGCTTCTCCTAAACAAACGTTTATTTTTCACCACAATGGTTTCAAATAAGGTATACCATCAACCAGGAGAACTTCATTCGCCCACCTGTACACTTAGCGAATGGTCTTCGATAGTTTATAATCCTGTGATTCCTTTAAGCTTGCTAGTCGGAGACTTCTCTCAAGATCAATGGCTGTTTTTTTTTCACTAGCACTTACTCAGCATTGTTACGAAGCGACGACGCCAACACGGTCCCGAAGGCGCCACTGCTCCGAAACTCTCCGCCAAAGTCACCAGCCGTTTGGTAGCGCGTGTTTCTCAGCTCACGACTGCTTCTGAGCAGAGCTGGTAGACGAGCGGACAAGACGACGGTAAGTTAAGGCGAGGTTTATGTACAGCATAAAAATAGAGGCGTTACTAATTCGGCACTGGGGCCGACAGCTTAGGGTCTCGAAGAGCCGCGATGTCTTCTCTCTGACGCATACATCGGCTGCTCACTGACGCATAGGTCAGCTGCTGACTACGTGCCGCTTGGCGTTTTTTATAGGCACCCGGTGGATATTTCTTTTGCGTCACCAACGTCAAACCAGAAGTGCCGCTGGCCGTGATGTCAGAATCTTCCAATGGGGACCCGCCGCTGGGCTGCGTCATGATTATCAAATCTGGAGCCACTGCGCGGGGTTGCCACCAAGGACGATTGATGGTGCCACGCATTGCGTAAGACTCGCCAGACTGGAAGGCGCCGATTGCTTCATCAGGCTCGTGGGCTGAGGGAGCTCGCTGTGCGTTTCGTAAGGCAGACCAGCACCGCCGCTTGATGACGTCGTTGAGTTGATCCGTCAGGCGGATTTGATCACTGGCCTTGACAAAAATTGCCTTTGCAGAGGGAGTGACGTTCGGCGTGGACTTCCAGGCGTAGCAGCATGCAACGGTAAATGCAGGAAGATTGTCAACTTTCATTCGCTGCGTTTCACTATTATTAGTAATACGTGCGTTTAGTATAATCGTATGACAGGAATTCTCCAAGTATTTTGCATGAATATGAATCCAGTCAACAGAAGAGCCAGCATTCCTAGTTTTCCAACTGTATATTAAGTTAGGTGTCCCCCTGAGTGCCTCTTTGCTTGAGATATGGCAGGCTCAAATTTGGTGCCACGTTCAATCATCCACAAATATCTCTGTGATAAGCATAGCCTGTTTTTTTTCAATGTAATCACAGCTCTATTTTTGTTTCTGCCGCTGATGTGATTCTACCAAATGCATGAGTGTTGACCCCGAGATTGCGTTTTAAAAACACATTTTTCTTTAAATTTTATACTTTACGTAACCCCGAGTTAGGACGATCTCGTAACCGGTTTCCCGCTGTTCGTCAAAAGCAATCAAGATGCGCAAAATCCATGAATATGCAATTTAGTTGACTGATCACTCGATTTAACTGGGGAAGGAAGCACAGCAAGAGAGAAGGCAACCTAGCACATGGCCGATTTGCTTTTTCGATGTCTTTTTCCGTGTCTTTTTCGATGCCACAGACGTCGCATTCTGTACTCTCGGCCACTTCAATGAGGGTTGTATATGCTTTTCTGCAGGCAACCCCCAACCAAGGCCAACAGAGAAGCGAAGCTTCACGTTTATTTGATTGATATGTGGGGTTTAACGTCCCAAAACCATCATATGATTATGAGAGACGCCGTAGTGGAGGGCTCCAGAAATTTTGACCTCCTGGGGTTCTTTAACGTGCACCCAAATCTGAACACACGGGCCTACAACATTTTCGCCTCCATCGGAAATGCAGCCACCGCAGCTGGGATTTGAACCCGCAACCTGCGGGTCAGCAGCCGAGTACTTTAGCGACTAGACCACCGCGGCAGGGCGCGAAGCTTCACGTTGAGGAAGTCCCGATGGAGGTAGGAGTTCCAGATGAGGATTTATTTATTGAGCTTGTCTGTATCATGCTTGATGTGTTCAACTCCAGCAGACACAGACTAGGTGCCAGGCGACGAAGTTGCCTTGCAGCGTCTGTCCTTGACAGAGGAATAGCAAAGGTGTGCCCTTTTTGGTGGGATGTGCGAGCCACGTTGTCGGCGGAATCATTGCCACTTATCGCACAATGACGAGGTAGCCACTGAGAGTTGACGTCGTGGCCTGCTCTTTGGCGTGATGAAGAAGCTTGACAACCTCATATGTTGCCTGCTCGTGGCAACATCGAACTGACTGAACGCTCTGTTAGACCTGTTTCCAGTCCGAAAACATAGCCTATTTACTCGGTCTCTGCGATGTGATGTACTCTAGGGCACAACACAGAGCCGCCTGCAAGCTCTGCCACCATAGACGTAGTTACATGTCACAGCTTGATTCGCTGTGATTGAACTTGTGGTTGATTCGCTGTGGTTGCTTCGCTGTGGCTGTTAGGTTGTGGTGGAAAGATCGGTGTATATGTGTACGTGGTTACTTTCAATTTCGTGCAAGAGGAGCAGGCTCAATCGTTTTAGGGCTGATGAAGGCAAATTTGATTTCTTCTGAATTCCTGGAATTGAAAAAGGTACTTGTGGAGGGACCACGCAACAAGGAGGTACACCGGCTTCTCCACCGGCGTATAGTCTGACGTATACGATGCACGATGCGCACAGACAATTCTACTAAATTTCATCCGGAGTCACTCAGTGACGAGCCTCGCCAAGTGGCGAGAAGGGTTTCTAGCATATTGCCTTGGGTAAGTACGCATCGTTTTGATGGCGATCTGCGTCCTGATTGGCTAGTCCTGTGCCATAGCAATGGTTTCAGCTGCTTTTTTTCACGTAGTTTATGTGTGGGGCCCAAGAGAGGTCATGGTCGATAATGAATCCCAAAAGCCTGCGACTGCGGCTGGATGACACCGATTGCCCGTTATTTGATATTCCGTAAGCGGACATTGGCTTTCTGATGAGCGCTACGACTGCACAATTTCCATTTGCGATCTCGAGCCCTTGTTTACGTAGACAGAGCGATGTCACTGGTGCTGCCTTCTGAAGTCGAGCGTGAAGTCGAAGTCGACTCACACCTGCCGTCCACACACAAATGTCATCAGCATAAATTGAAAATCATGCACTGCTTTCCTTTTTAATAAATGTTTATATTACTTCTTGCCAACTTGTCCAATAAGTGAGAAATGTGAGAAGACGCAAATATGACAAAAAGAAAAAAGTAAAACAAGTAAGCACAATATAGCAAAAATTATTTATAGTACGCAGACAATAGTAAAACATACCTAAAACGAAAGATAAATGTGTATTTCTCACATTATACATATCATAGTATTTATTTCTGAGCAGGGAAGAACACAAATTCTGCCACAATAAACAAACGGAAAGAAACGTTTGTTGTGGAGGCACTGTCAGTGCTCTCTGAAAGACACAGAAAACGCGCCAGATCGAATGGCAGCAAAAAATTGTAAAGTCAGAGGTAAAGCGAGCAGTTTACGTGACCTACAGTGTGCAACAAGGCTTGATTCAAAAGCTGAATGATGACATGCGAGTGCTTTTAAGGACCCTAGAAATAGATGATTGCCCACGTGAGGGGCATTCACCGATACCGATTATAGCTCCATCCAGACACGAACAGCCCACAACTGCACATTAAGTCAAAAGCCGTATGAAAAGTCTCGCCATCCAACCTGCGCTTTTCATACTTCAGGAAATGGCAATTCAGTAAAATAAAAAAAGAGAAAATCTAGGAAACATATTCTACGTAGCAATGATTGTACACGTTTTCAGGGGAAGTATGCGAGTGAAACAACTTTATTCATGAAACAACTTTACTTAAGGGGACGTACGCGAGTGAACCACCTTCATTCATGAAACAACTTTACTTAAGGGGACGTATGAAGAAGTTTTCTTAACTGTGACCTTAGAGTTGGTTCATCCTGCAGCCTTCTCTTGAACTTTTATGCGTTCTTTTTCAAGATCGATTGTAGGAAAAACTAGTAGCGTGCTTCAAACTTGTCAGTTTTTCTTAAGAAAAGTTTTTCCACAAGAGAGAGATGAAACAAATGATGTATGCGGTGTTAGGAGGGATGCGATAGGAATAAAACATGGGTAACAATTATAGACCATCTCCAAGAAGAAAACCGTGATGGGATGCGCAACAGCAGCAGTGCGCACGGCGTTGACCCTGTTGAAACGGGCGTCGGCGCTGGTGCTGGCAGAACGGTATGAAGAGAACTTGGTGCAGCGTTTACTCGAGTAAACGTTTGTTTGAAACACACAGACACGAAAGATGGGTTGGGTTTCTTGTGAGTGTCATCGTAGATAAAAGGGCCGACTTTCCACCTGACGTGCGGGCGAGCATTGTGGGTGGTGGAGAGAGGAATCGAAGGAGAAGTATGTTGCGAGCGGGCGGAGCAGCCGAAAGATGCAGGTGCTTTGGCTAGCGTGTTGCGGGTGAGGGAGGGAGTGACGTCAGCGCACACCTGCGAGGGAAGCTTCAAGGGGAGCGTGACCTCAACACACACCTGTGGCATTTGGCATCGCTGCAGCACCTTCGATGAAGAGAACGCATTGCGGTGCCTTCGTACGGACGCACGTACTTACGTACGGCGTTACACACGTTAGTGAAATGCATGCTTCACATCTAAAATGGAAATGGTTTTGAAAAAGAGAGATATATATCTGAACACAATGGTGGACACGATATGTCAATGTCGGTTTGCCAGAAATCCACGCAGCGGAAGTTGAAATATGCGAACCTTCTATGAAGCGAAAGTTTAAAAAAAATGGTTGAAGTATGGCATTCGTGCGCAACCTTTTTCTTCTCTCAACTGCCGCATCACTGTACGCTAGCGTTTTGATATTTACGCCAAGCCAGTCCGAATACAGCTTTAACGGTGGTGCCATGCTTGTTTGAAAGGCTGCGCACGCTCTTAAGCGTTTGTCTCCGTATCGACGCAGTGTTCGAAAAAAAGAGAGAAAGTCAGAAAGGGGGCTGAATAAAGCTCAGCTTATGGTGATGAAAGTCAATTGTTTCAACCTCACGTACGGCGATGTAGCATCCCCTTTTGGTGGGGTCTGTTGTCATATACCTTTTATCTTTGCATAGCTCGGGTTGCCCTTTCTGTTTTGTTTTTTTGTAAGACAAGTATGCGTTTAAAAAGTGTTTTGAATGACAGACTTGTAAGCAGCCCCTATCTTTGCATTCAATTTTACCGTTTGTTCATTTTGAATGCATGACGTTCACGGGCTGTCTTTACAGACAATCGTTATATGCAATTGTACTTTTTTTGCAACACGCATCTTTAAATGTGAAGCTATTCGAACCTACTGAAGCTGCTCGGTGCCCTTTCGAAACTTCACAGTGAAACTGTTCATAGTAGACCCTACGCCAACGCTGGTCGTGCAACGCTGGTTTTGAAGTTTCGTATACACTAGAGAAAACTCTGGCGCTAGTGTCTATGGGAGCTGCAATGCACTGCGCTTCTGCCAGCACGTGAATCATGGGTAGTTCACGGATAGGTCCAAGTTTTCTTCTTTCAGGTACAATTCACCCTGTGTAGCCTGGAACCACTCTGCAACCAGATGAAGTTCGGCAAATGTTGAGCATCTACTGTTTCAGTTCACCGCCTTCACCTTTTAGGCTCAGAATTTCAAATCGGCTTACTGAGATCACGACTCTCTATTCTTTCTGAGGGAAGCTATGTGTGTAGTGTGGTTAAAACCGGTGATGTTGAGACGATGGGTGAGGCTTGTGACAAGTTTCACTGACCATTAGAAGCAAAAATTTCAAGGTCAAAGAAAAAAGCCCTGTTTTTTATGGCACGATTGAAGCGTCTTGACAACATCGTGGTGAATGAAGTTGAAAACATATGATTCACTAACGAGACGCGTCGACTGCAGACACGCAATAATTTGAACAGTGCACCACTATGTTCGTGCCTTCTGCGGTGACATCGGGGATATTGAACATTTCATTTGGCTTTGCCCACATTTGGATGTGCAAAGAGCAGCGATGATCCACACCTTGCAAAAAGGCTGTCATAGGCACCGGATAGTTGATGAGGTCATTTTTCCTGAAGGACCCGCGGCAACTAGGAGGAACGTGCAACGAATTTTGTAGGTCTTCCTGCGAGACACTGGGCTACGTGACACGTGGTGACAATTTCAAAATTCAGGAGATGCTCAGGCGGAGCAATTGCTGGCCATGCAGGCCAGGCTAATCCCGCCTGCTGCAACACCACTACCACCACCACCATCTGGGAAGCAAGAACTGCACCCCCTTCACGAAGCTTTGAGGGGAAGTGAACGTTTTATGATCTGGTGTTTGTCGTAGTGCTTGTGTCACATTCCAGCCGAATTCCTATCGCTGAAAAGCGAGAGTTACGCAATAACCGCCACGCGATTACAGCCTTTGAGAATAGCATGAATGCGCCATTTGCCAAATCGTACTTCGTCGACTTGGACAACAGAGCTTAAAAAATGTGCTTCAATTCTGACGGAATAGCCATGGGACAGCAAGTTTTTCCCGCCGCGGTAACGTGGTACAACTGATTTTTTCAGCATTTGCCACAAGAAGTAATCCCGAATTTTATTATTGTAAGCTTTCTCGATTGAAACAATCTGATGGTGCATGAAAATGAAACAATAAGTGAAAGTGGCCAGTACTTTGGACCATTAAACCACTGAAAAGATAGGCCTGATATCGCAAAGAAGCAGTGTTTGTAAAAACGGCTTGCCATCAGATCTACTTTGATTTGGTTTATTCTGGGTGTAATAGATACCGCGTGACAATTATTTAGAGAAAGAAACAATAACAAAACAGTCGTGACCTTGAAAATATTTATGTTGAGTAAGTTCGAAGTCTACACGATATTCCGTGTATAATCTTTTTTCCTATTTTTGCCGCAGTAACCGCCACATTGTAGCTGAGCAGTTATGCGAAGTTTCTCCTTAAATAAGAACATTTAGCGCATAATGAAGAAATGTATTGAGGGGAAACGTTTGTTGTATTATTTCAGTAGAGACCCTTTGAATGTGACATACGTAAACCAATTCTAGTTTGTTTTCGAGTTATGTTACTGCTCATAGTTTCCAATGAAACTCGAACGCAGGTTAAAATCTCATCACACCTTGCAGGCAGCGATGGCGTTTATATGATGTTCCCGAGAGTGCAAATGCAGTTTCCATTTACCACTCCAGTACGCCAACATGACAGATCACCAAATATGCTGCAGGTTTGTACTCGCAGGAGTACTGACTCTAAAACAGATCGTGGGTTTGTAAGGTAATGTAGGGTTTACGTACAAACAAATCATGCATTTTCGATGTAGGCGAAAATGCTGTAGGCCCGTGTGCTCAAATTCGGGTGCACGCTAAAGAACCACAGGTGATCCAAATTTCCGGTGGTTTATATATGGTGGTTTAGGGACATTAAACGCCCCATATCTATCAATTGCCAACAGAAATAACAAATACAAATTTGACTAAAATGTACTAGTACTTTCAAAGAGTATTAGGGATAAGGTCTTATATCGCAGAAAGTTCGTTGTTTTTTTTTTTTTGCTGAGATGATGTAGGCTAATAAGTTAAGGCCACGCTGGCTACTCCTCACTTCGAAGAGATCACAAAATACGAAGAGATCACAAAATTTGGCCCTTAGTGTTACACACATGTGAAACATGATAGAACCCGCTATTATCGGAGCAGAAAGCTTTTTACATGAGCCCACAAAAAATAAAGTGCACAATTTATGTAGGAACACAAATATTTCAAGTGTCTTAGAATAAGTCAACATCCAATTCTCCAGATTAACCCATAAAAGTAATTCATGCACCTAACCTATGATATCACTTTAACAGCACAACAAGCTTCGATATACATCAACACACCAATTTTTAATAGGTGATAAAATTTAGGGTTCACAAAAAATGTTCTAGTCGTCTACCTTCCTAGCTTTCCTATTTATTGTCACGAGACTCAAGAATAGAACTCTCAACGCACATATCGAGAAAACGGTAGCAGGTCGGCTTTTTAATACTATGGCATACCATGATGGAGGAGGAGGAGGAGGGTTAAACAACAAGAGGGAAGGCAGGGAGGTTAACCAGGCACATGCCTGGTTTGCTACCCTACGCAGGGGAAATGGGAAGGGGGCATAAAGATGAGAGAGAGAGAGAGGAAAGAGAGGAGAAAGAGAGAGAGAAAAAAAGATGATTGTCAGTCAATCGGCTGGCGCGTATGCAGCGGTGGCACTACACAAAAGTTAAAGGTGGTCACGTAGGCCTGTAGTTCTCAAAAAGCACAAGACAGCTTTGACTGCTTTTTGAGCCGACGAAAGGCAATGACGGTGTTCCAGTAGCATCTGCACAGAGAGTGGCCGATCGTCCAATTGTCGCAATGCGTCTGAAAGCTTCTGTCTTTCAGAGGCAAATCGAGGGCAATGGCATATCAGATGGTCGATGTCTTCTTTGGTGCAGCAGACGTCGTATTCCGCATTATCGGTCAATCCGATGAGGGTTCTATATGCTTTTGTGAAGGCAACCCCTAACCAAAGGCGACAAAGAAGCGAAGCTTCACGTCGACAAAGTCCGGCTGGAGGACGAAGTTCCAGTCGAGGGTTTATTTGGTATAGTCTCGTATGTCTTATGCATGGGGTGTTCCACTCCTGCAGACTCAGACTACGTGCCAGGTGACGAACTTGCTTTGCAGCGTAAGTCCTTGACAAAGGAATCGGAAGGGTGTGCTCTTCTTGGTGCGACGTGCGAGCCGCGTTGTCTGCGGACTCATTGCCACTGATACCACAATGGCCAGGAAGCCACTGAAACTTGACCTCGTGGCCTGTTTCTGTGACGTGGTGAACAAGCTTGACAACTTCGTAAGTTAATTGTTCATGGTAATCTCGTCGAAGGACTGACTGCATGCTCTGTAGGGCTGGTTTCGAGTCGGAAAACACAGCCCATTTACTCAGTCTTTGGGATTTGATGTACTCTAGCGCGCCACGCAAAGCCGCAAGTTCTGCCGCCGTTGACAGAGTGACGTGTGACAGTTTGATTCGCAGAGTGATTCCTCTAGCTGGAATCACCACCGCACCGCCAGAACCAGACGCTGTGGTTGAACCATCGGTGTATATATGCACGTGGTTGTTGTACATTTCGTGCAGAAGGCTCAAGCTCAATTGTTTTAGGGCTGATGAAGGCAAATTTGATTTTTCTGTATTCCTGGAATTGAAACACGTACTTGTGGAAGTGTCAGGCACCACGGAGGATACATCAGTTTCTCAGCAGGCGTAAAACCTCACGTAAATGACGCACGATGAGCACAGACAATTGCACTAAATTTAGTGCGGGGCCTCTCAGTAGCGAGGGTTGCCAAGTGATGGGAAGGATTCCTAGCATGATGCCTGAGGTACGTACCCATCGTTTCAATGGTGATGTGCGTCATGATCGAGTAGTCCTGTGCAATGGCAATAGTTTCAGCTGTCGATGCGCAGCGTAGTAAACCAAGGCATATCCTAAGCGCTTGGGCTTGAATATTTTGGATTGTGCGCAGGTTCGTTCTGCACGTGTTAGATATAACAGGTAGGCTATACCGCAGGAATCCAGTAAATAATACCTTGTACAGCTGTAACATAGACTCGACAGGCATTTCCCAACTTTTCCCAGCAAGAAACCTGAATAAGTGACAAATGGCAGTCAGCCGCTTTTTCACGTAGTTTACGTGGGGTGTCCAAGACAGGTTTCGGTCGATTACGACTCCCAAGAACCCGTGACTCCGGCTGCATGACACCAACTGCTCGTTAATTGATATGCCGTAAGCGGACATTGGTTTTCTGGTGAAAGCCACGACTGCACACTTCCCACTTGCGATTTCGAGCCCTTGTTTGCGTAGGTGGTACGATGTCACTAATGCTGCCTTCTGAAGTCGAGCGCGAAGTTGAAGTCGAGTCACACCTGATGTCCACACAAAGATGTCATCAGCATAAATGGAAAGTCGTACACTGCTTGGTTGCTTGCCAACTAGACCAATGAGTGTTAGGTTGAACAGCGTCGGGCTTAGCACTCCGCCTGGCGGGACTCCTCGGCTGCAGTAATTCTCGGGTGTCGGGCCGATTCTCTGTCTGCACGTGAAATGATCTATTCTGTAGGTAGCTCTGAACCCACGTATATATCCTGCCACCGAGTCCCACTTCTTCTAGTGCGCTGAGAATGGCTTCGTGGGTGACATTGTCGTATGCCCTTTTAACGTCTTCTGGTTAAAAGGCCTTCTGGTGTTCTACATATGTCACCAAGTCAACTACATTGTCAATTGATGAGCGGCCTCGTCTGAACCCGGACATGGCATCTGGATATATTTTGTAGAACTCTAAGTACCATTCCAGACGCGTTAAAATCATCCTTTCCATACCTTTTCTCACACAGCTCGCGAGGGCAATCGGGTGGTAAGAGGAAATGTCCAAGGGTGACTTGCCGGCTTTGAAAAGTGGAATCAGGGGACTTGACTTCTATTCCTGTGGAACCATGCCAGTTTGCCAGGAGTCATTGTACAGCTGCAAGAGTGCCTTTCGAGCTTGATCTCCTAGGTGACATAGAGTGCGGTAAGTAATGCCGTTAGGTCCTGGCGCTGAAGAACGTCTACACAAAGCAAGCGCAGCCTTTAGTTCGTCCATTGAAAACAAAATCTCCATTCGGGGATCATGTGAGGATACAGAAAAGTTGGACGTCTTCGTCCCAGTTGAATTTGACCCGCAGGCAATCCTTCGACAGAAAGAATCTGCGACATCAATCTATTCGCAGCGTACGTGAAGTGCCAGATATTTTAATGGGTAGCGCTGAGTAATGGTTGTACGAAGACCCCGGACAGTTCTCCAGATTAGTGACAGAGGCTTTCTTGGATCCAAAGACTCGCAAAAAGATACCCATTGTTGCTTGCCCAACTTGTCCATGTGACGCTGTATTTTCTTTTGTGTGCGTCCGGCCACTCTCAGATCATCAAGTGACCTCGTACGTCTATAACGTCATTCTTCACGACGACGAATCACTCGGAGTTTCTCGAGATCAATGTCCATATCAGTGCGAGATGAGCTCACCGGAAGCGAACGCGTCGTTGTCTGTAGGGCACTCTTTATTGCGTCCTCTAGGTTGAAAGGTGAGGCGCCAACATAGTCTTCCATGATTAACTTGTATTTTTTCAATCGGTGCACTGGATGGCTCTGGAGGACTTGAGACTTGGAAATCCGTCAATGTTCAGGTATGTTGGGATGTGGTCACTACCCCTTGTTTCCAAATCCGAAAACCAGTGCACTCTGCTGGTGAACGAGCGTGAGACGAAAGTGAGGTCCAGGCAACTGCTATAGGCCGATCCGCGCAGATAAGTAGGGCTTCCGTCATTCACGAGGATAAGTTCACATTCAGAAGCGAAAGACACTAGCTGTCTACCTCTAGTGTTTACCCTGGAGCTTCCCCATAAGTAGTGGTGGGCATTGAAGTCGCTAGTTATCACCCATGGCTGGCGAGTTGAATTCAAAATTCCGTGCAAGCGCTCACGGTCTACACGACTTGATGGAGGTAAGTAGGCTCCGATACCATGATAAACTTCTGTCATTTGTACCTTCTCTATGATAGGCGTGCTTCTATTGTCTTTTTCTACCCAGCATGCACGTGGCAGTACGCCTCTCTCCACCCCTAGTATTTAAGGAAGGCGCCTTGTCTACCTGCATTATATCACTCAGTCGTATTTGTTTTTTGTTTGGTTAAAGTGCAGAGTTAAGGCCACGCTGGCTTTGAACGATAATGATCGCCGAACAACTCTTCATGCTACACTTCAGGGCCGGCCGACTATTAATCTTTGCCCCTACATAGCTGGGGACCAAAGGCATGCCACTCTGAAAAACACGTCATCGCTTGATTTGCCTTGTTGGGTCCGTTGAACAACAAAAGAAAAAGTTGAGGAGGGTGCTCATCTAGTACTTGGTTGCCCGAATACCTGGTCTTTTTGGTACAGAAGAAAACCCTGCGCAAGCTTGAAGTTAGATGCAATAAACTTATATATTTATGTACCTTCTTTTTCTTGTTTTCTAGAGACTACGTCGCGTTTGACAGTTCAGCGTTGCTTCATAGGACACCGTTGATAATTTATGGAGGAGTGCGCCAGGGAAAACTAAAGAAGAAAATGTGGGTAGGCCTGTCAACTTCACCCTTGTGTGCGGAATGGCGGGGGAACTTGCACTCGTATAATGAAACTTCGTGTTGGGCGAGTTGCGAGGCAGGGTGTGAGGCGCTGCCTCAAATTAGGTCTGAGAGGAAAACATCGCTCTGTGTGTGAACCAGAGAGGTTACACCTGCGCTGCAGAATGAAACAGGCGCATACGCAAATAGATAAGAAAATGCGTGTTTGACGCATGCAAGTGCGCATTCTTACAACTAAAGCGCAAAAGGAAAAAAAATCGCAAGCCATATTCACGCACGTCAGCTAACATAGGTAAAGCCACGTTGCGTTTACGTGTTGTTCCTAGGCACGGCCAGGAACTTTTGCGGGGCGGTAGGAGGGAAGAAGGCTGGTTCAATCTCCATCTATGTGTGTTTGTGCGGGCGTTTCTACTCGTGTATATATATATATATATATATATATATATATATATATATATATATATATATATTTCAAAGTTCGAAAATTTCAGCTGGGAGAGGGGAAATCAGTGTTTCTATGTGCAAACTCAATTCAATGTGAGCATTAAAGCAGCCTAGGTTGTCACAATTATTTCGGAGTGTGCCACTACGGTATATTATTCTAATTATGCCTTGGTTGTGGTATGCGAAACCGTAGCACTATTTCAACGGTCGGACATCGAAGTCTGTATATGTTATACTATCCACAAGCCTTTGCTAACAAGTAACACAAAATTCAATCGTAATACGTCAATCTCATCTTGTGTCAACTGTATCTGTTCTCTCTGTATTTGGTGGCCAAAAGTAATCTTAGATGTATGAATGAGACAGGCCTCGGTGGATTGTGCAAGCGAAGTGAACAGCTGTGAACGACAAAGAAATTGAGTCTTGTGTAAAAGTCACGACAAACGAACTATAGTGGTGCGGTGGGAATGATTATGACGATAATTGGGCTGGAAGTGTTTTACTAGTACTAAATGAAACAATTCTGTAAAAATACTCAATCTTTTGCTGTTGTTGAAGAGATAGTCAGCACGAAAGACGAAGGCACAAAAATAAGCATACTCACGACGTCTTCTAGATGGTGCACCAACTTACCCAAACACCTAAATCGAAGATTTATAGATTTTTAAAAGCTGTTTCTCTCTCTCCGTTCAATAATTTCCGGTGTCTATTACACGTTTGTGCAAAGTATGTGGCAAAATCACTCAACCTATATTATCAACCTATATCCCTCATATTATATCTCAACCTATATCATTTATCAATTATCTCAATTATCACTCAACCTATTCCTTACAATTCATCACGCAGTATGAAAGAAGCAGCATAACGAAAGAAATCTCGAGCGATGTGACAATTCGCAGGACTAATTCATAACATTTTGGAAAGAGACAGAGAAAAAGACAGCAGAAGGGAGCAATATGTCCGACAGCGGTGCATGCTGATTTTACGTGGGATAGCAGATGACGCGCCGTAAAGAGCGGAGCATGCCGGAATAACAGATAGCTTTCTTCGGGTCCCATCGTTTTATTTTTCTCCCATGGGTTGCAGTGACGGGGTTATTTTCTCTGCTTGCTTAGCGTGTCGTCTAGACAGCACAATCTGTGTGGTGCCTGTGAACACGCTGCCCGAAGAGCGCGGCACAGCCATTATTATTGCCGATGCAAATGCCGTCCCCACCGGCAGCAGCCTGGAAACAGCTCCGCTAACACAACGAGGCGATTGCAAAGACGAGGAAGAAACACCGCAACAGAAGTGAGGCTGCCAGTGGCATCGCTACAAGAAAAAAAAAGAAAACGAAAGTATGCAACCGTAAAAAATGTTAGCGCAGCAGACAGCGAGAAATAAAAAAAAAGGTCCCAAGAATATTTTATGCTATCTAATATGGTTCCCACGAAAATGCTACTTTTTGGTTTCAGTTGTCTTGCAACGCAATTGTAGTGCGCATGAGGTGAAATAAATTGCCGTAAAAAAGTGGTGTGTCGTCTATAAATTTTGCCAGAAAATTCGTAACCGCCGTTCAAAAACTCCAGCAGTGAAAGGGGCTTAAAGCAAAAACACGTCGCAGAGCAGCATGCAAGGTGGCTGACATTTTTTTTTTCCTTATAGTGTGGAGCCAAAAGCAAAAGACAAAGATGCATTGGCAACGCATGTTTATCATCTTAACCACTTTTATAAGAAGAGCTTAATTAAATGGTATCAGGCTTCATCAATATGCTGAGTGTTTGTCTTATGTAATCCCTTTCAATACATTAGACAACAAGCATGCATTTAGTGTCCGTCTGTCGCCTCGACACTTGGGATAATTTCCAGCATATCAAAGTCTTCATACCTAGTGATGAAGCAGCTCTTGATTGTTCTGTGAAACGTACGCATACGAATAATCCTCCCTAACATGCGCACCCCCGAAACTTAGTGTCAAAGAAACAGTGCTGCCTTCTTAAACTTTTGTGCACGTTCATTTTTCGTCGCGATACTGAGTCGGCCTCTAAGCCTCATGTTACGTATACATGGGTGTAGACTACGTGCGCTGCTAATACCAGTGTTGTTCATATACATGTCAAACAAAGGGCTTCACATCGTCTCTTCAGGCGTCAGGCATGGTGAAGTTTGGGTATGAACTTCGAAGTGCTGTCGGTTATCTTGAAACACGCGGCTTTGGCTCATCTGTACTCGCCACTCGAACGTAGCCCATATTTGCACGCACCTGAATATACTACACAGTTTCTTTAGTTCAACGAGTTTCACATTTTGTTAAATTAGCGTTTTCTTGCAAAATAAAGAAACATTTCACCATTTTAATGCATGCAATTAAATGTGATGGCTCACCCCCCCCCCCCTCATAATCTCCTATAACTCATTTTCTCAAAGCAGTGAGCTTTTTTCTTTATTCGAAAACAACTCATTTATACTTGTAGCGAAAAGCAATGCCAAGCATTGCCTCAGTAAATTTGGAAGGCTTATAAGGGCGATGTGCCGGGATACTTATTCGATTTACCTATACGAGCACTTTGTTACAAAGTTGAAGCAAGTGTAAGCGTGGTCTTGGATTATTTTTGCGGTCATTTATTAAAACTATTTTTCGCATTAGGTCAGAGAGCAAGTCTGTACAAAACTACTTACTGTATTATAGATGGAAAGCAAATGTGTTGCAGTTACCTGCATCCACACAACAACCAAATTATATTTGAAGGAACTATAAATAACCGAAAATTTAAAAAAGAGATCTGGGTACATCTCGCTATTTCTTTCGTAAAATGTAATGCTCCACTATGAAAAAGGAAGAAATCAATCAATCAACCCATCAAGGTTTATTTTTACCTTCAAAGACAATCAATGGAGCTTCGTGGGTACAGACAAAAAAGCCATAGATCAAGCTTGGCAGGGTCCGTACCCCCGGGCTTGGCAAACATGGCATTTGGAATAAAAACAATCTACCGCGAACTTAACTTTTCAAATTTATATAGTCAATACTTGATTTTCATACAGATTGCTTCTATATCTTGCGTTAACTGTAACCGGCATGCGACATATGATCAGTTGTTGTGAAGACACGTTAGTACCTCGCAGTAAGTATATAGCATAAACAGTAAGATATATAGCAGTTTCCACTTGCCCTCATCATGACGATTCTATTTGTGCTTTTCATAACTCATTTCGACCAATTGTATTTCAACAGATGCCATAAGGTTTTGCAAATTTTTCTACGAAGAACACCCTTCTTTAAGGCCAGCGTCAAACACGAATGTAGCGCACAGTACCGTCGACATGCGTTCCTTCATGGTGGCATAATTTCCTGGAAGCCACGGTGCTTTCGCATGGAATTAAGCAAGATTAAACGATACAAAGTGGAGGATGGCATAAAGTACGCAGTTTCACACCCGCAGAGTTGACTACGGTGAATCTTTTCGCTAACTAAATAGTGTGACGACAAGCCCATCTTACAGAGCCCGCCTGCGCAATCTTCAGGCGAGAAAAGCAAGATATTGCCGGTACCGGAAGCGTTCGTAATGTGTTGGTTTTTTGACGTGTGCCTTAGAGGCACCTGCAAACACACCCTCGACTGGGTCGACTGAGAACGATGACAGTCGCAATTATTTTCTGGGACACAGTGGGTCTCTTAAAATGACGAGCTCCCATAGGATCATTAGCCACCAGTGACACATACTGTTTCAATCACACATGACTAACACTGTGCTTTCAGCTAGTGCCACCTAAGCAATTTTAAGACAGGAAACAATCCTAGACCACATGGTATTACAACTAACTTTACTTTGGGTGAAATGAAACAATAGCACATGCGTAAAGTAGTCAAATAATAACCTGAGCAGCTTGAATGGCCTGCAATAAACGACGTTTTCAAGGAAATAAGCTCCACCTGGTGATTTTCTCGCTATTGTGAACCACCCAAGCTACACAATAAACGGCCAGCGTAGGAAGATTCAAGGTTCTGCATTGTTTGTTGGTTACAACCAAAGTAGCATGAGAGAACAATGAAGATGAAGAGACTGTACAGTAAACTTATTCACTGCAAAAAAGAATTACCTTTATATTGATAGAGCAACAAACAGATGAACACCGTACAAGCAAATATGCACAACCTAAAAGTTTTTTAAATCGTCGGTCGATAAGAAAAAAAAACGCAGAAACATTCTTAAAGCCTATCTATGTGTTTTCACAAGCAAAGGCGATGATAAAAACATACACTTAATCTCCTTGTTCATGGTGGAACTTGGTAGCCTTGGAATGACGCATAAATTACTAGCACGTCTGTTACTCTGCAAGCTAGAAATACCGATATATTTTTCTCTGCAAGTTTGCCAAGTTAAATGTATGGTATGGGATGGTAAAATTGAATGAGATCTTCAAGATCAACCCAAATGTATGCACAACATACATTTTATTATGGCAGTAATTATAACGTATCAAAATTATATCAATGCGATACCCATATGGAATTTATATTTTTTATCATTTGTAGATAAGTTGTAGGCAGGTTGACGAGATGGATTAGGCAAGCTGCTCGGGCGGTAGACCTTGAGTTAGCGTTATGCAGTGACTTGAGGACATCGGTAACTCGGGAAAGAATTACGGCTACAAGTGTAGCCAAGTTTCTTATTAAATACAAAAAGGAATGTGTAAAAATACTATACGCATATCGGTATTTCTTTTGTGTGTTTTACTTTTCTTGGTGTAGCTCTGTCTCACTGATCCCTCTGCACTGAAAACTGAGCTCGATGGTAAAAGGATTTCCCGATTCTTCTCGCAATGCGTAGATAATCCCCTCCTAGGCCTCGAGAAGACCCCGTCCAGACTCGTCAAAACTTGCGCTCTGCTTCCCAGGCATAATTACAAGCCGCGTTCGTTAGCATGCGAAATCCGACCCTAACTGCAAGAGATTAGGCGCGCCGAAGGTGAGGCCTTTTGAAAAGATGTTTGAGCAAGACACCTTGATGCTGAGCTGTCCTCGTAATTTAATTTTGTTCAGCCTATTCAAAGCAAACGATCATAACATTAGTCGTATTATAAGGCTAATTATGCCGCAGGGTTTTTGTGTTATCTAAGTTTTGCCATCGAGCAACGATCTTTTAACGTCATGCCCTAAAATACAAATACAAAGAATACGACAAAGAAAATGCTAGAATTTCAGAAACAACAGTCGTGCACGAACATCTGGGACTGATAATGAGGCCAATTACAGCCAAAAACGGACGGACTGTGATGGTGTGTGTGTTCTTGCTGTTTACTCTTTTATCAATCTATTCATGTCTTTTCTCAAAGTAGTGTAGAGTACTGGTTCTATGCTAAACTGATGAACATTCCTGCCTATCCCCTTTTTCGGGTTTTCGTTCTTAGGCAAGCTTCCTTCGAAACAAGAACAACTATGCGCTGTCCAGGCATCATTCATTCACTCTGTCAGTAATGTAGTACTTTTCTTGTCAACAGTGAAACCGGTACCACCTGTCCCAACTGCATATCCTGGTGAGAGACTAACATGCGGGCCTGCATTGGTGACGTGCTTTCAGTAAGTCCAGGGAAGACGTCTAAGCATACCTTTTTTCGAGTACTGATATGATAGCGATGGTGTTGAAAAAATTAGTGTCGAACGCCAGAATATGGCAAGCAAAATACGCCCTTCAAAATTCGTTCTCAAATACAAAAGTGAACAATATCCGTTGCAGACTTCAGTGAGAAGCTGTGATGTCTATCAGAACAATCTTTTCAAGTCTTGAAATGAAGCCCTTCGCGGCCTTTTCTTGTCTTATTTCTATAGCCGATTTCTTTCCTTCTGTGTATACAAACACACACATATCCAAAATATTCATTGAAACATGCAATGCACCCCACGATGAACAGCGATAGCTGTCTGTGCTGCGGAGGCAGGCTCGCTCTCGCCCACATAACGTGAGATTGTCAGAACAGGCCAACCAAAATTGACTCGCCGCAAATCGCCGGCGAAATTTCCGGAAGGGTACAGTGGGAAACTTTGCTCGCCACTGTTGCTGTCACGACTAGCAAATGTAAGTTGGGGTCGCTTACGTTGCGTTATTCAATTTAAAGTTCCAATTAAATGCGAAGCATTTCTTCGGGTATTGCAATAAGCGCACTTGATATCTATCTATCTATCTATCTATCTATCTATCTATCTATCTATCTATCTATCTATCTATCTATCTAGCCGCCTACGTCTGGGTGATTTCGTGATCACCCCCTAAACTTTGGGTAAACTTTGGGCATCATGTGACGTTTCAGTGGCTGCCAAGTCATTGGGGTGTCATAGGGAACGAACTTGCCAATACTGCCACACGGGCAGCTCTTAAAGGAACACGAGAATACCACTTTCGCGGATCGATGCTGCCAGTAATTTTCGAAGACTTGCGCGTGATGTCACGTTTTCACTATGGTGCCCACCAAGCAACGAGACGAATCGTCAACACCACCTGTCCTCCTTGATGGCTCTCCGCATGCCCACTGGGCTCGACCGAAGAGAAGCCACCCTTCTTCATCGCCTATGGCTAGGAGTGGCATTTACAAAATCTTATTCCTTTGTCATAGGAATGGCCGATAACGCTCTCTGCGATACCTGTCATGGTGAAGAGACGCTACATCACATCCTGTGCGACTGTCCGATGTATAACATAAAGAGACAGTAACTGGCGTCCGTTTTTGCGCGCATCGAAAACAGCCAAATGTCTGTGGACACTATTCTGTCAAGTGCCCGAGAGAAGACATTGCAACAGAAGGCGACAAAAGCTCTGTTGAAATTCCTACGCGACACGGACTTGAACAAGTGGCTGTAACAGCAATGTCACACACCGCGAAAGACAAGACTCGACTATGAGTGTGCGCACGTGTGCTGCCGACTGTGCTGTGTTTATCTCTCTTCCCTCTCTGCTCTCTATCTTTCGCCTCCCCCATCCACCTCCCATGCGCAGGGTAGCAAACCGGCTGACTATAGGCTGGTTAACCAACCTGCCGTTCTTTTTCTCCTATTTTCCTTCCTTGGATAAACCAAATTTAGTATGGGACGGTAAGACGAATACTGTCACAATCCTGCCACGTACGTGGTCAGACACTTTCCGCCAGACAGTGGCACATACCCGGGAGTGGCTATGTGCCAAAGGTGATCTACCCAGTACGGGCGAGATCGCTCGCGGATAAGTTTAACGCTTGGGCGTAAAGAAAAAAAAACTGGCCCCGTATCCGCATGTTTCTACATATGTCGTCGAATGACGATAGTCTTGCGCGTGGAGAGAGTGAACAGTACATTTATTCGATGTTCTGCGCAAGAAAATCGGTGAGTGGTATTCTGGAAGCTCTGAGTTAAAGTGCCTCGAGCGTGCAGCGGAGGCAAACGAGCGCATCAAGTCCCGTCACACGTGAGACATGAGCGCCATCTGGCAGTTTTCTTAGAAAACAAAGCGCGTGGCTGTGAGACGGGTGTGGGCGCCCGTTTCAGAGGTGATAAGCTGTAGAACGCAAGGCGACGGTAGGTGCCACTACCGTCTCGTCTTAGCAAAGATTTGGAAACACTCCGTTCCGTGCAAGCGTTGCGTGGTAAGCGCAGCGTGATAAGCGCTACGGTCCTTAAAAATACTTATGTTTGCCTTTTCTAGTAAAAAACGCACATGCAGAATATAGACGTGTTGTTACGATGCCCCAGACATGCGCAATAATTGCTTTTTAATTGACGATTGCACAATCATGAACGCTGAACCTTGAGCAACATTGGTGAGCGCTGCGGATGGGATCGGCCGTTTCAAGCACCCGGTGCCGTTAAGAGAGGACAAACAAACAATTGTACAGACAGAGAGATCAAAATTTTTGCGTCGAAGGTCCCTAAGAAAGACTATCGTCTTTAAAAAACTGACATAGGCTGCATGAACCCGACGAACGTCTCAAAAAAAAAAAAGGTCAGGGTCCCAGCAGCAATCAACTCCAGCATTCTGCGTGGCCACCAAGTTTTCTACCACAGAGCGACTCCAGGTCTCGCAACTACTTTTAAAATAAACTGCATTGTTTATGAACCGTCAATTGGAAATGCAGTGATGGCTATCCAATTTTATAAACATTAGATTTGTTCTCCTACGGTATAGCCGTCACGTTGGGTTAAGATCAACTGTAGGTAAGCACAAACGACTGAATAGGAGGAACAAACCACAATGGTATAGTTGGATGCAAGACGGACAGACAGGTGGACACGTGCATGGGAGGAGGGTCGAATGGATGGACGGATGGACAGTCTCGCTATCGGAAGTTCTTTTCAAGTAGACTGTAATGTTAGTGAAACGTTCATTGCGGTTGCAGTGGTGGCTGTGCAACCTTATGAACAGTTCATACGCTTCATACGCACTCCTAGCATACAGCCGTCACGTCGGGTTAACGACAATAGTAGTGAAGCGCCATCCACTGAAGCTCATTTATCTACCAGTTTCTACGACCACCATCCTCACTGGCATAAGCGCTACCTATCAGCTTACCGCTTCTGGTGTTGCAAATACCCACGTTGCTGTTGGCATCCTTACGGAACAGTAAATATGCGACTGTTTAACATATGTCTGTGCGTACAACACTAGTAAATATCTTTTGTGTAATATCGTAACGTTTCGCTGAATGAAAAATACACCACAGTCACCTTCCTACCGCAATCTTCGAATACCATCGGTTCCCAAGGTGCGTGGGATCTGCTGAATTTTTCTATCGTCGTCTTTCCTGCTCGCTGTCTTGATCACCACCTAATCAAAAAGGGGAGAGTTAAAGTTGTCATAAAAACAGATATTTTTGTATCACTGCTTGGAAAATTACATTTATTGTATACTTTTATGACTTAACTGATACCTTGGTAAAATGTTATGTTGAAACGGCTGGCTTCATGGCCCACGCTAGAGAGCTGAACAAGGAAAATGAATTTGTGGGGCGGGGTGATACGTCTGTCCTCGGTAAAAGAAGACGTGAACACATAACGAAAGACGCCCCCTTCTTGTAAGTTTTAATGGATCCATGGGCTCATCTTTGTGAAAGGCCGGGGGAGATGGGGAAGAGAAGTGGGTGTCGCAGGAGGGCTCACAAATTACGCCCCTGGCGCAGTACAGGCCTTCTACGGAAGGGTTTGAGGGCCAACACCAAGGCCTGTTTTACGTCTAAGCTAATTACGTCTGCCTTATGACTCACCCTTCTCTGGCACATACCAACCGCACCGTGCTGCAACCACCACGTTAACGGAGTGGAAGAAGAGCCTGATTCACGTGCAGACCCACAAGCAAAGCTCCCCATGTTTGTGCCTGGTTTTACAACACTACAAATGCAAAATATCAGAGAGGCTCTAATTTATCACTGATTTTTGTGAATAATAAACATGCATGCTCTTTGCACATTCCGTAAAAACAGGATCACAAGTACTACATATGCTAGCTGTCACGTGCAATCACACTTATTACAGGGACAAAAAAATGTTAGAAAATAATACCTCCTGACATGTGAAATATGGGCAATGTTCACAGTATAGATATGATAAAATAAAGCGTGGTTGCACCTCATTTACTGATGCGTAACTAAAATTCCCATGCATAACTCAAATTATGAAACACTGGACTACTGAAGGGCTTGTGCGCTGATTTTTACCTCACCTTTTTGTGTAAATAAATATGTTACTAGTGCCCAGAAAAGTCACAAGCAGTGATCACAGGAAAGATTGCACAGCTGGAATTTTCGGGAGAACGATGATTTGTCTTGATCTGTTTAGCGACTCTTTATTCGCTTTCGTGAATCAAATCTCCGTGTCACTATTTCACTTTTATGCATTTTTGTTGTCATCTACATAATACCCATCCTACTCTTTACTTTGCTCTCCTTCCAAAGAGCTGTTATGGGGAACACTTCGTGTTTACACAGATACTTGAGCTTGTCTTTTATGAAGGAAAAAATATATATACACGTCCCCATGCCCGGCTAACATAGACAGAAGTGCAAATGGCTTTCATAAGAGTGACAGCGATCATAACAGAGTAAATTTCTTATAAGATTCGAAGGGTTATGTTAACGTTATTACTTATTGTAAGTGTCTTACGTTTCAAAACTACGATAACATTATGAGGGACGCCGTAAGAAAGGCCTCGGTGAATTTCTGTTATCTGGTGCTCTTTAACGCGTAGCTGAACCGAAGTACACGGGCCTACAATATTTTGCCTCCATCAGAGAACTGCTGCCATAGCCTGGATTCAAACCCACAACCTTTAGGTGAGCCGCTGAGTTTCATAACCACTGAATCACAATGGCGGTTCGAAAATTGTCTTTTGCAGCACTGATCTTTTGCAATAAAAACAAAGTATGGGTGTATTGTAAATAAAATAACGTACAAGAAGAGGCCTCCGCAAATTTTCTATGACCTAATATTCCTGACAGACGAAGTGTGTTGCCAGAAAACCACGAAGAGAACGTTCGAAAGTGAATGGCTGTCAGTGCAGAGCCACAACATTGGTCAACTATTTTTTGCGTAAAGGTAGGGCATTGGAACCTGCAATATCCAAACGCAGTGATTTTACTTTTTCAGGAGAAGGTACCACCTGTCCCGGCGCTATGTTATTCTGTTATCAATGCATACGTTGGCTTGCGCAAACGTTCGCAGGGTACGGCGGCGAGAGAACAAGAAAAAAATGACGTCATCTCTCACTAGTAGTGCAATGCCGGAAAAAAACACTGAGCCTTTCTTAATAACGGATTCCTATACTTTATCTTTTTTCTAGTTCCCTCTTACAGTTTTTAAATGCGAAGCATATTTTAGCGAACTTCGGCGACTTTGAGCGTATCTATCTATCTATCTATCTATCTATCTATCTATCTATCTATCTATCTATCTATCTATCTATCTATCTATCTATCTATCTATCTATCTATCTATCTCTTTTATTTATTTCAGAAGTACTGCCAGCCTCACACATGAGGCCTTAGGCAGGGGTGGGTGATACAAAACGGAAACAAATATGAAGATACAACAGGAAAGAAAACACGTCACGCAGAGCTACACCATCAAGAACTAGTGCATCAAAGTAAAACGCCAGTACTTACACAATTGTAATGGTTTACGCGCACACGTACAAAAAAGAACTATGACGACAAATATCTGCTAATACAGAACTAAGAAACAAACATCATATAACGGTTCAAAAATTGGCAACATTTCAAAAATACAACGCATTGATATGAAAAAAGTGATAGAAAGTGGAACATAAACGGAAGCCTGTTAAGGATGCGCGGTGTAATAACAGAGGGCTAAGCGAAAAGGAAGAGCAAAGTCAAGTGGGTTGCTGGTGTTTAAGTTTTTCCATGAACGACTGAACGGTTTCGCAGTTCACCAGATCGGCAGAAAGAGCATTCCAATTAGTGACAATGCGCGGATAAAATGAGTTTTAGATGCGGAGCATCTAATACTCGAGGCTTGTAGTGCGGCGCCGTCCGCAAGCTTCCTCCTCCTTCTTCCACCATCTGTGCATCCCTTCCTCCTCTACACACCGCACGCGCTTCACTCCTCCACCATCTGTGCACCCTTCCTCCTCCACACACCGCATGCGCTTCTCCTCTTCACGAACATTCGCTAGCTGTATAATGTAGCGCGCATGCGCCGTCACGCTTCGAGAACATCGGCAGCTGAAGCGCGCGCATGCGCCGTCGCGCTTCGAGAACATCGGCAGCTGACGCGCGCGCATGCGCCGTTGCGCTTCTCCCCCTTCTCGAACATTCGACAGCTGACGCGCGCATGCACCGTCACCCACCATCTGTGCCGCGCGCGCTTCTCCCCTTCGAGAACATTTTACAATTCTCCTGATTCTTCAGTGGACGCGCATGCGCCGTCACGCTTCGAGAACATTCAGTAGCTGACAGTGCATGCGCCGTCGCGCTGTATATATACTCAAGGTCGGCGCTCGCTCGCTCAGTTGCCGCTCGTCGGTTGGTTTGTACGGCGCATCGACGTCCAAGGTCGCGGTGAAATGAATTCCAACGAATCCACAAACACAATGATCGACGTTCATTCGACCAGCGCCGCCCTTTCGCATACGTGTTTACGTGTTCACTCATTTAACACCCCCTCCTACAACCACGTTAACCAATTTAGCCATCGACCCAAGTAAGTCGCCATTTAACACCCCATTTCACAACCACGTTAACCAATTTAGCCATCGACCCAAGTAAGTCGCACTTTAACACCCCGTTAACCAATTATATGCTCCGCATCCTCCTCAGTGTTCCCCCGAGGGAAGCTGCGGGCAATTTTTTTTAAAGGCTTTTGTTTGGCAGGAATATTTTTTCAGTTTTTCTATCTGTCTATCTACCGTTTCAATAATGCTATCAATACCAAACTTGGTATGGCATAACATGACTGTGTAAAGAATATATTTGACTAGTCATAACAAGAAAGTCATATGTATGTCATGAATGTCATGATTTACATTTCGTTGTTCTGCGGCTCTTGCAGTGGTTTCATTCACATGGCATGTTGCAAAACTGGTATGGTATGGCAAGGCGAACACGAGCGACAGACCCTAACGTGAAAATCATAACATGCATGTCATGTAACAACATGACTACTTGCCGCGTTCATGATGCACTGGTGGCCGGTTGGCTAGCTTCACGTATACCAAATATGGTATTACGGGACGTGAATGGATGACGAAGGTATGATACCGGTGCAAACATGATAAAAATGAGATGCGCGTCATGTGAGAACATGACTACATGCCACAGTCAAGACGCCAATGTATTTCGGCGTAACGCGGTGCACGTGCCCGCCGGCGTTCATTTCATCTCGTCTCGCCGGCGTTGCCACGCCAGGCGCCGGTCTTGCCATATACTCGCATGCGCGCGCCGCGCTGCGTTGCTTTGACGCGTGCGCTTTTCAGCGCGTCCGGCGTCCCTCCGTAACGAAAAGAGGGAGACGAAATGTTGTCTCGCTAATGCTTCGGCGCGAAATGCAGCGTGTCGCATTTCGGGCCGGTTGCGGTCGGGCCGCGCCGACGGACGCTGGTCATGCCGGTCGCTCCTGGCATCCGACTATAGAGTGCTCGTGATTTGCTAAAATAGCGTCGCTTTGACTAGTGTGTGCGTGCGTCAACGCTACATTGGAGTATATTGGGCACTTCATGATCCACTCGCGGCTGTTTTGCTAGCTCTACATATACCAACATTGGTGTTACACGTGACGTCAATGGATGACGAAAGTATATGACTGGTGCAAACATGATAATCCTGACATGCGTTTCATGTAAGAACGTGACATCATTCCACGCTCATAGCGTGCTCGCGGCCGTTTCGCTAGCTCCACATATACTAGATTTGGTATCACGTGACGTGAATCAATGACGAAGGTAAGTGACACATCCAAACATGATAATGATGACAGGGAAGTCATGTAAGGCGTTGTTTCTCACCACGTCATAACGTTCTGCTGACTTTGAAGTGGCATATAAACCTTTCTCATTCGTGCTTCGCATATCATCGATCATCGATTCCCACTCTACGTGGGATCTGCCAATTTGTCGTTTATCTCTTCATTAAAAATACGATTGATTGATATTAGGGGTTTAACGCCCCGAAACCACAATATGATTATGAGAGACGCCGTAGTGGAGGGCTCCGGAAATTTCGACCACCTGAGGTTCTTTAACATGGATCCAAATCTGAGCACACGGGCCTACAACATTTTCACCTCCATCGGAAATGTAGCCGCTGCAGCCGCGATTTGAACCCGCGACCTGCGGGTCCGCAGCCGAGTACCTTGGCCACTAGACCACCACGGCGGGGCTCAACAAATATATATATATATATATATATATATATATATATATATATATATATATATATATATATATATATATATATATATATATATATAAAATGAGCCTCGCTATATGTATATATATATATATATATATATATATATATATATATATATATATATATATATATATTTTTTTTTTTTTCCGGCCTGTGAATTTCTTTCAATTTGTGACCTGCTTCCTCTTTCAAACTTTCTTGGTGAATTGTGTTGTGTTTCTCTAGTAATAGCTGTAATATCTGCGCCTATTATTATCAAAGTATTCGAAGGACTAGAAGAAGAAAGCTTCTCTTTGGCGCGTAGGCGCACATAATACTCTGCAACTAGGTATGTGGTTTGCCTGCGTTACGCCGTCTCCAACGACAGAATGCAATTACAGCATACGACAGCATGTGACCGCACAGCCCCCTAAAGTGTTCCACAGTTAAGAAAAAAAACTTCCTGTATCTTGTCATTGAAGAGCAAGGCTAAAAAATAGCAGCAAATCCATGGAGTGAATAATGGAGAGTGGGGCGAAGCATTCGTCCGTCCATTTGTTTTTGCGTCCGTCCGTCCATGCGTCCATCCGCCCATCCGTGCGTGTGTCTGTTCGTGCTTCCGTCCCTGTGTTCGTCCATGCATCTGCCCCTTTGTCCGTTCATGCTTCCATCCATGCATCTGTCTGTGTTACCGTTCATCCATCTATTCGACACTCCGAGTACCCCAAAATCGCATCTTTTCATCATATTTTCCCCATATAGGAGCACCGCCATCCAGCGGAGATTCCAAGGGCTAAACGAGAGGTGGCACACGCACACTCTCTTACGGCTGGCGCTTCGGGTCCACTTCCCACCTTTAACCACCTCGAGTTCATCGTATATACTAATCCACGGTATTCATGGCACTGCGGCTCAACGCTTGCTAAACCTTTCTAAAACCAAGGAGGTTATGCCCAGCGAGTATAACGTAGCAACCTTTTCCTTTTATATAGCGCTCAATGTACATGCCAATGGCTGCAAATGGGAAGTGAGAAGCATGAGAATTCGACTTTTACTTTCTTACTGCTTGCGCTTCGTATCTACTTCCAACCTTTAACCACCTCGAGTTCATGGTATATACTAATTCACTGTATTCATGGCACTGCGGCCCAACGCTCGCTAAACCTTTCTAAAACTAAGGAGGTTACACCCAGCGAGTATAACGTAGCAACCCTTTCTTGTCAAATAGTGCTCAATGTACATGCCAATAGCTGCTAATTGAGATCATAGCGTGCGCTTTAACTAAAAGCCGAATGCTCCTGTCTCTTATTCCCCATTAGCAGCCATTGGCATGTACATTGGGCACTATTTTTTATTGTTCAACGACGCACAAAAAAAATCTCTCGCCGGCACAACCTTGAAGGTTAAAATGTTGTACTTGTTACACACTAATCATCGGCTACGCGGGACAAAAAAGTGCCGCTACAAGGAGCTTCGCACCTGAAATGCAGTTACCCACTTTTTCTAAACACACCTGAAATGCAGTGCAGCTGATGGGCAGCCTCCCACTGGTGGAGCCAAGCCTGCAGCAACTGCGTAGTTGGCTAGCCCTTGCTTTTCTCTAGCTTCTCTTTACCTCTTGATGTTTCCCTCTTCTGTCTCCGTGTTTCTGTTTGTGATCTCTATTTACTTCTATTTCTCTCTTCCTTTATTTTGTTTGTTTTCTCTTTCATTTTTGTTTTGCTATTTTTTTTCGTCACTCTCCATTCCTCAGTTGCCATCACTTTTTTGTCGTTTCTGCTCTCTATTTTTTCTTTCCTCTTTCTTTGGTTATGTTGCGCCCTGCCTTTCTTTCTATTTCTTTCTTCCTCAAGCTTTACATGCTGTGCTTCTATCCCCCTTCGTACGTACTCACTCTCTCTCTGCTTTGCTACAAACCCTTGCTTTCACAGTACTATTCAAGGCTATGCTACGTTATTTGTCAGTCTTACTAGCTGGCCGAGCGACTAAGACGCGCGCCATCGGATCATGGGCATGAGTTCAAATTCCACCTTCTCCAGAGGAATCTCTTTGGGCAAGGTTTTTTCTCTCTGTGTGTTTGTTTGTTTGTTTTATTCTTTCCTTCTTTCATTCTCTTGCTATACGTTGAATGAATGGGCTCTAAGCAGATGAAGAGAAGGCGTGCCTATTTAGGATAATGGGGATGCTTCTGGGTCACGGGAAACATTTTTACACCGAGTTAGACAACCTCCGGTGTTGTAAGTAAATGTGCTGCGCCCACTAGAACAATAAAAGTCATCGTCCGCTTCGAAGTAGGTGCAAAGACCTATATTATTGCTTGTGCATAGGTGTTCGACACATATGCAAGTTCATTGGCGAGTCGAATCTACGAATTGGAGTATGCGAGGCAAAAATCCAGTTGGTGTAAATTCGCGAGTGTTACTTTCAACACAGATTATTGTTTAACGTGTACAGTAAGAAAAGCAGTTACATGAAAAGGAAAAGCCACGAAGCAGGAACTAAGATTCTATTTTCAAAAAAAAAAAGACTTGAAAGAAAGCTACAGAAGTTTTTTCTAGTTTGATTGCAATTCCCGGTAGCTGTAAACCTACTTAGCGGTTTCGAGTAACGGTAAACTCAAAACAGAAATGCACCAGGTGTGCGGGATGGTTCATGCATTGTTTGAAAAATATAACAATAACCGCGTGCACCCTTTCGTAATTGTAAATGAAGTGTATGATATTTTTTATTGTTTTGCTGCCGTGAAAGTGTATGCCCACGCAGATATTACACCCCAAACGACAGCTTTAGAACATTCTATTAGAAGTGTACACTGATTTCGGTGCCTTGAACATAACAATTATGGCAGTCGCTAAGTGAAGGCAATTGCAATTTCGCGCTGGTGATGAAATAAACTCACTCAAGCAGCACTTTTAGTAAAGTTTTCCGGTGCATTTCACATCAACGCTCCAGCAAAAGCTTTTGTCTATACTACACTCGCTTCACAACTAGCGTCCAAGCTCCTAAAATGGCCTCGATCCTCGGCTCAGAAACTGCCAGAGCCGCTTGTTTTCAGCTAAGTAGTCGGCAACAAAGCAGTGTACTTACAGCGACCTAGGAATTTCCAACGATGGTTTTTGCATGAGTTGCTTGTATTGTAGGGACATTTGGCAGAGGAGCGCCGTAACAAAGGAGTGTTTTACGGTTGTATAAGCTTTTAAACGGACCCTTTTCGGAAACAGGCCGTAAAGCGTGGTTCTAGTCTCAGCTAGGCAATTATTGTGCCTATGTTACAAGTTTTCACTTTAACAAGAAAGAGTGTAAACGTGTAAGAATTCAAAAAAGTTATTCACACAAGTACACAAACGCATGCTCACACATTAGAAACGTTGAAGTATGGCTAACGATACTGACATGCCCCAGTTTTTCCCTCCCAGGAGCTTGAACAGCTGGGCGATTGCCGTGAAGTGTTTCTTCAAGTAGGTCACGTGTGGGCTCGAATTAAGGTTCTTGTCAATCATTATTTAAAGAAATTTAAAGAAATGTGCCAACACTGCGTACAAAATTTTGTGCCAAACAAGCGCAAACGAGTCTATAAACACACGCCTTGGGTAACCCGGAAGATAATTCACCTTAAGCGAAGATTTAAACGCTTAAAAAAAGACATGTACAATCGCCCGTTGTAGAAGAGATAAAGAATACTTTGGCACTTGAGGTTCGTGGTCCCAAAGACTTTTATTTTAAAACATTGTTGCCTAATTTTATTAAAAATGACCCCAGTAAATTTTGGAATTATATTTCTGAAAAAGAGAAGCCGGTGAAGGAAATTGTAGTGGGTGGTTCTGTTATTTGTGACCCGCAGGCAATTTCTCAGCATTTTAACCAGTACTTTCAAAGTGTATTCTCTGATTCTTGCGCATGTATGTTGGCGCATACCGCAGTGTATCGTCCTAGTGATGTTGGCTTTATTTCTTATTCTGGTGTGTTATCTATGCTTTTGAACCTTAATACAAAAAAATCATGTGGTCCCGACAGCATTCCAAACATATTTCTTCGTCGCTATGCTGAGTCACTGGCTAAATTTCTTGTTTTATTTCGTACTTCTTTAATGTATGGCGAGCTCCCCGAAGACTGGAAGTTAGCTCTGGTTGTACCTATCTTTAAAAAGGGCGACCGCCTATGTTTTCAAAATCACCGTGTCCAATATCACTAACATCTTCTTGTTGCAAACTAATGGAACACATTGTCGCCACTCGCATTCTTGAATACTTAAACGACCATAATATTCTAACAGGTTTCCAGCACGGGTTCAGGAAAGGGTACTCCACCGTCACACAGTTAGTTACAGTATTTCATTCGTTTGCACACACCTTATACAACACCGGTCAAATAGATGCAATATTTCTAGACTTCAGTAAAGCATTCGATAAGGTACCACATGACAAATTAATTCTTAAGATGCGAAATATTGGCCTCCCCGAAATTCTGGTCACATGGGTTGCAAATTACTTGACAAACCACAAACAACTGGTCATAATAGATGGAATAGGGTCCGGCTATCTTAATGTCACTTCAGGAGTTCCTCAGGGAAGTGTGCTGGGTCCATTGCTTTTCATACTGTATATAAATGATATTGTTAATGAAATTACAACTGGTGTGCAAATTCGGTTGTTCGCGGATGATGCAGTCTTGTTTCGGGATGTTTCGTGCTGTGCTGATCAGTGTGAACTTAATACCAATCTTACTAATATACTTGAATGGTGCAAGAACTGGGGAATGGTGCTGAACGCCAACAAAACACTGTATCTTCGCATAACACGAAAGAAAGTTCCGTACGAGTATCAATACACACTAGCAACATCGCCATTGAAACAAGTCACCAGTCATAAATACCTCGGGGTCACACTAACCAGCAATCTCTCGTGGAATTTACACATTGACAATATTTGCTCATCTGCCTTTCGTAAGCTATGCTTCTTAAAACACAAACTCAGAAATTCGCCTTCTAACGTCAAGCTCCTCAGCTACTTTACTTTTATTAGACCTAAGCTCGAATATGCCTGTATAGTGTGGGACCCCTACACTAATCACAACATCCGTAAAATAGAAAGAATTCAGAGAAAAGCTGTAAGGTTTAATTACTCTAAATACTCACGTACTGATTCTCCCTCACAAAAAAATGCTTGCTAACAAAATCCCCAGCCTTGAATCCAGGAGAAAGTGCTTCCGTCTTGATTTCCTTTCTTCACTAAGTAAAGGTGCCCTGTCCATTGACCCATCTCCGTTCTTGTCACCGTTACAAACAAGACCTACTAGGCACCACAACCCGAATGCTTTCGCCCCATATTTTGCTGCTACTGACACCTTCGAGTACTCTTTTTTTCCGCGTACAATACAAGAGTGGAATGAATTACCCCCTGTATAAGTGCCTTGTTTGCTTGTATTGTTTGTATTTTTGCATTTTATCTTCTTGTGCCCCCCTGCTTGAACCTAACCATGGTCTGCAGTATGTATTAAATAAACTAAATAAAATAATAAATTATACACAAAAATTTGTAGGTTTTGGCATTAGGAATTGTCTGTCTGTCGACAGAAATTTCATGAAGTGTAAATGGGTTGCGCGAGACTGCAAAAGGCTGCAACCCTGACAGCACGCTAGCTTAGCGAAGAAAGTTTCAAGACATCCCCCTGAAAGATGTGTATTGGTGGCATTCACACACAAGCCTAACGTCGAAATTACATCGCAACTGTAGACGCAATGTCCTTCCGATGTTAGGTGTGCGCGTGAACGCCACCAATGCGCGAATTTCAGGGGACATTTGAGGCCTTGGTCACCAGATGTTTCAATGAAAATATGGTAACCTCAAGAAAGCGCAGTTTAAGTAAATAACAGTTCAGTAGGGCATGTTCTGAAATTACTCAAAATGAAAGGTGACACTTTTGGCTTAAATTACAGAACAGTTGAGTCCCAACTCAGATTGTTACAAAATTAGCTGAAGCTAGATGAGGGCCCATAAACTTTTCTCTTGGTATTCCTATCAGCTTTTGATTTCTGGTTGTTTTTGCAAAGAAAAGCAGAGCATTTGATAAAAAGCTTTTCTGTCATATTTTCATTTCGGAAAAACTGAGCCTATTTCCGACTCTTTGAAACTTTTTGCGTTACGTGCCAACTAAAGACATTTGAGACGAAAAGCAATACTCTCAAATAATATGAAATTATTCAATAAACACTGGTATTGAACAAAATTAGACTTAAAAAACATAAGTGCGAAACGCATCTGCCGGCAATTTGGGATGCCAGCCACTTCGCCAACAGCCGTTGTTGCCACCATATTTACTGATTACAGCATTGTTCTGGCTGACTGCGTCCAATTTAAGGCACCGCAATACGAAGCAGTAAGAGAAGCAATAAAGACACTTTCTTTATTCATTTCCGAAATCTTTACACGCAATCTTGACCCCTTTTAATGAATACACTTTTTAAGGATGGCTTGATCAGGCAATCTGCATCGATAGGTAATCTTGCAGCGTTTATCTTGCGTAGTGTTTGTGATATCAGCCTTTACTATACAATCGCATGTCTTAAACAAGCGTTCAAACTCGAACAATAAGCAGTGAACTGAGTTTTGCCAAGGTATTTTTGATTTTTTATTTCTTCACAACATGCCGACAGCACGAACAGAAAGGCTGAACGAAATTTAAAGTCAATTTTTCATCTTATTGATTAACAATGGTAAAAACAGGGGGCCATTAGGAACGCGAATGATTAATTGTTCACCAACCAAAGCTATTGCTTCATTAGTGGTTGCTAAAATTACAGATGACTTCTTTAAATAGCACTATTACCGTTTAAAGCTGAATCTTTTTTATAGAACAGGATCAGGGATGCTATAGAGTTTTCGTTGAAAAAGGCTATATTTTAGTCTATACAGGCCAGTGACCATCGGTTAAGTGGTGTTCTTTCGTTTTGTTTACAGGCATTTCTCCCCAGGGTAACTAAAGTTATTTACGAATTTCTTTACTTTATTATATTCCGAATGAAAGAACGTCAGCAGCTCTAAAGCATGCTGCTCCAGAAAACACAAAAAATTTCTTCTCCACATTTTTTGGTGACTCTATACGCTGTTGTTTGAACGCTCTTTCACGACAACACTGTGTTCCGACGTTCTGTAACAGCCGAACCGGAACTTACATGACTACGTGCTGCAGAACGTTGTATCCCGCGTAAAATACGATTTTTTAGAATTTTTTATTATACAGCGCTATGTCAAGATGTTTGCAATATCCGCATGTTAAATCAATGTATTTGTCGACCAAAGAAGCTTACCTCGAAAACTGGTTTATCTGAACCTGCCTTCAACAGTCCAAAATTATTGCATCCTGCACTCAACCTTACTTCAAGTAAAGGTTGACTTTTCCTGCCCATGACCAGATTAAAATAAATCATCTTATAGATACAGTCCTAACTCAGCTTCACAAGATTCGAAATTTACTGCCCTAGATCTGTCATCATTTGCTCGTTCAGTTCACAGAGTCGCTGCAGTTCATTAGTAATTTCAACATGCTGAAAACCACTTTACCTATCACAGCAGATTATGATGATGACAAGAAACCAAATCAACAAACAAAAAGTGATGCACATGAAACATAGACATTAATGCACAGTGAGCATTTATAATGTACTCAAAATCACGCCTCAGTAAGCCATATTCTTGTAATATTCTTCTTCCTCCTCTTTAAATTATTATTATTACAAATAATATTGTATTGGGTGCTATAGGCTGCTAATTATTGCAGTCCAAACAAAAAGCTATCAATAAATCTAACGAATGGCAGAGGTTATAGACATGAGATGACACACCCGTTTTCCACAACTATGCGGCAAGCAAGAAAACATAACACTTAACGCTTAAAGACTCATTACTGAGCAAATAGAAGAAGGAGATTGCTAGAAATCACCAGCTGCTTTCACATACAGTTACAGTTCAACGTACAAGTTTTTCTTTTAAAACTCAAGCCACTAGGCAGACACTTCCTTACCTCAACAGGAATATTAGCATTGCTTGAACTTCAGTAGTCAATCTAAGCGTGCACAATTCTCGCTCGAAATACACATAATAAGTGGTTTTTAGCGTAGGATAACAGTGTCGTGTCGGTGAGAACTACTTGGAAGGGTAAGTTGTTTTACAGCGAAAGCTGTGTGTGGCTAGGAGAAACGAAAATTCATTCGAAATTGGTGTCACAAGAGGTCTCCATTGGCTGTGCTATCAATTACATAATTTTGAGCCTCATACCCAAGCACACACGTCATTGGCCGTCGCATCCATGGCGAAGAGAACACGTGCATCAGTTTGTATTAGAGCTTTCCCATGGATAACAGATCCTACCAACTCACGAATAGCGGAAAACTTCAGAAGAGCGCCAACGGTGGAATTGTGAGAGAGATCGCATTCGCCCGGATGATGCTGCAGTCCAGGCACAAAAAAAATGGCAGCATATCCACGGAGTGAATGATGGAGAGTGGGGTGAAGAATTCATCCGTCCATTCGTTCTTGCTTCCGTCCGTCCATGCGTCCGTCAGTGTGACCGTCCATGCGTCCACCAGCCCGTCCGTGTGTGCGTCTGTTCGTGGGTCCGTCCCTGCGGTCGTCCATGCAGCCGCCCCTGCGTCCGTTCATGCGTCCATCCATGCATCTGTCTATGTGTCCGTTCGTCCATCTATTCAACACACCAAGTACCACCATCTCGCATCTTTTCATCATATATTCCCCATATAGAAGCACCGCCATCCAGCGGACATTCCAAGGACTAAACGAGAGGTGGCACAAGCACACTTTCTTACGGCTTGCGCTTCGGGTACACTTCCCACCTTTAACCACCTGGAGTTCATGGTATATACTAGTTCACTGTATTCATGGCACTGCGGCCGAACGCTCGCTAAACCTTTCGAAAACCAAGGAGGTTACGCCCAGCGAGTATGACGTAGCAAACTTTTTCAGTCAGATAGTGCTCAATGTACATGCCAATGGCTGCTAAGGGGAAAGAGAGGCGGAGAATTCGGCTTTTACTTTCTTACGGCTTGCGCTTCGTATCTGGTTCCCATTTTTAACCACCTCGAGTTCATTCATGGTATGTACAAGTTCATTGTATTCATGGAACTGCTGCTCAACGCTCTCTAAACCTTTCTAAAGCTAAGGAGGTTACACCCAGCGAGTATAACGTAGCAACCCTTTCTTGTCAGATAGTGCTCAATGTACATGCCAATGGCTGCTAATGGTTATCGCAGCCTGCGCAATAACTAAAAGCCGAATGCTCCTGTCTCTCATTCCCCATTAGCAGCTATTGATATGTACATTAAGCACTATTTTTTATTGTTCAACAACGCACAGAAGAAGTCTCTCACCGGCACCACCTTGGAGGTCAAAATGTTATACTTGTTACATACTACGGGGGACGAACGAGTGCCACTATAAGGCTCCTAAAACAAGCCCCGGAGGCTGAGTGCAGGCAGCAACTGCGTACTGGTGATCTGGCAACCTTCTAAGCAATGGTAAATCGTGAACTCAAATGCAAGCGCTAGTGGCAGGTGGATCCTGCAAACCACGCCGCCGAGTTATCCCGCGACATCAAACGCTTGCAACAACGCCAACCCAATTAGCGGCGCTGTGGAAGAACAGCACCAACATGATGACTGTCGGAGCGCGTTCGCCGGGGTTAACGCTCACTTTTGGCGGGAGTTTCTCCGGAGGCACTTTGGCTTCAGCTGCGACGTCTGTGAGCGCCTGAGGTTCGACAAAAACCTGGCAACGATCGACGGGATCTTGACTGTACAACAAGGAGCAATACTAAGGAGGTGCTGATGCCGTGGTTGCCGGCTGCTCCGGACGTCGGTCATTTTCGATTCTTGCGGATGTGCATGGAATTATGAATCAAAGTTTTGAAATGCTTCAGTGCCGCGTTTGGTTGAACCCACTGACTAAACAACTCAGCCGCACATTTCAGCATCGCTGGTTAGCCATTTGTATGGAGTACTTGGACGGCGACTGTTTCTTCTGGAAGCTGTCGTCCTATCATGGACAAGCTTTTGTCGAAAAGTCTACTTGCTTCAAATGCTCATGTAGACGAATAATCAATTGTCAATAATTTAAATCTTTTCAAGATAAGACTGGTAATTAAAAACGCACCTACAGAAAGTGGTAACGTTTCATCTAGTGTTATGGCACAAATTGTTCTTAAACAAATATGAGACACAAGAATGCAAGCACAATTGACAAATAATTTGAAGTCGAGCTGTTAAGCTTTTTGTTTTTCAGCTGGACGTGACTTCAAAATTATTATTATGAACTAGTATTAGCTCTAATCTTCCTTTTTCTTTCAACTTCTGCTTCACTCCCAGAACACGTATTACGATTTGCCCGCTGCGTGATCCAGAAACTTTGAGCGTCAAGTTTTACAAGTACAGAGAGCAACAGGAATAAATAGAACGAAAGAGCGATATAGAGAGAAACAATTGATGAAACAGAGGTAAACAAGAAGACACTGAGCGAAATAGACACACAGGGAAATGGAGACAAAAACAAGAAGACACGCAAAAAAAAAGAAAAAGAGAGCGAGCATAGCCACGTGAAATATAGCAAAAAGTCAGAGAGGGAGAGACGTGAGTGTGGACAGGAGGAAGACCAGGGGAGAGAAAAAGTATATCATTGTAATGTATAGTATAGCTCGAGGTGAGATCGGGAAACGAAAGTGAAGAGTTGGAAAAAGGGGACGGCAGCGCCACCAGCTCCGCTGATTCCTCATTCTTGGCACCACTAGTTCCTACAACCACCCCCTCATTTTTGTTACTGGACATTTCCTGTTTCCTTTTTGAACTTTATGTTGTAATAGAATCGCGTAACGGAAAAACATTTTTTTTCATTCCAAGGTATGCAGTGGAAGGTGAGACGTCGTAATTCAAACTGAGCAAATATCTCCATGTCATTAAAAACAGCCATAGCCACAACTTTAATAGCTAATTGAAGCGCTGGCTGCCCTAGCCAAGACGGGAAAAAAATGTGTGAAGGCATGAAACACCCAATACACAGTAGTATCACGAGAAGGGCTGTAAAGTAATGCATGCAATTACTTCGAAACTAAAACCACCAAAAATAAAGAATCAAGAGGCAACGAGGATTATAGAATATGGAAGCAGATCGTGGCAAGGCTACAAATTAGAAGTAACAAAATTGATCGAAGAGGAACAGGGTCGAGAACGACAATAGAGCTGTTCGGGTTTAACCTAACATTAGAAACAGCTGGCCTAGCAATATCTGAACGTGTAGTTTCAGAGCCAATCTCTATTTCCTGACTACACATCTTTGTTGTTCACAAAAAAATAGTAAATCAAAAGTAAACGGCGAAGGAACAACAACGAGTGAAGCGTCACCTTTGCATGTCTTCGATCGGTTTCAAGAGTTTTTGGCTTTGCTCCTTCGCCGTTAATATATTTCTACGAAAAAAAGTTAAAGACGACGACGAGATATCGGGCATTTTCTGCCATGGTGGATCAGTGCTTTGGTTTCTCGGCTGCTGACTCGAACGGCACGGGTTCAATCCCGGCCACGGCGGTCACACATCGGTGGAGCCAAGATTGTTGAGACCCATGTGCTGTGCGATGTCAGTTCACGTTAAGGAACACCAGATTGTCGAAATTGCCTGAGCCCTTCACCATGGCGTCACTGATAATGATGTCGTGGTTTTAAGACGTTCAATCCTAGAGATTTGCAAGTAAATTATCTCCAGAACGTGCTCGACTGAGTTATCCAGCAGGTTCTACCGGGTACAAATGCACTGAGACTGTCCCATCAGTTCAGGTATCGTGCGATGAGTCGCCGTTCATTCAATAAAAAAGAAAAACACCTAAAGAAAGTTCTCTGCTATAAGAAGTGGCAAAATCGTGGTTGTTTTTCATTAGTCATAGCTTAGCGATTGTTGTATGGAACTGTTGAGCTCTATGATGAGAATTCTATTTCATATTTTGCAACCGCAGTATGATGGAGTCAAGTTCTTCCGTGTACTATATTCAGACGCATGACAAGGAATCCCTATGTCCCTCAATTTACCTGTTCTTCTCAATCGCAGTAACAGCTGATCTTCGAACACTCACCAAGATGCATGAGACACCTGACATTTTGAGAGGAAGGCATCAAAAAAAAATTGGAGCATATCCACGGAGTGAATGATGACAAGCGCGGTGAAGCTTCGCAGGGTTTCATCGGTAAACCTTGAATTGTCCGCCTGTACGTCCATCCATGGGCCAGACAGGCAGACGCACACACGAACGGACGGAGGGACGGACAGACGGACAGACATACAGATAGATGGACGGTTGTTTCGCCCTACTCATCATTATTCACTCCAATCATATGCTGTGGTTTTTCAACGTAAAGTGCTTGAATATTTACAATGTTGACTCGATCAAGTAGCCTCCTTTCCTGATCAAATCATTCACTCATTTTTCCCTTAAAAGCTACATTTTTTATCATCTTTATAGGTCATTACGGCTCTTTACATATCATTAGAATCATACGACAACGTGTTTCACAAGCATGGATCAGGCAAAAATGAAGATACTGTGTGCGCTCATTGTAATGGAATTAAAACAAATGTTTTTCACCTTTTTCTTGACTGCTCACAAGCTGATGTCAAAAAAAAGCATGGCAGGAACACCATCACCTTTAGAAGGTCATTAGCGTAGCTGCTAGGTCTCTATCGCCCTTCCAATTCAAAATGCTAATTGGCAAGCCTTGAGCCATTCCTCCAGAAGAAACAATTTTTTTCCGAACACTGGGCAACTGCGCGTAAGGGCAAATACGTTGATGAGAAGTCAGAACGACAATTACGTGAGATTGTTCTTTGTATTTTTCATTCATTGATAGGGCAGCTTTCCATTAGTTCCGGCAAGTACTCAAATCAGACTAAATAAAAAAGTTGACGTGTCATTTTAAGATAGCTTTACGAATTTTTTTCTGCTCTCCTAATTAGTTCGCAAACTTTTTGTGTAAATTGTGGCACTGGGACTACTGTGTTCTAACGTTCAGATAATTTTTCGTCTAATATTTTTTCTCTTCGGAACAGAAAATGTGAAAACAAGGGGACCAATTTTTTTTGTAATCAGGATGTTGCTTTCACTGTCCTTATTAGTTATTTTAGCAATTGGTGTAAACTCAATGATTCAGGTATTTCACTAAAATGTGAATTAGTGATATGCTTAGATTACGTAAATATTTATTTGACACCGTGAGTCTTTAAAGAACCACCTTATAGAATACATCTGAAAAAGTAAGTAACAATGGGGGGATTTCGTCAAAGGGGGCACTATTTTTATGAATATATTAACCCTAGTGTTATTTCTTTCGTAACGCCTTTGTAATTTAAATTCACTGTTAATAAAGAAGGTTATTTTACTTATTGAAGCTTACTAGAATAATCGCAACAGGATTGGGATTGAATAGCTCTAGCCAAGACATTTTTGAAAACTTGTCCCCTGTGAGCTAAATCACTGAATCAATTTCAAATGGAAAGATCTTGTGTCGCACCTCAGAAAAACACGAGTGCTGCACGGAAGCCATCAACATTAAGTTGTCTGAGGCTTGCCTAGATAACACAATACTCAAAAACGGCCTGTGATGTGCACTAGTTGTCTGTCGTAACTTACTTTTAATTCATGCAGTTGCAGTTGATATACCGAACAGAAGTTTGCCATCCCAGTAAAAGAAGGAACAATATAAAACGAAGCTTGCAGAAGCCGTGTTATGAGTTCTTCGAAGCGCCGAAAGTGCGGTACATTGTACGTGCGATGGATTTTTGCGCGATCCATAGCTTAATGTCACACTGGATTACAATACAATTATCAAGTTTAATTTGTATTACTTTCGGATTTCATCTTCATGTAAACTAAACATATAAAATTGCGAGCCAGAACTACGATATGACTGTGAGGCACAGTCATATCACAGTCATATCCAATTGTAATTTTTGACCATCTGTTGTTCTTCAACATGTACTGACATTCGTATAAACTTCCCCATCATATTAAAAAGATGTATGTAAATTTATGAAGAAAACGTTCTGAAACCAATGTAGATCTCGTCAGTAACTTCGCGATGTGAATGTCTAGAGCTCTAAAAATTTGAAATAGTAAAGAACCAACTGTAAAAAAACACTGCGTATGAAAGTTAAAGGCCGCAATGCTGAGAAATTTACTCGCTGTTTAGCGCATCCACGAACTTCAGCATCGATTTAAGGAACTTCTCGCCACCACTCCGGCCACAAGCACTACTGTATAGATTTTGTACTTCTTCGTTTGAATTAAGTTCTCATGTACCGGCAAGTTTCTGCGGCGCAAGTCTGCGGAGAAGAGTGCTAGCAAACGAATTCAGCTGATATTGTACTTCTGCTACACCAAGGCGTCGATTACCGAGAACAAAGCACACCCAATTAAAAGAGCTTCGGAATTCTGAGACGCACCCTCCTAGCGTTGCACTCTGGATTCCAGGACCACATGTCAGTACATGCCACGGGCACGTGTAGTAATGAATGCTCGTAGCTTTGCAGAAAACTTCCCCACAGAATTCAGCTATGGGCTTCTTCCGATAACGATTTCACGAGCTAATAGCCTGCCTGACACACCCCTTCGTGTTTTCAGTCATTTGGGAATACTTGAACTATAGTGTTTGTTCATACGATACGTCATGGTGATGGTTAAGTCAGATCGGTGAATTAGGCCTTGCTATTGGTTGAAACCGCAAACCAGAACGTGATACGGTTATTCAACTCGTGTGGGGATGCAATCTCATTGATTTTTGGGTTGGGACAAGATAGAGTAGAAAGGAGTAGCAATGACGGGCTAGCTTGCCTCAGCCGGCTTGTGTAGCGACTCCACCATTGCAGCACGCACAAATGCAATTTGTAATGCATAAAATAACGTTAGCAAGCTGAACCACGAAGAAAGCACGATTTATGTAGCTTCAAATTGAAGGTATCATCAATACTCTAAAATCTTCGACAAAAATAAAAAAAAAGTGACGCGGACGGCTTGCCTATTCCGAAGTTAGGAATTGCAGTTGTCTGTGCATAAACGCTCTGCCATTCTTAAGAAAAAAAGCGTTCCTAAAGTTGACTAATTTTGAATAGTTTATTGGTGTAATACTCGAAGTGTCTTAAGAAAAAAAGCGTTCCTAAAGTTGACTAATTTTGAATAGTTTATTGGTGTAATACTCGAAGTGGGAGGACTTTCGAACCATTTGGTGAAGTGAAGTGCTATAGATAGCACTCAGAAATTCTGGCAGAGAGGATCAGTGCCAACTCACAATGCACACGTCTATTTGAAAACAGTGCAGCAGCTAAATAATATACGCATGAGAACAGGCCTCTATGAAAACAGCCAAGACAAGAAAAAAATGGCAGCATATCCATGGAGTGAATGATAAATATTTGGGCGATGCATCCGTCTGTTCATTTGTTCTTGCTTCCGTTCATCCATGCGTGCGCCTGTGTGGTCGCCCATGCGTCCATCCGCCCGTCCGTGCGTGCGTCTGTTCGCGCGTCCACACGTTCATCTATGCGTCCGTCCCCGCTTTCGTCCATGCATCCGCTCCTGCGTCCGTGCATGTGTCTATCCTTCCGTGCAGCCATCCGTGCGTCCATCCAAGCATCTGTCTGTGTGTTCGTTCATCCACCTATCCAACACTCCAAGTACCACCATGTCACATGTTTTCATCATATATTCCTCATATAAAAGCACCGCCAGCCAGCGGACATTCCAAGGACTGAACGAAACGAGGCACAACACGCACACTTTCTTACGGCTTGCGCTTAGTGTATACTTCCGACCTTTAACCATCTCGAGTTCATGGTATATACCAGTTCACTGTATTCTTGGCACTGCGGCCCAACGCTCGCTAAACATTTCTAAAACCAAGGAGGTTACGACCAGCGAGTATAACGTAGCAACCGTTTCTTGTCTTCTGTGCGTTGTTGAACAATAAAAAATTCGCAGCGTGTGCGTTAGCTAAAAGCCGTAACGTTTCATCTAGTGTTATGACACAAATTGTTCTTAAACAAATATGAGACACAATAATGCAAGCATAATTAGCAAATAATTTGAAGTAGAGCTGTTAAGCTTTTTGTTTTTCAGCTGGACGTGACTTCAAAATTATTATTATTAACTAGTATTAGTTCTAATCTTCCTTTTTCTTTCAACTTCTGCTTCCCTCCCAGAACACGTATTACGATTTACCCGCTGCGCGATCCAGAAACTTTGAGCGTCAGGTTTTACAAGTACAGAGAGCAACAGAAGTAAATAGAATGGAAGAGCGATATAGAGAGAAACAACTGATGAAACAGAGGTAAACAAGAAGACACTGAGAGAAATAGACACAGAGGGAAATAGAGACAAAAAGAAGAAGACACGCAAAAAAAAGAAAAAGAGAGCGAGCATAGCCACGTAAAGTATAGCAAAAAGTCAGAGTGGGAGAGACGTGAGTGTGGACAGGAGGAAGACCAGGGGAGAGAAAAAGTATATCATAGTAATGTATAGTATAGCTCGAGGTGGGATCGGGAAACGAAAGTGAAGAGTTGGAAAAAGAGGACGGCAGCGCCACCAGCTCCGCTGCTTCCTCATTCTTGGCACCACTAGTTCCTACACCCCCCCCCCTCTCATTTTTGTTACTGGACATTTCCTGTTTCCTTTCTGCACTTTATGTTGTAATAGAATCGCGTAACGGAAAAACAATTTTTTTTCATTCCGTGGTATGCAGTGGAAGATGAGACATCGTAATTCAAACTGAGCAAATATCTTCATGTCATCAAACACAGCCATAGCCGCAACTTTAATAGCTAATTGAAGCGCTGGCCGCCCTAGCCAAGACAGAAAAAAATGTGTGAAGGCAGCAAACCAAAATAATGATTAAACACCCAATACACAGTAGTATCGCGAGAAGGGCTCTAAAGTAATGCATGCAATTACTTCGAAACTAAAAGCACCAAAAATAAAGAAACAAGAGGCAACGATGATTAGAGAATATTCAAGGCTTCAAATTAGAAGTAACAAAATTGATCGACCAGGAAAAGGCATGAGAACGACAATGGAGCTGTGCGGGCTTAGCCTAACATAAGAAACAGCTGGCCTAGCAACAGCTGAACGCGTAGTTTCAGAGCCAATCTCTATTTCCTGACATACATCTTTGTTGTTCACAAAAAAATTGTAAAATTGAAGTAAACGGCGAAGGAACAACCATGAGTGAAGCGTCTCCTTTGCATGTCTTCAATCGGTTTCCATAGTTTTTGGCTTTGCTTCTCCACCATATTATATTTCTACGAAAAAAATTTAAAGACGATGACGAGCTATCGGGCATTTTCCGCCATGGTGGATCAGTGCTTTGGGTTCTCGGCTGCTGACCCCAACGCCACGGGTTAAACCCAGGCCACGGCGGTCACACACCGGCGGAGCCAAGATTGTTGAGGCCCATGTGCTGTGCGATGTCAGTTCACGTTAAGGAACACCAGATTGTCGAAATTGCCTGAGCCCTCCGCCATGACTTCACTGATAATGATATCGTGGTTTTAAGACGTCAAATTGTAGAGATTTGCGAGTAAATTATTCCTAGAACTTGCTCGACTGAGTTATCCAGCAGGTCCTACCAGGTACAAATGCACTGAGACTGTCCCATCAGTTCAAGTGTCGTGTGATGAGTCGCCATTCATACAATGAAAAAGAAAAACATCCAAAGAAAGTTCTCTGCTATAAGAAGTGGCAAAATCAGGGTTGTTTTTCATTAGTCATAGCTTAGCAATTGTTGTATGGCACTGTTAAGCTCAATGGTGAGAATTCGATTTCATCTCTTGCAACCGCACTATGATGGAGTCAAGTGCTTCCGTGTACCTAGATTCAGACGCATGACAAGGAATCCCTATGTCCCTCAATTTACCTGTTCTTCTGAATCGCTGTGACAGCTGATCTTCGAACACTCACCAGGATGCATGAGACACCTGACATTTTGAGAGGAAGGCATCAAATAAAAAATTGCAGCATATGCACAGAGTGAATGATGACAAGCAGGGTGAAGCTTCGAAGGGTTTCATTGGTAAACCTTGAATCGTCCGTCTGTACGTCCGTCCCTCCGTCCGTTCATGTGTGCGTCTGCCTGTCTGGCCCATGGATGAGCCATGGGCCAGACAGGCAGACGCACACACGAACGGACGGAGGGACGGACGGACAGACATACAGATAGACGGACGGATGTTTTGCCCTACTCATCATCATTCACTTCATGTATATGCTGTGGTTTTTCTACATATAGTGCTTGAATATTTACAGTGTTGACTTGATCAAGTAGCCTCCTTTCCTGATCAAATCATTCACTCAATTTTTCTCTTAAAAGCTACATTCTTTATAATCTTTATAGGTCATTACGGCTCTTTACATATCATTAGAATCATACGACAACGTGTTTCACAAGCATGGATAAGGCAAAAATGAAGATACTGTGTGCGCTCATTGTAATAGAATTAAAACAAATGTTTTTCACCTTTTTCTTGACTGCTCACAAGCTGATGTCGAAAAAAAAGCATGGCAAGAACACCATCACCTTTAGAAGGTCATTAGCGTAGCTGCTAGGTCTCTATCGCCCTTCTAATTCAAAATGCTAATTGACAAGCCTTGAGCCATCCTTCCAGAAGAAACAATTTTTCTCCGGGCAATGGGCAACTGCGCGTAAGGGCAAATACGTTGATGAGAAGTCAGAACGAAAATTACGTGAGATTGTTCTTTGTGTTTTTCATTCATTGATAGGGCAGCTTTCCATTCGTTCCGGCAAGCACTTAAATCAGACTAAATAAGAAAAGTTGACGTGTGGTTTTAAGATAGCTTTACGATTTTTTTCTGCTCTCCTAATCAGTTCGCAAACTTTTTGTGTAAATTGGGGCACTGGAACTACTGTGTTCTAACGTTCAGATAATTTTTCGCCTAATATTTTTTCTCTTCCGAACAGAAAATGCGAAAACAAGGGGACCAATTTTTTTGTAATCAGGATGTTGCTTTCACTGTCCTTTTTAGTTATTTTAGCGATTGATGTAAACTAAATGATTCAGGTATTTCACTAAAATGGGAATTAGTGATATGCTTAGATTACGTAAATATTTATTTGGCACCATGAGTCTTTAAAGAACCACCTTATAGAATACATCTGAAAAAGTAAGTAACAATGGGGGGAATTTGTCAAAGGGGGCACTATTTTTATGAATATATTATCCCTAGTGTTATTTCTTTCGTAACTCCTTTGTAATTTAAATTCACTGTTAATAAATAAGGTTATTTTACTTATTGAAGCTTACTAGAATAATCGCAACAGGATTGGGATTGAATAGCCCTAGCCAAGATATTTTTGAAAACTCGTCCCCTGTGAGCTAAATCACTGAATCAATTTCACATGGAAAGATCTTGTGTCGCACCTCAGAAAAACACGAGTGCTGCACGGAAGCCATCAACATTAAGTTGTCTGAGGCTTGCCTAGATAACACAATACTTAAAAACGGCCTGTGCTGTGCACTAGTTGTCTGTCGTAACCTACTTTTAATTCATGTAGTTGCAGTTGATATACCGAACAGAAGTTTGCCATCCCAGTAAAACAAGGAACAATCTAAAACGAAGCTTGCACAAGCCGCATTATGAGTTCTTCGAAGCGCCGAAAGTGCGTAACATTGTACGTGTGATGGATTTTCGTGCGACCCATCGCTTCATGTCACACTGGATTACAATACAATTATCAAGTTTAATTTGCATTACCTTCGGGTTTCGTCTTCATTTAAATAAACATATAAAATTGCGCGCCAGAACTACAATATGACTGTGAGGCACAGTCATATCAAAGTCATATCAACTTGAAATTTTGACCATCTGTTGTTCTTCAACATGTACTGGCATTCGTGTAAACTTCACCATCATATTAAAAAGATGTATGTACAATCCACGAAGAAAACTTTCTGAAACCAATGTAGATCTCGTCAGTGACTTTGCGATGTGGATGTCTAGAGCTCTAAAAAACTGAAATAATAAAGAATCAACAGTAAAAAAAAACACTGCGTATGAAAGTTAAAGGCCGCAATGCTGAGAAATTTACTCACTGTTTAGCGCATCCGCTAATTTTAGCATGGATTTGAGGAACTTCTCGCAACCACTCCGGCCACAAAAACTACTGCATAGATTTTGTACTTCTTCGTTTGAATTAAGTTCTCATCTACTGGCAAGTTACTGCGGCGCAAGTCTGCGGAGAAGAGTGCTAGCAAATGAATGCAGCTGACATTGTACTTCTGCAACAACAAGGCTTCGATTACCGAGAACAAAGCACACCCAATTAAAAGAGCTTCAGAATTCTGAGACGCATCCTCCTAGCGTTGCACTCTGGATTCCAGGACCACATGTCAGTACATGCCACAGGCACGCGTCGGGTAATTGAATGCTCGTAGCTTTGCAGAAAACTTCCCCACAAAATTCAGCTATCAACTCCTTCCGATAAAGATTCCACGAGCTAATAGCGTCCCTCACACACCCCTTTGTGTTTTCAGTCATTTGGGAATACTTGAACCTTGGTGCTTGTTCATACGCTTCGTCATGGTGATGGTTAGGTCAGATCGGTGAATTAGGTCTTGCTGATGGTTGAAACTGCAAACCAGAAAGTGATACGGTTATTCAACTTGTGTGGGGATGCAATCTCATTGATTTTTTTGGGTTGCGACAAGATAGAGTAGAAAGAAGTAACAATGACGGGTTAGCTTGCCTCTGCCGGCTTGTGTAGCGACTCTGCAATTGCAGCACGTACAAATGTAATTTGTAATGCGTAAAAGAACGTTAGCAAGCTGAACCACGAAGAAATCACGATTTATGTAGCTTCAAATTAAAGGTATCATCAGTGCTCTAAAATCTTCGACAAAAAATAAAAAAGAAGCGACGCAGACGGCTTGCCTATTCCGAAGTTAGGAATTGCAGTTGTCTGTGCATAAACGCTCTGCCATTCTTACGAAAAAAAAGCGTTCCTAACGTTGACTAATTTTAAATAGTTTATTGGTGTAATACTCGAAGTGGGAGGACTTTCGAACCATTTGGTGAGGGGAAGTGCTATCCACTCAGAAATTCAGGCAGGCAGGATGAGCGCCAACTCACAAATGCACACGTCTATTTGAAAACAGTGCAGCAGATAAAGAATATACGCATGGGAACAGGCCTCTATGAAAACAGCCAAGACAAGAAAAAAATGGCAGCATATCTATGGAGTGAATGATGGATAGTAGGGTGAAGCATCCGTCTGTTCATTCATTCTTGCCTCCGTTCATCCATGCGTGCGTCTGTGTGGACGCCCGTGCGTCCATCCGCTCGTCCGTGCGTGCGTCTGCTCGTGCGTCCTCACATTCATCTGTGCGTCCGTCCCTGCTTTCGTATATGCATCCGCTCCTGCGTCCGTCCATGCGTCCATCCGTCCGTGCAGCCATCCGTGCGTCCGTCCATTCATCTGCCTGTGGGTCCATTCGTCCATCTATTCAACACTTCAAGTACCACCATCTCGCATCTTTTGATCATATATTCCTCATATAGAAGCACCTCCATCCAGCGGACATTCCAAGGACTGAACGAGAGGAGGTACACGCACACTTTCTTACGGCTTGCGCTTCGTGTCTACTTCCCACTTTTAACCACCTCGAGTCCACGGTATATACTGTTTCACTGTATTCATGGCACTGCGGTCCGACGCTCGATAAACCTTTATAAAACCTAGGAGGTTACGCCCAGTGAGTATAACGTAGCAACCCTTTCTTGTCTTCTGTGCGTTGTTGAACAATAAAATTCGTAGCGTGCGCGTTATCTAAAGGCTGAATTTTCCCTTCTCTCATTCCTCCTAACAGCCATTGGCTTGCACATTGAGCACTATCTTTTATTACTCAACAACGCATAGAAGAAATCTCTCACCAGCACCACCTTAGAGGTCAAAATGTTATACTTGTTACACACTACTACAACGGCTACGAGGAATGAACAGGTGCCGTTAAAAAGGAGCTTCGCCCCTAAAAAGCTGAGGCAGATGTGAAAAATCGTCTTGACAGAACAACACTAGGTGGTAAATGTATTCCCAAAAGTGACGGAGATGTTATGCGTAAGTACGCAGTTAACTGCGCTCAACTGGGGAAAGATGGTAGCGATAAGCCGTAGAGACGACTGCACTAGAACTTAGGATTTTAAGAGCAGCTCTGATTTAAACTTATGGTCCTGATATGTGCGTTCAGCGTGGTCTAGGTTTTTACTGAAAAAAACAAAAGCGCGATTTATGCGTAGGCACAGTTACGCTGGCTCTTCGGTTTTATCGCAATCCGGTTTTATTTTTGTCTGCTTCACTGAATCATCTTTTTCTACAGCCAAAGATGTTATGAGATCACTACTCGGGTCACGTGAAGCGCCGTAGTCGTCCACCACCGCCGCCGCCACCGCCAGTGCCTGTGTAACTACAACACACTAAATTAGAGAATAAACCTAGTACCAGTGACATTGTGTCTCGAGCCCGGGTCCGCTGAGTGCCAGCCCACTATTCTACCACTGAGCCATGCCAGTTCTTGGGACTTGTTGTCAAACTTGCCTTAAGGCCGGCTTGATATCGGGAAAGCAATTGCGCTATTATGTCTTATAAAGTGTTTTCAAACCAGCTAAAGAAGAACCATTCGTCGCACAATGCGAATATCGTAACGAGTGGGTCGTCCAATGCTTCATCCCGTTACAGAAGGTTTTTTTTTTGTTCAGCTAATAAATGTGACAGATACCCACTTCAGCAATAATTCCTCATCGTCGCTAGCCAGTGCATGAACAATTCGCACACAATTCCTTGTAAGTGTTTAGCGGATACCACGCTTTTTAGAAGAAGGAGGAAAAATAGCATAGCGAATGCCGGCCTACTACCCAATAACTTTTATTATTAATGCCGTAGTGGGTATCAAGCAAGTTTGCTTGCAGCAGTTTCCCAATGAGTGTTTAGAAAAGGCTCTGAGAGGCCGCTGTGCTAGCTTTCGCTGTGACTGTGCCGCGCCTTCCACGCAGGCATGGCAATGTTATGGTAACCCCAATGATTTGCTTCGGAATCATGCGAAAATAAAGTTAAAGCAACAAGTACATCACAGACCGCAAACGCCGAAGTGCATTTGTTACTAGCAGACACCTTAGTGGATCATCAGAGTCAAATTTAGTTTTTATATCCGGCAGCACTGAACGCCAAAAAATGATGGCGCTGCATGCGAAAAGTGTACGCGTTGTGTGGTCCAGAAGCTTAGCCACATTAACGACATGCCTTACAGGCAAAGCACGCTTTACAGAAATAAACGTTAAGCGTTTCGTGCAAGCGTATGGGCAAGCGCTTGCAAGCATACGTGATTTATTCATTTGCTTGTGTACCACCCACATAATGAACGAACATACATAAATACATATACATACATACTGTCACGTTCGCTCCAGGGGGTGTCGACAAGGTTTATTGACGTCTGAGCAACAGGGCTCTAACCAAGCGCATCGGTTGGGCTTGTTTGCCAGAGCAAGGCCCACGCGCACTTCTTTCTTCTTTGTGGTGTGGGCCTTCACCTTGGCATACGACTCACTACTAGAAGTAGGTGGCAATATTCCTCCTCAACAAAAAAAAGAAAGGGCATCGTCCCGATGCTGTAAAGTTATTGCAAAAAAACCAAAACAAAGTAGCTTAAACAATGAAAAAGGGCACCAATAATCAATTGTTAGACGCGATAAGTTCACCAATGATGAGACAGTTGTCGGAGCACAAATAAAAAAACACAGGAAAGTGGTCTTTTAAGAACGCGCAAAATAAGGCTTCATGCGCACCACGTGAACTATGTCAGAGGACGGTTGTCTTCGTTGTACCCATCGTGACGACATAGTGTCCGGAACCACTTCGTAGTTCACGTCACTCACGCGGCGTAACACTTTATACGGACCGAAGTATCTGCTGAGCAACTTTTCGGAGAGGCCACGGCGTCGAACAGGGGTTCAAACCCAAACTTGGTCTCCCGGACTGTAATATACGCCATTGTGACGCATATTGTAACGTCGTGCATCGACCTGTTGCTGCTGACCAATGTGTAGCCGGGCGAGCTGGCGAGTTTCCTCGGCACGCTCTGCAAATTCTTCTGCGTCAGTTGTTAATTGACCGGCATCTTCACAAGAAAGCATCGCATCCAGCATCCTCTGAACTTAGCGGCCGTAGAGAAGGCGAAACGGTGTAAATTGGGTTGTTTCTTGAACGGCGGTGTTATAAGCGAACGTCACATAAGGCAAAATGCGATCCCATGTTTTGTGTTGGACGTCGATGTACATGGAGATCATGTTTGTGACTGTCCTATTTAGTCGCTCGGTTAAGCCGTTGCTCTGCGGATGGTAAGCAGTCGTCGTTCGATGCCTAGTATTACTTAGTCGAAAAACTCCATCAATAAGCTGTGCAGTGAACGCTGTTCCTCTGTCGGTTATCACTATAGATGGAGCACCGTGGCGCAGAACAATGTGGCACATGAAGAACTGTGCTACCTCAGAAGCCGTGGCTCGTGGTATCACCTGTGGCTTAGCATAGCGGGTCAAATAGTCAGTTGCAACAATGACCCATTTGTTGCCGTCGGTCGATAAAGGAAATGGGCCGAGAATGTCCATGCCGACTTGGTCAAATGGCTTGTGGGGTGGATCAATTGGCTGAAGTAATCCAGCCGGCTTGCTTGGTGGCGACTTTCGACGCTGGCATTCACGACACCTTTAACGTACTGCTTCACGCTTGCCGAAAGTCCGGGCCAGTTTACGCCTCACTTACTCTGGCGAGCGTTCGCGAGTAACCTAGAGGACCAGACGTGGGCTCGTCATGACACGCGGAGAGGACTTCGTCCTGTTGTCCTTCGGAACGACGAGGAGGTAAGCGCGGCTCGTAGAACGGGCATTTTTTTTGTACAGGACATTATCTCGGAGGCAGAAAAACGTCACGACGCGAGATAGATGGCGAGGTATAACGGCGCTTTGACCCTCCAGATAGTCGATGAGCGGTCGAAACTCATCATCCTCTCGCTGGCGTCTTCTCAAATCAGATGAGCTAAGGGCGCCCAGGAAACAGTCATCGTCCTCTTCTTTTTGATTGACTAAAGGGGACTAATGGGTGCACGCGACAGCGTATCAGCGTCTTCATGCTTCCGTCCAGACTTATATACGATGGTCACATCAAATTCCTGTAGACGCAAGCTCCATCGGGCCAGTCGTCCAGAGGGATCACGTATGTTTACCAACCAGCAGAGTGCATGGTGGTCCGTCACCACTTTAAATGGATGACCATAGAAGTACGGGCGAAACTTAGTGATCGCCCACACTTCTGCGAGACACTCTTTCTCTGTGGTCATGTAATTCACCTCGGTACGGGACAGTGAGCGGCTGGCATAGGTTATGACTCGTTCTTTGCCGTGTTGATGCTGGACGAGCACTGCGCCGAGGCAGATGTTACTGGCGTCAGTGTGCACCTCTGTGTCAACATCATCGTCAAAATGCGCAAGAACAGGGGCTGACTGCATCCGCTGTCATAGCTCGGCAAAAGCAGCCTCTTGCTCGGTAGCCCATACAAACGGTGTGTCGTCGCGTGTAAGGCGAGTCAAGGGTTCCGCTATCTTTGAAAACGCTCTAATAAATCGTCGATAGTAGGCGCACAAGCCCAGAAAGCGCCGAACAGTCTTTTTGTCTGTAGGATGTGGAAACGCGGCTACAGCGGCAAGTTTGTCGAGGTCGAGTCGGACTCCTTTCGCATTGACTACATGGCCAAAGAATTTGAGCTCTTCATAAAGTGACACTTCTGTGGTTTGAGTGTAAGATCTGCTGATTGAATAGCCTGTAGCACACTCCTGAGGCGGTGAAGATGTTGCTGGAAGGTTTCAGAAAAAACGACATCATCAAGGTATACGAGACAAGTTTGCCACTTCAGACCAGTAAGCACAGTGTCCATCATTCACCGGAAGGTTGCGGGCGCTGAGCACAAACCAAAAGTAAGGATTCGAAATTCATACAGGCCATCAGGGGTCATAAAGGCCGTTTTCTCGCGGTCTCGCTCATCAACCTCAATCTGCCAGTACCCGCTTTTTAAATCCAAAGACGAAAAATAGTGGGCGCGGCGTAATCTGTCTAACGAGTCGTTGATGCGTGGCTTTTAGTCACGTTGTTGAGCTTCCGGTAATCGACGCAAAAACGTAGCGTTCCGTCTTTCTTCTTGACTAGGACGACCGGAGAAGACCACGCACTGTTGGAAGGCTCGATGATGCCGTCGTCAAGCATTTCTCGAACTTGCGTACGAATGGCTTCTCGTTCCTTCGCTCACACGCGGTAAGGCTGTTAGTGTACTGGGCGGGCGTCGTCGGAAGTGATGATTCCGTGCCTAGTGATCGAAGTCTGGTGCACCTTAGAGGAAGTAGCTAAGCATGACTTGAATTCAAGCAAGAGTTTTCGCAGTGCCGTCTGGTTTTCTGGTGTGAGGTTAGAATTAATATCGATATTGTTTAGAGACGTATCGGTGGCCTCCACTCCATCCGACGATAAGGAGATGGGAACGGTTCCTAATTCATCTGCAAACGCTAACGAAGTGCCACGGAAAGGGTGTTGGTGTTCGTTGCTGAAATTTGTAACGAGCAGTTGAGATCGGCCATCACGTAGCTGTATGATACTCCTAGCCACAAAAACACCTTGAGTCAGCAGGTGTTCGAAATTGCTTTCTGCAGTGGCTTCACCATTTCGCAATCCACAGCATGTGACGTCGACTATAACACTGGCTCTTAGAGGAAGCGTTATACTTTCAGCAGAAACACGAAGAACGTCAATAGGTTGTTGGTCGTCCTGCTTGTCGATTGCTCGGTCGGCTGAGAAGGTGATGTGATTCTCTTGAAGATCAATGACAGCTCCATACTCCTGCAGGAAGTCAACACCAAGAATAACGTCGCGTGAACATTCACGGAGCACAAGGAAACTTGCTACAAGCGTATAACCGCCGACCCAAACTCTACTCGTGCAGGTTTCAAGCGGAGAGACGGTGTGGCCACCAGCCGTTCGAATCACGGAGCCATGCTAGGGCGTGATTACCTTCTTCAGTAGTCTGGTCAATTTCCCGCTTAGTATCGAATGGTCAGCCCCGGTATCAACTAAAGCACCTACTGCATAGCCGCCCATCAGCACTGGTATATCCAGAGAAAGCCGCACATATCGCTCAGTCGAATCTACACCCTTTACTTTTAGCGTCGATCGGAGGTCTTCAGCACGTCGACTGCCAGTGACCTCGCCTCCAAGGGTCGCTTGCGCTAGTTTTCCCGACGGGGACTGGGGGACCGTGCGCCAGCATGGCGCTTGGGTGAAGATGAAAAGCGCCTCGACGACGGTGAGCGCGACTGCCGTTCAGAAGGCGGTGGCATGCGCTGTTGAGCCAGGTAGTTCTAAATGTCCCGGGGTCGCTGGCTATACCGAGGAGGTGCTGAATATACTGAAAAGCCGCGCAGCCCGAGGCGCCGGTATTGACACTGGCGGTACAAATGGTCCGCTTCACCGCAGTGGAAACACAGAGGTGGGCGATCAGGAGTGCGCCAAACATCAGATTTCCGAGGCGAAGCGCGTCTGTCGTCCTGGTAGTGTGCTGGTTCCGCAAGATGCACAGGGCTGGTGTAAATGAGGGGTGGGGGCATGCGTGTGTTCTCGTAGTACCGTAGAGGCTGCGCCGACTGAAGTGAAACCGTAGGAGGTGCCTGAACAAACAGCGAAGAAGAGGAAGCTGGGCGCTTCAAGGCTTCCGCATAGGTTGCACGGTGGTAGTGAGTCGGGGCGGGTGTGGCGTTATCCAGACTCGCAGGGTCACGAAGGGCATGATGCAGCTCTTCCTTGACGATGCTTGCAATGGAACTCACCGTAGGTAGTGGCGGTGTGGCAGCCTTTTGCAGCTCCTCGCGTACTATAGAGCGGATAAGGTCGCGCAGACACTCGGTGTTTCTCCCAATAGTCGTGAGAACTTCAGCAGTGGACGTGTTCACTTGCCACTCGTACAGGGTGGATCGATGACGAAGCATCTTTTCCATCGTGACGGCTTTCGGACAAAAACTCGGCGACCCTTTACGGAGGGCTCCGTACAAGGCCAGCGAAAAGCTGCTCCTTAGCTCTCCGCATCAGGTGACGCAACTTCTTTTCTGTCATACTCGGATTAGCCTGTCGGAACAGGCGCGTCATATCTTCCACATAGGTCATGACAGTTTAATTGGGCATCTGGATGCGGGCTTGGATCGCTCGCTCCGCTCGTTCGTGGCGATCAGCACTTCTCTAAGTATCCAACAGCCGGCGGCGGAATTCGGCCCACGATGTCATTTGTTCCTCATGATTCATGTACCAGGTACGTGCTCCATCCTCCAAATAGAAGTACACACGCCGTAGTTTGGCCGCGTCGTTCCAGTCGTTCAAAGCAGCCACGCACTCGAAGTCGACCAACCAGTCCTCGACGTCTTCGAGCTCGGTGCCATGAAACCGTGTCGGAACCTGTGGACTTTCGAGGGTACGTGTACCGAGTCACCGGGGGGTTTTCCGTATCTGTTAAAGTGGTTTGAACGGACGTGCTCATCATACTGGTGTGAACTGTAAGGTCAGCTTCGGGTGGTAATCCCCTGATCCTGCGGCTTGTCCGATGAGCGGGACTGTTGACTCGCACTGGGCTTGTGGTGCCGCTTCCAGGAGGGGTCTGAAACATCCGTGAGGGGCTACCCCGCACCTCCACCATTGTCACTCGCTCCAGGGAGTGTCCACAAGGTTATTGAACGTACCTGAGCAACAAGGCCTCTTAACCAGCGCGTCGTTGGGCTTGTTTGCCAGAGGGGGGGCCCACGCGCCACTTCTTTCTTCTTTGTGGTGTGGGCCTTCACCTTGCGCATACGACCCACTGACTCAAAGTAATGTGGCCACACACACCACACACACACACACACACACACACACACACACACAAATAAAGTTAAACTAACAAGTATATCAGAGACCGCAAACGCCGAAGTGCGTGTGTTACTAGCAGACACCTTAGTCGATCATCAGAGTCAAGTTTAGTTCTTATATCCGGCAGCACTGAACGCCAAATAATGATTGTAGCCTTGGCGCTGCTGCGAAAGTGTACGCGTTGTGTGGTCAAGAAGGCTTAGCCACGGTAACGCAGTGCCATACAGGCAAAGCACGCTTTACAGAAATAAACGTTAAGCGTTTGTGCAAGCGTATGGGCAAGCGCTTGCAAGCATACGTGATTTATGCATTTGCTTGTGTACCACCCACATAATGAACGAACATACATACATACATACATACATACATACATACATACATACATACATACATACATACATACATACATACATACATACATACATACATACATACATACATACATACATACATACATACATACATACATACATTAGAGGAGGGACATTCCGATTGCAAGTAACAATGTATGCGCCAAAGAAATTTGACACACCCCTCTTCTTAACGCTTGTCAACCAAGAAAAACGGGGGATCCTTGAACTTCACCTTTAGGAGTTGAACACGATATGCACATCCTGATACTAGTGCGTACTTCAACCACTTATTGCACACTTTTTACAGCAAAAGCTGTTATGAGATCACAACTCGGGTCACGCTCAGCGCCGTAGTTGTCCGCCGCTGCCGCGGTCGTTATCCGTAACCACATCGCACGAAATTAGAAAAACTTTTAGAGTAGCAGGTCGGCAATCGCTATGCTATTTTTCGTCATTCTGCTTAAAAGCATTGTATCCGCTAAACTATTTCGAGGAATTTTGTGCCAATTGTTTATGCAGTGGCTGAGGACTATGAGGAACTATGCTTGAAGTAGTTGTGCGCCACAGTTAAAAGGTGAACAAAAACAAGCTTTTGTAATGGGTTGGAGCATTGGACGACCCATTGGTTACTCTATTCGCATTGTGCGACGAATGCTTGTTCTTTAGCTGGTTTAAAACGCTTTATAGATGATTGCTTTCCCGACTACAAGCCTGTCTAACGCAACTTTGCCAACAAGCCCCTAGCACCGGCGTGGCTCATTGGTTGAATGTTGGGATGGCACCAAGTGGAGCCGGGTTTGAGCCCCACTGTATAATTGGTACTAGTTTTTTTTATAATTTCGCGCGATGTGGTTACGGACACCAGTGGCGGTGGTGGTGGCGGACAACTACGGCGCTGCACAAGACCTGAGTTGTGATCTTATAAGAGAAAAAAACTTAGTACCAATGACACAGTGGGGCTCGAACCCAGGTTCGCTAGGTGCTAACCCAGTATTCTACCACTGAGTCCCGCCGTTGATTTGTTGACAAACATGCCTTAGGTAGGTTTGATGTCGGGAAACCAATCGCGTTATCACGACTTATAAAGCGTTTTAAAACAGCGAAAAAACAATCAGTCGTCGCACAATGCGAATAAAGTAACAAGCAGGTTGTTCAGTGCTCCAACCTATTACAAAAGCTTGTTCTTGTTTCCCTATTACCTGTCACGCATACCCACTTCAGCCATATATCCTCATCGTCGTCAGCTACTGCATGAATAATTGGCGCGCAATTCCTTGCTAGTGTTCAGCGGATACCACGCTTCAGAAAATAATGACGAAAATTGCCTAGTAAATGCCGGTCTACTACCTAAAAATTTATAATATGAAGTTGTAGTGGGTATCAAGCAATTTTGCTTGCAGCAGTGCCTCAATGAGTGTTTAGGAAAGGCTCTGAATGTCCGCCCTTCTAGCTTTCGCTGTGACTGCGCTGCACCTTCCGCGCAGGCCTGGCGCTTTTCACTAATCTTGCGCGGATAGTAGTATACTGTGTAGAAAAAGTTTATTTACAGCATGTACAGAACACAAAGACTTCATACCATTCCAGTAACAGGGCACATACACTTTGGCTTCACATTTGCACTTTATTTTTGCTAATGTGCTTACCATGCGTGGATACGTCACCCAAAGGGTCTTTCGCACCTGCCTTTATATTTGTATTATTGCTGCTTCCTTAGTGCTTTTTTTTATGCGAAGCATTTCTTAGCGAACTTCGGCGAGTTTGAGCGTATCTATCTATCTATCTAGCCGCCTACGACCTTTAGCTCTTCTGGCCGTTTCAATAATAGTATCAATACCAAACTTGGTATGGCGATTGTATGATTGTATGAAGAACATGTTTGACTAGTCATGACATGAAAGTCATGACATGTCATGAATGTCATGATTTACATATTATGGTCTTGCAGCTTTTGCGGTGGTTACATTCTTATGGCATGTTGCAAAACTGGCATGGTAAGACATGATTCCATGCCGAACACAAACGCCCTACCCTAACATGGAAATCATTGACTTGCGTATGATGTAACAACATGACTACAAGCCACGCACTTGATGCGCTCGCAACCATTTCGCTAGTGTCACATATACCAAATTTAATATTACGGCACATGAATGGATGACGAAGGTATGTGACTGGTGCAAACATGATAATCATGAGATGCGTGTCATGTAGGAATATGACTACATGCCACGCTCATGATGGGCTGGTGGCCGTTTCACTAGCTTCACTTATACCAAATTTGGTATTACGGGACGTGAATGGATGATGAAGGTATGACACTGGTGCAAACATGATGAACATGAGATGCGTGTGATTTAACAACATCAGTACATGATACGCTCAAGATGCGCTCGCGGCCGTTTCGCTAGCTTCACATGCACCAAACTCGGTATTACTTGAGGCGAACGGAGCACATAGGTAACTGACACATCTAAACATGATAATCATGACACGCGTGTCATGTAACAACATGACTACATGCCACACTCATGATGCGCTCGTAGCCGTTTTGCCAGTTTCACATATGCCAAATTTTCTATTACTTGAGGTCAATGGATGACGAAGGTATGCGGCTGGTGCAAACATGACAATCATAAGATGCGTGTCATGTGAGAACATAACTACACACCACAGTCAAGGCGCCAGTACATTTCGACGTGACACAGTGCGCGTGTTCGCCAGCGTTCATTTCGTCGCGTCATGCCGGCGTTGCCACGCCAGGCGCCGGTCTTGCCATATACTCACAGGCGCGGGCCGCGCTACGTTTGTTTGACGCATGCGCGTTTCAGTGCGTCCGGTGCCGCTCCTTCACGAAAGGAGAGAGACGCAGTGCTGTCTGGGTAACGCATCGGCGCGAAACGCTGCACGTCGCATTTTGCACCGATTGCCGTCATGCCGCGCCGATGAACGCTGGTCAGGCCGGTCACACCTGGTGTGAGACAACAGAGCACTCGCGTTTTGCTAACGTAGCGTCACTGTGCCCAGCATGCACGCGCGTCAACGCTACTTAGAGTATATTGGGCCCTTCATGATGCGCTCGCGGCCATTTTGCTAACTCAACATATACCGAATTTCGTGTTACATGACATCAATGGATGACGAAAGTATATGACTGGTGCAAACATGATAATTCTGAGAAGCGTGCTATTTAAGAAAATTACAACATACCACGCTCATAGTGTGCTCGCGGCCGTTTCGCTAGCTTCACATATAATAAACTTGGTATCAAGTGTAGTGAATAGATGACTAAAGTAAACGACACACCGAAACATGATAATCATGACACCTAAGTAATGTACGGCATAATTTACCTCCACCTCCTAATATTGTGCTGATTTTAGAGTGACATATCCACCTTTCCCATTCGTGCTTCACATATCATCGATTCCCACTGTACGTGGGATCTGCCAATTTTTTTTTCGCTCGTGAGGAAAGCTGCTAACTGGGGCGAACTTTTTCTAATGAATGCCCACAGTTCTAAGTCAGCGTTGGTCGCGCTTCTGCCACTTTTTTTCTCCGTACATAGCGTTTTATTTTACTAAATAGAATAGCACCGCATGCCAAGATAGGACAATAGGCGCCTCATTGTACTGCCTTCAACAACTGTAGAGAGAAAAAAGATAACGCCAAGTGTTCACAAGCAGAATTCACCAGAAAAATCCACTAAATCATTCTACACCCCCAACGCAAACAAGTGAAAAAAACAGAAATTGTAGGTGGGTAACAGGCCCTCTAGAGAATTGACATGGCCCATACAGCACCAGGAGCTGCTCGAGTGATTCTGGCACAGTATGCCTGAGAGAAACTACTTTTGAAGGCCTCCACGTGCCACACGAAACAATATAAAAGAGCCTGACCACGCTGTCACAAGTGCCAATACGTTCGTAACAGGGATGAATTAAACTATAGAAACTTGGAGATGTATGTCCCGCGTTGCATGTCCAATGCTGCGTGCAATGATGAACGACCTTTTTTGCGATCTGCTTCGGAACACTAAGTGGCGGACCACTCCAGTGACAACACGCGGAAAAAATACGAACAAATGTTACTAGGAGGAGCAGGCATGCACGTGAGTAGTGGTCCAAAAACATAGACAACGTAATCTGCAACCATAAAAGACCAAAGTATAGAAAACTTCACTGACTGCACCCGAAAGCAAAAGACAGAGCAAATGCTAGACGATCTTTGAATTGGCTGGAGGCCACGAGTGCAAGCTGTTGCCACTGGAGCGAGTCAGTCACGCCATGAATCACTCTGCTTTTTCTAAGAAGCACAGTTCTGCCAAAACTTCGAGGGAATCGATTGTAAAATCTGGAAACAAGTAACCGAGAAGGCTGTTTTCGAATCGCAATAAAAGCCCTGATCCGCGACAGGGCAGGTGCCAGTCGATAAGTCGATGTAGCGAAACGCTCGCCTCCTCATTCGACGGTCAGAGAATTCAAAAAGAAGATATTCAAAAGAAACTTGTAATGCAAAGAACCACTTTTCACGAAGACTGTTTCTTTTTTCGCTCGAGGTTTACGAGTGAGCGAGGTTTGATTGCAGATATTGAGTAGTGGGGCACATCATTTCATACTCTCACCTTCCTGCATACAATTATATCACACTCTACTGATTAAAATATGCACAATCAGGTTGGCGCTTTAGAGTGCTTTCAATGAAGTCATTACCAACAGTGAACAACATCAGCTGTAGAGAGATGTTTTAGGAAGAATAAATTTAGATGCCACCGCATGAGTCAATAGTTTAGACAAACAAAACCAGGTGGGAACAAAACCGGCTACTATTGTAGAATAGCGGATAAGCGCACCGCGGGAAATTTATAGATGACCGCGTCGGCCTATGATTGAATTTGCCGGAAGCGGCAGATTACATTCGTACGCGGAAATAGCTCTCTGTGTGGTTTAGAGAGTGAGGGAGCCCAAATTAATGCAGAGTTCTACTGCGTTGGCGTGTCACCAGATCATAACATGGTTCTCGCTTAACTCTTTTTGACCATCTCCAGCTCCCCAATAATATAATTTTTCCTCTCTCTCTTTTCAGCCTAATTTTTTCGTTTCGCGACATACCAAAAAAGTTCGAGCAAGCAAATCGCGAGACACATGCCGCCTTTATGCTCATTGAGAAGTACTCGTGCATAATGTAGCTTTCAGCATGAAAAGTTTAGTGCTATCTTGTAACATGCATTTTGTGCTAAAATCAATAGTTTTGTAGCTGATTGCGGAGAGCGTGAGGCGTATGCAAGAGCGCTCACTTCGTCGTTTTTCTCGCCTGCCTGACGCAAGTTTTATCTTTATTAATTTCGTCTGTTAGGTGTGTACGCACTCAGGACGTGGCACACGACATGTTGCGTGGTTCTGAAGTACGTTTTTAATCGCAGGGGCCTCTCTTCTGTGCATGTGGAGAAATTGCGACACACATAAAAGTGTGCACCAGAGGTGCATTTCAGATAACTTGACTGTGAAATCATTCAAACCTTGCTATAGACAGTTTAGAAAAAATTTATTTACAGCATGTACAGAACACAAATGCTTCATACCATTCCGGTAACAGGGCATATACACTTTGGCACATCTATATTTCACGACTAACATCACTACGTTACAGTGAAGACATTTGCTCTAATATAAATGACAATTTTAGCATATATGTACACAAGAACTCAATGCGATATCATGATACAATGGTACAACGATACCATACACTCTAAGCCAAAAATGGCCAAAATGGGAGCAACGGCTGTTTTTACTCCTTCAGACCGACATTTACTCTCCGAAAAGACCAAGCGGAACAAGATGGCCGACTTGTTCGAGAATGGGGGAGCAACTGTATTCATCTTAAGTTTGTAAGAGAGCAACGGAAGGAGGAACCACTGTAAATGCTCTCGTCACGCAACGGTTACTCCCCGGCAGGACACCGCACACAAATATGCATGCCGCCCACATTGATATTTATGGGCCAGATTATTGTTTGTTCTGTGTGCCAAACTTCACCAAGCCAAAACAGTGATTTATTTTAGCATCCGTAGATAATAAGATAGCAGCGCTGGCTGAACACAGAAGGCCTGAGAATACAGTACGGCAAATACCTAACAACGCAGCAGCAGAATGGAGAGTTGGCACGTCAAAGCGGACCGAATGCCGAAACACGTGCAAAACAACGATAAAAAAAGCCTAGACACGCCGTTCGTCCGCGAAGTAAGGGCGTCAAAGTCGATCAAGCACCAAAACACGTGCATAAAAAGCCCCCCCCCCCCCCCCCCCCCCCCGCCCAGATATATCGGAGAAGAAAAAAAAAAGCGGACCCAGACGCGCTTCTCTTCAGCCATAAACTTAGTAGCACGCTTCACCGTGTAGTTTGAGGGCAGAATGACAAATCTGCGCCATCTGCGCCCGCACGACAAAAGTGGCGCTGGTGTAGCAAACGATGTAAGTTACAAAGTAATTTTTATTCAGTGTTTATGTTGACTAGCACTAAATAAAAATTACACTCAACTTTTTATATTTATTTATGAGTTTTAGTGTACCTCAGTTTTTTTTATAATTGTATTAGGAGAACACACTGAAATTATTGCGCTGACGCCTGTGCTGCCACTGCTGGACGTTTTTTTTTTTCGGCGCAACTAGGCTCCCGTTCGCACTACTTACTCATTTTCATATGGTCTGTGGTTGGCGAGCACATGGACGGGTGAGCTTGTGAGCTATGTTTTGATCGTGTGTGTGTGCCGCAGATTTGCGTTTCTGCTTATTCGTGATGAAGGTTAGTGTATATTTATCTTTATGGAGCGCGAAGTAGTTGTGGATTTTGCTGCTGGGTGGAACAAACACATCGTAAACACGTCTTCAGCTATCTGCAAGCCTGTTCGCTCGTCGGACAAAGGACCGAGCATGCATCAGCGTGCAGGTGAGTGGCACTTCCCGCAACATTTAATGCTCTTACAATACATTGTTGAGTGGTTGCGCTATTGAAAGAGAAATGATTTGCTCTTATTCACCGTATCCATTGCTAGCCGTATCGGACTAAATTACCTCTATTACCGCCTGCATACCCTCTTGCTTCCCCTGTCACCACTGCAGTGCTAGTGTACTTTTGCAGTTAAAAGTTCATTTCCGCAACACTACCTCGCTTGAAAAAACATTGGGGCGGGGTTGTAGCTGCATTCATACTGGCACTTTTCTACCATTGGCTTTATGTAATGTTAACGGCTGAGTGTTGGGGCCTTGGGCCGCATTTTTTAGAGATGTAAAGTGTATGTAAATCAGTAAGTGAACAAATCATTGTCGCATCACTTCACTGGCATAGCCAGGCGGTTGCGCACAGAATTTTTTTAGGCCGGGCGTAGGGAGCCCAAATTGACGACAATATTCGCTTGCCCGGCCTATTCAGATAAGCGGACCCCCCCCCCTCCCCGCACGCCAAAAAAAAAAAAAAATCTGCCCACATCACTGCGTCACTTGCTTCACCTCTGCGCTGAACGTACTATTTTATAAGCGCACCATCAAGCGAGCAGTTTACATATTGACAGAACAATTGGAGGAGGAATGACCCAAATCTTTCAGATTTCTTTAGTGATGTAAAACCTTAGCAAAACTGAATATTGTAAAAGACAATCATAAATGCTGTATGTTCTCGTTAGCGCTGTCATTATTCTGCATCATGAAATCTTTAGGCGCTGTGAAAACTTCGCATGCCGTTGAAGTGGCATATCGACGTTAATACCAATCGACGAAAATTTCGACAACCTCAATAACGCCGTTTGGGATTTGCCGCATGCACATAATTCGGCTGATTCCCACTTGGCTGTTCTTAGCCTGACTTCACTGCTACCAAATGAAACAATATTTGATGCATGTCTTTTACTTTTTTTTCAGGGATATGACACAAATTTGGTTATACTGCAGATAAAGATGCTCCCAACGATGCTAAAGTACAGAAAGCAAGTGAATTTTGGTAAGTGCAGACTTTTTGTACTACGTATATGAAAGCATCGCTTTTTAGGGGCAAACTGTGCATGTGTTGGCCAGAGAATAGTTCATTATGCCACATGGTTACACTGGCACTGACAATTCGACATGGCTCCGCTGGCCCGTGTGTGTGCTCACACTGTTACCGTTAAGATAAAATGTTTGTTTTCATTGCAGGGATTGCTGTTTGTACTAAAAAGCCAACTGCCAAGATTTGTTTACGCTGGTACTCCTAAAAGTATGCTTTCCCTATTTACATGGATTTTGGCTTGCACAAAGCATAACACTTGGACCTAGATTCACAAAGCTGTCCATGCGCAGGCCTTCATAACAGCGTTTCTTGACTTGCCTTTACCCTGTTTTCTGCAGATGTTTCGTGGGTTTAAAGGTGCCACAACATGTTGACCTCCCCCCACTCTGAAATATTCGCGTTCAAAGTTCCGCAAGAGTGGGCTTAACTTTCTTGTGCACCTCTTTGCTAGTCCAAGATACTGAAGTGTTATGCTCTTACTAGAGGTGGCAGTGTTTCTAATGTTTGTATTTCCATCACATTGACCAAGTATGCGATCTTGGCTTGACTGGTAGCACATCCTCAACAAATGTCTTTGTGGCACATGTAGAAGGCAGTACAAAATAAATAGGCAGACATTCACACGGGGAGCTAACTTCTAATAATGCTTTTTTTTGGAAACCATGGTGTGCTTATTCCAATTTGTCTAACAAGCATTAACCTGTTTGGCTGTGAACCAACAAGACGTTGAACTAATAAAAGCTTCACATCTTGTTGCTCTCAAATATACATGTATTGGCAAGCTATCTGTGACACTGTCAAACAAAGAATCAGAATATCTGTGCATGCCTTAAGATATATTGCTTCGTTTACATATCTCGTGGCTGTGACTCGTCAACCGAGTGAACAAATGCACCCTAGTTTTCTAAATTTAAAGCATTTTTTGAAGGTAGCACAGTCTACATTTATTTGTCTATAGTTTTGTCCAGCCGTTTGCGTCAGGTACAAAGAAATATACTGAAGATTATCATGTAGCCTCTGCAAATGGCTGCTTTCAAGCAGGCTTTGCATGCTTGGCTTGTGCCTACAGGTATTGCACAATTCAAGACGCAGCAGCGTATGATAGAACAGTAGAATCGAGAGCAACTATGTGCACGAGCTAAATAAGTATTTTAACATGAGCGGACAGTATGTGTTATTTGCCACACGCTTGACCTCATTTAGAATGCCCATTGGTGACTGTACTCATAGAAATGCAACTCAGCTGTGTATAGGAAACAAGTTAACTGAACCTAAGGGTATCTTTAACTGCTACAAATATGCCTTGTTGAGGTGCTGCACATTTTCTTCCAGAATATTGCTGTCCGAGACATCATGTGAAGAGCGTCTACCACATCAGCATTTATATGGCTTGCCAAGTAACGTTTGGCCGAACCTTCCTTTTTTTCACATTTCGTTTTGCAGTAGACATCCTAAAATGTAAGCGCTGCTTCAGTGTGTGTGACTCATTGTTATGAATTGATTCTGGCATGTTTAACCTCACACTTCTATTTTTTTTCTTGCAGCAATGAGATGCTTCACATATGCCTGCGGTGACGTTCTGCTGCGCTAGCCTGATGGAAACACCAGCTGCGAAACTTGAGTTCTTCAGAATTGGAGAAGTTGCCCTTCTCTCACCAATGATGACACAGACTGCCCTATGCTAGAAATTCAAGATTTTTTTTCCACGGATGACGCAGAAAACCTTTGATGTATATGGTGTTTGTTTAGTGCTAGCTGTGGTGTGGCGAAGTCTACTTTTACGTGTGGTCACACGTCGCCTCATAAAAAGAACAATAAAGCATTTATTTTCCTTTCAATATTGTCCACTTTTTGTGTTAGAAGCACCCAAGCAGTGCTCTTCCAAGGAGCTCTCGCCATGTGTTAAGCGTGTGACAAGCATACTCGAGATAAATACTCATTTCCCCAAGGAGTAACTGGAAGCATGTGCAGTTGGTTTTCAGAGAGTAACTGCAAACACGTGGGAGGAACGGTAAAGAGTAACTGTTGCTCTTAGAAGAGTAACTGGTGGGAGTAAGGGTTGGTCGGCAGGGAGCAACTGGTGGGAGTAACTGTTGGTCTGCAGGGAGGAACTGGAGGGAGTAACTGTTCATCCCCCGAAGGAGGAACTGAAAGGAGAGCAACGGTTCCTCCCTCTGCAGTTACTCCTTTTAGGAGAGTAATGGGAGTGGCAATGCAATTGCTCCCTGAAAGGAGCAACCCCTATACCCCTGTTGCTCCGTTTTGGCTTAGAGTGTAGATGCAATAAAACACGATACGTAACAAATGAAATCATATAAAACAACTCAACGGGCGCTGCTTAGCACCAAGTTGGTCGAAAAATGAGTTGTATCCTTTCGTGTTCCACCTTGACGAAAGGGCACGACCAATGCCGCAGAAACTCTTGCTCCCCGAGGAAGAAAAGCTCCTCGGAGAGTAACGCGAGGATCTCTCGTCTCATTCTCTCCAGTATCGACCACAAAGCACGCCGGCGGCAATTGGCAGCTACGGCCTCACATCAGTTTCTCCAAAGGCTGAACAGCCCCGCAACTATTAACAGAGCGGAGAAGTGGCTACGCGGAAATCGGCCGTTGGACACGAAAGTTCGCACACCCTGTCCCCGAAAACCAGCATTAACCACACGCCCAAAAATTGGCAGCATATCCACGGAGTGAATGATGGAGAGTGGGGCGAAGAATTCGTCTGTCCATTCGTTCTTGCTTCCGTCCGTCCATGCGTCCGTCAGTGTGACTGTCCATGCGTCCATCAGCCCGTCCGTGCGTGCATCTGTTCGTGCGTCCGTCCCTGCGTTCGTCCATGCAGCCGCCCCTGCGTCCATTCATGCGTCCATCCATGCATCTGTCTATGTGTCCATTCGTCCATCTATTCAACACTCCAAGTACCACCATCTCGCATCTTTCCATCATATATTCCCCATATAGAAGCACCGCCATCCAGCGGACATTCCAAGGACTAAACTAGAGGTGGCACACGCACACTTTTTTACGGCTTGCGCTTCGGGTCCACTTCCCACCTTTAACCACCTCGAGTTCACGGTATATACTAGTTCACTGTATTCATGGCACTGCGGCCGAACGCTCGCTAAACCTTTCGAAAACCAAGGAGGTTACGCCCAGCGAGTATGACGTAGCAAACTTTTTCAGTCAGATAGTACTCAATGTACATGCCAATGGCTGCTAATGAAAAATGAGGGGTGGAGAATTCGGCTTTTACTTTCTTACGGCTTGCGCTTCGTATCTACTTCCCATTTTTAAACACCTCGAGTTCATTTATGGTATATAAAAGTTCATTGTATTCATGGCACTGCGGCACAACGCTCGCTAAACCTTTCTAAAGCTAAGGAGGTTACACCCAGCGAGTATAACGTAGCAACCCTTTCTTGTCAGATAGTGCTCAATGAACATGCCAATGGCTGCTAATGGTGATCGCAGCCTGCGCGTTAACTAAAAGTCGAATGCTCCTGTCTCTCATTCTCCATTAGCAGCCATTGACATGTACATTGAGCACTATTTTTCATTGTTCAACAACGCACAGAAGAAGTCTCTCACCGGCACTACCTTGGAGGGCAAAATGTTATACTTGTTACAGACTACGAGAGACAAACGGGTGCCGTTATAAGGAGCTTCGCCCCTAAAAGGCGGGAAACCACATATTCAAACGTCGCATGTCTATTGGTCTCTACCATGACGCAGTTAGGGCAAGCGGAAGTGCCTTTGAAGGTGCCCCTTGGTTTTTTACGGTTTTGTCCGCCAATGTGCTTTGGTGGACCACAAGAGCTTTTAAAATTAGCCCGCTGATTTTTGACCGTTTCTTTTTTTACCTTGCAAACATATAATAAAACAAATGTTATTTGAAGCTACATGAAAATTATGAAGCATTCTTTTGTGCTTTACGCACGTTTCTTTTATGTGAAAAACGAAAGAGAGACTGTCCTTACGCTTGAAAATATATTGAAAACGTGCATTCAGTTTGCACGTTAGGAGCTGGTAAATAAGGTGACCGGAAGTATTTTTGCGTACAATGCTTGTGACCTTGAAACCGTCTATAGGCGGTTTCAGGTCACAAGTGTTGTACGCCCCAAGCATTGAAGGATATCCACGGAATGAATGATGGAGAGTGGGGCGAAGCATCGGTCCGTGTATACGTTCTTGCTTCCATGCGTCCGTCTATGTGACTGTCCATGCGTCCATCCGCCCATCCATGCGTGCGTCCGTTCGTGCGTCCATCCCTGCGTTCGTCTATGCATCTGCCCATGCGCCCATCCATGCATTCATCCGTCCGCACTGAAGCCATCCGTGCGTACGTCCATGCATCTGCCTGTGTTTCCATTCGTCCATCTAGTCAACACCCCAAGTACCACAATCTCGAATCTTTTCAACATATATGCGTCCGTCTGTGTGACCGTCCATGCGTCCATTGGCCCGTCCGTGCCTGTGCCTGTTCGTGCGTCCGCACGTGCTTCCGTGCATCCGCCCCTGCGTCCCTCCATGCGTCTATGCAACCGTGCAGCCATCCATGCGTCCATCCATGCATCTGTCTGTGTGTCCGTTCGTCCATCTAGTCAACACTCCAAGTACCAGCATCTCGCGTCTTTTGATCATATATTCCGCATATAGAAGCACCGCCATCCAGCGGACATTCCAAGGACTAAACGAGAGGTGGCACACGCACACTTTCTTAAGGCTTGCGCTTTTTGTCTACTTCCCAACTTTAACCACCTGGAGTTCGTGGTATATACTAGTTCACTGTATTCATGACACTGTTGCCTAACGCTCGCTAAGCCTTTCTAAAACCAAGGAGGTTACGCCCAGCGAGTATAACCTAGCAACCCTTTCTTGTCAGATAGTGCTAAATGTACTTGCCAATGGCTGCTAATTGGGAATCAGATACAGGAGAATTCAGCTTTTAGTTAACGCGCACGCTGCAAATTCCTTATTGTTCAACAACACACAGGAGAAATCTGACACTGGCACCACCTTGCAGGTTAAAGCGTCAGACTGGTTAGGCACTACGACTACGACGAGGGACAAACGGGTGCCGCTTTAAGAAGCTTCGCCCCTAAAAAGTTCCGGTCACCTCATTTATCAGATGCCAACTTCGAAACTGATACACGTTGTCAAGTTTGTTTTTTTTCCAAGGGTAATGAAATCCTTTTTTTAATTTTTCAGGTGAAAGCAACCTGCGTAAAGTTCAAAGGAATATCTTGTTATTTTATGTGTTTCAAAAACATTTCATTGAATATATTTTGCCCAAAGGGGGAAGAAAGGTGTAGAAATTATTCGGGCTATTGTCTAAAGCTTTTCTTGGGCACCAGTGCTATTAAGGCACATCGGTGGACGAAGTGAAATGTCATGAAGGGTTTGTGTTTGTAAACAGTGAAAGGGTCAATCTAAAGCTGAAAACTGAAAACAGTTTTTATTTTCTTCTGCGGTTTCGTAATTCAGGCACTAAAGGGTTATAAAACTCCATAATATTTTGTTCTTCTTTTCCGTCCCACACATTCCTTCTTTATCGAACCTGTCTCACTTTATTATACGTCAGAATATTGCTACATGCATGTAGCAATACATCCATGGCTACATGCTTGTAAAAAATTTATCTATTTTGTCGAAGAAGAAAAGGACCGCCGTTGTGAATGACGGGAGCATTATGTGCGAAATTGTACCTTGTTAACATGGTTTCTTTTCACATTTCGAATCGCAAACTCGTAATTGAAAAATTCAGGCTCTTGAATGTGAACATTATTACTGATGAAAAAGAATTTGTATCAGCGTCGGAAATTCCTTCGAGAGTAACATTTTGCGCTTGTTGAACATATATACGCAAATAACACAGATTGTTGCTCACACTTACGTTGCATAAAATATATCCATTCACGCAATATTCTTGCGCCTTTGCTCTTCTTCTGTTTTCGTGTGAGCATAAATGACGTGAACGCTTGCTTTCAATCGTCAGCTTATGCCGAAAAGAACATTTCTTTGTAAAACGTAAGGAAACCAGCACCGATAATAAAATCAAACCATAAGGCAGACTGTATGAAGAATCTCTGAAATAAAATTATAAGTGTATTGTTCTTACGACGTTTCATATATTTGGTGTCCCGCACATATCAAGGCCATCTGTATATGTACGCAATCAATTGTTATTTTTATAGATTTAATTTCCAGCTTACATAATAAATCTGAATGAAACAAAGGTGTGTCTTTGCATCAGAATAGAGTAACCGAAGTGTTCCACACTAAAAACAAGCAAAACTTGAAAATAACATTCTAGGTTTATCGAAAGTTTATTTAAACATGAAGTAGCTAATTACCGAAGCTCAAAACCAAAGAAAGTGCATGAGCAATATATATTTCTGCAAATAACCAAGATCGAAGTATATACTTGAACAGACATAATTGTACCTAAGGTGAGAGTACCAGCAAATTCAAGCAAACAGAACACATACGCTCCTTTTTGTGTGTGTCTGTGGGTCAGTCCTCAGCTGCCATCCCCATCCTGCCCAAGCCGTCACCTTAGGAACAGAGGTTCAATCGCCTTGCACAAACTGAAAGTAATGAACCACTGAAAAGGTGATAGAAATCATCTAAGACATATCCTGACACGGAAGCACCCATACATGCGTGAGCGGAACCTGAATATACCGTGTAGCTCTGTTCAGATTTGTCACGGAAGAACACCTTGGCGGAATCAGAAAGGCATACGCTAATTATGTGAAATTAAAACTGGCTAACACATCAGAAGTTTCCGAGAGGGAGCACGCGGACTTGGCCTGAAGTGGAGAAGGGTGCCCCTACCATTCCTGCAAACCTGTGCAGTAATGTGAATTAAAAATGCAGAGTCATCGACCCACACCGTGGGAGAGCTTTTAGAAAGGCTATGTGCGGCGGGGTTTTGCGGGACTGTTGATGCGTGATAAGAAGGTGAGGGCGTAGGATTGTCACGGTCTAGTAGGGGTGGAGACAGACGCAGTCGCACGCCCCTCGAAGTACTCCATCTAGACGTTTCAAACAAACTCTTTGAACGTTGAAGCAGCCGTCCAGATTCGCACACTTGACTACGTGTACGCATGGCCCGCGCGTCACGAGGCGCGTCACTTGCTAAGCAAGTATCGTCGTTCCGGCACGGAATGAAGTGACGAAGAGGACAACGATGTCGAAGGGGGTCTCTAACCTACCATGGAATTCAGGGGTAGTTTCTTTCCACAGCATGATCAGTGAAAAATGATAATTTCACAGCAGCGGTGGTCTCAAGTAGCACATATAGGCTATCAAGGAGCGTAAGCCATGGTTAAGTATATAGAGTTGGCTTTATTGGCGTCCGGGTGTCCCTTACTTTCTTCTAACCACTGGTGCAGCATTCACACGACCTTCATAGATCTTAAACTTTCTCAATTCTTGGAGCACCTTTGTCTTGATCTGCATGCGGGACTTACTCCTCCTATCAGATTCGGGGCGTAGCTGCGCCAACTCGCGTTTTCACTGGAGCTGTAGTTGCTTTCATTAGAACGTCCCACGCACCAGCACGAATTGCGAGGCTTGTGTGCGACTTAAAACCTTTGGCCACAACAATTACAGCTCTTACAATGCGCAAAAGAGGTTTAAAATTTCCTCGCACAAGGCACGTCAGAAAAATGAAACGAAACACGTTTGTGTATGAAACTGGAGTCAATTCAGAACCTCGTGTTTCTCGCCTGGCTCGCTCCTCCAAGCTGTACGCCTGTTAGTAGACCTCAGAAAGTCACTGTTTTGAGCTGGCTTCTTCGATGTAACCATGTTTTGACTTACGCTATCGAATGGTTAGTGACGCATGGCAGGTGTCTTGGGCAACCACTATAGTCGTCAATCAAGTACCCCGCAGAGAACCGGAAATGTCTAAAAGGGGACCACAGAGAGATCGCAGAAATAAGGCTTGCTAGGGACCATGCTGACATTAGTGATGATTTGCACGCGGTACAGTCACCTCAGTTCTTCCGAACCTGAAAGCGTAATCGTCAGCGTTATACCTTAATGAGCGCCAACAGCGTGCGCTGTTGTGAAAGATAAAAAAATGGTGTGAAGATGAAATTACGCTCCTGCAGCGATCAAGCGTGGCAAAGCGTTGCGTTTGCGTAACGCGTACTGCCAGCGTGAAAGTGGGCAGAGTGGAGTTTTTTTTTTTTTTCGCAGCACTATCGACTCAACCAGCATTTCAGACGTTCTAAAGCTTAGTCACCGAGCTCTATCGAAGTGGCCACATACTAAATATTAGTCGATCAACAGAACTTTTCGAAATACAGCCATCATATTGTGACGTGCACTTGAACGCATGGGTGTTCGTATGGTAATACTGTGTCGAACGGAGTGTACATTGTTTCATTATAAACAAACTAGATGCATAAATGGCCTGATAGTTTGAACGTATTTATGAGGCGCAAGGAGGTTGTGCCCACTAAAAGTAAACGTCTTCTTGTAAACAATTGCTGTGGTGGTTGCGTATAACAATGCGTTCATTCACTGCAACATTGTCTACTGTGGTTTAGATAGTACACGCGCAGATACCCCCACGTTGATGATACTTTAGTAGAGATTGAGAAAAACATGTTCTTAAACGATTAGTGTAGATGTCACCTAGCGGTGAACCCAGCTTGCTCCTGCACAAGAATCTGACTAAAAATAAAGCAATATGCGCATTTCGCAACAAATTGTTAACATATGAAAAAGTCAACCCGACATTAAAAAGAAGTGCACTGTTTTTACAGGTTACTACGGTGCTACGGCACTGCCGGGCCTTTCAATATAGGAAGAAGATAAACCACACCTATGCCGAATGTTCTGCTTCTGAACTGATTTGTAACAGTTGCCTGACATGTATTCTGCCGGTTCCCGGTGTCACTTACAGCTCATATGCGAGAGCACCTCCAAGTCGGGGTGGCAACATACTCAGGAAACGAGGGGAACGTACTATGAAGGCTAGGTTTAGAATACGACAGTGTAAATCAGTTCGGGAGGTTACTCCAGAGTGTTTTAAAGCAAAAAATGGAATGTAGCATAGAAGTTGCTCTACCGTGGAGAGCCGTGCTTAATCTTTTGAGCGCTGGAGTTGGGTGGATAGCTAAGACAGTGACGCGATGTAGGAAGAATGGTATTTGTCACTGAGGAGACATCCCGGTACAGACAGGTTAAAACATTATAAGGGCTAGATGAGATTGTTTCACAGCGTGACACGCTTGAAGTTTCATTTTGGAGACTCGAAATTTCATTGGTAAGTACCTCGCGTAGTTTTTCTGCTTCACAGTAAAAATAATGACACCTATGTCTAAAGGCAAGGCGCGATACGTTTTAAAACACCAATGTATGCAGCACAGTTTGGTATGCCCACCGCTACTCAGCATGGACGCAAAAGAAGATGAGAAGCCTAGATTGCCCTGGAGTTGCAATAAAAAAGAGATAGTGGAGCTGCTGGGCAGCTGTGTAGTCCTAGCTGTTTCTCTCTAGCCTCTGCCAATTTGCCTTTTCCATTTTGTCTATTTCTTCCATATCCCTTTTTCATCTGTGTTTATATCTCTTTTTATTTCTCAGCCTTTCTACCTTTCTTTTTCTAGTTTTCATTTCTTTCTATCTCTCTGCATTCCTCGCTTCTCATTTCTTTCCATCTCTTTTTCGCGCCCTAATTATTTTTCTCTTTGATTCTGTCTCTCTCTTTTTTCTCTATGGTTTTCAGTCACTCTAGTTCTATTTTGATAAACTACGCTATAGTCTCCCTTTTCTATTTTCTCCCCTCCCCCTCTCTTCCTTTTCCCACCCGCTTGCTATGCTATACTAGAGACTAAGCTATGACGCTATGCACTGCTAGCGTGCCCGGGTAGCCCAGCGCTAAGGACGCTTACCTCCGGGTATTGATTAAGCCAGCCCGAACCTCACCTCGCTGATAAATGTTCCCCCCTCCAAATTTTTCTATTTATTTACCTCTTTCTCTTTCATGCTCGGTCTCTTTACTCGTTATCTCATCCATCAGATTTATCGCATCTCACGCTGGAAAATTGGCGTACGCGTTCTAGTAGCGAAACAATAGATGATTCAGAGGACGAAGACAGCGTGCGCCACGAGGCACTTCTAGGCGGGTTTCTATAGGCGATAGCCTAATTACGGCGAGCTAAACAGTTTCACTTTTTTATATGCGCAAAAAATGCACATGCGAGAAGCTTGAGTACAACCATTCCTTTGCTCAGCTATTCGCATTGAGATAAACTTAACAGTACGTACGCTTGACTGCATTGTTATTTTGCGGGTGAATTCACTGTGCGTCTTTCAACCCGTAATAACTTCCCACGTGCTTGCTCAGTCAATACTTAAACACATGGACACAACAAAATGTTGAATTCACTCAAAATGCACGACAACTTCATCATAACTCAGTCTTCCGGAACAACATACCAACACTTCATTCCAGGCGTCTCAAACTCGCCTCAATCAGCGGGCCGCAATCGCAAAACTTGGTCCCGCTCATGGCCGGGACAGCGAAGGCAAAAGCGGTGAAGAAGAGGGGAGGGGAAAGGAAGTACTGAGAATTGAAGTAGATTGTTGTAAATATAAGCAAGGTGGCCTTTTTCGTATCTCATACTGTAGTGAAAGCTGACTAATTTGAATTTCACCAGACCGGAAAAACGGTCATAATAGTAAGAAAATATAAATAAATACCTAATACACGAAATGCACTTGAATATGGGAGGGAAAACGCAAATGCAGCAATTTTTTAGCATAAAAACCACGCGAAGTTCCCAACTCGGCCACAACTGGTTGCGGACAAATATGGCGTAAGTCACGATAGTTTGGTTTAAACAATGAATATATGGTCTTCGCAAGGGGGAGGGGGTGGTGGTGCAAAAGGAGCTTTTGACTGGCCTCAACATCAACTGCCACTTGCTCCCTACTCACGGTACACAAGCACTGCCTGCTTTCCCCTCCGCCATGCAACGCGGGTTCGCACCTACCCAGGATAAAGTTCCGCCGGTGGCCATGAACGCACCTGCTAGCGGGAAACAGAGATATATATAATGAAATGATCAAATTTATGAAATAACTAGGGTCGGAATAATAAGATTTCACTTCATGTGAATCATATCGGACAGGTATCTGGCGTCAGGAATTCAACAGCACATCTACACCGCCAATCTATAGAATTACTGAAATATAGTCGCCAATTTTAAAATACCTTTTTGAATGCGAAGCGTTTCTTAAGCCCCTGACACACGGGCACCCTGAAGTCCTTTAGGCAAGGGGCATCTTTCGGAAAGGCGTTCGGGCGCAGTGACACACGACAAAGCAGTAACTCCTTTCCAGCAAAGATCCTTTTCGCAAAAGCAGATCCCGCATCTACTTTTCTGGCAGGAAGGGAGTACTCTCGCATACAGTGTGCATACTTTATCTATAGAAGAAAACGTGTCGCAACACTTCGGTGCCCTGTCAGAATTTTTTTGCGCTGAGACAATGTTTTCATTTTCAGCAGCAGTGCGATTTGTTGAAAAGTGAAGGCCTATAGTCTGTCCATACTCTCAAACGCCTGCATTACGCCACTAGCGCGATCATGTTAGGGTTGGCAGCGGCAATTGCTGTGTCGGGGACGTAGTATCTTGTAACGATGGAGTCGGCTCAGTCGGTGAAGAAAAAACCGCGCGTCCAGTGGACCTAATAGGAGACCTGGGCGCTCATAAAGCTATGGGAGGACCATTTGGACGCCTTGCGAGGGCAAAACCACAACGGTGGAGTGTACCAGGCGATCGCCGAGAGCCTCACCGACGCCGGTATTCCCCGTACACGGGCGCAAATTCACAGCTAAATTGCCTTCACAGCGTTTAGCTCATTTTCGATTGAGCCGAGGGCGACAAGAGTCAGGCCCACCTCAACTGTTGCTTTATCTCTGTCTCTGCACTGAGACATTGCAGGACCACGATGAAACGCGGGACGCCGTCACTGACCCAGCTGGATGCAGCCGTGTTAAAAGCCCGACAAAAACAAAAACAGCAAAACACGAACTGTTCATATCGAACTTAAGTTGCTGCTAAAAACTAAAAAAAGCGAAAGAAAATTACAGGTATGCGCATTATAAGCCACCAGACAATAAAAAAACGGTTTTATGCTCCGGCGTCTCTGAATGTGATGTACATGCGCAGATTCTTTTTAATATTTCCAATCTTGCTGCTTCCACAAACAGCGCCACTTTTTCTGCAGCGTTCTTCTGAGGCACCGCCTAAAGCAGTAGTCCGGTGCCGTGTGTCATCAGCGCCATTCCTTTCTGCAAATGGTCCGCTTAGGCGACAAAAGGGTTTACTTCAAAGTACTTTACTTTTGCCCGTGTGTCACGGGTATTAGCGAACTTCGGTGAACTTGAGCGTACATATCTATCTATCTATCTATCTATCTATCTATCTATCTATCTATCTATCTATCTATCTATCTATCTATCTATCTAGCCGCCCACTACTTTTATCTCTCCTGACCGTTTCGATAAATGTATCACTACCAAATTTGGTATGGCATAATATGACTGTATGACGAGCATAAGTGACTAGTCATAACATGAAAATCATGATATGTATGTCAGGAATGTCATGATTTACATTTCATAGTATTGCCACTCTTGCGGTGGTTTCGTTCACATGACATGTTGCAAAACTGGTATGGTATGACATGACTGCATGGTCAACACAAGCGAGAGACCCTAACATGAAAATCATAACATGCGTGTGATATAACAGCATGACTACATGCCACACTCATGATGCTCTCGCCGTGCCTTCGCTGGCTTTGCATATAACAAATTTGATATTATGGGACGTAAATGGATGACGAAGGTATGTAATTGATGAAACATGATAATCATGACATGCGTGTCATGTACAAACATGACTACATGCACGCTCATAATACGCTCGCAGCCGTTTCGGTAGCTTCACATATACCAAATTTAGTATTACGTGACGTGAATGGAGGACGAAGGTATGTGACTGTTGCGAACCAGTTAATCATGAGATGCGTGTCATGTAACAAGATGACTACATGCCACGCTCATGATGTACTCACGGCTGTTTCGCTAGGTTCACATGTACCGAATTTGGTAATACATGACGCGAACAGACGACATAAGTAAATCACACATCCAAACTTGATTATCAAGACATGTGTGTCATGTAACAACATGACTATATGCCACGATTGACTAACATGACTACATAACAACATGACTACATGTCATGATTATCATGTTTGGATGTGTCAGTTACCTATGTCGTCCATTCGCGCCTCGAAATACCGAGTTTGGTGCATGTGAAGCTAGCCAAGCGGCCGCTAACGCATCATGAGGGTAGCATGTAATCATGGTAATACATGACACGCATCTGATATTTATCATGTTTGCACCAGTATCATACCTTCGTCATCCATTCACGTCTCGTAATACCAACTATGACATATGCGAAGCTAGCGAAACGGCCGCGAGCGCATCATGAGTGTGGCATGTAGTCATGCTTTTACATGACACGCACGTCGTCATTATCATGTTTCCTCCAGTCATATACCTTCGTCATGCATTCACGTACTGTAATACCAAGTTTGATATATGTGAAGCCAGCGAAACGGCAGCAAGCGCATTATGAGCATGGCATATAGTCATGTTGTTACATGACACGCATGTCATGATTTTTATGTTAGGGTCTGTCACTTGTGTTCGCCATGCAGTCATGTCATGCCATACAAGTTTTGCAACACGCCATGTAAACAAAACTACCGCAAGAGCTGCGGGACCATGAAATGTAAGTCATCACATTCATGACATATATCATGATTTTCATGTTATGACTAGTCGAATATGTTCTTCATACAGTCATGTTATGCCATACCAAGTTTGGTATCGATATCATTATTCAAACGGTTAGAATAGTTAAATGTTGTAAGCGGATAGATAGATAGATAGATAGATAGATAGATAGATAGATAAATAGATAGATAGATAGATAGATAGATAGATAGATAGATAGATAGATAGATAGATAGATAGATAGATAGATAGATAGATAGATAGATAGATAGATAGATAGATAGATAGATAGATAGATAGATAGATAGATAGATAGATAGATAGATAGATAGATAGATAGACTTTCTTGGTCCATCAAATTTTGCTTCTATAGATCGACCACACCCTCGATAGCGTCAATATTTGGCTATTTCGTGGAAGACTTGGTTCACAGGTGCGTCTCCAAATGCTTTAAAGCGCAATACATTACTTAAACCAGTGCCTTTTCTTGCCCCGCCGCGGTGGTCTAGTGGCTAAGGTACTCGGCTGCTGACCCGCAGGGCGCGGGCTTGAATCCCGGCTGCGGCGGCTGCATTTCCGATGGAGCCGGAAATGTTGTAGACCCGTGTGCTCAGATTTGGGTGCACGTTAAAGAACCCCAGGTGGTCTAAATTTTTGGAGCCCTCCACTACGGCGTCTCTCATAATCATATAGTGGTTTTGGGACGTTAAACCCCACATATCAATCAAGTGCCTTTTCTTACCCAAAAGGCAGAATAAAGCTGTTGCGCACGTAAAATGCGCCGCGAACGCTTTATCTTTTAACGGGAGACGATTGTGGCAATGAATTCAATAGATTCGTTCGGGCAAAATCAGTGACTTCACGGTGACATGGAGCAGCCTGATTACACGTATGGTATAAGAACTATGGTGCACGTGCAGGTGGAGGTCCGCAGTGGTGCACACTACCGGGGGTTGCCGCCTAAGCACATTCAAGAGAGAGGACAGGGATCTGTGTGGGCGTGATGAAGACCAGCTAAAGCACCACGCGGTGGGGCTGGCACCAATACATCTGAAGAGAGAAGCGCCGAAAGTAAAAGTGTCGGCAGCAACAACCTTAAATGATGAGCCTCTATGAGCTCCGCGAATACCAGCCCCATTCCCGCGCCAAGAGCACAGCATGAGGCAGGACCCACCAACGCTGGAGTCCAGAAAGATCTTGACCAGTGTACTGTCAATGCTGGGCTCCCGGCAAATACAGTTAGCACATCTACCCGGCATCGTAGGGTGCTAGACCGTTTCTGTATAGCCTCAACCCACTTAAAGGAGAGGACATGATGTGATGTCAGCAAATACCACGAGTGCATGCGTCTGAGTGACTTGACGCTACACTACAGTTGCCTACTTAAGTGATTAACGCTATAAACATTTGCTCATTCCTGTCTCGCACCTGTTACTTCAGAAATATTTTGTAGGAACGTCATGATTTCAATTTCATAAAGAGGTCGTGGTAGCTAGTATGCCCGCCATGAACACAAACGTCAATAAAAGTGTGATTCTTAACAAAACGAAAAATCAAAAAAGAAGCCATGTACCACGTGTGTTCAAATGGTTTTCAGTGCTCCTGAGGTACACTTGCTTTATATCCCTCAAGAAAAATAAAAGCCTGTCGCTCCATGCATCTAGATACAGAACTGGAAAACAACGGCAAAGCTGCCTATATCATAATGCTTGGTTTTGGCGGCATACAACAATGCATGTAGATGTAAAACAATGTGATAAATAAAAGCAGTTGCATAATAACATTGTCAAAGAAAAAGAAAATTTGACAAAGGTCGAGCCTTCCTACGGCGACTTGAACTCGTATACTACAAGCAGAATGGCTGGAGAAGATATACTATACCCAAGGCATACGCAAGGAATAAGAGGCCTAGTCAACGTCGCGCACATTCCTCTCCCCACCCTAAACAAGAGTACTAGGATGAAGTTCGGGGCCGCGCATTATTCATAGAGGTTTTCTCTTCGTTCGCCGGAATAACAGGCGCCAAAGAACTGTGCCTGTCATCGAGAGTGCGATTTTTCATTTTCTAGATTTTTTTTTTCATAGATAGATAGATAGATAGATAGATAGATAGATAGATAGATAGATAGATAGATAGATAGATAGATAGATAGATAGATAGATAGATAGATAGATAGATAGATAGATAGATAGATAGATAGATAGATAGATAGATAGATAGATAGATAGATAGATAGATAGATAGATAGATAGATAGATAGATAGATAGATAGATAGATAGATAGATAGATAGATAGATAGATAGATAGATAGATAGATAGATACGCTCAATGTCACCGAAGTTTGCTAAGAAATGCTTCACATTTAAAAATGTATAATGAACGTAGACTTTTTTCCTGGCCTCCAAGGGCTGCAGTCCGAAGCTCAGTCTTTTTCTTTGGTGGCAGAAAAAATTTTTTGATGACGATAATTTTACACACAGTGAAAATTCAGGTAACCACTAATGCGCGTGCGATAACCCTGTGCACTATGGGCAACAAGTTCTCAGACATCACCTGCCAACAGAACCACCATGACACACAGCCCATATATTGCAAGCAGTGAAGGTTACCCAAGTAGGTTTAGCCTATGCGAAATTAAACATCTTTGAGGTCGCCTTCATGTAAATTCTGCGATTATATGCCAACAGAGCGATCTCCATATCTCTTTCAGGGCTGGGCGATTGAGAAAGAATACTCTGGGCGTGTGGCTCCTGGTCGTGAAGGGGAGGACGTTCGTCCCTACATGCATTGGATAGTGATTGAGTCTCCGGCTCTTGGTGGCCGTGACGGAGCGCTGATTACCATGGCCTGAAAACATTAATTTCTCGTTGCCGCGCCGTGGTGCTCTAGTGGCTAAGGTACTCGGCTGCTGACCCACAGGTCGCGGGTTCGCATCCCGGCTGCGGCGGCTGCATTTCCGATGGAGGCGGAAATGTTGTAGGCCCGTGTGCTCAGTTTTGGAAGCACGTTAAAGAACCCCAGGTGGTCGAAAATTTCCGGAGTCCTCCACTACGGCGTCTCTCATAAACATATGATGGTTTTGGGACGTTAAACCCCACAATTTAATCAATCAATTAATTTCTCGTTCCGTGCTGCACGAAATGGTTGGAGGTGGCAGCTATGTCTTTTGAATCATTGCAGTGCTTTGCTGGAGGCTGCGTTAACCACAGGCTGTTGGATGCAGTCACTGTGCGTTACAATTTCGCTCCCCCCTGCTTGTTCGGAGCCAGCATCCACGCTCACCGAGTATTGCGTTTCAGACATCGAGCACTGTGAAACAAACAGAAGCATAACCAAAAAAAAATTGGGAGACCCTTAAGCTTCGCCTTTTGGTGTGGAACGCGATAGCGGTACTCTGTTCCTTGTGTGTACTTCGAACACTCAGTGTAGGAAATATTTATCAACTTGCTATGCATCCATTACGGGACCTTGAGGGTGCAGTAACATTTTTGCCTTTTGTATATAGTAGGTGAGTGGCTTTACACTATGAAGCCATTATAATATTCTCATGTTCTGACGCCCTATGGCAATGCAGCTTGTACCACGCATTCTTATTGCAATATTTTTTGTTGTATACAATGATTGGTATGTGGGGTTTACCGTCCCAAAACCACCATAAGATTATGAGAGACGCCGGATAGGCGGGTTGCAGAAACTTCGACCACCTGAGGCTCTTTAACCTGCACCCAAATCTGAGCACACGGGCCTACAACATTTCCGCCTCCATTGGAAATTCAGCCGCTGCAGCCAGGATTTCATCCCGCGACCCGCGAGTCAGCAGCCGAGTACTATAACCACGAGACCACCGCAGCGGGGCATGTTGTGTACAAAGACCCAAGTGTTTGTAAAGCATGAAAGTTACTTTCCAAGAAGAGGAATATATTTTCACTGTTTTCACAAGCACAGGTGTGGCTGTGTGGTAGAGCACCCGCTTGCCACGCAGTTATTTGCATCTTTCTCAACATTTCGGTCACGCAAGGCTGGTAAGTTTTCGCTCAAAACCAATGACGACGCCGGTATTTCTGCAAAAGGGGCTATTTAACGCTATGGTGGTAAAAAATAAAACTATGCGCGACAAATGCAACTCGTAACAACTCAGATTTATCGCAAAAGCATGCATGTCATACCACTTACACGTGAACTAAAACTATCGGTATAGGATCTGCTTATGCGTGAAGACAAAACGTAATAATATTTCATACCGAATCAAAGTGTTGCGGTTTCGGCTAGTTCGTATGAAATGATGATAGGTATAGCGCGCAAACACAACGACGACTAAGGGAGGTGGCATCTATTTATTACGTTTTGTTTCCTTTTTCCTTTGTCGTCATTATGTTCTCGCGCTAAAACTATCGCCAAATCAAACAACACACGCAGTGTGTACGTATTCAATCAAATTGTATTTGCAACCTCGTAGTTCTATCGCGAAGGAATGGCTGTCTTGCATCGTGCTGACTTGGATGGTGCGGCAGACGCTCATCTGTTGTATCAAATAGCGAAGAAAGTCGTGTTGGTGGGCTAGATGGTAAAGCCTTACTACGTGTTTCGACAGCGCAAACAAAAGGGACACAGAAAGGGCGAGACAACAATAAGCGCTAATTTTTTTCTGCTCTTGCTGTGTCCCGTGTGCTTGCGCCGACAAGTTTAAATGATGAGTCGTATAAATTGTGGAACGAATTGTCAAATGAAATGTCATAGAATTTGAGCGTCATTTTCTAGGTTTGCGTACATAACGCCAGCGAATCAGTTTGCCGCTAACTGACGTAGTGTGCCCAGAGCAGCTAAGGTTCCCTTCAAATGACAGCCACACTAGTGCACTGGCGTGGCTGCTTCCTTCGGACTGATAGATTGCTCGTAGCATTGCGTAGCCCGTGAATGTCGCACAAGTTTTAGGGGCGAAGCTCCTCTTAGTCTAACCTTGTCCTGCGTGTGTCGTAACTGAGAGAAGGAGAGACGAGAAAAAAAAGCAAGGTGGTATCTCTCGAATAGTATAATAGACGGTGCTGTCTGATAGTAGTACATACAAACAGCAGTTGAGTAAGAATATTCTAGGTGGCGTCGAACCGCTACTCTCCGCATGGTTGCTGCGTGGGTTGTTCCTGGGTGCGCGAGGAAGGAGTGCTTTCCTGAGTTTCCTAGAGAGACGCCCTGCGTGGCGAACCGTTGGTGGGGCAAGGAAAAGCAGAACGGTGGGCGCGTTGAAGACACTTCTGCTCGATTCCTTGGCCCCCGTCTCGTCGGTGTTACTCACGCGCCATCTGCATTCTCGAGCGTTATCGGACGCATAGACGTATGCACAGACGGACGGACATATGGTCAGAGGGACGCATGGATGCACGCACGTGCGGATGGACAGACAGAGAGAAATATGGACGGATGGACGGATGCGCAGACAGACAGACAGACAGACAGACAGACAGACAGACAGACAGACAGACAGACAGACAGACAGACAGACAGACAGACAGACAGACAGATAGATAGATAGATAGATAGATAGATAGATAGATAGATAGATAGATAGATAGATAGATAGATAGATAGATAGATAGATAGATAGATAGATAGATAGATAGATAGATAGATAGATAGATAGATAGATAGATAGACAGATAGATAGATAGATAGATAGATAGATAGATAGATAGATAGATAGATAGATAGATAGATAGATAGATAGATAGATAGATAGATAGATAGATAGATAGATAGATAGATAGATAGATAGATAGATAGATAGATAGATAGATAGATAGATAGATAGATACTCTCAAAGTCGCCGAAGTTCGCTATGAAATGCTTCGCATATAAAAGAGCAGGCGTAATTTAAAAGGCATGCAGAGAGCAGAGCGTAGTTTATGTCATATTAAAAGGTGAAAAAAGAAACTTGCCAGTATTGCCTATATTGTCTGTGCGTCAATGGTGAAGAATAGCTGATGACAAGATTACCACCGTCGAACGATGAGAGAGTAAAACATTGTTACCGCGCAGGGATGTCCGCAGACTTGTTTCTGAGGTGCGGGGGGGGGGGGGGGGGGGTCATTTTTTTAAATGGGAATTTTCTTGCTCTGTGTGCCATAAAACAAATATTTTGAGTGGGGGGATGCGGGCTTCACGTGCCACACCTGGCACGTGAAACCCGCATCCCAATTTTCTCACTGCACCTGTGCACAGCAGCAGCGAGAAAATACAAGCTACTACGCCTTCAACTACTGTAGAACCTCTGCTCCGGAAAAATATCGATGTGAACGCCGCATGCTCTTGCAAAAACGTCTTAAGACAGGGGTGTGTCTACACATAACGCATACATAGACAGACAGAAAACTGATATATACGGTGGCTTCTTGCACTGAGTTATTCCTATGTAATTTGGCGTGGAAAGCGTTGGTGCTGCCAATCTACGTAAAGATGAACTCTCCATTTAGAAAGTACGCCTAGCACTCGAGTAACGACGCGTTGTGTTTGCACCCGGCTTCAGACGCGATGCGGGAGTTAAGTTCTACGCCCACAACTTCAGCCAGGAAGTGAGCGTAAGAGAAGAGAACAAATTGACGAAGTGTGTGAAACCCCCGGTTATCGAAGTCAGCCAAAGAGAAACAGAGAACTAAAAAGTGAAGAGGCATGAGAAAAAACAGTGAGAAATGCGTTGACATGTGAAGAGTGCGCAACTGCCTGATTGCTCTGGCCCGCGGGAAAACCCCAGCTTGAGGTTTAATAGTGCCTAGAGTCGCAAGCGTAAACACTTGGCTAGGGAGAGAAATACTGCTGAGACAGCAAGGATATAAGTTTAGAAGCTATACAAATGTTGAGAAAAACATTTAAATATGTACAAAAAGTTGAATCTTTCAGAGCACGAGAGGAGCTTGGAAAGTAAGGCGAAGGGGAATAGATAGCAATATTAGGAGAAAGCTTTTCAAAACAGTGCTAAATTTGTTCGGGTATATCTTAATCTCTTCATTCTTATTTTGTGAGTCAATCTTTTTTTATATATACGGCACTGCGTTTTTAGATGATGATGGATCTATAGGAGGAAAAAAGTTAGGTAGATTCCGGGTACGGTTCAAACCAATGTTGTGCTAAGCACTTTGCTCGGAGACGGCTATATTTATCATGCATTATTTTAGATAAAGTGGGGCGTTACCAGCTGAGCTAGAGGGTTTTTTTTTTCATTACATATGTGCGTCTGATGGGTACCTATCTGTTCAAAGACGTGAGCAGGGTGGTAGGAATAAGAACAGCTCATGACGTAACCATCATGATATTACGCTTCTATAGCGTTCCATGTAAGTTTGCGAATGCTCAATATTAGGTTGTATATTATGCATTGATACTAGTGTATACAAGAGAAACACCATTGTGATTTAGCCAGTGAGTATTTGGGTGTTACGCAATCAAATATCCCTGACGTTTTGGTTGATATGTGAAAACGGCGATTTCACCAGCACCCCTCCGGTGCAATATTCAAGTCTGCTAGACCTTGTTAATCAGCTTTTTACAGTGTAGGGTTTCTTCGCACAAGGAATTTATTGGACAATGATTGTCGACTCTGGAGAGTGTACACTTTATCACAGCTTTCGAAGCGGAGGCTATCACGACGAAATAACCTGAGCAAACGGCAACTGACAAACGCGCTCAGCATCTGGAAAGGGTAGTACGTTTCCGCATGGTCGTGGTGCGATGATTTAATTTCATTTATATAAGTCATAGTGCTTAAATAAAGTTTGCACTGGTTAGGCAGCACGAATGTTATCAGCAGCAATTAGCAAAACATTGTGAAGATCGTTTATAACTATGTTACTGTAGCCAACAATACAGCAAACAACACATATGCGTAATGATGTTATTGATCTTAAAATGGGCTTCATTAATGAAATACGTGATCTTCTAGCTTCGGATCAACGTAAGGGTGGCCGTTAGTTCATGGCCTGCGAACAGAAGAAGTGGTCATCATCGCGAACACGGCCTCGTTTTCTTTGCCCCTTTCTTCATCATCGTCGCCTTTATTGTCTTCTTCTCTCCTAAAACATGTGAACCGACTTCTCCTGAGCGGCATGCTACAACACTGATTGGCGAGACGAGTGCATAGGGATAGGTGAGATGAAGCAAAAAAAAAAAAGATTGAAATAAAATAGGAAAAAATTAAAGACAAAAAAAGAGAGAGTAACTCTAGCGCGGAAATTTTGTTCGCTCGGTGACATTCGAACCTTTGTATTGAATATCCGAAGGCGGGCGTTTCAATCAATCGGCTGTCCACGTAAGCTGACAATAGATTGCATAGCCTAGTGTAGTGAGTGTAGCAAAAAGGTGGGGTAAAGAAATGAGAGTGAGGGGAGAAAAGCAGGAGCGGAGAGAGCGAAGCATAGCCTGAAGAAGGAGAAATAAAGAGAACAAAAGACAGAAAGGAAACGGACACAGTGCAGGTGGCATCAATTACCGTTCCACACTTAATTTTGCTACGTGAACAAAGCACGAGTAGGAGCATGAACTGGTGGGCTAGTTGGTGATAGTTGTTTATCGATTGGAGAGCGAACAAACGACGGTGTAAGCCATCGATGAATAAAGATGTCTTTCCTGTTCAACCGTGGTTTTTGTCAATGTGTTACATCGTCAAGTCTTCACTCTCCAATGCCTAGAAAACAACGAGTAACTTCTATGAAAGTCGAATTGTATACGAAGAGGCCTGAAATAGTTCAGCCTATGAAAGCTACGAAGGCGAAAGTCTGGTTGTGGGCTGAACAAAGCACTCAATTGGGACATTGGCTCACACCATCACAATGGCAACCGAAGGTGCATTCGCGCAATGTCACATCCTCATTGATCATTTATTGAAGATTTTTATGCCTTTTCATAAGGTAATATTACTGGACTGGTGTAAAAATCTATAGGGCTTCTTGTGCCATAGAGTTTCTTATAAATACACTAGAGAGAACTTTCGCGCTAGTGTTCATGGGAGCTGCTACGCACGGCGCTTTATTGACCATGGGAATTATGGGTAGTACACAGATTTGTCTTACTTTCGTACTTTTGGCTCCAGTTGATTTCGCGTGGCTTTGAGCTGCTTCATCCCAAAACAAAAATTAGCAAGTGTTCAGCAATAACACTTCACTACTGTAACCTTTGGCTTACCAATGGCTTACCATTTCAAATTGGGTGACGTAGTTAAAAAAGTTTGTCTTTTCATTCATAACAAAACCTAAACAGAGCAATAAACAAAGCCACAAGTGCGATTCGAAGCCCGAAAGTACAAAGACTAGGCAAATCTGTGTACTACCCATAATTCCCATTCTCACTGAATGATCGCAGCGCCATAGTCCGCTCCAGGTAAATTTACGAAACTCTGTGCCTTGTGCACTCTTTTAAGACAACTCGAAAAAGAAATCCGTTTTATTTTATTTTATTTTTTTGCACCGCCGTGGTGGTTTAGTGGGTGAGGTTCTCGGCTGCTGACCCGCAGGTCGCGGTATCGAATCCCGGCTGCTGCAGCTGCATTTTCGATGGAGGCAAAAATGCTGTAGGCTCATGTACTCAGATTTGGGCCCCCGTTAAAGAACCCCAGGTGGTCAAAATTTCTGGAGCCCTGTCTTTCATAATCATATGGTGGTTCTGGGACGTTAAACGCCACATATCAATCAATATCAATAATTTTTTTTCTTTTTTCAGTCGACTCTATTGCTTTTTCTGCACCACCCACCGAAAGTTTTCTACGTCTTGTTTGAATTTTCGCTTCCTATTCTGACCAAGCTACGATGTCATGTGGTGTCGTCATCACGGGACGATGCTATTTTACGTAACTGTTACATCACGCACGATCACGTCATACCAATGCCACAAATTTCGCCGATTTTCAAGGTCATGATGACGTGAAATGGCAACGTCATCACATGACAATGACTTTTTGTATCACTGCGTCGACGCAGCCAATGGGACATGCCGACACCGAAGGCTTGTATGTTTTCCCTTTGATGAGGCTTCTAAGGATTTCGTCTAATTAAATATTGTAAAGCCATGTAACAGAGAAGGGAGTAGTAATAAATGTTGTCGATGCACGTCATGAAACAAAGGCAAATATGAAGTAAGAGAAAAAAAATAGCAGCAAATCCATGGGCTGAATGATGGAGAATAGGCCGAAGCATCCATCCGTCCATTCGTTCTTGCTTCCGTCCGTTCATACGTCCGTCTGTGTAACCATTCATGCGTCCATCCGCCCATCCGTGCGTGCATCTTGCGTGCGTCCGTCCCTGCGTTCATTCATGCATCCGACCCTTCGTCCGTCCATGCGTCCATCCATCCGTGCAGCCATCCGTGCCGCCATCCGTGCCGCCATCCGTGCCGCCATCCGTGCGTCCGTCCCTGCATTTATCTGTGTGTCCGTTCGTCCTTCTAGTCAACATTCTAAGTAACACCATCTCGCATCTTTTCATGATTATGCGTCTGTCTGCGTGACCATCCATGCGTCAATCCACCCGTCCGTGCATGCGTCCAAACGTCCATCCATGCGTCCGTCCCTGTGTTCATCCGTGATTCCGCCCCTGCACCCGTCCATGCGTTCGTCCATGCCTCTTTCCGGGTGTCCATTCGACCATCTAGTCAATCATCCAACTACCAGCATCTCGCATCTTTTCATCATATATTTCGCATATAGAGCACCGTCATCCACCGGACAATATAAGGACTAAACGAGAAGTGACATACACACACTTTCTTACGGCTCGCGCTTCGGGTCTACCTCCCACCGTTAACCACCTCGAGTTCATGGTATATACTAGTTCACTGTATTCATGGCACTGCGGCTCATGGCTCGTTCAACCTTTCTAAAACCAAGGAGGTTACGCCCAGCGAGTATAACGTAGCAGCCTTTTCCTGTTAGATAGTGCTCAATGTACATGCCAATGACTGCTAATTGGGAATGAGAGACAGGAGGATTCGGCGTTTAGTTAACGCGCACGCTGCGAATTTTTTATTGTTCAACAATGCACAGGAGAAATCTCCCACCAGCACCACCTTGCGGTTCAAAACGTAAGACATGTTATGCACTGCGACAAGGGACGAATGGGTGCCGCTTTGAGGAGCTTCGCCCCTAAAAAGTAGTCGGTGTCGTTCATTGGTACCAGCTTTTTCTTATTTACATTTGATTCAAAATTAAACCAGTGTCTTCAACATTAGCAGTGCACATGAACGTACAGCAGACAGTGTTAGGCCGAATAACTAACGCTAATTGGCGAACAACCATCCCACGCGGTAGGTTGTGAGACGTGAGAACTATAGTGAATACTGTAAATGTGTCTATGAAACTTAAATGTCTTTTACGTATTGGTCATCATGACAATTACTTACTTGAATACATATTATTTGCTCTGCATTAAATATGAGATTATTGACTGATTTGTGTGGTTTAACATCCCAAAACCACCATTTGATTATGAGAGACGCCATAATGGAGGGCTCCGGAAACTCGGATCACCCACCTGGGGTTCTTTAACGTGCACCCAAATCTGGGTACACGGGTTTACAACATTTCCGCCTCCACCAGAAATACAGCCGCCACAGCCGGGATTTGATACCATGACCTGCGGGTCAGCAGCTGATAGTATGAGATGAAGGGCATTTGGAGTGTCATCCTACAAGCGGTGCTTTGCAGTATTTCTGGCTATGTAACCAGTGATAGCGGCAGGTTACTGACGTTCTGCACGCCTATAGAAGCCTATACAAGTTCATACGAAGTGACAGGTACTACCTATATTTTCGTCAACACAAGGTGACAGTACGGTTCGATTCCAAGAACAACTGACTAGAGGATCAAGGGCCAGCCCAGACAGCATCTTCCTAGCCACAACTTTCTTTGTCCAGATAATATCTTGAGAGAGGAAGTACTGGAGGCAGTATACGATGTGAACCCCGCTGGAGTGGTCTCATGAATAAGGTACTCGGCTGCTGAACCACAGGTCGCGAGATCGAATACCGACTGCGGTGGCTGCATTTTCGGTGGAGGCGGAAATGCTGTAGGCCCGTGTGCACAAACGTGGGTGCACGTGAACGAACCCCAGGTGGTAAAAAGTTTGGATACATTTACTAAGGCGTCTCTCACAATCATATGGTTAGTTTGGAATGTTAAACTTCACATATAAACAGATATAAGTATACGGTTTAACATTTAGTGCATCTTATGTGTTCCCCTCAATTACTCACTTAGTCATTATGTCATCTAATGAGACTTAGTTTAAAAAATAGCACGCTATCCACAATATCACCCAACGAACCATTGCGATTATTGCTTCTTAAACAGCCAATAAAACCTCACATCAGTGCGTGAGGTTATCATTTACTTTATTTTTCGATGTTCTTTTCGTCATAAATAATTCAAGCAAATTAAATGAACTGTTCATGTATCTACCCTGGGATAAAAAACCACATGAGTAACACCCGAGTTATCCTGTCTAAGCCACTGACATACCATACGTAGCACAATCTACAAAGATCCAACATATATACATCCATGCGGAGCTAACCGCACATTTTCATGCACTCCACACAACCGCAGAATCGGCGGGCAGTTTGCTTTAATATATCATCGACACAACGCATGTGGTGCATTTCACTGTGTCAGCTAAATGAATTATCAAACGAGTCTATCGTCGGAAATAGAAACGAGTCAGAAAATACTTTCCATTCGGAGGACTGTTTCAGCGGAATACAGTGTCCATATCCGCCCACCTCTCTTTGAATCTTCACTTGCCCGTTTTCTGTGATTGCACTCTGAACAGTGTGTTTGCTGTTCTCCAACAGAAGGATAAAGGAAACTGGAGGAAGAAGGTGGGGCTAGATGTAAAAGCGTGTAAGGCTCGGAAATATGAAAAAAAAAACAAAGCGTGTCTACTAGACCCTCACTTCTTTGACGTCCGAGTGAATGTTCATGCTACATTATATAGACTTTTGTATAGTAAAAAACAAAAAAAGATAATAAAGTTATGTGGCAATAACGTAACTATATAAACGACAGAGTTATAGCTCTAAACCAGGTCCTTGTCTCAGTCGCCATGACCCGACGTGGTAGCATAGGGATACTAATATGTCATGCTTATAAGGTCCGCAGTTTGAAGTTTCAGCCGTGGTGTGTGCAACGCGAACGGGAAAAAATGCCATAAAAACCATAATCTTAGATTAAGGCTCACGTTAAAGAAACCCACACGGTTTATAGAATTATGGAGTCCACTGCAGGGACATGCCACACCATTCTATGATTATACCACCAAAACCCCACAAGCCAACTTAAAGTCAATGAAACGCAAGTTTTGTCCACGTTACAGGAATCATATTCTCGCAACCTGTCCAATTTTTCGCTTTGAACCTTAAATGAAACTATTCTGCAAAACTCCACTCTACTGCAGCATAGACAGGTTTACGAAATAGATTGAACAGCGTGCATAACATAATAATGAATAGCAGATGTTCTTACGCCACACTGCTTTTATTTTAAACACTCGAGTTTGGTTTTTGGTCTAGCTTTGACATGAGAAGGATAATATTTAAGAAGGACGCTGTTTCAATATACAGGGAAAGACAAATGATAAATAAATCCAAGCAGCTCTAAATATCCGCTGAGCAACTTTTAGGGCCCACCAGTTGATAGAGTAAGGCTGCTGATACCATTCACTCAAGGAAACCGCCATTACCGGACTTTAGTATCTAAACTCGTCGAGCGAAACACAGAAAGTATGTTTCATACATATCATTTCGGGTGGTTTGGTCCTTATAGTATTGAGAGAAAGTCTGCGTTTATCAGGTCGGCTGTAGGAAACATTATTTAATTATTAGTTCGCTTTGACCAAAATAAAAGTGGCCCATAAAGTGATATCACCCGCACGATTCGCAAAGAAATCAACTTGCTTTCTTCGGTCACGTTGAAGGATGTAACATGTTGCGAAAACCCGCACCAGTAAAAACCTCATGTGGGAGTAATCTCGGAGCCGCGCAGAAAGTACAAAACCGAAAGGCTGTACAAATACATCCAAGTGACACAGTCGCGATAAACTATCGTTTCCCATAGCGGTAGCGACGTAATTAACGGCAAGTAAACAGTCATAAAAACAGTTTTCTGCTCTGTGCTGTGTTAACAGAGCACAGGGCTGAATACTGGGGCAAATCCAGAATCTACGGGATGTAAACCGCTTGCCCAGAAGCTAGGCATTAGATAAAGAGGCGAGAGATTAGAACTGGTAAAAGGAGTTGTATGCGACATGCAGGGTTTCGATAAGTGTATCAAGTGTGAAGGCACACCCCGAGGAGAGCGCATCTGGCATTGACAGCTGTAGTCTTAAGAGTCACTAAGCCATCGCCAAATGTCTGTCGCAGCCGACTTGTACAGAACAAGCCATTAGCTATAGCCTGACCTGGTTTGCGTTTGTGCAATTCTTGGTTCCCGTCTCCTAAGAAGGGACGACTTGTGACAGCTTGAACTATTTGTTGGTAGCTAGTTTTTTTTGCGAGAATTTCATTTTATTTAGCATAAAAAGAGAAACGGAAACACGAGGGAACGCAGACAGAAGTCTTAAAGAGAAAGAAAAAAAGATAGAAGAAATAAAGCGAGGTTAAGCAAATAAAGACATCGGTTTGCTATCATGTATTTGGGAAGGGGAAAGGGGATGTTAAAGAAGAGAAGAAAAGAAGAGTTTGATGAAAACGGGCGACAAAACAAGCAAAACAAAGTCACAACTATGACACCATCCAAGTACTATGCACCAACCTTGTCGGCAAATACCGACGGTGTTTAATTAGGTCTTACCCAGTTTAGAATAACCGCTGGGTCACCCTACACTGAGAGAAGAGTTTAGAGTTAAAAAAAAAAATGGCAGCATATCCATGGAGGGAATGATGGAGAGTGGGGCGAAGCAATCGTCCGTTCAATCGTTCTTGCTTCCATCCGTCCATGCGTCCGTCTGTGTGACCGTCCATGCGTCCATCCGCCCGTCCGTGCGTGCGTCTGTTCGAGGGTCCATCCCTGCGCTCGGCCAGGCATCCTCCCCTGTGTCCGTTCATGCGTCCATTCATGCATCTGTCTGTGTGTACGTTCGTCCATCTATACAACACTCCAAGTACCACTATCTCGCATCTTTTTATCATATGTTCCCCATATAGAAGCCCCACCATCCAGCGGACCTTCCAAGGACTAAACGAGAGGTGGCACACGCACACTTTCTTACGGCTTGCGCTTAGGGTCTACTTCCCACTTTTGACCACCTCAAGTTGATGTTATATACTAGTTCACTGTATTCATGGCACTGCGGCCCAACGCTCGCTAAACCTTTTAAAACTAAGGAGGTTACGCCCAGTGATATAACGTAGCAACCTTTTCCTGTCAGATAGTGCTCAATGTACCATACCAGCACACACCAACGGCAACGAGCATCAGCAACTACAAACCTGTATCGGTATGGTTTTGATTATAAAACCATTGCTTTAAAAAACACCTGGCGTCTTTCGTTAAGCAGCTGGCGTCTTCTTTTTGTTTTACTTTAGAAACATCTGGCGGTTTTCGTTTTGCTTTTAAAAAACATCTGGCGTCTTTCGTTAGTCTATTTCATCAATCAATAGCGTTTTGAGCACACAATTGTTATTGTTTATTCACGCACAGGTGAAATCTCACCAGGCACTGCCTTGGAGGTAAACAATGACTGCTACTGGGAATGAGAGACCGCAGAATTAGGCTTTTAAGATTTCTACTTCTACTAACGTTTCCTACTGGAACATGCTAATGGCTACTAATGGGGAATGAGAGACAGGAGCATTCGGCTTTTAGTAACGCGCACGCCGCGAACTTTTTATTGTTCAACAAAGCACAGGAGAAATCGCCGACCGGCATCACCTTGCAGGTCAAAATGTAACACTTGTGACACACTACGACTACGACTACGAGGGAAAAACAGGTGCCGCTTTAAGGAGCTTCGCCCCTAAAATTAGAATAGTAGAGACAACACACACACGCTTCGCAGTCCCTCTGTCCAGCGTGCTATACAGCACGAGGTGGCCCACAAACCAATGTCACTGGCAACCATACTAAAATGACATCATGAAAGGTCATAGAAGATTAGCGCAATGAAGGCATTGTTAAAATTTTCGAAGAAAGCAGGCTTGCACGAGCGGCTGTATTTAGTAGGAGAAGGCAAAAAAGTGGCCTTCCGTGGCCTTTCCTTGCAAAAAATTCCAAGTAAAGGTCACGAAAACAGACCAGGATTTCGTGATTCTGTTTTTTTTTCCTCATTGTTTCCCGCCACGGTAGTCTGATATGTTTATGGCGCTTGGCTGTTGACTCGCAGATCCCGGGTTCGAATAACGACCGCGGCCGCCATGTTTTCGGTGGATCCTTGGGACTCGTTTGTTTAGATTTAGGTGCAAAATAAACAACTACAGGTCGTCGAAAATTTCGGAGACCTTCACTACAGAGTCGCTCAATCGTATGTTGCTTTTGGGACGTAAAACCCCCAAAATTAATATTACGCTGGCGTTTAGATGGTATCTTAAGCTTTCACGTAGTATCAGCACTCATGTTAGAGTGCGGAAGTCGGTGATGTCGAAACAATGTGTATGCTATGGTGCGATGATGCGAATATCTTACGTAACTTGCGTTGGCGTACTACGCTGGGGTCGAGCAACGCTTGAATATTGCGGGATCATAGAAATCAAAATGTAATAATTATTAGAATGCTATAAAAGCATGCCTAATAGTAGAATCACACTTGTCATTAACCCGACAGGGTGCCTGTGTCAGAGGAGTACACATGTAGCATGTAGTGCTTTGCAATCAAATTACATAGCCAGCACCACAACCACATGCAGTACATGAAGCACCGACATTACGCATGAATAGAGTATTCATGATCGGTCTCGCGCATAGATTATTCAGGCACGCTGGCAGACTACGGCACAGCCTTGTATTGTGTTGTATAGCAAGGGGGTAGGAAGGAGAAGTGAGGGTGAGGAAGAGAGTTGTGAGAGCGAGGGGAGAAGGGGAAAGTAAAGCAGCGCATGAAGAATGAGAAAGAGAAATGAACAGAAAAAAATAGCTGAAAAAGAAAGAGTGAAAAGCACACAATCTAAAAAAAGAAAAAAAAACGATGAGACGGAGTAAACGCCGGGCCTGCGCGGAACGCGCAGCACAGTCACCGCGAAAGCAGAAAGAGCGGCCTTTCAGATCCTTTCCTAAACACTATTTGGGTAACAGCTATAAGTACAGTGCTGGATCCGCACTGCGCCATTAATAGTCATATTTGTTTGTAGTATGCCAGCATTCACTATGTTATCCTTCATCATTCTTCGGAGAAGCGTGGTCTCTGCTACCTCCTTTTTAGGAACTTTCTGCTATTTTGTTATGCAGTGGCTGACGACGGTGAAAAATTACGCCTGAAGCGGGTATGCACCACAGCTAATAGGTGATCAACAACAAGTTTTCTAAAGAGTCGGAGCATTGGATGACCCACTCGTTAAGTGATTCGCATTCATTGACGTCTGGATGTTCTTCTGATGTTGTAAAACGCTTTACTACTCATATTTCATGACTCCTTTCCAGACATAAAGTCTGCCTAAGGCCAGTTTAGAAACGAGTTCTGAGCAGTGGCATTGCTCAGTGGTAGAATATTGGGCTGCCACGCAGCGTACCTGCGTTTGACTCTTATTGCGTTATTGGTTTTTTTAATTACTCAATTCTATTTTTTTCTCTTTATACTGGTTGAGAACACCAGTGGTGGTGATGGCAGCGGCGGCAGACAACTACGGCGCGGCGCGTGACCCTTGTTCTGATCTCATAACAGCTTTCGCTAGAAAAGAACATTTATCCTGCATTGTGATGAAGCTATAAGGGCACAGAAGCAAGGCAAATTAAACAACGTACGCACAAGTCAAAATTCGGTGATACCATAACAAGCAAACATTGAAAATTATTTAAAAATACGCCTGGCAGTTGCACTAATACCTCCGATTTCGTGTGTTCTTCTGTCAATTTTAGGTCTCCTAGATTTGTATGCACTATCTGGACGTAGTTCACGAAAAAGTCATGCCAGTGCTTGTGGTTCGGATCTGCTCGAGCCAGATGCCGACACGAAACCTGTTGCTCGCAATCGAACAGTGAACTCAATTATCTTATTTTTATCGACAGTTATTAACGTGAAAAGAATTTTTTTCCTTGCTCCAAACAAGTACAATCAAAAAACGAACTGTGCATGCATTTTGCACTTATTAGCGGATTTCTTATGCTAGTGCTGAAGCTTGCTGGAGGCACAATAGTTAGATATTTAATTATACATTCATTATTATTTACCTAAACTCACCGAAATCAACGCTTTTCTTCTATTTTTTACTTGAAATGTAATACTGAGTGACTTGAAATCGTGCCACGTGGATTTGATGCACTTTTGACATCGCATCGAAATTCGTGACTGAAGGGTATAAACCTTCCACGGCATCGTATAACATCAGAAGGAAGACGCCAAGAGAAAAAAAAAACGCAGAAGAAAACAAGGAAGGTGAGAGTGGTTTTGCAGAGCGCAATTCCTGCGTCGTAAACGTTGATGACAGGCCATCTTCCTTTCGAATAGGAGGATTAGGTATACGCGTCAGAAAGTCTGAAAGATTCCGCTGGAGGGATCAAAGCCCCATTTTCATGACACTGGAAAAGCGATGTGGATGTTTACTTCGAGTCATGGCCACACCGTAGACAACGGAAATGGTGTAGCGACATCCGAGGTACACTTCGGAAGTCGGAGCCATTTTCTCTAATCCGGGAAGTCATGTGGGAGTTATTAGCCGTATTGCTGCAGGAAGCCAGAGCATGGAGCAATTTTTGTTCCCTCGCCTTTGGCAAGGAGCGTAACTTGGACAGTTTCCGCTATCAGGAGCAGCTGACAACGCCCCACCCACCGCCCACGTGTTGTACACCTGCCCACGGCTACACAAAGGGATTTTCCTATTTTCTTCCCACCACTACACGCATCTCTTCGAGGCAGTAGTTAACGTCTTTGGGGACATTGTACCGGACAACGTACTGCCGAAGCCATCCTCCACGAGCCACTTTCATCTTCTTCTCTCCGCTTTCCATCTTCATTTCCCTCTTCCAATTCCACTACATACATTGAGACGTGCTTCCATTTAGGGTAGCAGAAATGGCGTTTTTTTCTTTCCTCAACCTATTCTGCCCCTCATCCGGGGTTGGTTTTAAAACAATAGTCGTCGGCAAAGCCTCGAGGAAGAAAATAAAGATGCGTGTGAGAAGAGTGAGCTGTATATAGTTTGAATGAACGAAGCTTGTTATAAAAGCAGCTGTTATATTGAAACTAAGAAAATTGAACCTGCTTGGAGAAACTGTGATCTGCTGCCAAAGAACATGTGTCTCGCGTTTTCCGGAAAATTCATCCTGCCTCTACAACTTTGAAAAAGAATTGAGACATTACAGTTATGCTAAACGTGATGCACGGTTAGAAGTGTGTGCAGACACGCATCATCAGATTACTGTGATTAATCTCACAGTAATCTTTTTCAGCGGAAAATATTAGCGTTTTCAACTGGAAGCCTTGGCACGTAATGCGATAAAAAGAACGTTTTCTGCAGGCTTCTGAAGCTTGGCCATTGCAAGGTTTTCTCTACGGTTATCATAAGTAAACTTAAATAACTTTAGCTTATGAAAGGAAAAATAGACGATTCACAACTACAATATTCCAGCCAAGTTCTCTTACCCTTTCAGTGAGATGAATAAGCACGGCCATAAGGTGTGCACGTCCTACTTCACCTTGCAGGGATCTTATCTCACTTGGCTAACGTTAGCTAGGAAACTCCGTACACCATAGCGCTGTAAGAATACTTGCACATGAGGAACAGTGAAGTCGAACAAAGCGGTATAAGTAATGATAAAGTAGCACGAGTTACAGCAAGCTTGGCTTGAAGCAGTGACAAAGCATGACCAAAAAGTATTCATGAACTGGCATCTCTTGATAGGGATGTAGCAAGGAACAAGCAGTGGCTGAGTTCACTGCGCCAGGTTTGGGATAAAAGGCGCATGGGAACAACTTCAGGGTAATTTCCCTTCTAATTTCTTTCTATTCGTTGGACGGTAGCACCGACAGAGACGGGAGAAAGCGTTCGCTGTCTGGATGGCTGTTGAAGCCTACCCCGTAGGGACCGCAGGTGGCCCAAAAAAGGCGGTGGTGATCGCTTGGTTAGAGGCGCTTGTCTCATTCGCCTGCACAGACTGGAACGGCATGTCGAAAATCCCTGGTGTGTTAACACAGGCTGTCACGTGGACGACTGAGTTTTCATTAAGTTAAAAGAAATAAAAATGCAGATAGAGCAAGAAGAGAAAGGGGGTACTTTACTCACACATAGAGTGTTCATTTCTACTTATTTCAGTTCATTAACGAAGACCGGCAGAAAGAAGACAAGACAAGCAGGGTCCTCGTTGTCGCTCCGAAAATTGGACAGCTTCCACCACTTCCGCTGTTCCGTCTTCTTGCGCTGTTAATAGAGTGTTCTATCATCGCAGATATACGGTACTTTAAGTACAGAAATTCCGTACCTCAAGCTCAGCAAGTACGTTTTTCTAAAAGCTTTTTTCATGCAACAGTTACTTTTTAAGCACGGTGGCTTGAGGTAATGGTCAACGTGGCTAACAATCTTGTACACTAAAAAGACTACGTGTGGACAACGGCGGAACGGTATCCGAGTGGCGTCACCATCACGGTAATATCATATGGTATTGAGGTAATAACGAAAACAACGTTCTAATATTTATGTAGTGCGTATGTGCTGGGCTGACTTCACTCTTAAACTCGCGCGCACCCACGTATGTATGTATGTATGTATGTATGTATGTATGTATGTATGTATGTATGTATGTATGCATGTATGCATGTATGCATGTATGCATGTATGTATGTATGTATGCATGTATGTATGTATGTATGTATGTATGTATGTATGTATGTATGTATGTATGTATGAGTGCGTGCGAACGCGCTCGTTCATGTGTATGTGTCAGTCATGCAACTAAAGGTAGTGATGAACGTCCCACCGAAAGGTGCATTGCCCACTGAAAACCAATGGCGTTTGCCGAATAAATTCTATAACCCTTCAAAACCAGAGGTACATGAAAAACCAGTTACAACAAAAGAGGTTGATCTGCAGTGGGACGATGTGCGTGCAAACGCCACTTTAATGTAAACACTACTGCTTCCCGTGACTCAGCAAACTTTCTAAAAGAAAAACAAAACTGCCCAGGTACTGCTGCAAGGTATTTGTATACTTCTCTATTGGCACGTTTTATTGATAAGTGATCGTTTTTAACTGCGAAAGATTGAGTACTGAGTCCTCGCACTTCCTCAACTAGCGTGATAACGAAGCTCAAATGGCTATAAAGGAAAGCCGTCGGGAGTGCACCTAATTTGGCGGCAAAGACTTGCGAGAACATGCGCACTGCCCAATTGATGTAGCCTAATAAATTGCTGCCATTTCCCCAGGTTTAGTGAAGGTTTGAGATACTTCGCGCGTTCATTATATATATATATATATATATATATATATATATATATATATATATATATATATATATATATATATATATATATATATATATATATATATATATATATATATAGGATTGAATCGCGGCTGCATTTCCGATGGAGGTGGAAATGTTGTAGGCCCGTGTGCTCAGATTTGGGTGCACGTTAAAGAACCCCAAGTGGTTGAAATTTCTAGAGCCCTCCACTACGGCGTCTCTCATAATCATGTGGTGGTTTTGGGACGTTAAACCCCACTTATCAATCAATCAATCAATCAATCATATCAATCAATCAGGTAGAAATGTGTAGTTTTAATGGCGCATGAAGAAATACTTTCACCACTCTATCGATTTCCGGGTAAAAAGAGAGAGAGAGAGATAAATAGAGAGGAAAGGCAGGGAGGTTAACCAAGCTTGGCTCGGTTGGCTACTCTACACCAGGGGGGGAGGAAAAGGAGAATAATAAAACGGAAAGAGATAGAAAAGAAGAGGAGTAAGAAAGAGAAGCATGAATAGTCAGCTCGAGACTACACAGCACGGTCTCGCACAGTTCTTTCACAAGCGGTCGTGAAGTCTGGTGGTCCTTAAAAAGTACAAGAAGTCATACGCGCAAAGCCACAAAAGCCCCGGGTAAAAGTTATGAGGAATCGCCGAGCTGAGTGTGATGGGTATACAAATAATAATATTCAATGGAGTTCTTACTTGGAGAGTACTCTTGAAATGATCACGACCCAGGCTTACTTAACGGCTTCACCGAAATAATTGTTTGGGTTGGTCTCAGCAATATCGCAATAGCATTGCTGCTGCAGTATACTTGTGGACAGGAACCAAGATTTCACAGCCGCGTTTTTTTCAACCGGTCTTCACTTCACAAGTTTTAGTCAAGATATTAGCAGAATTTTTTTTCCCGAAGAGGTGTTTCAAAAAGCATGCAACTAGTTCAGCGATTGGTATCGCAATACACTGCTGCCTGCGCCACAAAAGTATCCTCAGTCGATGCATGTCGGCGTTGCCGATATTTGCCATTATTCACAAATGCAGGTTTTTTTGCAATTTTACTCAAGGCAAGAGGACCTGGCTCGCTCTATAAAATGTACTGATAAACAATGATCTGAAAGCCACTTCCCAGTTTTTCTATTGTGGGTGCGCCCGTGTCCGCCAAGGCCTGCCTTCTGTCTAAGTTAATTATGAGCACCATAATGACTCTGGCGTATATGGCTCTGCAAGAACGAGAACTCAGCCTCCGCAGAACTGACACGTGCAGCAGCTCCACAACAGAGCACCATGCAGCATGGGTTTGAGGGGCTGCAGAGAAAGAAACGGGAAAGCTTTTATCTACTGCCAGGTATTTTTGTTCATGTGCATATTGCAATGGGTGTTAATTTGATGCGCTCGGTTCTAACAAACATAGATTGTGAGGAATGCTTGGTGCCAATCAGGCCACAGTGCTCAGAAAGCTGCACGTTTGTAGTATATAATTCATTAAGATTGCGCGCAGGACGCGAACACTGAAGATTATTCCAAAGCTTGCGGGACTACTCGTGGTAAGGTTGGAAAGTTCGACGCATGATGTGTAAAAGACGACGGGTTCCAACGATGATCAGAATATCGACAGCCGGCGCTAGTGTCGTCGCTATGATTGTACTGGACAGATATTCTAGAACATCAAAGACTTGAAAGACGGATACTTCCACCCCCGGGGCCAAAGCTCAGTAAATAATCTCAGGTAGCGTGGTGTTGCCTGCAGACCTTGTCTTAGCCCAATCCATACATACTGTCCAAAATAGATTCCGACACATACGCACCACAGTGCAGGTTCTGCGTCACTAAAACAGCCACCCTGTACCGCATGGTATGGGAATGCCCACACAATCCACCTCCACAACGCAGAGCACAGCCCAACACTGCAGGGTGGAAGGCAGTTCTCTCCAACTAAGATCCAAAGACCCAAGAGGCCCCCGTGAGATGAGCGAGGACAGCGGCCCATGCCACTGGAATCCCGGATTAAGGAACCCACTCACCGACATTCCATCCTCGGTCGCAAATATAAATGTTTTATTCTCTCTCTCTGTACAGTGTGTTTTGCTGTGGGCCTAGTGCGCTGCAGTTTTCACTGAAGAAGTGGCGCCGTTCCGCGGTGCGGTGCACTGCTAATCAGTCGCGACTGCGACTGGCTGCGTAGATGAGAAAATAGCAGTTCGAAAGAATAAAGTTTATTCGTTGTCACACAGGGGTTTTGCATGTATGGCCGTGATAACAATGGCAGCAACGTTGCCGGTAGGCTGCCGTAGCGTTGGCAAGAAATGAAATTGTATGAACTTGCGTAGAACGCTTACGAGTACGGGTGATTAAAGCGTTGGATAAGAGTGGCGTAATCTGCGAGATAAGCGGACGCTTTTCATTCTAAAGACGAGAGCCTTTCTTGGGGTATTTCAACGCAAAAATTTCGGTCTCTCTGTACATTTGTCTGCCATAATGATACCCCGAATGGCACCAAGCGATACCCTCAATGGCCAACCCCATCTGCAGCGCCTACCAATATCGCTCAAGTTTTAGCGTTGATACTTGTGCGATTGTCAATTAAAAAATGGCCCCATATCTGCATGGTAGTCTGCAAACGTCGTCAAAAGACGATAGTAATGCGTGTGGAGAGAGTGAACAAGACATTTATTTGATGTTCTGCGCAAGAAAATTGGTGAGTGGTATTCTGGAGGCGCTGCGTTAGAGTGGCTCGACCGTGCAGCGAAGGCGAACGAGCACGTCACACGTGAGAAATGAGCGCCATCTGGCAGTTCCGCGGTGCGGGTTTTTTTTTTTTTTTTAGAAAACAAAGCACGTGGCTCTGAGACTGGTGTGCGCGCCCGTCTCAGAGGTGATAAGGTGTAGAACACAAGGCGACGGGTAGGTGCCACCACCGTCTCGTCCTAGCAAAGCGTTGGAAATTGCACGTTAAAGAACCCCAGGTGGTCTAAATTTCCGGAGCCCTCCACTACGGCGTCTCTCATAATCATATGGTGGTTTTGGGACGTTAAACCCCACATATCAATCAAAGCGTTGGAAACACTCGCCTTTTCGTGCAAGCTTTGCAAGGTCAGCGAAGCGTGATAAGCACTACGGTCCTTAAAATTACTTATGTATGCCTTTTATATAATAAAAGACGCCCATGTAGAATATACACGTGTTGTTATGGTGCCCCAGACATGCGCAATAATTGCTTTTTGATTGACGATTGCACAAGTATGAACGCTGCATATTGAGCAACATTGGTTGGCACTGCGGATGGGGTCGGTCGTTTCAAGTACCCGATGCAGTCAAGAGTGGACAAACGAACAAATGTACAGACAGACAGACAGACAGAAAGACAGACAGACAAACAGACCAAAATATTTGCGTCGAAGGTCCCCAAGAAAGACTATCGTCTTTAAAAGCAATTATTGCGCATATCTGAGGCACTCTAACAGCACGTCAATATTTTGTATGTGTGTCTTTATACTAGAGAAGGTGCTCATAAGTAATTCTAAGGACCATAGCCTCTATCACGCTGCGCTGAAAATGCAACGCCATGCTCAAAAAGGCAAGTGTTTCCAACGCTTTGCTAAGACGACACAGTGGTGGCACGTGTCCGTCGCTTTGCGTTCTACACCTTATCGCCTCCGACACAGGCGCGCATCTTTCTCCGTGGGCTTGCACGCCTTCCTTCGTTTTCGAAAATGACTGCCAGATAGCGCTCATGTCTAACATGCCTCAATGCACTCGTTCACCTTCGCTACACGGATCGAGACTCTCTAACGCAGCGCTTTCAAAATACAATTCATCAATTTTATCGCGCAGAACATCAAATAAACGTTTTGTTCACTCTGTCCACACAGAATACTGTCGTCTTTAGATGACATTTGCAGTGAAACATGCAGATACGGGGCCAATTGTTTTTTAGAGCTTACGTTATTGCTAATCTGTGCTCGATAAGCGCCGCCAGTAGGAGCTGTGTGGGTGAACCCGTCGCGACGATGTCCAAGTGCTGCAGCGCCACCATACACGCTGTCGAGGCCCATAGTCTGACGTTCCTTTTTCCAGCCACTCATTCGGCCCAATAAATAGTTTCATCTTAGACACGCCACCTGATGCATTTGTCCACGTCACGACCACGTGGCAATATGAACACTTACGTGTTACTCATCATGAAGAGTATTGAAGGAGAACATGATACAAAGGCTGAAATGGAGTTCGGAAAGAAGAGGGAATCAATCGAAAGTTGCTATATACTGCAAGAAACCCGAACAGTTTGTGGCAGCTGCCGAGTTGAAAAGCAAGTCAAATTTATAAAATTTTGTACATTAGAACCTGTTAAAGATCGTTGAGGTGCCGCCAATAATGCTCCTTTCGCGACACCAACTTTTTTTAGATACTGTATATTGGAATTATCCAGTGATTACCCATGTTTTGACCATAAAGCAAACAGCACGCATATTCATAAGATTATGGAAAGGCAGGCTGCAAGCCCGTTTTAGATACGCTCGACAAATTTCCGACAGCGACATTAAAATACCTGCTAACCCATTTCAGTGGGAAAATAAAAATAAACCACAGTCTCACCTGCTACAGCGAGGTTGCTGTATTTTGTAAAATGAGCGTGTAATGTAACCGTAGAAATTTTACCTGACGAGTGCTCTTTTTCGGCAATCAATAGGCTTGGTAGAAACTTGACAGAAATTTCCCTGCGCGCATACTCGGGTGCGTGCGCGGGTGTGTGCGTAGCTTTTAAAGACGGTAGTCTTTGTTGGGTCCTTCGAAGTAAAAACTTTGGTCTGTCTATCTGTCTCTAAATTTGTTTGTTTGTCCGCCCTTATTGACACTTCAGACGGCACTGAACGGCCAACCCCATCCGCAGTACCCACACTCAAGGTTTAGCATTAATAGTTGTGCGATTGTCAATTAAAAAACAATTATTGCGCATACCTGAGGCGCCATAACAACACGTTGATGTTTTGTATGTGTGCCTTTATACTAGAAGAGGCACACACAAGTAACTCTAAGGACTGTAGTGTTTATCGCGCTACGCTGACAGTGCAACGCGATGCTCAAAAAAGTAAGTGTTTCCAACGCTTTGCTACGACGACATGGAGGTGGCACCTGCCCATCGCTTTGCGTTCTACACCTTATCACCTCCGAGACTGGCGCGCATCTTTCTCCGCGGACACGCATGCCTTCCTTTTTGAAGATAACTGCCAGACGGCGCTCGTGTTTAATGTGCCTCGATGCGCCCATTCACCTCCGCTACACACCCGAGGCGCTCAAACGCCGTGCCTCCAGAATACTATTCACCGATTTTCTTGCGCAGAACGTCAAATAAACGTTTTCTTCACTCTCTCCAGACGCAAGACTATCGTCGTTCGACAACATTTGCAGTGTAACATGCAGATTTGGGCCAATTTTCTTTTTACCGACTCTTCGATGTCAGTGTCGGGGTTTCAAGACATTTTGTTGCTGCTCCTACAGACTCAAAAATTATTATCTATAGAAACTCGCATTTGGTAAAAGAAAAGGATAGAAGCTACATGATCAAAAGGCGTCTATATGCTTATTGCACCGTTCTACCGGGGCAGAACTACACAGAGGGTCGACACATTCGAAGACACGCATCAGAAAATGGCCTTGGCAAGGCGGAAATCGAAGCCGAGATTTAGCAAGAATCAGAAGCACCCACGCAAAGGGGCTGGGGGACAGTTGAGAAGAAAATTTATAAGCTCCACTGCAGATTCTAGCCTTACGGTCACTCCTAAAGCCTTGTCAATCCCACAATTCTGTAGAGGTAGCTGACCCAAAGAAGTGCAATGTAAGTAAGTCTTAAGAGCCAAAAATATAAATCCCCAAGATAAATCATTCATTAGGCTGCAGTGGCGAGGTACCTGGTGCTGATGCTGATGCTGATTACCTCAGATTGATGGCGCTCACCCACGGAAGGGGATGGGCCGAGAATTGGGCGGCAGAATACCTAAGTGAAATAAAATTAAATTAAAGCCAATCTGAAAATATAGTTTAGAGGTAAAACTGCTAATGAACAAAAATGGTTGCTGGACAAGCGGTCAAATGATCTCTTGTTAACCGAAAGACATAGCTACGAATTATAAGCTAAAGATCTGAAAAGGCTATAGGGTACACTAGCACGGTAATCTTTTAGTTGCATTTATGTAGTCAAACACAGTGGAGCATATATACCTGTGACAGTAACCAAATAAAGTGTCGCCAACTGATAAAAGTATTGGTACACTTACTTGTATTCCTAACTTCAGTAATGGGGCTTCTAAAAATCTTTTTCTCTGATAAGAGTAACGATGACAGAATAAAAAGAAATGTTCAATTGTTTCAATTTTGTTGCAACAAATGCACACTCATGACGCTTTGAGTGGAGCTTTGTTAAGGTAATAATTTACTTGTGGAACTGTACAACGCGATTTGGTATAAGTGACTTCTAACTGGCGAGATACACAACACTGTCCATTCCAGCAATACCCTAATGTTCAAAATATTTAAATTTATCCAAAATACCTATTCCCCATTGCAAACAAGCATTTCGGAACCTTAGCGCTGTCACGTATCTGGCAAAACTGCGATGGTAGGCCCACACGGGGATACCGCTACTGAAGAGTCTACCATTTCGTTCAAATATAATCTGTGGTGGCCTGTTATATCCATAGCAAATGCAGCTTTTTACGTTTTTCTGTAATAAAAGACGAAACACATCCATTACCTCGGCATTTTATGCCGTAGAAACTGCATTACGTACCGGTAATAAATCTGTAATGATCACTGCTTATGATTCGCTTGAGGGCAATTTGTGTAGAGCAATAACAATAGCGAATAATTCTGCAATGAATACAGGGGTATATTCTGGGAGTCGAATAGAAAAGGACCAGTCAAAAGAAAAAGACAAGATGCCAACCCAAGCCTTTTATTTTGACACAGATGCATCATTCGCAACGATATTGCTTATCTCTAGGTGAGCTAGATAATTTGCTAATTGGTCTTTTAAATAATTGATTGATATGTGGAGTTTAACGTCCCGAAACCGCCACATGATTATGAGAGACGCCGTAGAGGAGGGCTCCGGAAATTTCGACCACCTCGGGTTCTTTAACGTACACCCAAATCTGAGTACACGGACGTACAACATTTCCGCCTCCATCGGAAATGCAGCCGCCGCAGCCGGGATTAGATCCCGCGACCTGCGAGTCAGCAGCCGAGTACCTTAGCCACTAGACCACCATGGCGTGGCTGGTCCTTTAAGTACCTATAAGGTACACACTTTATAAGGTACCTATGACATATAGGAACGTTAGCGGAGAAAGAAGACGTGACTTGTCAGTTCAGCTGTTCGCCAAAAAAAAAAGCATAGTTATTGCGAAAGCCTACCAGTGTGTTTTGAGGCAAAGGGTTATCAGAGGTTAAGGGTATGTCAGAGGGAATTGGTTAGATAAGAAAAGGAGGGAAGATCACGTAAACAATGAACCTTCCCAGATAAATATAGCGAGTGAAAGCCATAAAGGCGACTAACTGGAATAGCCAGACTGGCCAGAACGAGCAGGCGCCACTTATCTTTGCAAAACAAAAGAAGGTGGTATGCGTATCCGATGTTGACGTTGACGATGTTGAGGATCATTTAGTTTTTTCACCGTAAAAAGCTGCCTGGCAAGACAAGAGAATAGGGTGTGTACCTTATATTGAGGAGGCACGCGTGCCTCCGGTCCGTGAATGAAAATAGGAAGGAAAATCAAAGATAGCGCTAAAAGAAAAGGAACCGGGATCATGAGGCTGCACAGTTTTCATAGGTTGATTCGAAATCGATTGGACCTTTTTTTTTTCATTTGTTCTCATACATCTTCTCTGTCTCTCTTACTGTTTTACTGATGAAAATATCTGACTTGTGACAAAAGGCCGTTATGAGAAAATAAATGTTGTGAGGACATAAGACAGTATCAATACTTAATAATCAATTGAGCACATTTAAACGGGGGAATATCGGAGAAAACAAAAGTCTTGGCTAACAGGGAGCTCATCCTCGACATGCCTGTAGCAAAAACCTAAAATATATACAGGCGGGAAACATCGCTTCAGCATCGACCATTTTGTGTCATATTTATTTCTTCGCCTTACGGGCGAAGTTTTCGTGTATGCCTGTTTAAGCGTGGAAGCATTTCGCAACAGCGAAAAATAAACGAGCCAAGTGTCACTACTGCTACATTAATTCACGAGTAGCGACTTCTTAGCAGTAAATCTTGTTTTTCTTCATGTCCATTTGTTTCACACGTACGCCCACGTCAATTCTTTTTTTCATGACAGCAGGAAATATTTCTGCACTGGGCTTCATGCGAGCGACATTGCGCTAGCGATAAGATTTGCTTGTAAATCCAAAATAAATGACTTGCCTCTTCCTGTTATCCAATCCGGGCGAATCGATTTCCAACAGCTCTATGCATGTAGTGTTTTTTTGGGAAAACTAGTGCGCTAAAATCGTTCCGCTAGCGGGAAAATTATGGCTCTTGTACGTGGGTGTGTCCGATGTTTCTTCTTTTGAAATCAGTTAATTTGCAGCGTTAGCTCTGGGCCTTGCGCGTTATCATAATTCCTCTAGAGCAGCACGTAGGCGAACATATGAACTCTGGTGATTCCCTAGGCTTTCTACGTATCCATCTTCCGATGATAACTATTGTTTTCCAATCATTCAAACAAAAGTAGCATTGACATCAATATCTATCATACGTAATTGGTCTATTTATAGCGGAAAGCCCTCTTTCATATCCTGTTACAATATTTCCTGAAGCTTAAACTCGAGCAAAGGTGTTCCGGCAGGAGCAGAGAAAGCCTTTAGCCACGATGCTAAAGACAGGTGCTTGTAATATTTGACACTGCCCGTATAAAAAGGCTTAAGGAGAATTTAAATATTTAAATAGGTCCAGAATATTATACAAGCACATTCCGCTGATAATAAAGCGGCTATCGGTTGCTTCGTTATCTCTGTATAAAATCTGTAATGACGATGTCACGACTAGATCACATTTTTTTCTTTCACTATCATCGACCTCGCTCTTTATTTCAAGTTTTTTTTCGTGCATGAAAATTCATCTTCGCTAGCGAAAAAGTCTTTGTGGGGTGTGCCTGCCATCATCCCAAACGGCTGCATAATAAGTACACTTCTGCTGACAGTGCTTGTCAAAAGCAAATGCCATGGCAAGGTAAATGCATATGCCCCTGATTGACGCTGTATGCGCGAGTGTTCAAGCAGCCATGCTCTTAGATGTCAAACATGATTACGGTAGCCACCTGTACATACGGGCAGCGCATAATGTGTTTCCGTTAGGGCTCTAACGACAACGATCTATAATGTTTCGTTAGAGAACGTTGTGCGTTTCCGCAGAGGTATCATAAAGCGCACGAGCGTTTTCTAAAAAAAGTCATTGTTTCAGGAATGATGTCTATATGAAAGTTCTGAGTACGGCTGAGGTGCCATGATGAATTCGCTTGCAAACATAAATATAGGCACGTAGTCGCAATATCGTGATGCAACGTGCTAGTCGTGTTGAGACAAGGACCAAAGTTGGTTATGAAAAGATATAAAAGTATTGCTGATTGTGACGCGATTCACGTAAAAGACGTTATAACATTTCGACAATACTACGTGCTTAAAAATGAATAAATTTTAATTTAACACCGCTGTTAGCTAACATGATGTTAAGATAACCACCTAGAATCGCGGCCTATTTTCTTTCACTGGCTGATTCTAACAAGGAGTCTAAGAAAACAAACAAAAAGACAAATTACCCTTACTTGAAGGGGAGTGGTAACATATGTTAAGTATTAAACAGTCGGAATAAATAGTAAGTGCTTCTTGAAAAGAAATACAGCGGCATTTTGAAACAAACTCGGAGTCTTTTGAATTTGAGCTTAGCATTGCTACACCACCACCTGTTTTGCCTGTGCGGTTCATGTCGGAGAATTGCCAAGATGGAAACGGATAAGCATCTTGTTTTGAAGCAAACTACGTCTGAAAATATCAATGCGTAAAAACATACCTGCGCTTCAAAAATTATTCTAGGTATTCATGTTTATCTCAACCAAATCGAAGAATTAAATAAACATTACCAAGGCTTTCCTCGCAACAAGTGTAATGAATGTTTTTAAGATTTTTAAGGTATATCAGTGTAGCTGAGAAAACTGAGATAAGAGAAAAGTGGCAGATCTCACGTACAGTGGGAATCTATGATATGTGAAGTACGAATGAGGAAGGTTGATATATCACTTTAAAATCAGCACAATGTTACGATTCGACGTGTGTTATGCCTTACATACATTCCTTGTTCTTATCATCATGTTTGGACGTGCCATTTGCTTTCGTCGTCTATTCACGTCGAGCTACCAAAATTGGTATATAAAGGAGCTATCTAAGTGGCCGCGGGTGCGCTATGAGCGTAGCATGTAGTCATGTAGCGTGTATTCATGACAGGCATAATATGAATATCATGTTTGGGCGTGTCATTTACCTTCATCATCCAGTCACGTCACTTAATACAAATTTCGTATATGTGGAGCTAGCGAAACGGCCACGAGCACGTCATGAACTTGATATGTTGTCATGTTCTTGCATGGGACGGATGTCATCGTTATATTTCCACCAGTAATATACCTTCGTGATTCATTGGCATGACGTGACGCCGAATTTGGTGTGAGTGGAGCTAGCGAAACGACCACGAGTGCACTATGAGCGTAGCATGAAGTCATGCTTACAAGACACGCATGTCATGATCATGTTTAGACGTGTCATTTACCTTTGTCGTTCGTTCGCCTCACGTTGTACCTAGTTTGGTATATTTGAAGCTAGAAAAATGGTCGCAAGCGAATTATGAGTGTGACATGTTGTCATGCTCTTGTAAGGCACGCATCTCATGACTATCATGTTTGCACCAGTCACATACCTTTACAATCTATTCATGTCCTGTAATACTGAAGTTGGTATATGTGACAAAGCGAAACGACTGCGAGTACACCATGAGAGTGGCATGTAGTCATAAATTACATGAAATGCACGTCATAAATTTCACGTTAGAATGTGTCACTTGTGTTCGCCACGCAGTCATGCCACACCCTACCCGGTTTGCTATATGTCATGTAAAACAAAACCAGCGCAAGAGCAGCAAGCCCATTATTTTAAATCATGACATTCATGACATACAGGTGATAATTCTAATGGTATGCATAGTCTCTTACGTTAGTCATACAGTCATGTTCTGTCATACCAATTTCGGTATCGATAGAATTGTTGAAATGGCCAGGTTGATTGATATGTGGGGTTTAACGTCCCAAAACCACCATATTTGAAATGGCCAGGAGATCTAAAATTCATAGGTGGCTAGATAGATACGCTGAAAGTTGCCGAAGTTCGCTTAGAAATGCTTCGCATTTAAAATCTCAAAATAAAATATCAAAAGAATAAGAATGCAGTGCAAGGCAAGAGTATCGTAGCTTATCAAGGTGAGACACAAAACAAATAGGTGACAATTGAAAGAGCGAGGGATTGTGAAATCTGATAGCGGCTTCCTGTTCGAGAAGAGTAGACGACGGCTAACCGCTTCGCCTAAGCTCCAGATTGTTCGGGATTCGCGCGCGAGGTCACGCGTTTATTTTCGTCCTGATAAACCATGGTAGGTTGTTCAGGCGTTGGCTGTTCTAACTCGAGCGTGAAAGGCAAACGCAGGTATCGATTTCCTTGGAATGAAGAAAGGAAAATGAAGTGAGCCACGACTGTGAAGAGAGCCGCAGCGACAGGTAGCCTTTGAGTACGGAACGTTGAAGTCAGAGTGTGCGAAAACCATTTTATCACAGGTACGTGTGTATTTCAAACTAAAAAAAAAGCTTACGCGTGACTTTGCTGTGACTAATATATTGAGAAATAAATTGTCACACTGGCGCACCTATACCAAAGATAAAATGGGAACGCGCCGGCGAAATCTACCTGGCATACGAGATGACCGCCGGCTATTGCACCAATATATATAACAAAAAACGCGAAAGCTTCACTTAAGAGTAAGTTTACACGAAGTGCTCGACAAGTCTATTTGCGTTTATCTTGATCGAACTGTGCTCCAGGACTGCACACACAAGAAAAAGTACGCTAAACAAGCGCAGGGTTTCGATTATTCGGCGCCGTCCATGTCTGACTGTATTGTTTATGTGCCGCCGTGCCACGCCGCTTGACCAAGAACAGCGTTCAAATAAGAATCTGGCTTCGACTAAGAAATGCATCTTATAGCAGCTTGAAGGCTAAAAAACAAAAGATATCTCTGCGCCCTCGATAAGTACTGCGCTTCATGCCGATCTACCGACGATGTCGGCCGAAGAAGCCATTCCGAAATAAACTCTTAGCAAACTTCTACAGTCATCCCCATCCCATGACATCTTTAAAATGATTATTTTGTATCTGCAGTAATGTATCATACAATGAAAACTGTTTTCTGTATTGACTGATCAGCTAGCCAGACTGTCAAAACCCCCGAGCAGCATAAAAGCATTGCAGATCATTTTAGTGTGATAAAAAAAAAAGTTTCATTACCGTTCATGGCTTTCATAGCTTGTCATCGGCACAGTCATGATTGGCAAAAACAAAAAAAGAAACAACTTCTAAACACTGACATTGCACGAAAAGATGCTTTTTTCAATGTAGCTGTACAAAAATGCTCGCGTGCCGCTGATAAAAAGCGTGGTGCGTAGAACCGGAAGCCTTCATATCCCACAGTTCCCTGCAATTGCCCATATTACCGGTCGCATATCACAAGTGCACTATCAGCCTCTTTTTCTTTACGAGAATCTTTCCGTTGCAACACTATAAAAAACAATAGCCCGTGCTCAGTGTTTTGCACAGCGCCCCAGCTGCCTGATTTGTTCAGTCGTATTCAATGTCGTTCAAGCATACGATGAAGCATCGCTCAGAGCTTTCTAGTTTTCCATCCACGTAACAGGAGTTAAATTCTCTACAAATCAGTCTGTAATTTAGTTATTCCTTTTTGTATTTATGTGAGTCTATGGATAGTGCAATGTCTTTCGATTGATTGATTGATATGTGGGGTTTAACGTCCCAAGACAACCATATGATTATGAGAGACGCCGTAGTGGAGGGCTCCGGAAATTTTGACCACCTGCTACGTGCACACAAATCTGAGCACACGGGCCTACAACACTTCCGCCTCCAAGCGTCAATGTCATTGCGCGCCAGTTCGGGCAGACTACTTATCTTGGACACAGCATTCAACTTACACAGCAAATCAATGTTTGGCATGGCTTGGATGCTTTGGACTTCTGCGTTTAAGTTTCAACAACGCAACTCGAGATATTCACTGAAGCGTTTAGTTGCCCAATGTCACTTTAACTGCTGTCCGCCTCTAATTTGCCTATGCGTCTGCTTGAACTAATAATGTATTTTTTTAATTGTTAACTTACGGCTTAGATATTTATCGAACTTCTGCGAAAACTGCTCGATTAAGTCCTTATTTTTTCCAACCATAGCAGGCAACGCCTGCCAAAGCAACAAACCTTAGGTTGTGTCTGCCAAACAAACGGTTAACTCAAAGTTCACGTTAGGTAGCTCTTGACCTTTCGCTTTTGGTAACCGAAAAGCATGGCATCGCCATGTCCTGTGGTCATTCTTGATTTTAGTTTTTAATGTTGACTCCAATCAACCAGAACAACAAAGAACATGAAAAAAATACTCACGTTAGTTGCACTTCAAGGCGAGTTCATCACAAGGCAGTGGCCCATTTCAGGGGAGACATGCACTTGCGATCATACGTGGTTTAGAAGTTCACAGTAACACTCAGTTCACACTCAACTCGACAGCAATCAGTTCAGAAAAAAACTCATTCAGCACACAGCACTGGGCAAAAAACATAAACACGGCGGCAGTGATGGTAGCAGTAAGGCGGTGGGGTTTGTGAAATTGGCTAATTTACTATCCTGGCCAGGCAAGAAGAGCAGATTAAGCAAACGTCCTTTTACTGCCGCCGTTGCTACCATTGTGTGCGGATACGATATCGGCACCGGAAACACGACAAAACTTTCGCCGGGTAAGTGGCGTCGTGATGTGGTTCCGCAGCCTCGGAAGCAGTTGACAGGTAGTCTGGGAAAGCAGGAAAGAGCAGATTAGGTAAATGTGCGGTTGCTGCGATCACTGCCACATATGGGTCATGAAAACGTCTGAAGAAAACAAAAAGAAAACTAAGCGAACTAGGCAAAACCTTTGCTGTTGAAAAACGCATACGAGCTACGGTGCAGTAGGCGCTGTTTCAGCCAGGCAGCGTGCGGCCTATGCACAACCATGATCACAATTTAGTATGAATATTAAAGGAGTTGCAGAACGAACGTGAAGAATTCGAGAAACATGAAAGATTTCCTGAATACAAGTGATATAAAACTGCTATCCGCATTTTAGTGGCATCATAGGCCGGATGACTCGATACTTATTTATGTAGGGTATCCGGCCTCCACACTGACATTAATAACGAGCTCACAGGCTCTCTTGCGCATTACCCTAAGTTGCCTATAAAAGCCAAAACCATCTTTTTTCTTCTCAGTCAATTTAGTTGATCTTTTTCTCTCCCCACTTCCTCAGTCCCCTCCCCCCCCCCACTCACCAAAGTTGTTTGCACCTCACGTTATATTCGATGGACTCCAGGATCCACGCTCCTTGGACGAAGCAACAATGCCATGCGAAGACGTCATCATGTGACGCCTTGTTACTTAAAGTAAACGTGACGTCTCCCAATGACGTCGGTAACCAAAAGCAATATGTGATGTTATTTTGACGCCATATATTCCGGTTGACGACATTCATGACTATGCGATAGTTTTTTTCATCATCTGAGTTGACGCCATCGACGCCGATGGACACTTCACACTTCATGAGAAACCTAAGGCGTGTGTCGTAATAACACATCGCTTATATTTCATTAGACCGAACATGCTGTTCGGTACAACGCCCACCAGGAAGAGGTAGCCAGCGCAACCGAAAAATAAGAAAAACAAAAACCTTTATAGCGAAAAGGGAACGCAGCCAAGTGTAGCACAAGAGCAAGAAAGCATGGGATAGCCTAAAACTGCCCAGTGCGTGGATAAGGTCGGGAGGCAGATCTGTCGGAAGCAGAGACAGGCTTCGTGATTAATAGTTGGGCCATGTAATGCCGATTGCCGCCGCTGCACCATGTCCAGCTACCCTCTATATGACATCGTCATTGACCCGCTCTTTGAACGATTATCGCTAATAGACCGAGGCGAAGACCATTTGCGCAGTTTCGAGGCACCTTAATTTGTAGGCACTTGCGTGTAGGTTAATGCAACTCTGCAGTTACTCTTTTATTCCACTACAGGCATATAGGCACGCCGACTGCATTGTGAGGTGTTGATCCTTGTTTTCTATTTCCCCTTTGCGTTGTCACCCGCACAGTAGAAAATTGCATGACTCCGACAGAAAAGTCTCAACGATACTACTTGTTTTTGTCTGCGACACTTCGCACGGTCAGCATGCCTCTCTCTAAAAGAAGTACACAGATGTTCTTGGCGCAAAGCACGAAGCACGAAGCTAGGCGACAGGATTGACACAAAGAGGAGCTGTCGTCTTCTCGCCCTTTGCAGTCATTCTCTGCCCTCCTGAAGCAATTATGGCATTTCGGACGCCTAAAGCACGATATGATTGTGAGGTAACCTCTAGCGGGACACACTTTATTAGCTTTGACCACTAGGAGTTCTTTTATGCGCACCTCAGTCTAAGTACACGAGGCTTCTCGCACATCGCCTCCAACGAGGTGTTGCCACTGTGATCATTAGCACTCCCAACCTCGAGCATAGCCACTCCACCCCATTGCTAAGCTACGACGATGAATATCGTTAAGAACTATCTCTTGCTTCATGCATTCACTCGAACGTCACACAACGCTCTCACAACGCAGACTTTTGTGCAAGTTGTTTTCCAAAAAAAAAAATGGATCTGTGTATGTTATACTTATAAGCATCTCGTACGTCATCTCAAAGTCTGACTACTTTCAACTCGCAAAGAACAATTAACTGTACGTGAAAACATTCTATATTCTTCGGTTGGTGAAGGCGAGTAGATATAGCAAAGAAGACAAAGGAATTTATTTCCGGCTTTTAGCAAGCAACGAAGGCAAATAAAACACGCGCCATTGCCTATAGGGACCGATTTCTTTTCTCCTAGAGCAATCATCACCCTCTATTTGTGCCGAGATGTGCTCACGAAAAAAAAAAAAAAAAGACGTCTCGGAGGAGATTCATGTGATAAAACGAAAATATATAAATTAGGTACATAAAAACCCTTTTTGTGCCCCTCCTGCTTGGTCTACGGACTGCAGTCTGTTATAAATAAATAAATAAATAAAAAAGGAGCCACTACTTGTCTCGTTCGTGAAGGAATAGCGACGGACGCTGTGGATTTTCGGTGCCTATTTTCGGCTGCTGCGCTTGTCACTTCGAGGCTGCGAGGCGGGCAACTTGAGTTGCTTGCCAAGCAAGCAACTCGATTCCTTTGAAACGCTTTTTTTTTTTCATGAGTAGACATTTTACACAACCCGCCGCTGCGAGTGGTGCAGTGACAGCGAGGTGGTGTCAGTACGTGCAACGCTATGCGTACCAATTTTATTCTTCCTTTCCTTCACCCGATTCTAACTCGTCGCACAATTTTTCGTTTTCATTTGGTTTCGAACATGGTTGAACATGTTTGTCACATTAGCACTACTACATGCTCTTACAAATATTTTCCCACGTTTCACGAATCTTTCTAAACTGCTTTATTTCGCGTTCTTTTGCGGACAAGAACGAACTGCGAAAGCTGTGCTTATACACACTGTGCACTAAAAAAAATTAGAAAAAACTCTAAGGTTTGTTTGGCTTTGCGGTTTGCTTTAATATGCTGCAATACAGCACGAAACAAAAAAAAAAACATGTAGCAGTAGGTCAGATACGTGAAACACGTCATGTACTCATTGGAAAAAAAAACCAGATTATGCGACATGGTAAGTTATTCTTTCGAAGTATCATGAGACACATCGTATATGCGCGACATAATTTATGCTAATATAATTTGCATTAAATCACGCACTACAACTACCATTCACGACCGCGCCGGGGTGTATATTATTATGGTGACAGGTTAATGATATATTGGGCTTCTGAGAAAACGCTACTCTGAATTTAAGTCCGTATGTGTAATTCTTCCTTCGACAATATTGCGTCTCTATTCCACAGTAAAACATAATAAGCTGCTGTTTATTTAGTGTGACAGTCCGTGGCGGTCAAAGAGTAAATGTGTAACATACCATAATTAGTTTTTTTTGTGCGCGCATCTGAGACGGTATCTTTCCACTCAAGCTCAAGTACCTGGGCAAATACACGGAGATGATGAGAAACGTTGCACTGTGGATACTTTCAACTTTACTCTGTGAGCGCGCCCCTTGCCTAGTTAATTTCACGCTTAGTTATTAACGTGGTAATGATTGTTTATACAAGCACCTTCACTGAAGCAAACGCTACTTTGTTTATGATCACCGGTACCTAACGTTGCGGTACTCGAGAGTGACCCTAAGTGTTTGGCGCTTAGACGAGCAGAATCGCAACAGGAGACTGCTTCATGCTGGACGCAACACCATCTCATACCAACTGCTTTGTTTGATATCTTGAGGGGTGTTTCTTCTGGTAGTCCACTAATGGCCTGGAGATGAGACCATCGCTAATTAAAACCGTTTAAGCAAACGTTACCAAGAAAACAGGAACGAACCCGGGCGATAACACGGCGGCCGCATGACCTGTAGAATAACGTGCTTGGCACACGCTTTTTGCGTTGAGTCTGCGGCTACTGTTACTGTTCTTTTCATTTTCTATAATTTCAGAAAATGTACACGTAGTAACAGCAGCCCTCTGCTTTATATCTTGAAACACCAAGCGGAAATTAGTTTCACCGTTGCCAGAGACCAAAACGAAACGAAAAAGAAGTTAATGCATGACGGTCCTTGGTAACTGTGTTGCAATGAATGAAAACTTCTCTGCCTTACTTGCCAAGGTCGCTTCTAATTAGAATCACGTCAGGCGTCTATGCGGTGCGTCCAAGGTTTAATGATAGCTTATGATCCTCACGACGTGCGCAGATACTAAAAGCGTGTGCATTAATTGAGTATGCTCCCCCGTTAACTTCCAAAAAAAAAAACAGAGGTTTAACTGTAGAATGGAGCTGTACCCGGAGACAACGTTTGCAGCGACGTCTTGTCATGCATAGCTTACAAAACTGTGCGTGAACAAGACCGTGACGTATCAAACTTGACTCATGTACTACCACGAAACGTAGCTGGTTGCACAAATATTTATTTTCAGCGCACTTTATTTGCCATTAACTAAAACACTAGCGCTACACTCCTTATAACCTGTCTCAACCTGAAAAGCCTATATATGCTTCGAGTCAAGAACATGTGAGAATGTTGACCACAGGTGTGTAACCACACATTTTGTGAACCACACCAAATATGGAGGATTCACTTCTTACCTTGCACACAGCTGCCAAGAGAAAAAAATTGTTTCGAATGCGTGCACTGATTAAATATTGAACATTTCAGGTAGATAGATAGATAGATAGATAGATAGATAGATAGATAGATAGATAGATAGATATATAGATAGATAGATAGATAGATAGATAGATAGATAGATAGATAGATAGATAGATAGATAGATAGATAGATAGATAGATAGATAGATAGATAGATAGATAGATAGATAGATAGTAGATAGATAGATAGATAGATAGATAGATAGATAGATAGATAGATAGATAGATAGATAGATAGATAGATAGATAGATAGATAGATAGATAGATAGATAGATAGATAGATAGATAGATAGATAGATAGATCTCTTATTGGAAGACTATCGCTGGCATGTCGCTCTGTATACGGGTGGGAAACACGTAAGCCACCTTCTTTTGTTATCACTAGATTGCGCTGCGAAAAGAAGTGAATAATTGAGTACGCTTATGGCATAGCATTCTTTTCTTTAGCTTTCATCTGCATCAATTAATAAAACACTTTAGAATCATTATAGGAGCATAAAAAATAAATAACTCGAATATTCGCAGCACTACTTGCATTTGTAGCGTTAAGTGGAAGGTACAGTACTCGCACAATCAAAGCCAACATTTTTTTTTCTCGTATAAGTTGTGCTATGAGCGATCTCTCATGATAACTGCCAATTGTCGCTAAAGGTAATGTTTCTCAATTATGCGCGCGAAGAAAAATCACGTCTACACGAAACGTAAACAGTGAGAGTGCGCGCTTAATCCATTACTTATTTTCACATCTTTATCCACGAGTACTTTCTTTACCTTGTGTCAAATTTAGCAGTGCATATGCATAGCATTCTTGATTCTGAACACAAAAGGAATTGCATTCAACAAATATCAATAAAGCTCACGTTTCCACTTTATAAAAATTCTCTTTGGAAGCACACAATGATGCAATTTCTACATGTGTTCTAAGGAGCGGCACATATTTCTTTATTCGAGTTGGGACGGCAGCGTATACACAGAATAAAACAACATGTTCTTTTTAAAATATGCGCATCGTAACGGACTTTCAGCAGCAATAGAGGTGAGGAGGGCACCACGCATCGTGCGGTTTTAGTGCAAGCTTCAGCGAAGAGGTCCAAGCAACGGAAGAATTGACTGAGTCAAATGTGGAAGAAACAGAGTCCTACTGCGCACAGCAAAATGTTAAAAATGTGAAGACCGAACAACGTGACCAAAATGCTAGCAGCACACCTTCGCACCTGCTATTTCATCACAATTCTAACGTCGCACCTTTTTCACAATTCATTGAAGTGACATGAGCACATACGTTATTTTACGTGAATTATTTATTAGGTATGCCAGTATTGGCACAAATTACATTATGTTGGGTGGTGGAGAGATTTCAAAACTACTTTTGTATGTGCTACATTGGTTGTTCTACTGAGTTATTCGACTGATGAAGTTAAGTAAATGAAATTTCGATTAACATTGCATGTATTCTATGTAAACTGCATGTGTGCGTAGCCACCTGTAATGACGAGGACCTTTTACAGCGGTGCTGTTAAGCTTTTATAATGTCGTTAGTCGCCAAAAAATTACCTTCATCGTGAACCTGCATGCGCTCATCATCTTCCTGTTCGTCTTATGCTGGGCTTCCAGAGTACGTGCGCCGGTGTGTCTTGCTTAGAATGCAATAGCTCTGATGGGCGATAAAACGATTACACGAAAAGAGATATCCAGAGAAATTCTTGGCGAAAAAGATTGTGTTGCGTGGGGCGATTTGAATCCAAGACCGCAGAGGTAAAACGGGGGCTTAGGCAGGGGTGTACTCTGTCACCCTTGTTATTCATGATGTACCTACAAGGATTAGAAGCCAAATTAGAGGAAAGTTGACTTGGCTCCAATCTCTTTTTCATCAAACAAGAAAAACTCATTGAACAGGCACTACCAGCATTGATGTACGCCGATAATATAGTGCTAATGGCTGACAACAAGGAAGATTTGCAGCTATTGATGCACATCTGTGGTAATAAGGAAGATAGGTAAGATTTCAGATTCAGTAAGAAAAAATCAGCAGTCATGATTTTTAGTGATAATGAATGTAGTGAGCTTAAAATACAGGAGGTCACGCTAGAGATAAAAGATAAATACAAATATCTGGGCTTATGGATAAGCAGTGGGACCGAGTACCTAAGGGAACACGAAATATACATGACTACTAAAGGTAACAGGAATGCAGCGGTTATGAAAAACAGGGCACTGTGCAATTGCAATAGATATGAGGCTGTGATAGGAATATGGAAAGGGGTCATGGTTCCTGGTCTCATGTTCGGTAATGCGATCTTGTGCATGAGATCAGAAGTTCAAGCAAAATTAGAAATTAAGCAACGTGGAATAGGTAGGCTTGCCTTAGGAGCTCATAGGAATACACCAGATTAGGGAGTACAAGGTGATATGGGATGGACATCAATTGAGAGCAGGGAAGCTAGCTGCAAGATAAAATTTCAGAAGCGATTGAGAGAAATGGGGGAGGAGCGTTTCGCTAGGTAGGCATTCAGCTACTTGTACATGAAGAATATCGATACAAAGTGGAGGAAGTGCGCCAGAAAATTGACTGGTAAATACTTAGATAACAGCAGGGGCCAAACCAAAAAGATTTATCGGTAAGAAAAAGGTGAAAAAAGCTGAGACAGGTATGGGGAGAATTGGCATGATTAAGAAGTCCGCACTAGAGATCTATTGAACTTTTTAGCAAGATATTGCCAAAGATAAGATCTATGATAATACTCGGGGTAGTCCTCTATTGTTTGAGGCAAGGACGGGAGTATTGCGAACCAAGACATATCGGGCTAAGTATGAAGAGGTAGACACGGTATGCAGTGCGTGTGGAGAGGAGGAGGAAACTGTTGAACACTTGATAATGTTCTGTAAAGAGCTTCACCCTATAGTTCAGGATGATGGCGCAGAGTTTTTCGAAGTACTGGGGTTTAGGGACAGGAAGGGTAAAATAGACTTTAAGCGGGTAGAATTAACTAGAAGGAGGTTATCTGATTGGTGGCTAAAGTCAAGGCACGAGTGAAAATTAAACCCTTCACTGCAAAGTACGAGTCCTCAACCTCACTATTTAAAAGACAAAAAAGAAAGATAGTTTTTGGTTCACTAACTATTACGGCTTGGTGGCGTTAGCCACCGCTCGATCTAAAGGGTACAGCCATATCAATCCATCTATCCATCCATCCATCCGCCACTCTGGGGTATGACACAATCGCGGCGCGGAAAAGAGGCGAGTTCCTCCTCTTATGTGTTCTTCCTCCGTGGTTTGTATTCATCGCAAAGCATCCGCCATGGTCGGGAAACGAAACTAAACTAGCCCCTCCCCCCCCCCCTTCCTCCCACCTATGTACATGCACACCGACAAGGAAAACGGCACCACATGAACGCACGTGTGCATTGCAGGCAAAGGAAAGTATTCCAAGGCCATCTTCTAGATGCGAAGCATCTCATGGTCGACCTCAATATGGTGTGCGGCGTGACCACTCTTACTACAAATGCACGTCCCTTCTCCCTGTCTCTCCTCTACTACGCTCCTCCAACCTCTCCGCCTCGCAACGCCAACGCAGGCAGTGTCTACTAGCCTACGCTCGCTCCCACTACTCTCTATGGGCCACCCTCCCCGCCGCGTTTAAACCCCTGTTGCACATGCGCGTCCTCTCCCTATTCTTTCCCCTCTCTTAGCTCCCCCCCCTTCCTCTCGCCTCGCAAAGCCACTGCAAACAGCGTCCGCTAGCGAGTTTCTTGGTTGAAAAAAAAATGACAGCATATACACGGAGTGAATGATGGAGAGTTGGGTGAAGAATTCGTCCGTTCATTCGTTCTTGCTTCCGTCCGTCTATGCGTCCATCAGTGTGAACGTCCATGCGTCCATCAGCCCATCCATGCGTGCGTCTGTTCGTGCGTCCGTTCCTGCGTTCGTCCATGCATCCGCGCCTGCATCCGTTCATGCGTCCATCCAGGCATCTGTCTATGTGTCCGTTCGTCCATCTATTCAACACTCAAAGTACCACCATCTCGCATCTTTTCATCATATATTCCCCATATACAAGCACCGCCATCCAGCGGACATTCCAAGGACTAAACGAGAGGTGGCACACGCACACTTTCTTACGGCTTGCGCTTCGGGTCCACTTCCCACCTTTAACCACCTCAAGTTCATGGTATATACTAGTTCACTGTATTCATGGCACTGCGGCCGAACGCTCGCTAAACCTTTCGAGAACCAAGGAGGTTACGCCCAGTGAGTATGACGTAGCAAACTTTTTCAGTCAGATAGTGCTCAATGTACATGCCAATGGCTGCTAATGGGAAATGAGAGGCGGAGAATTCGGCTTTTACTTTCTTATGGCTTGCGCTTCGTATCTACTTCCCATTTTTAACCACCTCGAGTTAATTCATGGTATATACAAGTTCATTGTATTCATGGCACTGCGGCTTAACGCTCGCTAAACCTTTCTAAAGCTAAGGAGGTTACACCCAGTGAGTATAATGTAGCAACCCTTTCTTGTCAGATAGTGCTCAATGTACATGCCAATGGCTGCTAATGGTGATCGCAGCCTGTGCGTTAACTAAAAGCCGAATGCACCTGTCTTTCATTCATGTACATTGACATGTACATTGAGCATTATTTTTTATTGTTCAACAACGCACAGAAGAAGTCTCTCACCGGCACCACCTTGGAGGTCAAAATGTTATACTTGTTACATCCTACGGGGGACGAACGGGTGCCGCTATAAGGAGCTTCGCCCCTATTCATTCATGTACTTTCTTTCATGTACATTGACATGTACATTGAGCATTATTTTTTATTGTTCAACAACGCACAGAAGAAGTCTCTCACCGGCACCACCTTGGAGGTCAAAATGTTATACTTGTTACATCCTACGGGGGACGAACGGGTGCCGCTATAAGGAGCTTCGCCCCTAAAAAAAATTGCGGCGTATCCACGGAGTGAATGATGGAGATTTAGGAGAACCATCCGTCCATCCATTCGTTCTTGCTTCCGTCCGTCTATGCGTCCGTCTATGTGACTGTCCGTGCGTCCATCCGCCCGTCTGTGCGTGCGTCTGTTCGTGCGTCCACACGTCCATCTGTGTGTCCGTCCCTGCGTTCTTCCATGCATCCACCACTGCTTCCATTCATGCGTCCATCTGTCCGTGCAGCCTTTCATGCATCCGTCCGTGCATCTGTCTGTGTGGCCGTTCGTCCATCTATTCAACACTCCAAGTACCACCATCTCGCATCTTTTCATCATATATTCCTCATATAGAAGCACCGCCATTCAGCGAACATTCCAAGGACTGAATGAGGGTGGCACCCGCACACTTTCTTACGGCTTGCGCTTCGTGTCTACTTCCCACCTTTAACCTCCTCGAGTTCATGGCGTATACTAGTTCACTGTACTGATGGCACTGCGGCGCAACGCTCGCTAAACCTTTCTAAAACCGAGGTTACGCCCAGCGAGCATAACGTAGCAACCCTTTCTTGTCACATGGTGCTCAGTGTACATACCGATGGCTGCTAATGGGGAATGAAAGACAGGGGAAGTCGGGTTTTAGTTAAGGCACACGCTGAGAATTTTTTATTGTTCAACAACGCGCAGGATAAATCTCCCACCGGCACCACCTTGCAGGTCAAAACGTAAGACTGGTTACGCACTACGACTACGACTATGGCTACTACGAGGGACGAACGGGTGCTGCTTTAAGGAGCTTCACCCCTAAAACCTACTGCTCGCGCTGAGCAACCGTTCACTGGCCACCGCGTATATATAAGCGCTGTATCTTTCCCTCCAAAGTAGGCAGGTGGGAGATTTTTTCTGTGTGTTATTGAATAATAACGCTTCGCATCGCGTGCGTTAACGAAAAGTAGACGGTGGGTCTCTTGTTTAATCGGAGTCGTCTCTCTCTTAATCTTCATAAGCAGTGGTAGGCATGTTCCAGTGGAAAACACTGGTTTATCAACGCGTACGCCTCCCCAGGTTTCTCTCCAGCGCAACCACGTGATCAGAATCAACGCTACCGCCAGTTTGAGTGATAGCGTCCACTACTTCGCATCTGTACATGGTTCCCTTAAACGGTAGATGGTGTAATTTATGTATTGTGAAACTGTTTGTCATTGAGAGGCATTCGCACAAAACATGTCAACTGGGCGTGCCCATACACGAAGGAATGGTTGATCTCGAGGCACTTCCTCATCTCGCTTTATAAATAACACACAAGAAATGTTCGCAGACGCTACCTGATCAAATGTACGTAAAAGTCATAAAATAATACAACTTATGTAATGTGACGATGTGGGAGTTTGCCTTCCAGTCCAAGCTCCAAATCCTTTTTGTCGCTGCTAATGATGACCGCCCTTCTGGCTTTTCCTGGCTTGCCAATGGGAGGCTGGACATAATGTCAAAGAATAAAAAAATACAGCCTTGCATTTAGAACAAATGACTATAAAAAAGTACACAAGGCATTGACATCCCAACGGGCAAGATGAAAGCGCGGGACAAAAACTCCAGGAAATTTAAGAAAACTTTGGCCAACCAATAGACTACATAACATGGGAATAGTGGTGCTTCGGGCGCAGACGAAAATTCATTTTCGAGCTCTATATAATTTTATTTTTTAAACACAACAAAATGAGAGAATGCGTATGCAGTGCTCATAGAACACCTAATTAGTCAAAACTTTGCACCTTTATCTCATCGTTCACAATCTAATCCACTGAGCCCTGAGTGTGCTAGCGATCTTCAAACGCACAGAAGAAATCGCACAGCGCGTGCACCCAATGATCGCAAGAGCAGATGGACTTAGAGTGCACTCATCGTTTCACTTACGAAGTTAATTGAGGGGAGGGTGAAAGTGCGTTCGTTTGATTTCACTCTTGTTTCGCGTACAGAGAGACGCGTCATGGCTACACGGGCTATTGAAAAGCGTGCGAAACGTTTGCAGTTACCAGCACTCTCTCGGAACTCTACATCTACTCATAGCTGATCGTATACACGACGTTAAGCTAAAGGTGTTTACTGTTTGTGTTTTCTTTTCGTGTCCCCTGAGCAAGTTGTCAACGACAAAAACAGGGACGAAAAAATATTGCACTGGAATAACCAAACTTTGTCACTAACAGATCGTGACGGCACGTATGCCTCTTCGTTCCTATGGCTTGAAGCGAATGGAATTCCGACGGTTACTCAAAGCGCGCTCCACTGCATTGAACTCGTGCGAATCGACAATCATCAATACGCAGCGCGAACCAAATAGCTCTATCGGGTGAAAGATTCGACCAAAATAAAAAAAAAAGACGAGAGAATCGTCTACGCTCTTCAGCAATGAATGCGAGAAAAGAGAAAGAAAGAAAGCAGTGATATCTCCCTGTTTCGTTCGATCCTGGTTTCGCGGGCCAACAGATACCCAGTTAGATGTTTGATTGTTGGTTGTTCTCGAGTGCGAGAATTGGTGGGCCCTCTCGAATACACGCATCTGTATTACTACATTCCACGTACGATTTTCGCGCAGGGAAATCGAATCGATGCGAGCCAAAACAGCTTCGCTTTTTTCTCTATGTCGCCTTTGACATTTCGCTACCAACACTCACAGGGGTAGCCTGAACAACGAATTGCGACGCCAGCCACATTTTAAACAGACTCATTGAACATTAAGCAGTGTTCTTGGACGTAGCGCGCTTGTCTCGAAGTGTTAAATGCGCTCACGGATGTTTTAAACTGAACGTACATCAAACTGGTACGCTAAGCTGCAAACTATTTTCGGCGAGATCCCCTCGTACAGACGGCCTTGATAGAACAATCTTTCAATAGAGCTTGAGACACTAAAGAAGGCCATCACTAAGCTTTAGCATTGCAAACGAACGTGACGCATAAAGTACATGCTGTGAAATGGTGTATGCTAAGTGCGAAATTGTTTCGCAGAACGGAATCAGTCCTTCGTAACAAAAAAAATCACAGCATATGCACGGACTGAATGACGATTGGTGTGGCGAAGCGTCAATTGGTCCATCATCCATCAGTTCATCATCTGTGCTTTCATCCGCCCATTAGATCTTGCTTCCGTCCGTCCATACGTTTCTCCATGCGTCCATCCATGTGTCCATCCATCCGTGTGACCGTTGGTGCATCCGTCCTTCCGTGCGTTCCTTCATGCGTCCATCCGTACGTTCGTTCTTCCGTCTTTCCATCCGTCCGACCGTGCGTCTGTTCGTGCGGCCATACCTCTGTCGGTCTGTCATGTCCATCCGTCTGTCCCCCCTCTCTGTCTGTGTATCCGTCAGTCCTTCCGTCTATCTGTGTGTCCATCCGCCCATCCGTGTATCTAGTGAACACTCCAAGTACAGCCATCTCACATTTTTTCATCATGTATTCATCACATACAAGTGCCGTCATCTAGTGGACATTCTAAGGATCGCTCTTTCGGGTATGTGCCGCCGGTGGCTACATACACCATCGGAGGATGTACAGACCACATCCTAAGGAGCTTTGCCCCTAAAAAGCGCGTGGATTTTGAGAAAGGCGCACTCATCCTCATTCATTTTCCTAAGACGACCAGAAGGCTACAGATGTCTTATTTCGATTCTCATTTGATTCTACTTATCCTTATTCCCCGTACAGAACAATCACCCCATGAACATTATTAGCCATAGAACAACTAGTACAAATCAGTGCATGTATAGTACGTGAAATATTACACAACATATAGGTACACCATACTTGCCATTCACAAATCAGGGAAAAATAAAGAAAACTATGCACCATCATAAAAAAATCTAAGTGACTGGGGATGCTCTCAATGATTTTGGCATTCCTTTCGCGACCTCCGCCCTCAACGACAGTCGAATATTTTGTCTTTATTTTCCGCAGAATCCCTCTCGAGCTTCCTAGGCTGTCAGATCCAGTTAAACTTTCGGAGCTTCGCCCTCTGATTGATTGATATGTGGGGTTTAACGTCCCAAAACCACTATATGATTATGAGAGACGCCGTAGTGGAGGGCTCCGGAAATTTAGACCACCTGGGGTTCTTTAACGTGCACCCAAATCTGAGCACACGGGCCTACAACATTTCCGCCTCCATCGGAAATGCAGCCGCCGCAGCCGGGATTCGAACCCGCGCCCTGCGGGTCAGCAGCCGAGTACCTTAGCCACTATACCACCGCGGCGGGGCGGAGCTTCGCCCTCTCCTCCTGTCACTCAGCCCACTTTCGTCGAACAGATAGATGACGTCTCCCAAAGCCCCGTTCAAGACGGCGTCGCCGTTTGCAACGCCCCTGTCAGTGATGAGATCGGACCAGTTGACATTGACATCCTCATCATTGCTATCGTCGAGTGCGACCAGGCGACCATCCTTGGCGGCCCTGCCAGCACCAGATGCCGTTTCGTCAGCAACGATGACAAGAGGTCCGGAGTCGTCTTCGGATTCGACGTCCACCATTTTGGCACGCTTGAACGATTCTCGTTCTTCGTCGCTGTCCACCACCAACGCCACTCGTTCGCTTTTTTTGATTGGTTCAGCCGTGGTCGGTGGTGAAGAGAGTGTTCTTCGTCTGCTGCCATTGCTGGAAGCCATCCTAACGGGTGAGACGGTTGGATGCTCACCCTCACTGTGACCACTCCCGTAACGGTGTTACACGGTTCCAGTTCTAATACAGATGCCTCTTTATACCTCCCTGATGTCTCAGGCGCCAGGCCTTTTCCGCTTCCGCTGGTCTCTTGCGGGCGAAGCCCACTTCTTTGGAGTCCGTGTTGGATGAGCTGAGATAAAACAACGAATAGGACAAGATTTCTTTTAGACCAGGCGAAAAATACATTAGCAACCACGTAAAATAAAGTACCAAGGCTGACGACTTAGCTAGCTGGTACGGTTTCAATAAAAACATCGAAACTATATTGAATTCAAAGTTGAGACATTAGAGTTTCTTTCATGTCTTTGCTACCCACCATAAAAACGATATCTCCTCTTCGCCAATAATTTCATCATAAAACACGCGAAATATAAGCCCTAAAGGCGCGTTGACAGGGCGAAAACTTGCCGGGTAATTACTCGATGCGTTGCCTAAGCTACCGAAAAACCATAACATGAAAAAAACTGGTACCGATTTTCCTGCCACACAATAGCGTATCGCCATTGGCTGCACTAGCCTAAACGATGCGATGTAAACAACCAGCCACCATTTCAACAAGGCGACGAATGTGTCGGCGGTGGTATGCGTCAGCGCCGTTGCGATCTACCTGTGCAGCACGACAAAGCTCACTGCCTCGTCAACGACACCTTTATTGAGCGCCCAGTTTGAATTATATTCGCCGAGTAGACTGAAGTTAGGAGCTGCAGCAGCAGTGAGTCAGCATGCCCCACCATATCTCGCTTTTGCGCAGCCACCTGAATCCACCGACACCTCCAACAGTGTGTCTACACTCGTGTAATTTTGCTGGTGCATCTCCCGATACAATATTTGTTGGGGTGCAGACGATTTATTTTCAGTGTTTTGCATGTATAACTCTAATACGGCACGAGGTTTACTGCTCAGGACAAGGGGAATATGGAAATATTCCTGAAAGTGGTGAAGGTGGCGGTGGCGTGTACGTGGAAAAGAACGAATGCAAACGTTTAATCCTGTAACAGGTCAAGAAAAAAAGGACGGTAACACATAAGAAGAACAAAGCGCGAACTGGCGCATACTATCAACTGAAGCTTTGTTCAAAATAGCAAGCTAGATATGAAGAACAAGAAAATATAAATAAAAACGCAAGACAGCCAAAATAGTTCAGAATGAAACGGCGAGGAGGACTTAAATCAACGTAAACCGAACAGACATCACCCTTGGCACGCCCAACACACGTCACCGATATAGCTCAACTCTTTTTCATGTAGAACCACAGAGGGAACACGGACGCAAGACTCCATTTCCTTGTGTTTGAGTGCACGCAGCCTCAACAAATTAATTTGCATGCTCTGGTGAACGTTTTGGACGCGCGAAGAGGTTATTTTCCGGATGATCAGGGGTTCTCGTTTTCGCTTCGCTTCTGACATGTGAATGTGTCTGTCATAAGCGCTGAGCCAGTAGGAATTTTGTGTTGTTTGACTGAATGCTGCCATCTCCACTTGCACTGTCGCAAACACATAAACGAAGTGAAATTCGTTTATCGCAAACAGGGGTCGTACAAGTCAAGGCAGAAGAGAAATGCGACTACACGAGAGAACAGGATAAGACTGCAGTCACAACCGATACTCTCGTATATCAGCAAATCAAGAGCCTTTTCCTTCCGTCGTCGTAAACGAACTGCTGGCGTTATGAATTGTGTCGCGAAACGTCGAGAGAGAACAACGCAAATATTCTTCGTATTTCCTTAGGCCGTTAAAGAACCCTTTAAGGTTGCGCTTATTGTGTATCTTCATTCATATTTAGTGTTTACACTTCTTCAATCATTATGGAAGACAAGCTACCTGTGTATTGATTCAAGGCGAAAGTTCGACCCGACAAACACAAGCAGTGTGAAATCAATAAGAAGAATGACTGGATAATCCTTGATGTTTGGTTGAATGAAAAGTTGCAGTGGAATGTTCATGTTATTCACGTATGCTTACCTGCCTCACGATTTATTGGTCTTTGATACCACAATAGTTATGTCCTTCCTACTTAAATGAAACTTTTGGTTTTTAAACATGTTTATATCACAGGTTCATTATTTACAGCTTTTATGGGGCACTATATCACGTTGACTGAACAAGAAATGATTTCTATTTTTGAAAGAAAGCTTTACGCTTGATTTGCGCTTTGCTTAAAGATTATCCTTCAGCACAGCTCTCCGAAACAACTGCTATTCAAAAACTATTTAGTCTGTATAAAAAGATGCCTACTTTTCCGATATAAATATGAAACGAAACAAAATATATCGACGCCTAATGGCATAGCGAAACTAGCCGAATGCATTTCTGTGTGCCCTGTGGGGCTAAAGGAAAAATTTACGATCAGGTCCTCCCACACGAATTAAAATGTGGCCAAATGTTAAGAATCACTACACCCCCTGTCTTAAACGTTCTGGAACCAAATAATGTTGACATTGATGTGTGTTGTAAGTATGAGCTTCCGGCGTTTTTCTCTTGAAGCTGATATCTGGATGTTCAAGTATAAAGTGGCCTTCATGAAGTAATATGAGTGCTTATTTTGTTTCAAATGCTGATGACTCTGCATGTAACGACTATCTTTAATTTTCTTGTTTTGTGTGTTTGTATACTTTATCACGCGAAATGTGTGCGCTGCGACTGCGTGAAGCTTAACTAGGCTGAAAAGCGATGTCAAGGTCTGTTTAGCTTTTTCTTCCCATGTCCTCTGCTTTGTGAAGTAGTAAGCAAACAAAAAGAAAAAAAATTCTTCATTTCTCATTTACATTGGGAATCAATTTTATGGGAAACTTGCAAATTGAAGGTAAATGCGTTCTATTTTTTTATTGAGCGAAACGTTATGAAGTATCAGTGAAATCCAGGTCCTTTGCGATGGTGCAGAAACCAACTCACACCACTCCGTGCCAGAGACGCACCACCCGAATTGGTGTAGCAAAGTGAGAAACAAAACGTGCTGCCACTATACCAATAGCCGCGATTGACTTGCTGGTCACTTGAAGATGAAGCAGAAACGCTGGAGAAGTTCTAGTAGGCTGAGAAAAAGTTGTATTTACAGGCTGTACAAGAGTTACTTAAATACGGACATCAAAGTTACAAAAAAAAGAAAAAAAACACTTCAGAAATGAACCGTGTTCTGTAGGGTGACCCTACGGGATTCAGCAAAGCCGACGGTGCCTAACATCTCAAGCCAGGTTCAGAACACTTGGCAGAGCTCCGGGGCCTCTTTTTATTCCCCCGGTGCTCCGCCTTTACCCAACCCTCGGCGAATCGCCGCTTGCTTGTCCATCGATAGGACAGCACTTGGTCGATCGAAAACGCCGCCACAAGCATGCCGCCTTCGTGCACGTTATTGCCCCGTCATCAACTTCTTGACGATGGGGCAATAATTCGTTTGTAGCCTGTGCGCTGTAAGAGGAACCACTCGCTGACCGACCGTGGTTCCACCTACGAGCTCATTTGTGCGGGAGCAGTCGAAGACATGCCACTGCGACAAGACGCACTAAATTGTCCAGCAGTCACTCGATTGGTGAGAGTTGGTTTCTGTAACATCGCAGATGACCTGGATTTTACTAGCACAGTCGTCAGGATTGGCTTGCGGTTATCGAAACCTTCCATTTAGGTGCCGAACACTACGTAACTGCTAGGTCAAAGGATAAATAAAGGCTGCTAATTTAGGATAATAAGCGCATCCTAGTAGAAATGACAGGGTTTTAACACAGTGGCAGGCATAACTATCATACCACGGGAAAGGCGGTAACAAATATTTACTAAAGATGACGCCTGTAAGCGCAGAAGGCGCCAAAAACATCGGTCACTCGAGAAGGAAGTGGGGTCTCGCACAGAGTCTCGTTCTAAACGTTGCCGCGCGGTGATAAAAGATCTGCACTGCCTCAGTATTTCTCCGGCACACCAAACGGCGTCCCAGCCATGACGTGTGAAGAGCGTCTTTCGAAGTAATGAAAGAAAACTAACACCAGCAAAAAATATGTTATCTGCATTTCTGATGGAGGCGGAAATGTTGTAAGCTCGTGTACTCAGATTTGGGTGCACGTTAAAGAACCCCGAGTGGCTCAAATTTCCGGAGCCCTCCACTACGGCGTCTCTCATAATCATATGGTGGTTTTGGGACGTTGAACCACACAAATCAATCAATCGAAAAATCTATTATATCGAGACCTGAGAGAAGGCAACAAGAAACGAAGACTGCGTACGAAGCAAGACACAAGAAAGATAAGAGAACGCACACAACCTTTCAGTTGGTCAAAGCATGAACGAGGTGAAAACGTTCCCACCAAAGCCGATTCGGGCATGCCGCAGATGACAAGTGCGCCTGGCTTGCCTTGCCCAACTTTCAGCAAATTTATTGTAAAACCTAGAAGAAAGTGACCACTGATCCTGTTTTCGGTCGCAATATAAGCAGTTATACCAACATGGCAGGTGCAAATTGATAATCTGATGGAACACGGCGTTGGCAGCCGGTTTGAGAAAGATAATTGAGAGAAATGGGAAAGGAATTATTCGACAAAAAAAAAGTCACACATTTTCTTTTTTGCATACCCCCTGCGTGTTTCGGCATATCTTATTTACACACAAACGAAAAATGTTGGCAACTTGCCATAGCCCAAACATTGCAACAGCATGTGGAACATAAGAGATAAAACAGGAGGTTGGACTTTACAGCTTCCAAGGCCTAAAAAGAGCTTCATACCAACGTTACACGAAAAGACAAGCAAACAAACAACTAAAAGAAACAACATAAGCCCTTAGGGAAGAGACAGACACACTCTCGACATTATCGTAGGGAATAAGGAGCAAAGTTCAATAGCAAACAGTTATGAACCTGATTTCCAACTTTGGTAACACAGCAACACTTTAGCGAAAAAAAACTAAACTGTTTGGATTGTAGAATGAGTTTATTCAGATTTGCACTCTCTTGCGTTTATTAAAACTGTGCAGAAAAGTAACGGTGTGTCCCTCACATTAAAATGAATGTATTCATAAAAAAGTAAGCCTTAACAACCAGTGGGGTGACAATGCTCACACACACACACACACACACACACACACACACACACACACACACACACACACACACACACACACACACACACACACACACACACACACACACACACACACACACACACAAACACACACACACATATATATATATATATATATATATATATATATATATATGTGTGCATTGTCTTACTTCCAATATATATAGTTACTTCCAATATATATATATATATATTGGAAGTTATAATTCAATGGGCCAGTTAGTCTTCGTGAAGGTATGGGATATGGCACAACGGGAGCGTTGTGGACAAGGATAAATATATTTATCCTTGTTGACAACGCTCCCGTTGTGCCATATATATATATATATATATGTATATATATATATATATATATAGTTATAAACTTCGAGAATAGTGCAGTATAGGAAACAAAACAATAAAATATTTATTTAATCCTAACAGTTTCGGCTGGTGGACCAGCCTTCTTCGGAGGATGTAAGTGAAATGATACAAGTTCCCGTAGCAGAGGGTCACCCTCACAGTTTAAAGACCCTCCAAAAAAAAGAGAGAGAGAAAAAGACAAGCGGGCGAACGAGGTAGCAACAGACAACAAGAAGCAGAAGAAGGAGAGGAACTAGAAAGGAGCGACGGAGAGCCGCCGGAAACGAGCGGGTAATTCTGGCATTGTTGCTGCGTATAGGTAAGACGCGCCGCCAGCGGAGGCGCGTCTTACCTATACGCAGCAACAATGCCAGAATTACCCGCTCGTTTCCGGCGGCTCTCCGTCGCTCCTTTCTAGTTCCTCTCCTTCTTCTGCTTCTTGTTGTCTGTTGCTACCTCGTTCGCCCGCTTGTCTTTTTCTCTCTCTCTTTTTTTTGGAGGGTCTTTAAACTGTGAGGGTGACCCTCTGCTACGGGAACTTGTATCATTTCACTTACATCCTCCGAAGAAGGCTGGTCCACCAGCCGAAACTGTTAGGATTAAATAAATATTTTATTGTTTTGTTTCCTATACTGCACTATTCTCGAAGTTTATAACTTTTATTACGGTAGCCGGAAGAAACTCTGATCATCTATTTCATCTATATATATATATATATATATATATATATATATATATATATATATATATATATATATATATATATATGTATATATATATATATATATATATTGCAAACAAAACTTAATCAGGTAAAATATCTTTTCGCAGACTGCCAACGCGTCACTCCCTGGATAAATATCGAAGGCTCCGCTTGAGCGCGCGTTGTGGAGCGTTAGAACGAGCTTGCTAACAAAGAACGTAAACGCGGCGAGGAAATGAGGTCGACGTAAACCAGTGCGACAAATAGTGTCCTCGAAGTGTAAGTCAGTGAAAGGAAGCATGCGCCATATGGCTGCACTTTTACAAAAATGCTTATAAAGATTTGATTGAGGCTAAATTGACTTTTCTCTATAGGATGCACTGTGTTTAAATTAGGCGTGTATTGAGTTTTCCTATTGAGTTACACAAGCATATTGGCCACCGTGTTTCTATTGAATATCATTTTTTGCGGATGAATTGAGCGTCTTTTGAGCGAGTCAAAAGGATTTATTGACCAGCTAGTGACTTTCTGTACCGAGTGTCAATTGAAACAATTTAGGGGAGTGTATATTCAACCCTCATTGTGTTCGGTCAAAATCATCAATAAGTACCGAGTGTCATTTGAAACAATTTAGGGGAGTGTATATTTAACCCTTATTGTGTTCGGTCAAAATCATCAATAAGCAAGCGTGTTATGCAATTTTCAAATATTCACGCAAACATTTCTTGAAAATTCGCCACTTGACTATTTTGTTTCAGAAGCGGTACCGAATTAACTGCTATCAGTTCAGTCTTTAACCGGTTGCTAGAAATAAAATAGGGGTGATCATTGAAAGCTCGCCCGAGCGGAAATTCCTTGTCGCGTGCGTTATTTCAATAAGAAACACGTTCAGTCCTTCAAACAAGGTATAAACTGGGTGATAATCATGAACTAGGACACGGGTACACAATTAACATGAATACCACACACGCACGTACACAGTGATGCACGGTGTTCTATAAATTGTCCAATCCAAGAAGCAAAACACAAATCTGTTAGCATCTTTGTTTATTTTTACCAAAATGACAATAAAGACGACTAGGATTATTGAGTTGGTGGAGCGCCTGTTTCCGAATCACTAGGGTGAGGCCTGCCTGTAAGAAACGCAAAAAAGACAGAAGGCCTTGTTAGAAAAATAAAGTATCTAGGAGAGGAGGGCTCAATATTGTAAACCCGACTAATTACACCGTTGAATATTCTAACATCCTACGCCCAATACGTTTTTTTGGTTTTCCTAACTCACTAATAGAACGTATGAAGCCAATGAAAAATGACAAACATACCTTCAAAATAATCAAGCGAGGCACGTGGTTTGCAGATCCAGCAATTGCAGTGAATGCTGATCACAGATCAAGGTGACAGCGTCCATTTCTGTAGTTTGCAGAAAGGAAGCTGCGCTGGAGTCTTGCATGTAAGCGAGGTGCCCATTTTTCCGCTGGAAGGTTGCGATGTTGGGTCTGATGAACAGCCATGCCGCCGGCACATATGTCCATGTACCGCAAAAATTGCCTCACATACAGCGTAGTAGCTTCTTCACATTTTAGCAGATAGTCGGCGCAATTCACGGCACTCACTTTCCCAAAAATCAGGGCAAGAATCATCAAGTGACAAGCACGAGCCACACGTGTGACTACGGTGAGCGATTGTGAAGAAAAAAGTGCCGTATGAAGGGATAGACAACAAGCGCAAAGCGGCCATCTCAAACTTTCAGTTGACACGGGTGTAACTAGCAGCTAATACTGTGAAGCTTGTTTCAGAACTAAGTTTCAAGTTTTTATAACGCAACGGTAAACACTCTACAAATTACTTTTTCTCGGTCTACTTTCTTGATCGCAACAGCAAAAAGGCTCAGGTGCTTTTTCACCCCTTCAGCGGTCACCAACTCCACGTGCTTCCTCCCTGCACGTGCAACCACCGCTCTATACTTGCTAAAAAAAGAGAGAAAAAAAAACCGGTCAGACCGGTGAGATTTCGAACAATGGAGTGCGCATTCCAAGCCCACTAATCTCCCCCCCACGAGTTAACAGAAGGGGAAAAAGGGCCCGACCTTTAAAAGACGTGGCGAATCTGCAATCTTTTCGCAGAGAACTGCTACCACGATATGTCTCCTCCGTGTGTTTACGATACTTTTATTGAATAAATAATTATATATATTAAAATAATATGAATTATAATAATTATAAAGGCCCTGTCTCTCAACGCACAGAAGCTGCATCGCTATAAACCATGATTGAACAATACTTTTGCTAATCCCAGAAGGCAAATTTTCTTCGCGTCAATGAAAAAAATGCATCTTACACTCTTGACTGCTACACGCTTACACGCTAGTGTGTATGATATAAATATCCATGCACGCAATTCAAAAATACGTGCGTCGGACAGCTAGTACCCGAAAACCTTTGCTTGCGTACAGCTTTATGTAATACATTGCTGCTTCCTGGAGTGCTGGAACTGTATGCATGATGCAGGGCCCATAATGACGAATGCATCTTGCAGAAATATACCCGCAATAAAACTGCAGAACACGCACACACACACACACGTTTTGTGCGTTGAGCCCCCAATATTGATGTAGCTATAGGTGTCAACATCCATCATCACCTATCCTCCATTGAGAGTGATCAGTACTAGGTCAATTAAACGTGTAGTGACGGTGGTTCAGTTCAACGATCCTTAACGCATGTCAATTAAATATGTAGTGACTGCGGTTCAGTTGAACATTTTTTAACGCATATCAATTAAAACTGTAGTGACTGCAGTTCAATTGACCATTTCTTAACGCATGTCAATTAAAAATGTAAACAGTGAGAGTGAATTGACTTTTTCGTACCACATCTCAATTAAATTTTTGTTGAGTGCACTCATAAGAAGATGCCGTTTATTTGACCATCTATTGAGTCAAAAAGGCCTCGGTTCATGGTCAATTGAAACTCAAATTTTATATTTGTAAGGGCATAACGTAGTGCGTGCAGCAGCCGTGGTTGGCGTGTAAAAAGAAAGCTTTTGATAATTCTTCATCGAGTCCTGAACGGATCACTCCGGAGAAGCGACACACCCGTTACAATGCAACAAGAAAATGCGAAGAAACGAACGAGACGCAAGGCAAACCGACAGAACGTCCCTCCGTGGAAGACTTTTAAAGAGCAGCAGGCAACGCAGAAACTGCGCTGAGCGCGTCACTGACACAACAATAGTTGACCTAAATTAAGTTTAACGAACATTTATTGCTCAAAAAATTTTCTATCCGTTGAAGCTTGCAAAGCTCCTAAAACTTCTTAACACCACACGGATCGGAAAATAAGATGTGGTGTGCCGCGTGGAGATGCCCACACAACTCTTTGGTGTAGTATACTTCTTAGCATTGCTCCCTAATTGTGGCACTATAGCTGTCAAAGTAGGTAGTTCCTCTCACGCTACTATCTCTTATGATGTAATGGTCGGCCTGTCTGTCTCTCTTGCTCTACGGTCATGGAGTCGCAGTCGGATAAGTTAGTGCGAGTTTTATTCTTCAGAGCAAGCATCCCACGTGCCCCGTCAATCACGTTACTTCCGTGACGGAGGTGACCTGCATCAATACATGGTGGACCTCGACATGAAACATTTCGCGTAAAGAGAACTCAGATCAATCACTGGAATAAATTTGAAGTAATATTAGTGGTATACTATCGCGTAGCCGAAATTAGCCAACGCTATCCATCAGTTAGCCAACACTCAGACATTTCTCGTCGTGTGCGAATAACTACCATCAGGTTGGCCTTGTACCCTTAATCTTTATACTTATATACGTTAAGATATGGCCCATCTATTTGGGCAGTCGAAGATAACCTCTAAATTACCGTCATAGGCATTCAGCAGCATGTTTATACGAAAGTCTGAGATATTATTAAAGCTCAGAAATCTTAACAACTGAGAGAACTTGATAAAGACAGTGAAGTACACATATACACACAACTAAACTGCAACGTCGATTATGACCTTAGGTAGGCGAAAATTGTGGGGCCCACTCGAACACACGAAAATATAACTCCATGGCTCGACCTCAGTCTGAGTGAGTAGACCTGTAAGTGAGTTCGCTGACCTGTATTATTATTATTATTATTATTATTATTATTATTATTATTATTATTATTATTATTATTATTATTATTATTATTATTATTATTATTTGGTGGTTCAAGTTCCCAAGTCTGAGCACACGGGACCCATGACTTGTCTCTAGCAATAACGGGTGCACAGTATCACCAGTCGCGGATCCACAGGAGGTGGGATGGGAGATCGGCCCATCACCCAAATTTCTGACAGAACTCCAGCCCCGTCAGTTCAGTGCTTGTAGTTCCCCTTCTATCACCAATGAGGAATAATCAGAGAAACCACTGTGAGCCCACGCTAACAGAATTTATGCTGTGAATGAATTTTTTAGCTAGTACAAACAAATAAGTCACGACCACGACCCCCACTCTGGTGTTACATCAGGTGACCGCCTCCCCCCTCCTCTAAAATGAGTGGCTGGATCCACTCCTGCCTATAGAAGCTGCACACCATGTTGACGACGCCGCTAATGATGATGATGGTGCTAAATTATGGCCGAGCCCTTTGTGATGGCAGAGGCACTTTAAACCACTCATTAGTTTCGCAGCTCAGTTGGTGAGATGGTTGGCGTCGTTTTACGCTTCTCTAACGCGATTGGGCTGCCTGCTTCCGAATAGTCGGTGGGACATCCAAGTATGGCGCGTGCTAAACACAAACGTCGAAAACATCTGTGAGTGTCCGCGAAGGCTATGGCCTCCAATATGTTTCTCCCACCACGCGCAGATTTCACCGATTTTGGCCTTTATGGCGGTATGCGCCACGCAACGAGGGGCGGGCAGTGTCAGCAGGGATGCTGGTTAAGGCGGTGGGTTGCTCTAAACGCCAGCGACGTATCTCGTAACCAACGTCAGCCGTAAAACGAGACCACGCGTCGTAATAGGCGCCGTAGCCCACTCGCCCTTTTCTTCACCGTAACCTCTTTCACCCCACAATATAACGTGCCACTAACATAAGCGCACTGAAAGCTTTATTGCAGGGAATTCATTGGCGTACAGGCACAAGAGCCTTCGATTATACAAGCACCATGTGATAGAGATCAGACCGTGGCTCCCGTATGCCTTCACATAAATAGAGTCGGTGCCGTATTGTTACAGATCACCTAGGGTATGGATGAATTTTCGAAGCAGAGAAATTCTTTTTCAATGACATCTTGGAGCCAAGAGTCTCTTTCCGGATTTGCTATACTCTCGACCTCGTCGAACTCCACCATGTTGTCAAGTTTCCCGCCTGGTCAACTCCGATTACGTCTGTCTGATTGACTTAAAATACCGCAATCACACAATTTGACATTCTCCCGCACGGCGGCCCGATCCATTCCTTCACCCTAAGAAGAGAGAGGGAAGGAAAGAGCGAAAGGGCAGTATGCCTTAGTCTTTTCGGTGATTTCTCACTTTCCTCGTATGTAACATACTTCAACGAGACAGGTTAGCTTTTGGCCCCATGACTGTGTGACGAGAGCGTAATTCTCTCCCAAGAGAGTTCACAGGTCTCCCTAAAGAGAGTCATATACTCATAAATAACGAGAGTCGAGACACTCTTTCGTTTAAGTGCTGTTCTCTACTAAGCCTCTAGTGTTATAGCTGGTAGGGAGAGGCTCTTTTTTTTGTCAAGATTTCAGAACCCACGGTTGGTACACTATCAGCTTTTTAAATGCAGCGTTGGGTGTGTCTTCACACGACCACTTGCCTACAAGATGTGGTTAAAGTATGCGCCATTTTTTTTCGCCGCATTTCATTAATGATTGAGCTGATGTAAGTCAAGTACTGATATTTACTGCAGCTCTTATGTCATCGCAGATGTTCATCCAATAGAAATTTCAGGATCTTAGGTCTGCAATGCAAAGCTAACGCCTACATTAGCTGCACATGACCTTGGTTTCTGCAGACGATATTATCATGGAACAAGTGAAAAATGAAAGCAAGAGGCACGTTTGGCACGTTTTGTACGCATGAGGCCAGCGTGCATAAAGGATGCTAGGCGACGCTTGATTAATGCTTCCCTATCATATATGTATATAAGTCACTGACTGGGCTACCTTGGAAAGAGAATGCGGGGGTGAACCTGAATGGGATTATTGTACTCTGCCGCTGATGACAGCCAGACGAAGAAAAGAGGAAGCGTTGGCTGTTGAGGTCACCTTGTAGCGAGGCGCAACCTCAAGAAGTATGTTTAGTTAGGTGCAGCACGTCGGCACTGTGTCACATGCACCTTGTAGCGTAGTTCATTCTCTTTGTAATATAGCCCCACTTCCGACTCCTTCGGCAACACGTTCTCACATATTTGAACGCGATAAATCTGGCCTAAGCGATGGCGCAAATGAGTGGTTCATGACTAATACCAACAACAGGAGGAACACATGAACAGCGTCAGCTCGAGATTATCATATCGTCACTTCAATTTCACACTATCCCAAAAGTATTTTGACGTCCCGGTTTTGCGGCTTGGGTTGTTTGCTTATATTGAAAATCACCTAAGGTATTGTATCAAGGGGAGACGTTGGGCATGTAAAACCTTAATTAACCCAATCAATTCACCCCAAAAGCGTGCAATAAGAGTTACGTCTCATTCAATCACACAGCCCCATTCTTCTGCAAGTATCACCATTTGAATACTTACGACAGCTGATAATTTCAATGTGCGTGTATCAGGTCGTGCAATTCAGCCATTTATTCAGGTCATCTTTATTTTATTCATCATTGCACTGTACTAGAAATGTATCTGCACATTACTTTGAACTCGCGTATTGCAACAATGGTTATGGAGAACGCATGCTACCGTAGCGGCCGTGCTACAGTTCAAAGGAATTAGGACTTGGAACATGCTCCCAGCTGTAATTGTTAATTTTCGAACTACCCTAGCATCCTTAAATATTATTTTCGTTCTTTTTTCAAGATAGAGTAAACTATATATACTTTGCTTGCTCTGTACGAATTATTTCCTTCACTACTCTTTCTACACAATTATTGTCATATGATAGTGTTGGATTACTGTGAAACAAAAAAAGTGATGTTTCTTTCATTTTGCTCATCTTTTACGTGTTTTAAATTCAATAGTCATTTCTAGTCGGCAAACTTATGGTTGATAGATATTCTTACAGCTTATTTTCTTGAACGTGTCTTTGCAATTCGTTAATGAATATGTATGTTATCTTTACACCGTTCTTTGGTAATGTAGTTTATGTTAGTTATTGGTTAACCTATTTGTTTCCTATTGATCTGAGAAATATCCGTTGTAAGTTTTGTTTCTTGTAAATGTTACAACCACTGTTTTTTTTCTTTATTCGCTGCTGTGCTAGGATTTCCTAGGTATTCGTTGTTATCGAACCTACAATTAGCTTTAGGCTACAGGTCCGACAAGGGTTTTGTTATGTGTGTATACGTACATATTATGAAAGAAAATTCACGACCCACTATACACGTACTCATGTTTCCACCATCTTCAGTAAGTTCTGGAATCAGATTGGAATGTGTTAGGTACTATTTTCAGTGATGATAATGTTTATTAATAAATATTATTCAATGTAATTTAAACACTGTCACCGTCATGTCGATTGTTAGGTCTAAACTGTAGGTCATTTATTTTCATGAGGATACTGCTGTTTTCCTTAAGTTTTTTTTCCCTGTTCTGTATGAATAGTTAGCAATGAGCCGTGGACCATAGCCGACCCAAGGAAGCGTTAGTTTGAGAGCCTAATAATAAAAAAGAGTCAGTTTTTTTTCTTCTTGTCCTATAATTTCATTATGGTATCCTTGTCTTTTGAATGTGTGCATCTGTGTGTCGTTTTAAGGATGATAGCCTTTGTGACTGGAATGCTTCAATGTGCCATTCATGCCAATTGAATACTGGCATGCTTGATCCATCACCCAAACATGCCAGCCGAGGGTGACTCCACATCCGTCTACCTCATATTCATGAGCGGTTATAATAATATGCCGAATCAGGGAAGGGCTTGTAGCATGGAGGTGGCCACAATTCCGCGGGGCCCATTTCATTTGAGAGACTGAGTTGTGCCTGAAGTCCGAGTATTCAATGGCTTGGTTGAATAAGTATTTCATGTTGAAGTATTGAGTGGTTGCATTGGTCTGGGACCAGTTTGTGGACATGTAGTCCTCGATCTACCATCAACCCATGCATTGTAACTATGGCGGTTCAGATCTGGGATCCTATAATCAGACTTATAGTCCAGATCAACCATCGACCCGATGTATTGGAAGCAGACTGGGCACCATATGATTCAGACTATGTGTTATACCTATAGTGATGGACTTCAATTCAGTACTTTTGATCCACTGTTAACCCCACCCAGCGACAAAATCCACCCACGGATTATGACTGTGCAATGCCTCAAAGTGTGGAGTTTCGGCACTATGAGAAAAATGGCATTTACAAGCAGGAGTAGCATATCGGAGAACAGGAGATCAACTTCGGAAAACAGGAGACACGGAAATACAAGAACGAACTAAGTACAACAACAAGAAGGCTAAGTAAAATAATTGTTGCCCAACACATATTCTTAGAACAGTTACTGTACATATTTCGATGAAAATAAACCTCGCTGATTGGGCCGACGTGTTCCCGTGGCTGGGGTGATGCCTTACGACAGTACCTTTCCTATTATTACATTTTTATCCGTCCTTCCAACCCCCACATCTTCCGAAATTTTCACGTTCTTATCTCATTTTCTTGATTTTCTGGTAAAATTACTCCTTTTGCACAAACCGTAATCAATTTATTTTGATTGATCGAAGCCTGGTATACATTGGTGGTGCAGGCTGAGGCAATTATTTTCGTTTTTTTTAAACCTCCACATAATTCCTGTCCCGTCTTTAGTTCATGGTATATCACCATGATATACCCTCTAGAATGCTTACATGAGAGCCCACGAAACGTTTCCAGGCCACATTAATAGTAATTTGATACGGGTCTTCAGGCGTGCTGGTTGTTACACCATATGTTTTAACGTCGCCTTTCCACACGTAAGCACTGTACAAATGAGCGCAAAGTGGCACAAAGATGAAGAATACTTATTAGCACACAGAGTTGATAATTAGCCCACTCGAGGAGTGCCCCGCCGTTCAAGAAGTAAAACATGCGGATACCAACAATGAGAACCATTATTTTGTCGCATAAATTTATTGGTAATATCTTTACTTCAGGAGGTCACCAAGCATCACCCTTTGCTCTACAGTTTTCACTTTCAGCTTCGTAATCACGCACCTTGGATCACCTTGAAATACCAATGGCCTACAGATGCGTGGACATTTAGATAAGCATGACTTACTAAGCATGCCATACGAACGCTCGTTTCCAAACTTGACCGACCTTGGAGGAACAGCTTGCGAGCTTGCTTATCGTCAGCCTACGCGTACTCCAAGCTATCTGCTTTATGAGCACAAAATTCACATTTTAGCCGAGAGCCAAACATACATGCCTCAGCGAAACGGAAAGTACTGCCCAGGCTGGTTCCTCAACATCGTTAAAGCATTCACTTGGGCCGGCTCGAAGTTGACAGTTTGGAGCAGTTTGTCTCCTACTCCCCTAATGGTGTAGCTGAGACTTCATAGCAGCAGCTGATTTGGCCAAAAACAGTTCGAAAGCATCACGCGGCTCTGCTCAGTGTTCTCTAATGGGCTTTCTCTCGGCTCCCTGAAGCGTATACTCTTCAAACGGACAGATCTATGCAGCGCAAGCACACAGTCTTATTTCACGGTCGTCGAAATTATCGTACAAAGAAGCGCGAAAGAGTATGCTAGTTTTGACCATACGGGTGCATATTGAGCCTGCGAAAGCACACTCTTAATTGTAAGCATAAGCTCAATACATAAAACCCAAACTACTTCATTGAATATGTGTCATCATAGACTTCGAACAGTGCTGTACTTTAGACAACTCGCATAGTTGGCACCATTCTGTCAACAAGTCACAAAGTGATTCCACGTGAAATTATCATGTAAATTGTGCAAAACATGCATTATTATCTGTGATATCTTTTTCATGTTTTATGTTGTGCAGTTGCTAGCATATGTAGACGCTGAAGACGGTCAAAACATGAGGCCACTAAAAGGGACAACACATTGAAAGGACTTCCCATGACGAAGCGATATTTTACACGATATACAGCTAGAAGATGCCAATGGTACTAATTAAATGCTTATTCCGAAAAAATAATATGATTCAAGGCTAGCTTTTAGCTGCATGACGATTATTGTTAACCGCTGATAAGCCAGGTAAGTTTATAACCATTTACGACGTTGACGTGATACTGCCATACTCCGTCACGCAGCCGGAGTAGACAATTCAGTGGTGTAGCTTAAACTACACTGCACAGAACAAAACGAGGAGAGCAAGAAGCGTGCGCGCAGCGATTTTAGACAGAGCTAGAGATTTCACGAACAAATTTACTTGCGATCGGTTGCCTACAGAAGTGGCGCGAGAAATCCATTTGTCAAATGAAAGAAACGAGGACTCGCTCAGACGTGACTATCTGATGCAGCTATCAAGTACAAACAGGCACGCAACAGAAAAAAAAGACTAGTTTTGTTACTGTTCGCTTATTGAGATTAGGTTCCCACGGTGAGTAGATGTCAGCACTTTACTCCATTGCTTCCAGAAAGAGTGTCATGTTGCGTAAAACATCCTTTCGCAAAGCATAGCAGCCCAAGCGTGCTCCCATGAATCAATGCGAGCAGGGAATACAGACAAGAAGAGTAATGACCCCCAATTTATTGATCTCCTAACTACTACTACGCCTGCTCAAGTGAGAGCAGAGCACTTGCAGTGGTTCCACTGTGATCGTGTAGCGTTACACAATGAAAGTTTGTTCCAATTTTTTTTCGTCCTAAGTCCAGACGTGCCCCTACTGACATGGCATGCGAACTAATGGCAAGACTACCATTGTGTGACTAGATCAGTGTCTTCGTCAGTAAAGCAGAAAATGGTAAAACTCTAATTCCATTGAATGTTCATGTATTTTCGCTTTTTGTTAAAGCGGCGCCTAACTAAAAGAAAGAAAAGCGTAGAGAGCATGTGCTAAACTTGCAGCTGTGCACTTCCTACTCGTTGTGTAATTACGCAATGTTTCCTCAGAAATGAACTCCAACCAATTCGCGAAAGTTACCGCATTGTTTCAACATATGTATTGCCCCGTGTGCTCGACGAGAGAGAGAGAGAGGGGAAGACAAAGAAGGTAAACATTAGGACATGCCCAGCTGGCTACCCAGTAGCTGGCATGGAGAAAGGAATAAGAGAATGGTCTGCCTGTGAAGTGGCCTCAAAATGATAATGAATATGACAATGGCCCATTAAGGAATGAACTGAAAAACCTTAAAAATGAACAATCAGAAAATACCTTTCGATCCCCTCGTCCAAAACAGCCGCGCCTTCACTGCAACTCACACTAAAATCTGCGTAGGACAGTGCCCTAGATTTTCCGATTGTCCCATTTTAGCACACTGTTAAACAAAGATCACACAAGAACAACGTACACGCAGTGATGTATCCTTGTCGTTCTCTTCTGGTTTGATACTGAGGCGATGTAACATTATAGATTTTCAAGATGCCACAAATGCAAAATTTTAGAGCACAAGACGCAGCGTGAGCTCGGTCAAGTGCCCTAGAATCTTGATTTTTATATGTAGGTGGTTCCTCAGCTAGCTTAACGCGCCTAACATGGCTGCTATTGGTAATTAGAAAAGAAACACTCCCAGGGAAGGTGCGCCATTACTTCGCTGCACCCATATATTTGAAGTAACGGACTGCCAACCATTCAGCTGGTCAACCAGTCATGAACAAAGAGGCTACAGTGAGACGACTGTGAGAGAGATAGTCATCAGGACAGGGTCATTAAAGTTTTGTCACGGTGTTTGGCACCTAAGCGTCAAATTAGCGTCTCAACTGCTGCAGAATGATCAAACTGGCAGAACCACAGAGAAGTGCTTATGGTTGTCAAAGCGCTATCCCTTCAACCAACGCGATTCGCGCCTCCATTGAGTTTATGGTACTTTGCCTCAAGCAGGCACTTCCATGTAAATGGGGCTTCGTGTCTCGCATCACACTGAGTCTCTCTGATCAAGGATGATTAGAGACCTTCCGATGGCGCAGAACAAAAAGAATGACGGTACAAAACCAAGTGCTCTCTGGTCTCTCAGAAAATGATCCTAACTTGGGATGTACACTACACGTTGATGAGGCACACTCGCTTGATAGCTAGAAAGACCATTAAGCTCTATTTTTACCTACGGCATGATAGAGGTGTATACTTAGAAATTTGGCGCAACCTCGACTCACGCAAACACTCACACAAGCACACACACTTACACCAGAGCAACACACACGACACGCAGCGCAGAGGTGTATATACGCTTACACTGTGGTTCAACGGCGCCACATCGCTCGGTGTTGCAAAAGTAACTTTTTGAAGTGACGCGTGGGTGCAACACCCTCTAAAGCTTGTGGGTGCCGCCCTCGGGCGGTGTCGTCCGACGTCGTCGCGAACGCGTGCGCCTCGCCTCCACTTTCACATTCGTCAAAGTCTAGTCGGGCCGTCGGTGCAGTTACGTGGCACCTCCGGTGAACACGTGGCGGTGGCGAGTCGCAATTTTCAGTGGGTGAGTACGGACCACTGACTTTTTCACACTCGGGAAATGCGCCCTGAAAAGATCGAGTCTCCTCATTTCCCCGCCTCCCTCCCCGCTTGCATTCTCGGGGTATTTGAGCAGGAGACCTGTGGTGGGTGTCGCCATCTCCCATTTGATCCCGGACAGTCGATGTCGCCCTTAGAATGCTCGCAAATGCGTCGACCGTCCCAGTCTAACTCTCTCTTAGCACCTTTCACCGTCTGTCCCAGCGCGGTTCACTGGTTCTGGGGCCCGATTCAATCGGCTGAGCAATCCGTCGAAGTGGGCTCCGATGCTGGTACTCACTCCAAACGTGATCCCAGAAATCACTGGGCCGGGTAGCGAGTTTAAATTAATGGAAATTATCAGCCCCATTTATATTCTGCGAATGCGTTCCTGCGTGATAAATTGAAATGAAGCTCAGCTTCGGCGTGTATGTGTGTGTGTTTCTAGATGTGCACAGACGGCACGCTGCAATTTCTTTCTCCTCCTTTCTCCCCTTTTTTTTCGAGCAAAGCTAATGAAGATGTACAATCCGCACTAATGTCCGGGGAGTTTGATGGACCTCCACACATGCGTCGCTTGACTGGGTCTTTGTTAGTCTACATGTTTTAATTTTCCCTGTGTAGCAGTCGCGTGCTTTGCTGTTGATTTTTTATTACCTATGCTAAATGGTCTTCGGGTTACGTCAGCTTCGATCTCATCACGTCATGCCTATATTACACCTCTCACTCGTAATTTCGCAGCGCTTTTTTTTTAATCATTGACACCAGTTCTTTCAGCGAAGACGAAAAAGTTATCACCAAAATTCACACGGGGTCAAAATGATGTTTACTGAGTGTCTCTCTGCGTCTTTCTCTTCTCCCGGATATGAGATTTTCTGCCATCGCAGTTTCTTGTAGTATGTGTTAACTCTTTTAGTACTAAAAAAAACAGAATTTGTGTGGTGACTGCCTTAACATTTATTACGTGCTCGTGGGTGGGGAGCCTGGAAAGACCGTTAAGCTCTCCTTTGAACTACAGCGTGATAGAGGCGTATATACGCTTACACCGCAATTGAACGGCGCCACATCGCTCGGTGTTTCAAGAGTACGCGTGGCACAAGCGTTGTCATAATTAAAAACATTGATGCGTAGCAAGAATTAGCGAACGAAAGTCACGTGCACTATTATCGCTGCTGGCTGTGGCCCGACAAGAATTCACTATCGCAAGGTTTCTCTGAGTCGCCTAAACGCTTGCGGTTCACTCAGGAACAAAGTTTCAATATCGTGAACTCGCTTTAATTGCAACACTCATTATTATAAGGCGAGAATCGTCATTAAATTATTTGAATCAGCATTCATTTATTGAAATAGCATAGCTTGCAACGAGAGAAGCACTAGTCCCGTAACAGCTCGGTGATGCTCGAACATATGCGTAGATTAAAGGTACCACGGCAACATTGACGGAAAATCGGTTGTGAATGTGGACAGCAACAACAACAAAAACTTTTAGTCTCTTAAATCTAGTTATCTCAAGTGAAATATTAGTTGGAGTTTGGAGTTGCCAAAGCCTCCTCTATTTTATCAATGCCAGACAGATGCGCCTGCTCACCCCGCCGCGGTGGTCTATAGTGGCTAAGGTACTCGGCTGCTAACTGGCAGGTCACGGGTTCGAATCCGGGCTGCGGCTGCTGCAATTCTGATGGAGGCGGAAATGTTGTAGGCCCGTGTACTCAGCTTTGGGTGCACGTTAAAGAACCCCAGGTGGTCAAAATTTCTGGAACCCTTCACTACGGCGTCTCTCATAATCATATGTTGGTTTTGGGACGTTAGACCCCACATATCAATCAGATGCGCCTGCTCTAACTGTTCACCACCCTCTCCTCTAGCCTTTCCCGCCCTCTCCCATCGCTTAGCCTTCGGGTGTGCTTTGCGGTCATGGGGGAGGGTAGCACCTCATGCAGTGCCTCATGATGGAAATCATAAGTAGTAAATTCAAATGTAGTATGTAGCAATCAATGTAGAAGTGAGACGAGCCTAGAGCAGAGGTTTATACCTACAGCTCAAGGTGCTAGGCTAGAAGGGGACGAAGCTATTGAATATATAAGAACAAGGGTGACAGAAAAATTTCAACAAAGAAGTGCTTTATGCACCACAATAGACGAGGATAAATCAAGTGGCGCAATGGCTCCATTTTCACAACAAGGGTGGGAAAGAGTTGAGAAAAAGGTTCCTAGTAGTACATCAACAGGCCCAGATGGCATTCCAATTATGCTGATAAAGACATTAGGTCCGAAGTCTAAGCAGGCTTTGAGAGAGACAGTGAGCAAAATAATATTCGATTGAGAAGTTCCCGATGGATGGAAACGTAGCAGGATGAGCATGATCTATAAAGGAAACGGGGACAAAGCTGACATAAACAACTACCGTCCTATAACAGTGACATCAGTGGTCTACAGGCTGGCGATGCAGATTATATAGGAAAGACTGCTGGCATGAATAGACGATGAGAAAAATCAGCAGTCATGATTTTTATTGACAATGAAGGTAGTGAGCATAGAATACAGGAGGTCACGCTAGAGATAACAGATAAGTACAAGTATCTGGGCATATGGATAAGCAATGGGGCCGAGTACCTAAGGTAACACGAAATATACGGGTCGACTAAAGGTAACAGGAATGCAGCGGTAATTAAAAACAGGGCACTGTGGAATTACAATAGGTATGATGTTGTGAGAGGAACATGGAAAGGGGTCATGGTTCCTGGTCTGACGTTCGGCAATGTGGTCTTTTGCATGAGATCAGAAGTTCAAGCAAGATTTCTGCATGCGCTGCTCTGTGGCACGGCGGCAGCATTTGTCTCGAGCCAGAAAGAAGCAGCATGAAGGAGCGAACTGAGAGACGTGTATGATATCGGTGTAGGAAACACGTCTGCCGTACTTTCGGGGGAAAGCACTCGGATGCACGTGTGACGCGAGCAGCACTAGTTTGTACAGTAACTCTAGCGCGATCCTTTATATAGTGCCACCTCATGACCACTCCCTGAATTAAGGCGCACCGATGACTCCCGTTGAGAAGCACGAGTTTGCATTGACATTGAAATAAAGGAGGCATTGGGCGTAGCAGATGACTGTAGGTACAGTTTTAAACATTCACCTAGTCACGTGGTACCGCAGCGGCGTACCGTTGCAGCTAAGCGAGCGCCGATGCAAGGCCTCTCCGCAGCGGGGCACGTCAGATGCCGTCCCGCCTGCGTCAATCACGCTCTGGCGTAAAGTCTCTAGGATGTGATGAATGACGTTGGGAGAAAGCGTTCACTAGTTTTCGCTCTAAAGTGCAAGCCGAAAGTGACCATTGCATATATCAGGTGGTTCAGAAACGTGGCCTGTGGTCCGGCCCCACTGACCTTTAAATTGCAGCCCACGGGTTCACACTGACCAAACTTTTGGGACTTTGCTAAATAGTACATACATCGTTTTTCCTAGCCTATTTCATTTAACGACGCTTTCTTCGAGTAGACATGCGTGGTGTCAAGCATATTTTTTTTTCTCGAGGCGCCACATGTGCTTACTATAGGCTCTGATGCAACCATAAAACAAACATGATTTCCCAATCGCTGTCCATGCAAGTCTATGAGGAAATCAGTCCTGGAATATTTTTCAAAACTTCACGCAAAACACTCTGACGGAATGACCATATATGCGTTAGTGGAAAAGTGGTCTTTCAAATGGCGACGACATATGACATGTTCAAGCTATCTTCGCCCCTCCCCCCGTTCCCGCATTCACACATTTTTACTGTCTGGGCCTTTGCGGGACTAAATTTTGTCAACTTGGCCCACTAGCTGAGGTGACTTTTAGACCCTTGCTGACATATAGAAACTGCTTTTCCTGTGAATAGGCAGCCAACGTATGCATTGTCTGAGCCAGTAATTATAATACGCCGTACCTAAATGCAGCATCCGTCACTCCTTTTCAAATAGCAATCGCGTAAGGCGAAATAAGTTTCCCAATCTAGGTAAAGAAACTTTCGGCCGCCAATTCTCTAGCGTAACTTGGCTGATATGTACCCTGAAGTGGTAAGAGCAAACTAAAGTCAGGTAACAGTAAGAAACAGCAACCGTGCACGTAAATATTGACAAATGGCTCTTTAGTCTCTGACTGGCTGCAGTTCTCCTTAACAGCGGTCCTTTAAAAGCAATGCATTTTATGGTGAAGGAGCTTATAAATTCTAAACTTATACGTGCCAGAACTACGACATACTTACGAGCGCACTTATGTATCGTAATGCGCTTTTCACGCCCCAAGGAAACACGCGTCATTTTTTGCTTGTTACTTGTCTTTAGTTAGCTTCAAGCAAAGGCAAACACAGAGAGTTGGTGGAAGGTGGAGAGGGGGACTCTCAACACTGTTACCACGATTATTCGCTATAGCTATAAGAAAAGAATTCCCTTAGAAAACAAGTATTGCCCGTACAATGTTGTGTATACACCAATACACTTGTTCGCTTTCGTGTATTCCACCGCACTTCTTTCAGGTCGGACACAAGCAGTTAAGCGATACTGTACGTGTGGCTTAAAATGGCAAAAGGTGCATAACTTTCTCCAGCAACCATCCCCTCCTCCTTTCTCTCTTTATTTTTTTTTATGCAGCGCCCTTGCTATATCTGACTCACTCAGCTTAATTCTGAAAGTGGATCCGGTACTTCTGATTGATTTGTGGGGTTTAACGTCCCAAAACCACCATTTGATTATGAGAGACGCCGTAGTGGAAGGCTCCGGAAATTTTGACCACCTGGGGTTCTTTAACGTGCACCCAAATCTGAGTACACGGGCCTACAACATTTCCGCCTCCATCGAAAATGCAGCCGCCGCAGCCGGGAATCGAACCCGCGACCTGCGGGTCAGCAGCCGAGTACCTTAGCCACTAGACCACCGCGGCGGGGCATCCGGTACTTCTGTGATGCTTACTGAATCTACGGCACACATGCGCAGCAATAATTGCGCAATTCAAGTGTGCCCCACCAAGCGTAAAAAGCAAGCAGCAAACACCACTCGACGCTGACGTCGTTTGAAGGCTGCCCGTCCTTCGGTGGCATAAGCAGCAACGTCACCTGGGTGAGTGCGGCTACAACCACAATAGGCTTCGGTTTCACGTACTCCGAGAGTGCGCAGTTTTTCAAGACGCAGTTCAGTATTTAAGTGTATTGCAACAGTTTCGAAAGCATAATGATGTCCCTTGCAAAGAGCAAACTTCATTTTTGCAAATATAGTTATGTAATCTTTACTGGGATTTCACGTCCCAAAACGGCCATATGATTATGATAGAGGTCGCAGTAGAGGGCTCCTTAAATTTCGACCACTTTTGGTTCCATGAATTACACCTGAATCTAAGTACACGTTCTTCAACCATCTTCATCTCCATTGAAAATGCAGCCGCTTCAAGCGGGAATCGATCCCGCGACCTGCGGGTCAGCAGTCGAGCAGCATGACGTACAGCTGGACTACCATGGTGGGTCACTTTTGGCAATTAAAATGAGCTCGCTGAACTTACTGCCGCATGAACAAATAGTGCCGATCAGTTGAGAGGGCATTTCTGACATGTCATAACCTTATTTATATTCTCTCTCTCTCTCTCTCTTACATGTTGAGATGTGGCGAAAGCCATCTGAGCTTAACACATAAATCTGGCGATCGTCCTCATCCGAGCTGCTATCTTCAAAGCAAATCAGGAGGATGTCTGCGGGCTGCTATAACGACAGCATTGCCGTTTCCTCATTCTTCGGTAGCTGCCTCCTTATTGACACGGTGTATTTATGACTTCGTAGATGTGAATTTACCCTACACACTCTCAAAAAAGCCAATGAACGCCTATGCACGAAGTACTACAAGCCTGCCGATGCCCCCTTCCGAAATGAACCCTCACGCTCCTCACCTAGTTCACCTGCTGGTAGCCAAGTTATTGGCCTGCTTGTGTCACGTGATCCATCCTCCCAGTCAGATCGTGCCACGCTCGCACTTCGAAGTCAGAGGGGTCGGGAGGGCTCTGAATCAGAGGCTGGCGCCCTGAATGAACCAACCCAAGGTAGTCCGTGCTCTCCAATTCTAACAACTGAAGGCACAGCCACTTTTCAGAACGCTCGAAAATGCCCAATCGAATACGCCATTAGCTATGCAGGGTCTAATTATTTTGTCACAAGGCCCTGAAAAGTGACAGCTGCTCTCAGCGCGTATCCAGTAGTCCTGCTATTGTATCGATACATGCACATTTCAAGCTTTTACTTAAAAAAACTTCTTATACACAGGATGTATTGCATGTTATCGACACTTATTTCTTCTGTCACTCTTCTTTTTTTATTCCATAAATAACGAGATGCTCTTATGCATGCGCGGTATATGTGCTTTTGTCTGAATGTGTCACTTTTGTTCCTTTGTATATAGAACTACGACATCATATGGTTCCTTCATTGTCAATTTTTATGCAAGAAGTCAGAAAGCAATGTTTAGCTTCGATGTAATATTGTTATTCCTTCAGCTGGTGACTGCTACGTGCTCACGCAATGGGGCACAATGGTTGATTGTGCTTCGTTGAAATAATTTTCCTTAGTCGTTGCGGATAATGTTAGTTAGCAATGAAATTTTGAACCTCTGGCTTTTAAGATGGATGCCATAACCTCAGAGAGACACTTCTTGAATGTTAAGGACGTGTATTTAAACACCGATATCAAGCGCTAATTTAAACAGACCAAACAGCACTATAGCCTGAGCACAGCTCAATAATCAACATCTCACCTGGATTTGTCCCATTATTGTAACGCTCATACATCATCATGAGTTTCTCGACCTGTTCTTCAGTCATAGCAACTTTGCCGGTCTTTCTGCAACTAGAAGCGGACAAGATTGAGTTGAACTAAAGCCGAGATTCGTCAATTCATTCACACACACACACACACACACACACACACACACACACACACACACACACCATACTTACATACATACATACATACATACATGCATACATACATACGTTCATACATACATACATACATACATACATACATACATACATACATACATACATACATACATACATACATACATACATACATACATACATACATACATACATACATACATACATACACGCACGCACACTTTCACCTCACACTTCAAAGCGCAATATACGGTGCTACCAGGATTGGGAACTGAACCCATGACCTAATGTTCAGCCGTGCGCAACACTTGTTCATAGACCGTGGTCTATATTTACATCAGACCAAGTACACGTACATCATTTCCCCACCGTGCCCAAAAGCAGCGCCAACGCAGCAACCCGCAAAGAAGGAATTCCGCTACACATGCCCCACGGCCTCAAACTATTTCACTCACTTCGCACACGCAGTCGGACTGGCCCTGACAATATAAGCCTATGCAAATGCCTTGCCGGTGCTTCCGGTACCCAACACATCGATTTCAGTGGGCGAGATAAAAGGTGCAGCTTGAAGGCATATTTCGGGAAGCTCACAGGTGAATCTCGGCTTGCACTTATAACAGTGGCTTCGATGCATATAAAGTGTGTCGCTCTCGCTTTCGACTACGCTAAACAATCACATGTTCTGCAAAGGCTCTTGAGTTAATGTCCCCCATAACAAAAAAGTTGGCAACGCGTAGAGAAACCCTGCATTTACTAAGGCCAGAGCCTTACATGCCTCATTAAACACGAAAACTGGCCATCCGTATCAGCAAGACTGGTGACAAAAAAATCATCACTCAAAGACATCACCATATGATGTCATGACGACGTCGAATATCCCCAATATTACTGGCGTCAATATGACGCTAAGTTACGTGAAGTCACATGACGTCATCATAGCACATCATCGCTTGGCGACACTGCAATACCACGCTATGCGCAGAAAAGCTTTCGGATAGGAGCAAGGGAGGATCAATACGTCGACTGAGATTATAAAGAATGACATGGTTTTCGCTTTATAGTCGTTATAGGTGAATGACCCAATGGCGCTAAAAGCTTTTAGCTATATACTTACCACTAACTGATACTCAAGAGAGCAACGTGGTTTGAAGTGAATCTGTTTAGGCTGACAAAAGAGTTTCTACTAATGTTCAATGCTATAAGTAATGTAAAGATGAATGCACGGGTACAAAAAAACGACAAAGTTATTCAATGAGAATTGCACCCTGTATGTAGGTTTTAGAGCAGCCTTGACGTCACAAATATTGATCTATCTTACTACGGTTGAATAGTTCTTGAGAAGACAAATACATGGGATTTTTTTAAGTTTTTTTTTATTTTTGGGCCCCTTTTAGAACGCTAAGTTGTACCAAATTACCTGGGTACATTATTTCAACCAAAGTAAACGTTGTCTACATCGACGGCATCATATAGTACGCAGGCATGAGAACTTACACAAGGCGTTGTCATCAGCCATCAAGCTTTTGCGTGATTTCCGAATTCGTAAGCCAAACACGGCGTACTCAGCTCGGTCGTATCTGCTGAAGCCGAACTTCGTAACTTTGCTTATGCTCACATACTTCTTAAATGTTCTTCTAAATTATCACATTTCAAGTGGTGGTAAGTAGAACAGCTGACTATTGCACAAAAAGTCATTACGTATTATGTAAGCAAACAAAACAATGGCAAGTGTTTTGGCGCTGACGCACATGAAGTAATTTCATTCACAGGTACCGTGATGACTGTTTACGTTAACGTGGCGAAACTAACATATAAAGACTAACATTAGGATGTAGCGGAAGCGTATGCCTATTGCCTAAAGTTAAAAATATACGTTTTATAGTGCATGAGAAGATACATAAAATCAGTTTGGCTCGGTCATCTATCACTATAAAATATAAAAGACAAAAAGAAATAACAGTGAGTCCTGCCCCGCCAGAGTTCACAGCAATCGTGCTATGAAGTTCTGAGCAGTTAGAGAGAGAACTAGCAGAAGATTGAAAGGAAAATGGGGGCGTAATAAGCAATGATGTCTAAAACAACAACAAAGTACACAATAGGTACTACTACAGTGACCCAATGACTTTGGGTGAAGAAGGCCGTAATATACTCAGCACATCTATCTCTGAAACGAAGGGAGGGCGCTTGGGAGACTCGAGTTAGGGACGACGCTCTTTCCAATGCAGTCCTGTGGCTGTTTATACATTTGTCTTTTCTTTTGTATTTTATCACTTTCAAACAATCGGTCCTTTATTACAGAGAATGCTACCGAACACACTGTTTTCCCACTATTTCCTTAATTCATTTCAGCAGACATGCAGCAATACGAATCAGAAAAAGCATGAAGCGAATGTGTACAAGTTATTAAACCTAAAAGAGAAGCACGATAAAATGGTGTGGATATGGAGGCCAACTTGCCTTACTTGGCCTCTCTTTCATCCTCACGCCTGGTGGATTCGCGACGTTAACCAGTAAACGCGAAGGCATATATCGACTGCGTAGGCATTCTTCTTGATGCCTATTGCGGTACGCGAGCCGACGACGCATTTCACCCTTCACACTTGCCTCATTTTATTGGGGTTTTATTTCTTTCTTTCCTTCGTATTTTTCTTGATGAAGCAGGAAGACAGTGGCTGACAAAGAGAGGTTGGATGTGCGTGAGAGTCCCAAAACTTGCCTTACCCGTGAACACATATATATTTCATTCTTTTTTATGTTCTCCCTAAATCAGCCCTTCTGTTTTCTGTGCATTCGTGCTCACTACATGGCTTCTTCCGGTGTCCTCATTTCCCTCTCAGCCTCTAGTCTCGCGACTTCTCTTTTTTTTAGCACCTACCCTTCTCATTTCCATCAGACGAAAACGCTTCCGAAATCCAATTGCGTGCAACTCCCTTGGTACGCTTCAGAGAAAAATTAGAAATAAAAAAAGGCGGGGGTGGGGTGAGGGAGTGTTATAGGACACGATCGGGGGCACCTAACCCGGCATCATTAGCGAAGTAAAATGAACTTTTCGTTTGGCTATCTTTCTTTTAACCTGCCCTTGTTGAATATGTGTGGCGCACCAGCAGCTTTTTACCAGAATTCCGGTACTGACTGAAGATTTGATTTTCGAAAAGTTATTCCGAAAGCGAGTGGTGGTGCTGTGAAAATTAAAACTCGAGAAAGGCGGGATTCTCGAAGCCATAAAGCTGAGTGCCGCTTTTAAATATAACGTGGACGCCGACACAAATAATTCAGTACCAATACGGCACTGAACTTGAAACCCTAGTAGGAGGAAATAATAAAACAAAATAAATAAGATTACTTACATAGTATGAATGTTAAATAAATAGACAGTAACTAAACGAGCTACAAGAGACAAGAAGGAAACAACCGAGGCGATTATTGCGGGCTTTTGTTCGTTTTTATCACTCTTTTTCAGCATTGAGTTATGAAGTTGTTGATAAATCAATCTTTTGTATTGTGTTAACAACTTATTTATTACTGAAGGGGGAAGCCTAGACATGCGAAATACGCATCTTTATGAGTCAAAGGCAAGAAGCCCTTCCTACACAATTTATTTATTTATTTATTATTTATTTATTTATTTATTTATTTATTTATTTATTTGTAATACTGTAGGTCTTTTGCAGACCCGTAAGGAAGCGGAGATCACAGGTAAACAATTAGATCTACAGCCAGCACCTACCGACTGTTCCTTACTTCAACGTTTTCTTTCTCTGTTTTTTTTCTCGTCTTGATATTCGCGCTTGTTCGCAGTGAGAACATTAGAAATAAATTTAGAACCATCCCAAGTGAGCTACCTTGGAAGTAAAACGTAGGAAAGCAGAATGCCATTCTTTTAACTGCGTTTCAAATGTTCTGCAGGATAACATTTCTTTTTCAGCAACGAAAGAGGCCTATGCCACGAATGATACTGTAAGACGCAGTTGAATTACAATCTCAATGCCTCTGCCGCAAATACCCTAACATTTCATGATATTCTCAATATCGAACGACATCTTGAACGAGCTTCATTTCTGTTCACCTACAAAATGTTATTCAATTGGTATTGTGACCAAATTTCCTTATCGCATTCCCCCCGTTCCTAGAGGGCATGCCACCTAGCAATGAGGGCTCATTGCAGGGTACCGTCTTATTTTAGCATGTTTAAGTGACAGCAGAGGATTTTGTCTGAGCTATTTACTCCTGAGAAAGAGTTGGGGTCTTTTACAGCCAATTTCATGGCTACTAAGGCTATTGAAGCGCCCGATAACAAGAAAATACGCAATTAGCGAACGTTTTTGTAGAACGCCAAAGCGAATTTCCTGCCCACCATCATAATGTATATTTCTTGTATTTCATATGTGACGAAAAATTAATGAGTCACAAAAGTAGATAATAAAAAAATCTGTATGTGAGTGGGGATCTAACCCGCATTGTTTTCATGGCAAGCGGCTGTTTTTCCGCACAGCCACGCCTCTGCTTTTCGAAAGAAGTGAAGACAACTTCCTCTGCTTGGAAGTTCAGTGAAACTTCCTTTTATGCTTTTCAAACACTCTCGTCAGAAGACGGAATTATCACAATGACTTCATACTTCAAAACCAGCCACCCAAAACAAAAAGCACACGTTACTGAACCCTGTAGAGCTTTTGGGGCTGCGGCAAGTGCGAGATCCACTCGGAGAAGAGGCTGAGACTGACAGAAATCATGTTTACTGATTTGAACCCGGGCGGCAACTGTCCGCTGCCAGCGGCTTCCGTGTGCCGCTAGCGCACACGCAATCGTCCTTGTTCTCTTCTTTCTGTTCTCGTTGCCACCACTCATATAACACTTAAGGCCGCGCAGTGGGTGCATTGCAAATTAAAAAATATTTTACAGACTAAGTGTTCGAAGTACGCACTAGGAACAGAATTTTGTTATAGCGGCTTGCTGTGCGTTAACTCGTGCACCTCATGACCCCAAATGAAGTTTCGCCTCCATCAATTCATCGCATTAAACTTTTAAAGGCGAAGCTTAAGGTTACCCCATTTTTCGTCTAAACTATACCATCACTTTTTTGATTGGTTCCCTTTTTTTTCCTAATGTGAGAAACATGCAACAACATTGCTCTTCGAGGAAAAAAATCGGGACGTAAGTAGAACACTGACGCTATTTCTACAGTCATTCGAAAGAGCATGCCTTTCCAAAAATGTATTTTTATGAAAGCACAATTACACGTGCAAGCATTCAAGAAGTTCTTCCGCAAGTCATAATCATTGCGAACGCAATATATATTACTATAAAAATAAACAAATTCAGCATACCACGCAGGTTCTAGACAAAGAAAGCACGTTAATCAAGACGCAAGACTTTAGAGTAATATTAGTATCGCGCCATAATATCAGCTTTCAGACGTAGCCTCATCATTATCAATCGCAGAAAAAGGTTGTTGACGGGCCCCCTCCATAAGCACCAACGCAATCAACTCCTTAGGTCGTTTTCTCAGGATGAGTGTGCCGCTTCGTGAAGGCTGCGTGTGTAGTATCTGCAGTGATTGATCTATAAAGCAAAGCACTCTCAATACCAGTCGGAGAAACTTAATAAATAATGCATTACTGCAACTAACTTTCACACGCATTGTCAAAGCAAGTTCCTATTTACAGAAAAGCGAAAGAAACCAGATTTAATCCACACGTTCAGGCATGTGGAATGGGAAAAAACAACGGAACATTGAGGAGAGGATTCCAATCACCTCAAGGCAATCTCCAGCATTTCCAAGAGAATGAGAAAAACGGAGTCAAAAGGGGACTTTAATTTCGCGACTGGTGTCTCAATATGTGAACCAGCACTTGATTCAGAGACGAACTACTAGAGGGGTCTTTTGCCAGGGCTTTCCTCAAGGAGCGGCTTTTGTCGGTACTGGTAGTGTATGGTGAACCGTTCTCACTTTTTTTTTCCTCGCTTGTTTTTCATTACGTTCCAAGATTTAGAAAACCTTTTTAGAGGAAATCGAAAGCTAGGCACGGCCATAAATTTAACGTTCGCGTACGTATACAGTGAGATGCAGCGAGAAGGATCAAAAAGAGAACAATGAAAAGAATTCGCTCTAGAAAACTGCAATGTATGGGTCCTCGTAAATAACTTTGGAGACAGACATCCCTCGCTTTCTCTGACGTCGGGTGACCAGAGAAAAAAAATACACGGAAACAAAGAAGACCACGCCTCTCAATAAAGGCGAGAGATAAAGCATTGAGTGAGGCGAGTATGCGTCTCTGACGTCAACGCTTTGCAGTCGTAACTCTGCCAGCCTGAGTGCAAGAAGAGCTCGTCACCAAGCTGCTTTAGAGGTTGCCGGCACTAGACAGCAGACCGGCTCTGAGCTAGGAGAACAAACAGAGCGGAAAAATTAACGAATCAGAGCGACCAAGAAGCTCATTCGTGCAAGCAGTGCAGCGGCAGAGGGGGTGGTGGGCACGAAGAGAAGGTTACACTCCGGGAGAGGTGTTGGAGCCGGACAACGTCAGTTAGGAGGCAAACACCGGACTGTCCACGCAAACACGCTGGTACCTGCTCGGGTGTCGCCTGATATAGTGACGCAATCTTCATCGCATTCCACGGCTGACTTGTCGGTACGGTGCTCGGAGGAGAATGCTCCGTGGGCATGCGTGTTAGTTGGCTCGTTTAGTTGCATGCTTGCGTCAGAGATGTGATAGCGGAGTGCAAATAGCGAGTACGTGACAGCCACGGGCTTTCCTTCGTTTCGCAATCGTTGGTAATGCTTGATGTTTGGGCTCACCCACTGCACCCATTGTAGTACGCTCCGTCAAATCAACTTTCTTTCATTCGCAATGCTGTGTAACGAATCTGCATACTGGGCTGCTGATTCTAAGCAAAGGCTGAGCTGCTGTTAGTGGCGCTGTCAACACAGCGATGTTGTGGATAGGGCATTCTATAGGCTGAATATATTAACGTGCGCTACGCTGATGACAATGAGTGTGTGACTCTTGAGTGCAATGGCTCTTGAACTAGAAGCCTGTGATTCTTGGCCATAAGTGATAAGTGGAGAGTAACGTTGGCCGCGCACCATGCATAGTAATGAAGGCTATACGAACAGGGGTCGTTGAAAGTTTCCAGGCCACTATCCCTTGTACTCCTATGCCAGCGTGGCCTCGCAATTTTCGACGACCTCTCACATGTCTCTTCGTGCGCACTTGAACGTTTCGTGAACAACGAAAGTACGAAGAGTCTTCACTTTAGGCAAATTCCAAGAGGGAGCTTTGAAACTGCTGCGAATTTCATATTTCGTTTCTTTTCATTTGGTTTATGGTGCGTGCAGTGAGCTTGGTTTGTTGTATTACTGCGTGATTCTACGTAAAACAAAGTCAGAGAATAGCACAGATGTTGGCGCATTACATAGTTAAAATCACATACAAGGTGATCTTAGTGTAACCCACGAACTTTTCAGGACTCCTGTGACAACCGTTGTCACTCAATACACTTTCATCAGGGGTTATGGTAATCAAAGCCCGAATTTATCGAGACGGCTCACCAACAGGAAGATGGTTAACAGGATTCTCCCGTGTGATTCTAGGAGAAGCTTTCTGCCATCGGGAGAGTTGATCTTACGAGTAATCGCCATCCAGCTGTCACCCGCCATTGCTTTTTCTTCGAAAAGAAAAAGAAACAGGCAACCTGTTAAAAACACCGCCATGTTTATTGTCTATTCACGATAGGAGCAGCACCGTGGGGCTGAAAAACTAGCTTCGCGCATGATGTGGCGCATCGCTTATAAAACGATGCTTTGGTGCCACCCACTAGTGGTGACAGTGAAGGCAGACAAACAATGTCGAATTCCGGGAAAAAAAACTGGCTAGCAGCTAATGACATGCTCATTGTTTGCTGCAACGACTGACCATGCTAAACAAAACAAGGACAACCCAGTAATGGCAGAACGTATACGCACACGGAAATAAATTAGCAATGCCTGAAAAGCACTACCGCTCCACTCTTTTAGTTTTGTGGTTCTAGCGCGAAGGACTACGAAACTCCCAAACACGCAAGTGCTTTGGAATAATGAGCACTATTCACTTTGCTATTCTTCTTTCTTTGTTGTGTTCCTTCTATGAGGGCTATCAAAATATTGTTATTTTCTATCCGTGAGAGCGCGTGGTGGTGGCCATCCGGTGGTGTGCTGTGTTTTGCAGCACGGTAGATGCTACAGCGAGGCCTCCCGAAGACCATGCGACCACTATTGTTTTTCCGCCAGTACCTCCTACTACGGCGGCAGAGAACTTGCTTCCGTCCATAGCTATACGCACAACTAACGAGACGAAGCAGACTGCGAAATGTTTAGAGAGAATATCTATATAGTAATTTGGTGACACGTGGAATCAAAGGAAAAACCATTAGGCTTGCGTGGAACGCAGCAGCACAGTCGCAGTGAAAGCTGGAGCAGCGGCCTTTCGGAGCCTTTTCTAAACACTCTCTGGGGTAACTGCTACAAGCAAACTTGCAGGGTACATAATTTATGTGTAGTAGACCGGCATTCGCTATGCTATCCTTCGTAATTATTCCGAAAAGCGTGGTATCCGCTACACACCTGCAAAACATTTTGTGCAAACGTTTATGCAGTGGCTGACGACGATGAAAAACTAGGCTGAAGTGGGCATGCGCCACCGTTAATAGGTGAACAACTACAAGCTTTTGTCATGGGTTGGAGCACGGGACGACCCATTCGTTACGCAACTCGCATTGTGTGAAGCCCGTTTGTTCCTTTGCTGTTCTAAAACGCTTTATTACTCATACTATCGCGATTCCTTTCCTAATGTCAAACCTGCCAAGAGCAAGTTTTCAACGGAGCTTCCAGCACTGGCGTAGCTCTGTGGTAGAATATTGGGCTGCCCCGCGTGGGACCCAGGTTGAAGTCCCGCAGTGTCCCTGGTATTTTCATTTGCTAAGGTTTTTTTTTTCTTATTTCGTACAATAGTGTATACAGCTGCGGCAGCGGAGAACTGCAGCACAAGCGACCCTTGTTGTGCTCTCAAAACAGCTTTCGCTGTAAAAAGGAAACGTTAGAGAGAGAGAGAGAGAAAAGTGGCAATGTAGAAGAGGCAAAACAGCAGAACACTGCAGTTGAACATGACAGTAAGCACGTTTGCTCAGTCTTTCGCTGCCTCTCTTAGTTAAATCTTTTTACATCTGAATCTTTGATGGCGACATGCTTCAAATGACAGAAAAAACTTTGAATTGCTGCATTATTGAAAAACAAAAACAAAGAGTAAATGGAGAGACGTCAGACAGCAGGATGGACAAACGTAATGCCGAGGAAAAATCTTGAGGTTGTTAGTATCCATGAACAAAAAAAGAAAAGAAGAGTAATGCGAATAAGCTTTCGTAGCTCGAGTGGCTGTACTGGCAGCTTGGCACCAAAATTATTGGTAAATAAAAAAAAGGATCAAGGAAAAAACCACGCGAAAAAAGAACAGAAAAGTAACATGAATCTAGCAACGGAAACGAGACATTGCGTATGCTTGCGCAACTTGGTTTTACTTCTGCCATATAGTTTACGGTAATATATACAGCCTAACATTGCTATAACTATATATCGGTCATTCTTTGCCAAAAAACCCAGCCACTCTGGCGACCATATAACATAAGCTGTTTTGTTACGTTCCATTTTAACTGTTTTTCTGTGGAGAGGTTGAGGTTGATATTGCCTGGGCTAATCCATATAAAGCCTTTCCAGTTTTGAATAATATCGTCTGGTTGATCTTTATGAGAAAAGTTATTCTTAGAGTGTATTTTCTTGTGCACTATGAAGTTTGCGTAATAGATTAAGCTAAGGCGTTTATCTGAGGTATTCAAATTACTGTATTTTTTTTTCAGTCATACACGCATCCGAAAAGATTTGGCGAAATGTTGCACGTTAGTATTTTTCCGCTGATTATACTGCACTACATGGAGAACATCCACCAGCAAGCTGCCGTATGACCAGGTGTTAAGATAGCCATCAATACAAAACTTCAAAAGATGATTATTTTTTTACTTTAAGTGAGATTTGCAGTAATAAATCTTATCGTAGAACGACTACTTATTTTCCATTGATTGAGGTAGAAAGGTGGCTTTTGATTGGAGCTGCATGAGGTGTAAATTGATTCCCAATGCGGATCGAAATAAAGATTTTCTCTATTTTGTGATATTTTCTTTTACAGATTATAAACATGAGCTAACTAAAATATTTCTGATGTTATATATAACTTTTGTGGAGTAACTATTCATCTCTTAGATATAGAATATAGCGCACTATTATAAGAAAGAGTGTGCAAACATAGAAAATTTTTGCCGAGTTTGGTGGATGAATCTAGGATTGAAAAAATTACGGCAATAATGTTGATCTTCGAACACATCAGATAAACTATAACCCCCTCTTCAACACACAGTATTTGGTTCAAGTATTCACTTTTACTCGCACCTTAGTAGATAACAAGAAACTTGCAATTGTTTCAGCGCCATTATTAGAGATCTTTTCATCGGAATTACCAGGTTGTATGACATTGTATTCCGTTACATTCTGTTTCTATTCCGAATCTATTGCCATTTGTTGGAATGTTAACGTTATATACTACCTTGTCAAAATCAATGAATGACGATTGCAGTAATGTAAAAATAAATAAATGAATAAATAAACACCTTTGTGAAACATATTCAGTATTGAAACAAGAAATATTACTTCCGGAGTAACTTTTGCGAAAAAGAACACCCAGATGATTCGCTGTTTTCAAAGCAAGAAATTAGCATGAGTTTTTTTAATGCTCTTGAGATGGTCACCACATGGTTCATATGTTTGGCGGGAAATGGCGCATGGTTGATTCTTATCTAAATGACGAAGTTCCTGCGCACTTCTACTGCGGTAGACCTACCACATATTCACGCGGTGATTTCTCTACAGAATACAAATTCTCTTTTTATGCGCAGCATATTTGACGCTATTTCTTTAATTTCGTAACTATGCCTGACTGCATCAACGCTCATTGCCCGAAATGAAGCAGCAGTGTATTGTTTTTTTCGCAAAGTCCAGAGTGTGTCAACGATGCGGACACTATGAAAAAAGCTGCAAGTCAGGTGACATGGTGTGTTGAAGTATGTGATGCCACTTGTGGCGTCAACGAGTCGCTTCTAGCCCATGGCACGTCCGTAAGAGGTAGTGGCACAAGATAAAATGGGCACCTGGTTATTGTTACGCAGTGGCACAAGAGAAAATGGGCACCTGGTTACTGTTAAATGGCGCATTTTGTCAGCAAGTGTCAGTTGCAAATGGTACTATATGTTGGCCTGATGTTTACTCAAAATAACAAAGAAACCTCGATCCAAAATACTTCAGGAATACTGACACGCCGTAATGACTTAGTGCCTTCGGCATATTATGTAGTAGTTTCTTCCTTTTTGTAACATGTCGAATGAGGAATAGTTAAATTCTACGTGAGAAAATGTACTTTTATACTGCAATAATTACGTTACTGTGCAGCAACCTGCTCAATTACAAGTAAATCTACAATGTTTATCTTTTTGCGCTTCTTGGTTATTTATTACTTTTCTGCTGTAATAAATAAACACACACATGGCGCACAAACAAGTGTTAAAATAAACGATAAAGCATGCAAATTTAAAAATCACGCGCTGAGCCGCAATCATAAGCTCAATCGCGGCGTAGTTTCTATACCCTGTAGCCAGTTATTAACGTTCACCCCGAGCCATGAAACAAATGATGTCTCGTTCTAGTTGAGGTTTCGCAGTAATGAGACCTCATTACACGTGAAACGAAAGACCCGTTCGCAAAAAAGAAGAGCCCTGGGGAACAGTTGCGAAAGTGAAGCGACTACGCGTAATTGATTCTGAAGTAATACCTAAAGTATACAAATAAAAATTTGCTGAGAACAAACAGGGCATGTGAAAATAAAAGAAACTGTTCAGTACAATTCTTTAACGATGAAAAGCTGATGACACACACCTCTAACTACTCGCTTGTTTCGTATCAGTGGCAAACTATGCGTTTCAGTGATCTTTAACTACAGGAACACTAACCATCACTATGGTGCCTTATTTCATTACTAAACCAATCTTTCTTTCATCAAGTTTGGTTGCTTTTTTTCACATATTCATCCTGTGCCCTAAATACCTCGGGGCTTTTTGTAGAACTTCAATGGTGCCTCGTGGGAATGGTCATAGATTAACACTTGCGTTATTTATTGAGGGTTAGGCGGTTACTACGAAAGATTAGTATCGCGGTAAGCACGGGAAAGAAGTTTCTGAGAACAATTTCTCCGAAAGTGAAGTGTAGTTGTAATCTTTTTGTGTGTGCTCATTCCTTATATGCATGTTCAAGCTAAGAGAGCACAAGTAAGAACCGGCGTTCTCTACTTGCCTTTAATTACCTGGTTTTCTCATTGGCATTGGTCAAGCGTTAGGCCCATGATATAATTTAGATAAGCAGCCGGCCTAATTAAACCAAGCCCTGTATAGTGTTTATTGGCGAACGGGGTGTGAAAGCACTAAACTGGATCATTAGGCAGACGTTATTACTTAGTGAAATAGTATACATGAGCAAAAGTTAAACATATCGGCTCTTTTTGAAGCAGTTTTTAGTAGCATAAAGTTGTTGCTTCTACTGGCGAGAAGTTTTAGATATAGGAAGCTTTGCCCCAGGGCTGCCAAGCCTGAAGAAAATGCGCAGCTGGCCAGCCTTCTTTCTTTATCTTCGGTTTTTTAATACTTTCCCATTTTTTTCACTTTTCTTCTCCCTTTATTTCTGCCTCTGTTTCTGTCTACTTTTGTCTCGTTCTTTCTTTTTCTATTTCTGTTCCTACTTTTCTCTTCCTCTCTCTCATACTTCGCGCTTCTTTCATCTATTTTTATATTTTATGTGCGTTTCGTTTTACTTTGCGCCACGTGCAGTAGTTTATTTTTTTTCTGCTTATAATAAGTAACATCATCATAGTGCTAGAATACTAAAATTTTAAAAAAGAAAACTCCCTAGCACGAGCGCGCGCTGAATCATATATCGCTTACCAGGAGCAAAAGGAAGAAGTCTTCTGCTTGGCACGAGTGTGCGCTCAATATGCTACACATGAAGCGTTGCGCCAAGCGACGATGACAGCACACAACAGCATACCACAGCCAAGGAGGTTTTGAAGGATGGAATAACATTAATTAGTTCCCGGCAAGAAGCACGCGAACGCGCTCATGGATCCCACACTAGGACCGGGAGGCCTAGCTTAACATCCCCATCGCGGGCTTGCTGGACGGCCCATTTCTTGTCGGCTAGGCTGGAGCTACAAAAGGTAGCCGTTTAAAAAAATGGCAGCATATCCACGGGGTGAATGATGGAGAGCGGGGCGAAGCATCCGTCCGCCCATTCGTTCTTGCTTCCGTCCGTTCATGCGTCCACCTGTGTGACCGTCCGTGCGTTCATCCGCCCATCCGTGTGTGCGTCTGTTCGTGCGTGCGCACGTCCATTCGTGCATTCGCCCCTGCGTCCATTCATGCGTCCATTCGTCCGTGCAGCCATCCAACTGTGCATCCATTCGTCCACCTAGTCAACACTCCAAGTACCACCATCTCACATCTTTTCATCATATATTCCGCCCATAGAAGCACCGCTATCGAGCGAAAATTCCAAGGACTAAACGAGAGGTGGCACACGCACACTTTCTTACGGCTTGCGCTTCGTGTCTATTTCCCACCTTTAACCATCTCGAGTTCATGGTATATACTAGTTCACTGTATTCATGGCACTGTGGCCCAACGCTCGCTAAACTTTTCTAAAATCAAGGAGGTTACGACCAGCGAGCATAACGTAGCAACCCTTTCTTGTCAGATAGTGCTCAATGTACATGTCAATGGCTGCTAATGGGGAATGAGAGACAGGAGAATTCGGCTTTCAAATAACGCGCACGCTGCGATTTTTTTATTCTTCAACAACGTACAGGAGAAATCTCCCACTGGCACCACCTTGCAGGTCAAAGCGTAAAACATATCACGCACTACCACGAGGGATGAACGGGTGCCGCTTTAAGGAGCTTCGCCCCTAAAAAAATTTTAACCTCCTTGAATACACCATCCGACAGCCCAGTCCTCTAATGTGCTTCGCACTTAGAAACTGGACGTTCTCAGCTACGAAAAAAATCGGCAGATCCCATGTACCAGGGCATCGACGTTGTTAAATATTGCCACGTTCCATTTCCCAAGTTTTTGTTATCGTCCCAAAACACCACACGATTTTCATCGCAAACCGCGCCTGCAGTTTTCTAGAGGGTTCCGGACTGTAGTAGATCATTTCGATAAGATCACGCGCACTGTGCGGATTGTTCTGGAACGCACGCCGCCGCCAGCGATAGCACTAGAACATTTGACGGCGGGAGTATAAATGCCGACGCGCTTCGCCGCTTGTCAGTTGTTGATCGAAGGCCGACGCTCCGTTCGCCGCTATCAGTCTGAGACTGCTATCTGTGCGAGACTGCTGCTGTAATTGGACTTTCTGTTTACCGGGCACAGGTTCGCCCAAATAAACAGTTAAATTCCAACAAGAAGTCTCCTGTCTTCGGCCACGTCACGACCCCGTGACATTTGGTGGAGGTGCTGCTTCGTTCATGTACCGGACGCCCCCGTCAAGCCGTGAACCCAGCCCACGTCGCGGAGCTGACACCGACGCCAACCAGGAGCAGCGAACAAGCCGCCGACAGCAAGGGCTACCACCGGAGTACGGGCTTCTACACGACAAGCCGCAGAAGACCAAGGCCATGACCGCGACTGCAGCGACAATGACAACCGCAGCGTCCCAGCCCACGATGGTCTTGCATCAACCCAGGGAACCACCAATTTCCCATGGGTCATCGTTCGAAGACCCGGAGTCCTGGCTAGAGACATACGACCGTGTGGCCGCCCTCAACCATGGGGCCATGACGAAAAGCTACGTCGTGTGTTCTTCTATTTAGAAAACACCGCAAGGACCTGGCTCGAAAATCGGGAGTCCCCGCTCCGAACGTGGGAGGTTTTCTGCGGCGCATTCCTGCAAACGTTCGCGAGCGTCGCTCGAAAAGAGAGGGCCGCTGCTTTATTAGAGACCCGGGTTCAGCTACCAAATGAAAATGTCGCCATTTTCACAGAAGAAATGACCCGACTATTCCGTCACGCTGACCCAGACATGTCTGAGGAGAAAAAAGTTCGTTTCCTCATGCGAGGGGTCAAACAGGAGCTCTTCGCGGGGCTGATGAGAAACCCACCGAAAACCGTCCAAGAATTCGTAGCCGAAGCGACCACTATTGAAAAGACCCTGGACATGCGCACCAGACAGTATAATCGTCGCCTGACTGCAGACTGCGCTGCTGCTCAAGCCAGTAACTCCGGAGACCTGCGTGAAACGATCCGAGCGATCGTGCGGGAAGAGCTGCGCAAGCTGTTGCCTTCGGCGCAGCCTCAAGTGGATTCGATCGCCGACATTGTGCAAGAAGAAGTTCGGCAATCGCTTCAAATTCCCCACGCACCGCTGCCCGAGCCGGAAGCTATGAGCTACGCCGCTGCACTGCGCCACAACGCTCCTCCCCGTCCACGCCAAAACGCCGCCCCATCGCACTTCCGTCGACAGACGCCACCGCCGCCACCACCCCCACCGACGTCATACCGTTCGCCAGCGGCCCAGCGCAGTGCACCGAGGAAGACTGACGTCTGGCGCACCCCTGACCATCGCCCGCTTTGCTACCACTGCGGCGAGGCCGGACACACATACCGCCGTTGCCAGTACCGACAGATGGGACTGCGTGGCTTCGCCGTCAACGCACCGCGTCCACAGCCAGGAGAACGACCACGTGACATCGCCGACTACCTGACAGGAACTCGGTGGACACCACGAAGCCCTTCGCGTTCGCCGTCGCCCAGCCGCCGCACGTCACCGCACCACCGACAGTACTCTGGCCCAACGCGGGGCCGGTCTCCTAGCCCGTATCAGGGAAACTAAGGGCAGCAACCGGTGGAGGTGCGGTTGCTGTGCGACGAACTACCGAAGATCCTCCGACGACGACGACGCCGCGACGGAGCTTTCCGAACACAACGCCAACCAGGCAAAGCCCTGACGGCGAAAGCTCACTTACCGAAGGTGGCCTGACGACGCAACATGGAAGCAGCGGAACAAGCCGACGCAGCTGTGACTCGACGCCACGCCCTAACTGTAATGCGAGACGGCGAATTAGCGACCTCGACGTTCTTATCGACGGCCACAGTGTGACCGCTCTCGTCGATACTGGAGCCGACTATTCTGTCATCAGTGGGTCGTTCGCCGCGAAGTTAAAGAAAGTTAGGACAGCTTGGAAAGGCCCTGAAATCCGCACAGCCGGAGGTCATCTCGTAACGCCTGCAGGAATCTGCACAGCGAGAGTCGCCATTAACGGCCGTATTTATCCTACAGACTTCGTAGTCCTACAGCGTTGCTCGAGAGATGTCATCCTTGGCATGGACTTCTTATGCCTCCATGGTGCTGTCATCAACCTAAAAACAAAGTCGATAACTTTATCCAGAGAAGAAGCACTGCCGCCGCGCATGCCGTCTGGACACCATGCCTTGAATGTGCTGGAAGAACAAGTCACCATTCCGCCTCGCTCAAGCGTCATTATTTCAGTCGGCGCTCCTGAATCACCTGACTTCGAAGGCGTCGTTGAAGGCAGTCAGCATCTGTTGGTCACCCGAAATATTTGCGTCGCAAGAGGAATTGCAGAGTTGCGGGGAGGCAAAGCAACGGTTATGCTCACAAATTTCAGCAATGAGTACAAACATGTGAACAAAAGAACAACGGTCGCATACATTGAAGAAATTGTCGAAGCCACCAGTGCTTTCGCCCTCGCCGATTCTGCGGAACCTGCTCAGAGGAACCAAGCCCCTCCCATAGCTTTCGACGTCAATCCCAGACTTCCGAACGATAAGCAAGAACAGCTCAAGGCCCTGCTCCTGCAATACGAAGATTGCTTTTCGTCGTCATCGAAAATTCGGCAGACCCCAATCACGAAACATCGCATCATAACCGAAGAAAATGCCAGACCACTCCGTCAGAGTCCGTACAGGGTTTCGACCCGAGAACGTGAGGCCATCAAGAGACAAGTTGATGAAATGCTGCGGGATGATATTATCCAGCCATCCAAGAGCCCATGGGCATCCCCCGTAGTGTTGGTGAAGAAAAAGGATGGGACCCTACGTTTCTGCGTCGATTATCGCCGCCTGAACAAAATCACAAGAAAGGACGTGTATCCTCTCCCACGAATAGACGACGCACTTGATCGGCTCCATAATGCCAAGTACTTTTCGTCAATGGACCTCAAGACTGGCTATTGGCAAATCGAAGTCGACGAAAGAGACCGAGAGAAGACGGCGTTTATAACACCGGACGCCCTCTTCGAGTTTAAGGTGATGCCCTTCGGCCTTTGCTCAGCGCCTGCAACTTTTCAACGCGTTATGGATACAGTACTGGCAGGATTGAAGTGGCAGACTTGCCTTGTGTACTTGGACGACGTCATCGTGTTTTCCTCGAGTTTCGACGAGCATCTTCGGCGCCTTGAAGCTGTACTTCAAGCCATCAAGACTTCCGGACTCACACTGAAGCCAGAAAAGTGCAGATTTGCGTATGAAGAGCTCTTGTTTCTGGGGCACGTTATCAGCAAGTCTGGAGTTCGTCCTTATCCACGGAAAACAGCCGCCATCGCCGAATTACCGCCGCCCACTGACAAGAAAGCCGTGCGCCGATTTCTGGGCCTGTGCGCCTATTATAGGCGGTTCGTGAAAAACATCGCCCGCATCGCCGATCCTCTCACTAACCTTACCAAGGCCGACGTGGAGTTCAAGTGGGAAACACCACAGGAACACGCTTTCCAGGAGCTTAAACATCGCCTCCAGACGCCTCCGTTACTTGCCCATTTCGACGAATTCGCCGAGACAGAAATACATACTGACGCAAGCAGCGTAGGTCTTGGCGCCGTTCTTGTGCAGAGGGCTGACGGACTTGAAAGGGTTATAAGTTACGTCAGCCGATCGCTATCCAAAGCAGAAGCAAATTATTCCACAACAGAAAAGGAGTGCCTCGCCATCATCTGGACTACGTCGAAATTTCGCCCATACCTCTCCGGCAGGCCCTTCAAAGTTGTGAGCGACCACCACGCCTTGTGTTGGCTAGCCACTTTGAAGGACCCTTCAGGTCCCCTCGCACGATGGAGCCTGAGACTTCAAAAATATGACATTACTGTCCTTTACAAGTCCGGCAAAAAACACTCCGACGCCGACTGTCTCTCTCGTGCGCCTGTCGACCAACCGCTACCTGACGACCCGGATGACGACTACTTCTTGGGAACAATAACTACCGACGACTTCGCTGAACGACAGCGGGCCGACCCGGAACTTAAGGCCCTAATAGAATACCTCGAAGGCAGGACCGCCGAAGTCCCGAAGGTATTCAAGCGCGCACTTGCGTCGTTTTTTCTACGAAACGGTCTTCTACAAAAGAAAAACTTTTCACCGCTTCGGGCTAAGTATCTCCTTGTGGTGCCTTCAGCTCTGCGACCAGAACTCCTGCAGGCCCTGCACGACGATCCGACGGCAGGGCACCTCGGTGTTTCTCGCACGCTCGCGAGGATACAAGAAAGGTACTACTGGCCGCGTCTTACAACCGACGTCACTCGTTATGTGAGGACATGCCGGGACTGTCAGCGACGCAAGACACCGCCGACAAGGCCAGCGAGACCTCTGCAGCCAATTGATCCACCTTGCCGACCTTTCCAGCAGATTGGTATGAACCTATTGGGGCCGTTCCCGACGTCGGCTTTCGGAAACAAGTGGATCGTGGTAGCCACCGACTACCTCACCCGCTACGCCGAGACAAAAGCCCTGCCAAAAGGCAGTGCATCCGAGGTAGCTAAGTTCTTCGTCGAAAATATCGTCCTACGTCACGGCGCCCCGGAGGTCCTTATCACCGACAGAGGAACGGCATTCACTGCCGACTTAACTCAAGCGATCTTGGCATACAGCCAAACAAACCACCGCCGGACGACAGCGTACCACCCACAGACCAACGGCCTCACCGAGCGGCTTAACAAGACGATCGCCGACATGCTGTCAATGTACGTCGATGTCGAACACAAGACGTGGGATGCCATTCTTCCGTATGTGACCTTCGCATACAACACGGCGGTGCAGGAGACGACGCAGATATCTCCATACAAATTGGTCTACGGAAGGAGCCCGGCAACGACGCTCGATGCCATGTTACCCAACGTCACCGACGAAGAAAACCTCGATTTGAGCGAGTACCTTCATCGCGCCGAAGAAGCCCGACAACTTGCGCGGCTCCGTATCAAGAATCAACAGACGACCGACAGCCACCGTTACAACCTTCGACGACGCTTTGTGGAATACCAGCCCGGTGAACGTGTTTGGGTGTGGACGCCGATACGCCGACGTGGACTAAGTGAAAAGCTTCTGCGACGGTACTTCGGACCGTACAGGGTGGTTCGACGTCTCGGCCCACTTGATTACGAGGTTGTCCCCGACGGCATCACGAACTCTCAACGACGCCGATCACGACCTGACGTCGTCCATGTCGCACGCCTCAAGCCGTTTCATGCGCGTTAACAAACTGAAACAGTGTTTTTTGTATTATTGTTGTATCGTAATTTATTCATTGTACTTTCTTGCATTATTATTGTGCCTTCATCTTTAGTTAAAGCATCGAGACGATGCCTTTTTCAGAGGGGGGCAATGCCACGTTCCATTTCCCAAGTTTTTGTTATCGTCCCAAAACACCACACGATTCTCATCGCAAACCGCGCCTGCAGTTTTCTAGATGGTTCCGGACTGTAGTAGATCATTTCGATAAGATCACGCGCACTGTGCGGATTGTTCTGGAACGCACGCCGCCGCCAGCGATAGCACTAGAACATTTGACGGCGGGAGTATAAATGCCGACGCGCTTCGCCGCTTGTCAGTTGTTGATCGAAGGCCGACGCTCCGTTCGCCGCTATCAGTCTGAGACTGCTATCTGTGCGAGACTGCTGCTGTAATTGGACTTTCTGTTTACCGGGCACAGGTTCGCCCAAATAAACAGTTAAATTCCAACAAGAAGTCTCCTGTCTTCGGCCACGTCACGACCCCATGACAATATTTTAAGTATACAAGGAAGAGGGCAATATCACCATCAAAAAACCGGCATTCGGAATAAAGAAGAGGGCAACGGGTGGTCTTCACCATGGGCATGGCGGCTCGTCCTTTCCTCAACATTTTGGTGCCGTGAAACCCGGGAGGAAGGACCTTCGGGGGTGAGATGGAGCGGACATCATAAATTCCGACCACCGTACTAGCCTCGAGAACTTTTTTGAAGCCGCCGTCCTTAAAGCGGATGTGCGAGGCCTAACCACTGCCGAGACCTGGGAGCGTGGCTCCGGTTGCAACGGAGACCACCGAGAGCACCCATGGACTGACGCGTGTGCAGCCATCGTCTGAATGTTCGCAAGACAGGAGCCATCACGTCTATTTCGGCTCTGTCCTGACTCGCCCTTCACGACAACGGCACGATATTCACAAGTCATTGCAGTCCATAGGTCAACAATGTGTATCTTGACAGTGCAGCCCCATGAGTGCAGGCATCGTCTGGAGGTTCACGAGACGGGACCCCTCACGTTTTCTTCTGCTCAGTCCTGACTCGCCCTTCACGAAGATGGCCCAATAATCACAAGATCATGAAGAACGACAGCCCGACCAAACCTTCTGCGATGGACGCCATGTTGACTCTGACTTCGCCTCATAACACGGCCTGCCAGTGATCTCTTCCATTTACGACACTGGACCGGATCATGGAGGCCCCCTATGAAAGGCGGAGTCAAGCACACAAGGCCGTCACGCAGGTCATCGCTGATATCGAACACCTTTGGCAGGTGGACTACCCATCAATATGTGAGTTCAAGAAGTTTCACCGAATTTCAACTGAACAGTACGAGCTTCTCAGAGAAATCAATAAGCAAATTGAAAACACAGTTCACATCGATCATTTGGAAGCGCAAATGGAAAAAGCCGAAGTTTATGAACGCCAGAATATTCTAGTGAGGGCGAGAGCGGAGTATAAAATTGAAGATGCACAAAAAGCTCGGCAAACTCATGTGGAATTGATAAAACAACCGATTAGAGCAGAAGCAGAAGGAAAAATACCCTCTCCGCCTGTGTCACCACCATCTAGCTTATACGTGCCGAATAGCAATCATGTCGCACAGACACTAGATGAGTCGGCCTCAGGACAAAAAGAGAAATATAACAGCAGCATAAAAACTAGGGTTCCCATGACAGAAAAGGCAAACAAAGAACCCAACACCGAAAAACAATCTCCAAGTCTGAAGACACCTTCCACGACTATAAAATTCGCGTCAACGGACTGTTCCCACGAAGATTACGACAGCATAATGTCACGGGGTCGTGACGTGGCCGAGGACAGGAGACTTTGCGTTGGAATTTAACTGTTTATTTGGGCGAACCTGTGCCCGGTAAACGGAAAGTCCGATTACCGTAGCAGTACTGCTAGGCCCCGCCACGGTGGTCTAGTGGCTAAGGTACTCGGCTGCTGACCCGCAGGTCGCGGGTTCGAATCCCGGCTGTGGCGGCTGCATTTCCGATGGAGGCGGAAATGTTGTAGGCCCGTGTACTCAGATTTGGGTGCACGTTAAAGAACCCCAGGTGGTCTAAATCTCCGGAGCCCTCCACTACAGCGTCTCTCATAATCATATGGTGGTTTTGGGACGTTAAACCCCACAAATCAATCAATCAATGAAGCAGTACTGCTAGCGGCGAACGGAGCGTCGGCCGTCGATCAACTACTGACAAGCGGCGAAGCGCGTCGGAATTTATACTCTTGCCGTCGAATGTCCTAGCATTATCGCTAGTGGTGCCGTAGGTTCAAGAATAATCTGTACAGTTAGCAGAGTAGGCGTGATCTTATCGAAATGATCTACTACAGTCCGGAAGCTTCTCGAAAACTGCAGGCGCGGTTTGCGCCGAGAATTGTGCAGTGTTTTGGGACGATAACAAAACTTTGGAAATGGAACGTGGCATTGCCCCCCTCTTAAAAAAGCAACGTCCCGATGATTTAACTAAAGATGAAGGTACAACAGTAATGCAAGAAAGTACAATGAATAAATACCGATACAATAATTATACAAAAAACACTGTTTAAATTTGTTAACGCGCATGAAACGGTTTGAGGCGCGCGACATGGACGACTCCAGGTCGTGATCGGTGTCGTTGAGAGTTCGTGATGCCGTCGGGGACAACTTCGTAATCAAGTTGGCCGAGACGTCGAACCACCCTGTATGGTCCGAAGTACTGTCGCAGAAGCTTTTCACTTAGTCCACGTCGGCGTATCGGCGTCCACACCCAAACACGTTCACTGGGCTGGTATTCCACGAAGCGTCGTCGAAGATTGTAACGGCGGCTACCGGTCGTCTGTTGATTCTTGATACGGAGACGCGCGAGTTGTCGGGCTTCTTCGGCGCGTTGAAGGTACTCACTCACATTGATGTTTTCTTCGTCGGTGACGTTGGGTAACATGGCATCGAGTGTCCTTGCCGGGCTCCTTCCATAGACCAATTTGTTTGGAGATATCTGCGTCGTCTCCTGCACCACCGTGTTGTATGAGAAGGTCACGTACAGTAGAATGGCGTCCCACGTCTTGTGTTCGACATCGAAGTACATTGCCAGCATGTCGGCGATCGTCTTGTTAAGCCGCTCGGTGAGGCCGTTGGTCTGTGGGTGGTACGCTATTGTTCGTCGGTGGTTTGTCTGGCTTTATGCCAAGATCACTTGAGTTTAGTCGGCAGTAAATGCCGTTCCTCTGTCTGTGATAAAGACCTCAGGGGCGCCGTGACGTTGGACGATATTTTTGACGAAAAACTTAGCTACCTCGGATGCACGGCCTTTGGGAAGGGCTTTTGTCTCGGCGTAGCGGGTGAGGTAGTCGCTAGCTACCACGATCCACTTGTTTCCGGAAGCCGACGTTGGGAAAGGCCCCAGTAGGTCCATATCAATCTGCTGGAAAGGTCGGCAAGGTGGTTTAATTGGCTGCAGAAGTCCCGCTGGCCTTGTCGGCAGTGCCTTGCATCGCTGACAGTCTCGGCATGTCCTCACATAACGAGTGACGTCAGTGGTAAGACGTGGCCAGTAGTACCTTTCTTGTATGCTCGCAAGCGTGCGAGAAACACTGAGGTGCCCTGCCGTCAGATCGTCGTGCAGGGCCTGCGGGAGTTCTGGTCACAGAGCTGAAGGCCCCCCAAGGAGGTACTTAGCTCGAAGCAGTGAAAAGTTTTTCTTTTGTAGAAGACCGTTTCGCAGGAAGAACGACGCAAGTGCGTGCTTGAATACCTTCGGGACTTCGCCGGTCCTGACATCACGGTATTCTATTAGGGCTTTAAGTTTCGGGTCGGGCCGCTGTCCTTTAGCGAAGTCATCGGTAGTTATTGTTCCCAAGAAGTAGTTGTGATCCGGGTTGTCGGGTGGAGGTTGGTCGACAGGCGCACGAGAGAGACAGTTAGCGTCGGAGTGTTTCTTGCCGGACTTGTAAATGACAGTAATGTCATATTCTTGAAGTCTCAGGCTCTATCGTGCGAGGTGACCTGAAGGGTCCTTCAAGGTGGCTAGCCAACACAAGGCGTGGTTGTCGCTCACAACTTTGAAGGGCCTGCCGTAGAGGTAGGGGCGAAATTTCGACGTAGCCAAGACGATGGCGAGGCACTGCTTTTGTGTAGTGGAATAATTGGCTTCTGCTTTGGATAGCGATCGGCTGGCCTAACTAATAACCCTTTCAAATCCGTCAGCCCTCTGCACAAGAACGGCACCGAGACCTACGCTGCTTGCGTCAGTGTATATTTCTGTCTCGGCGAGTTCGTCGAAATGGGCAAGTAACGGAGACGTCTGGAGGCGATGTTTAAGCTCCTAAAAAGTGTGTTCCTGCGGCGTTTCCCACTTTAACTCCACGTCGGCCTTGGTAAGTTTAGTGAGAGGATCGACGATGCGGGCAAAGTTTTCACGAGCGCCTATTCTAGGCGCACAGGCCCAGAAATCGGCGCACCGCCTTCTCGTCAGTGGGTGGCGGGAAGTCGGCGATGGCGGCTGTTTTCCGTCGATCGTGACGAACTCCAGACTTCCTAATAACGTGCCCCAGAAACAAGAGCTCCTCGTACGCAAATCTGCACTTTTATGGCTTCAGTGTGAGTCCAGACGTCTTGATTTCTTGAAGTACAACAAGGCGCCGAAGATGCTCGTCAGAACTCGAGGAAAAACACGACGACGTCGTCCACGCACAAAAGGCAAGTCTGCCACTTCAATCCTGCCAGTACTGTATCCATAACGCGTTGAAAAGTGTAGGCGCTGAGCAAAGACCGATGTGCATGACTTTAAACTCGAAGAGGCCGTCCGAGTGATAAACGCCGTCTTCTCTCGGTCTCTTTTATCGACTTCGATTTGCCAGTGGCCAGTCTTGAGGTCCATTGACGAAAAGTACTTGGCGTTATGGAGCCGATCAAGTGCGTCGTCTATTCGCGGGAGAGGATGCACGTCCTTTCTTGTGATTTTGTTCAGGTGGCGATAATCGACGCAGAAACGTAGGGTCCCACCCTTTTTCTTTACTAACACCACAGGGGATGCCCATGGACTTTTGGACGACTAGATAATGTCATCCCGCAGCATTTCGTCAAATTATCTCTTCGTGGCCTCACGTTCTCGCGTCGAAACCCTGTACGGACTCTGACGGAGTGGTGTGGCATTTTCTTCGGTTATGATGCGATGATTCGTGATTGGTGACTGCCGAATTTTCAATGACGACAAAAAGCAATCTTCGTATTGCAGGAGCAGGGCCTTGAGCTGTTCTTGCTTATGGTTCGGAAGTCTGGGATTGACATCGAGAGCTATGGAAGGGGCTTGGTTCCTCTGAGCAGGTTCCGCTGAATCGGCGAGGGTAAAAGCACTGGTGGCTTCGACAATTTCTTCGATATATGCGACAATTGTAACCTTATTCACAAGTTTGTACTCATTGCTGAAATTTGTGAGCATAAATGTTGCTTTGCCTCCCCGCAGCTCTGCAATTCCTCTTGCGACGCAAATATTTCGTGTGACCAACAGATGCTGACTCCCTTCAACCACGCCTTCCAAGTCAGGTGATTTAGGAGCGCCGACTGAAATAATGACGCTTGAGTGAGGCGGAATGGTGACTTGTCCTTCCAGCACATTCAAGGCATGGTTTTCTGACGGCGTGCGCGGTGGTAGTGCTTCTTCTGTGGATAACGTTATCGACTTTGTTTTTAGGTTGATGACATCACCAGGGAGGCATAAGAAGTCCATGCCAAGGATGACATCTCTCGAGCAACGCTGTAGGACTACGAAGTCTGTAGGATAAATACGGCTGTTAATGATGACTCTCGCTGTGCAGATTTCTGCAGGCGTTACGAGATAACCTCCGGCTGTGCGGATTTCAGGGCCTTCCCAAGCTGTCCTAACTTTCTTTAACTTCGCGGCGAACGACCCACTGATGACGGAGTAGTCGGCTCCAGTACCGACCACAGCGGTCACACTGTGGCCATTGATAAGAACGTCGAAGTCGCTAGTTCGCCGTCTCTTACTACAGTTAGGGCGTGGCGTCGGGTCACGGCTGCGTCAGCTTGTTCCGCTGCTTCCATGTTGTGTCGTCAGGTCACCTTCGGTGAGTGAGGTTTCGCCGTCAGGGCTTTGCCTGGTTGGCGTTGTGTTCGGAAAGCTCCGTCGCGGCGTCGTCATCGTCGCAGAATATTCGGTAGTTCGTCGCACAGCAACCGCACCTCCATCGGTTGCTGCCCTTAGTTTCCCGGATCTAGGAGACCAGCCCCGCGTTGGGCCAGAGTACTGTCGGTGGTGCGGTGACGTGCGGCGGCTGGGCGACGGCGAACGGGAAGGGCTTCGTGGTGTCTATGAGTTCCTGTCAGGTAGTTGGCGATGTCACGTGGCCGTTCTCCTGGCTGTGGACGCGGTGCATTGACGGCGAAGCCACGCAGTCCCATGTGTCGATACTGGTAACGGCGGTATGAGTGTCCGGCCTCGCCGCAGTGGTAGCAGAGCGGCTGGTGGTCAGGGGTGCGCCAGACGTCGGTCTTCCACGGCGCACTGCACTGGGCCGCTGGCGAACGGTAGGACGTCGGTGGGGGTGGTGGTGGCGGTGGCGTCTGGCAATGGAAGTGCGATTGGGCAGTGTCTTGGCGTGCGCGTGGAGGAGGGGCGTGGGGGCAGGCTGCAGCAGCACAGGTCGTGGCTTGCACCTGAGGCTCTTGAGGCGGAGAAACGCCCAGCGATTGCTGGATCTCCTGGCGTACGACGTCCGCGATGGATTCCACGTGAAGCTGCGCTAAGGAATAATTTTCGCAGCTCTTCTTGCACAATTGCTCGGATCGTCTCACGCCAATCAGTGGTTCCAAGCGCTTGAATGCCGGCATAGCCTGTAGACAAGAAGCTACGGTTATATTGCCGCGTGCGCATCTCGAGCGTCTTCTCTATCGTAGATGCTTCTGAAGTGAATTCAGCGACCGTCTTTGGCGGGTTTCTGATTAGCCCGGCGAAGAGTTCCTGCTTTACTCCTCGCATGAGCAGACGGACCTTCTTCTCCTCGGACATGTCGGAGGCAGCATGACGGAAAAGTTTAATCATATCTTCCGTGAATAGCACCACGTTTTCGTTTGGCATCTGCATGCAGGTTTCGAGAAGAGCTGCGGCCTTCTCCTTGCGCACCACACTTGCGAAAGTAGTGAGGAACCTGGCGCGAAAGACATCCCACGTTGTAAGGCTTTGCTCTTGATTCTCGAACCAGGTCCGAGCATCATCTTCTAAGGCGAAATACACATGCCGGAGCTTGTGATCGTCTGTCCAGTCATTGAAGGCGGCAACGCGGTCGAACCTTTCGATCCAGCTTTCCGGGTCTTCCAGTGACGAACCGCGGAAAGTTGGCGGCTCTTTGGCTTGCCGGAGCAGGAGTGGTGCAGGCTGCACGGGGTGGCGTTTGGTTGCAGTAGTTGATGTCGAGATCCGGGTCTGCCTGGCTGCTTCAAGAAGGGGCCCGTACTCTGGTTGTAGTCCCCTCTGCCTGCGGCTTGTTCGCTGTTCAGGGTTAGCGTCCGTGTCTTCTTTGCCGCTTGGGCTGGGGTCGCGGCTTGGAGGGGGTGTCCGGAACATCAGAGAAGCAGCACCTCCACCAGATGTCACGGGGTCGTGACGTGGCCGAAGACAGGAGACTTTGCGTTGAAATTTGTTTATTTGGGTGAACGTGTGCCCGGTGAACGGAAAGTCCGACTACAGTAGCAGTCTTGGACTGATAGTGGCGAATTGAGCGTCAGCCGTCAATCAACTACTGAGAAGCGGCGAAGCGCGTCGGCATTTATACTCTTGCTGTCGAATGCTCTAGCGTTATCGCTGGCAGTGGCGTAGGTTCTAGAATAATCTGTACAGTTAGCAGTGTAGGCATGATCTTATCGAAATGATCTACTACAGTCTGGAAGCTTCTCGAAAACTGCAGGCACGGTTTGTGCCGAGAATTGTGTAGTGTTTTGGGACGATAACAAAACTTGGGAAATGGAACGTGGCAATATCTAGAAAAACTAAGCTGATCATGGTGGAAGTCATTTCTTTGATAGGAAACCGGGAAGCTTTTGAAGATCGCAAAGGTAAACCGCCAGGTCTTAAAGGTTGATGCACGCCGAAGACGACAACTCCAGACGAAATATTGTCAGAGCCAACATGCTTAGAAGTGCCTGGCGGAAGCAAGACAATAGCACTTCTTAAAAGCGAGTTGAAACGGAAGAAATACCGCGAGGACACAGATTCAACTTCCTTGTACTGCATTGAGGTTCTCCTCTTCTAGGAAGCTACAAACGTCAAGGCTGAGGGCAATACGGGTGACTCATCTTATTTCAGCGAAGAATGCTGAAAGAGCGTCACAGCCACGTATAAGAGAGAGCAGACCAAGACAGAAAAAGACCGCTGGTGCTTCTGAAGTAAACGAAAGCAAGACAAGAAAATCAAGAAAACTATCCAAAGCGAGATACAGAAAAACGTCGTGGAAGAGACTGCATCATCGTTGTTTATGTGAACTAAAAGTGCTCATTGAAAGTCCACCATTGGGAACACGTTCGAAAGCACGCATTTGGAACAAGCATCGGAAACACTGCTGGAAAAGCCAGCACAAGAGAAAAGTTGGATTGTCCCATGCGAACTGACTTGGAACTCGTACAACTACTGACTAGTATTGTGTACTAAGAACGTGGGTGTGTTTTTAGTGTTCTTCGTCGTCATGCATCATTATGGGGGTGCGGAGGATGTTAAATATTTTGTCATGCGTCATTATGGGCGTGCGGACGATAGTAAATACTTTATGTATACAAGAAAGAGGGCAGTATCATTATCGAGAGAGACCGGCATTCGGGATAAAGGAGATGTCAACGGGTAGGCTTCACCATGGGGCACGGTGGCTCGTCCTTTTCTCTACATTTCGGTGCGAAGCATGCGGAGGGAAGGTGACCGTGTTGAAATTTTTCTTATTGAGCGACAGGTCATGAAATTACGCTGAAATATATGTACAAATGTCCAACGCACAGACATATGTTGAAGAGTTGCAGGTTTACATAACCAGTTGTTCGCACCTGCGCAACAATGTCAACTGGAACATGCGTATTATACACACCAGAAGCTGATATGAAGCGCTGATGCTCGCGAAGATGCTGGCCCTGGATACTGCTAAATAAATCAACTTCACTGCATGGCACCTAACCACAATTTACATTAAGCCGACGTGATGGCTGTATCAAAGGGGTGCATAGAGAATGTTTATAAAATTGCGCCGGCAGCACAGCAACCACTATTGACGTTTCACGAAGATTAGCGTCTATTTGAAAAGTAGTTGTGAGACCTGGCGGAGCTCTGTAGTAGAATGCTTCATTGCCATGAAGAATGCTTTGGTACTATTCCAGCTGGAACCCTGACATTTATTCTATAGCTTCGTCGGTCCCGCTGCGGTGGTCTAGTGGCTAAGGTACTCGGCTGCTCACTCGCAGGTCACGGGATCGAATCCCGGCTGCGGCGGCTGCAATTCCGATGGAGGCCGAAATGTTGTAGGCCCGTGTGCTCAGATTTGGGTGCACGTTAAAGAACCCCAGGTGGTCAAAATTTCCGGAGCCCTCCACTACGGCGTCTCTCATAATCATATGGTGGTTTTGGGACGTTAAACCCCACATATCAATCAATTATGGCTTCGTCTGGTTGACGCTACCGATGTCGGCTATTAACGCTCACGTTAATATTGCCCATGCGTGTTATCGTCGTTCCTGGGTAGCTACTAAGTGTCGATCACCTGTGGCATATACGCGCATACCAGTGGCCATACCCGCCCGTAGGTACCCGCCTGGCGGGAAGTGTTTGACAACATACGCGAGAAGATTGTGACATTATTTATGTCTTGACGAGGAGTGTGTCATATTCATCAAGCCATCTTACAATCCCATGCTAATTTTGGTTCACGCCAAGTTAAGGGGGTGACCACGAGAGCACCCAAATATAAGCGGTTATATAGATACACAGGCTCCAAGTCGCCGAAGTTCGCTAAGAAATGCTTTGCATTAGAAACGTCTTACTGACCGACATCCGGTGAAATTCTGACACTCAACTATTTGACAGCGATGCTGCCCAGCCCCCACAGAGGTGAGATTCTCATGCGGTGCAATCTCTACACCCCTGGCTTACAAACGCGCTTTCCACTCCACCATGTATTTAGTAAAGTTACGCACCATTCGATTCCTTCCATTTCCGAAAACCATTTTACTTCAAAAAAAATAATCAGATTAAGTGCTTCTGAAATAATTATGACAGACATAAGACGTCAGAAAACTGGCAACTAGCTGCTGCCAAAACCCGAGTTGAAGTGCATTCACTAAGTTTCAGTACATCATTTGCCTTATTTATTGGGTGAACTCATTATCGCCACATATGCAATAAATATTTTGAAATAATATCAGTTTTCGTTTTCTCTCTCCCCAACCAATTTTTTTATTTGGTTTCGAACCCATTAGCTGCCATGTGAAAACATTTCGAGATGAATTATGAACGTGAAATGGCCTACACACTGACGGTCAGCCATAGGTCAATCAGAATATTATAATATTCTTAATATAATATTTTAGTAACAATATTATTAAATTCACAGCATATTCGTGGAGTGAATGGTGATGAGTACAGCGAAGCGTCTGTCCTTCAATCTATGCGTCTGTCCGTACTTCCGTCTGTGCATTCACCCGTCCGTTCATGCGTCCTTCCATCAGTGCACCCAACTGTCTTTGCGTCCGTTTGTCCACCTGTGTGACTCTGTATGTCTGCCCGTCTGTTTGTCTGTATATCTGACTGTCTGTCGACGAGCACGAGTCGCCGCGGCCCTCCTCGCCCACAGCTCCCCTTCGTCTATGCCCCACCGACGATCCGACACGTGTGGCCCAGGACAAGAGGCACCTTGTTTACCGTGCACCCAGGGACATCACGTGCAGCAGCAAATCGGAAAGTAGTGGTACAGTGACATCTAGAATATCCTCACCCAACTGCAGTTTGTATGCATTTCCACACGACAGCGCCTTCTAATGCACCATTCGGGAGGTACTATTGGTCACGCCTGACGCGGTACAAGGTTGTACTAAAAGGAACTTTGTTCCCAACCCAATAATAATAATAATAATAATAATAATAATAATAATAATAATAATAATGTTCCAGTTATTATTGTAATTATAAAAATATTAACAAACCACCCCCAAACACTCCTGACAGATGGTTCACAAGGAAACTAAAACGTACGGTCCCGGTGTTTACCACGAGCGAGCACCTGTCGGACTATTTCACGTTGTATCATTTCATTTCGCTCTTACCTGAGTTAATATGGCCTTCTCTAAACTTGGCATTTTGTGAAGATAGCTTAATGGGTATTATGAAAACCTGAAAGATTTTATGGCGAGCAATGTTTGCTACGGCGGGTACTATACGTAGCCATTGAATACGGACAAATATTTAAACAGAAACTAGTGTAAGCATGAAAACCCTACGGGGTAGCGTATGCTACCATTGCTTCTTCGCGATAGCTTTGGACAGACGTACTAGCCTCTCGATACATTTTCCTAAAAACTTGCTTTTCTTATACAGCGCCGCTGTAATAACAAGAAGGACTGCAACAAGCGTAATTGATTACCTTAGAACAAAGAGACACCATAGAGAAAGTTACTATATTAAAAGTGGCCACTGGAGCCTATTCGCAGCCCAGCAAGAAGGGTCTGTAAATATATGTATATATATTTTTCTAACATATTATCTGTACCACCCTCCTTACACAATGCCCCTCGAGGGCTCTGTAAGGTACTGTAAATAAAAAAACCAATAGATGGTTGAGAGTGGCCACTGGAGCATATTTACGGCCCAGCAAGAAAGGGTCTGACCAACCGATAGATGCTGTGATAACAAAAACAACAGCAACAAGCGTAATTGATTACCTTAGAACAGAGGGACGCCATAGAAAAATTGACTATATTAGGAGTGGCCACTGTAGCCTATTCGCGGCCCAGCAAGAAGGGTCTGACCAACCGATAGATGGTTGAGAGTGGCCACTGGAGCCCATTCACGGCCCAGCAAGAAAGGGTCTGACCAACCGATAGATGCTGTGATAACAAGAACAACAGCAACAAGCGTAATTGATTACCTTAGAACAAAGGGCACCATAGAGAAAGTTACTATATTAAGAGTGGCCACTGGAGCCTATTCGCGGCCCAGCAAGAAAGGGTCCGACCAACCGATAGATGGTTCAGAGCGGCCACTGGAGCCTCTTCACGGCCCAGCAAGAAAGGGTCTCACCAAACGATAGATGGCGTACCCATCCTCGCTTTTACTCTCTTATCAAGGAATGTAATAGCCTCTTCAGGAGGACAGTTGTTGCCCAACTATGGTATCAATTGTTTGCAAAGAACAAATTTGATTAACTTGTGCAATTTCCTATATCCACTCTACATCATGTCCCGCTTAGGACATTAATGCATCGCAACATAAACAGTAAAGTCATAAGGAAAAGTGTTGTCTTACTGCATTTGTTTTGCACAAAGAGGCACAATCATGTGGTTTAGAGGTGCTGTACATGCATTCGCTTTGCGGAAGCATGGGTGAGTAGCCTAGTGGTAAAGACACTCGCCTTGGGAGCATGAGGGTGCGAATTCAAATCCCAGCGTCGGAAAGAAAGAAGTTTGTTATTTTATTCATGCTGAAGACATTATCAGGTCTGACCAACCACTTGGGGCGCTGAAAGCAGCGCAGTAGCTGGGCCGCAGGGCCCTACGGGGGTGTCCACTCTTTATGTAAGTATGTTTCTCTATGGGGACACCACAGGAAAAGAATGAGTCGCAGCCTGGGCCAGCTCGCTGAGGACGCACATGACCGACAGATGCTGGCTGCTTGCATGGCAGATCTGCCCGGCTTGTTTTTCACAGAAATATTAAATAGGAAGATTTTCTGGGCAAAATTAGGCGACTTTGAGCATATCTTTTTATCAATCTATATGTCTAGCCACTTACGTTTAGGGGTTCTCATGGTCACCCCCTTAACTTGGCGTGAACCAAAATTAGCATGGGAGGGTGACCCCCGTATTCACAAACGCTCCTCGACTCGACCCTTCACTCGAAACGCTCCTTGAGTGGCGCTTTCCCATTAACACACTGCCCTTCACTTGAAACGCTTCCTTCATTTGAGAAAATCTCGAGCGTTCGCTTGAGATTGTCAAGGAAGCGATCGAGCTACCTTGAATCGTCCCTCGAGTGGAGTTTCTGCACCAACATTGCGTCCATGATGGAGCCCGTCTCGCTTTGACGGTATTTCTCGATCAATTAGGCTGCCACCACCGCGTTCTTTCGACAGTGACGGTATGCGTTTACTACGGAGCTCTCCTCGAACGGTTCTACAAGGGCTACTGTAGCGCCGGTACAGGCGGGCGTGTTGTCTAGAAGAGCGCTCATCAGTGCCGTGATGTGCTGTGTTCTGTGCTCGAGCCAGTGGATTACCTGCTTTCGCGTGTGCGTATGCTCGTCGTGCGAGTGCTCCAAGACTTAATGCGGACGCCAGTGCTTTCAAGTGTTTCGATGAAGCTCGCACACCACATCAGTTCAAGCGTGGCGCGAAAGCTTGACAAGCAATTTGAAAGAAAACGTAATACAAAACTCTTGATGCGCTGCATTCACTCAACTTTAGAGTGGCCTTCTCTCCGGTGAATCTTTGCTACCCTAGCCAAAACTTACAGCGAAGCTCACCTCCGTTAGACGACCGTCTATATCAACGAGAAGGTGAGCTCTCCTGCATTTGTTTTTTTTCATTTTTTCCTGCTTTGTTTAGATCACTATTATAGAGAGTTTAGGAAAAGCAAAGCGCAATACAATTGGGTGCAATGAGTGTGCTGCTGTTGCTACTGCCATATCGCGGCGTCTAAAAAGTGGACTCGGCGCCAACGTATGCGCATGCGTGCGCAATGACTTACAGTATAAATACAGCAGCATTATCTGGAATAAAGGATTCTTGTTCTGGCGCTTACTCAGGGTGTTACTGATACAGCCCGATAGTGCTTTGGCGACGAGGCTGCAATTTAGCTGAAACACCCCCTGCCAGCGTGATATGGCACTACGCGTGAAACATAGCTTCTATATACAGTGTCTATGCAGCTCACAATACCACTGAACAACCGAGCCCACCTTTAGGGGATCAAGCAGAGGTTTATGCTCTGTGGAACCTGTATGTACGCAAGAATGCATCAAGTGTCATATGAAAACGCAAACACATGAAATAGAAATACAGCAGATACATAATGAGATTGTTTTTGAACTCCCCCTCCGAAGAAGATTTGCTGGCTATGGCACTGATTTGCGCCATTAGATAATGAAATTATATCACCATATGCCTGGCCAGCTGCCCAAGTGCCCGAGCCAAACCTGTGTCGAAATAGACAAAGCTCAATAATTCAACCATATCTGTTCTTGAACGCAAGAAATATTAATGAATGTGTGCACCGCTAGAAGCAAAAAAAAAAAAGCAGCTTTTGTGTCGGAGCTATTACGCTTTTCTAATGTTATTTATTGCCTCTTTTGTGCTGGGGACCAGCTGCCGAAAGAAAAACACCGAGTAAAGGTCTCTTAAAATGTAAAGGTCTCCCTGAGTAACTCAGGGGATGAAATGCAACTCATGATTACGGAGTTAGACAAGCAGAGCAGAAAGGTGGGTCGTAATATAAATCTGCAGAAAATGAAAGTAATGTACAACAACCTCGGAAAAGAACAGCACTTCGAGATAAGTAATAGTGCACTCCAAGTTGTAAAAGACTATGTCTACTTAAGGCAGGTAATAACCGCAGAGCCGAACCACGAGATTGAAGTAACTAGAAGAATAAGAATGGGGTGGAGCACATTTGGCAAGCACCCTCAAGTTATGATAGGTAGATTGCCACTATCCCTCAAGAGGAAGGTATATAACAGCTGTATCTTGCCGGTACTTAGCTACGGAGTAGAAACCTCGAGACTTACAAAAAGGGTTCAGATTAAATTGCGGATGACGCAGCGAGCAATGGAGACAAAAATGGTAGGTGTAACCTTAAGAGACAAGAAGAGAGCAGAGTGGATTAGGGATCAAACAGGGGTTAAGGCTGAAATCAAGAAGAATAAATGGACATGGGCCGGACATGTAGCACGTAGACAGAATAACCGCTGGTCATTAAGGGTAACTAACTGGATTCCCAGAGAAGGCAAGCGAGTTAGGGGGAGACCGAAGGTTAGGTAGGCATATGAGATTAAGAAGTTTGCGGGTATAAATTGGCAGCAGCAAGCACTGGACCGGGTTAACTGGCGGAATATGGGAGAGGCCTTTGTCCTGCAGCGGACGTAGTCAGGCTGATGATGATGATGATGATGAAAATGTGCCGTATTAGCGATGCATTGCAGAGTTTGCACGACTGTATACAAAAGGACAAAAGCTGCAGTGAATGCATGCAGCTGCACTGTATTAGGCACGCTATGGTGTCTACTACCTCGATCTTATTTATGATGTCCTACGAGCTCATACTTTAGCTTGACAGTGTGTCGGCTGCATATGCTTGATTGATGGACAATTAGCAGTTCCACTCTTGTGTTTGCCACATTGCTTTTCACGAGCCACTGTAATAAAGGTTCATTTGCCATACACAACTTCTGTTTTGTTTATTCATAAATACATAATTATCGTCGTGTTTGTCTTTTATGATGAGGTAAGACAGCAAAAACCACTTCTCCTATTTTATAGTAAGGCAGTTCTACAAAAATCAAACATGTTTTATATACAGCAGCACCACTCCCCTTCCATGAAACTGAGATGACGAGGTTTAACGTGCAGACATGATAATGTTGCAAGCAATAGCGGGTATTTTATTTACAGGGTTCTGACCAGATGTATCTGCGATGACTGCAGTACTCTTGAGCATTTTTCACCGCTTTGTTGCACTGGTCTTTACTAAACCAGCAGAGTAAAATACGCTGTGCCTTGACGACACTTTTTCCGAGGTTGAGAGAGGTTTCTCCATAGTTTTCTCCTAGTGATATAAAGCTTCTACAAAGTGAACTCGCAAATCCAAAACGAGCGTCTTCTAACGAGAACTTAGACTTATTTGTCAGCACAAAAAAGATGGGACATTTAGAAATGTCTCGTCATTTTAGCGCTGATAAACCAGTCTAAATAATCATGAACCAACTCACCCAAGCAACAGTTTTAGGGAACTTCAAATCCGTTTATGAGGCTGTAGCAGTCATATATCTCCACTAATTTCCGGCCTGTAGAACATTGGTATAAGTTCTCCCATCTTTCTTTTGAGGAGACACTGGACGACTACCGCGAGCCTTGCAAAATATGGATAAAGCGTTCCAAAATTTGTATTGTAATGTCTGTCTTCTATTCCTTTTTATGCCTCTCCTCACTCACAGTGTTCCCCTTTTTTATGCTAATGGTTTTGCAATACCCCTTTCTCGAATATGCGCTCTCTTTCTGGTACATATTCAGTGTAGGAGAATGAGTGACTGTCGGTAGATTATTTGTCCCTAAATGATAAAATGATGCTGGAGGCACATGTACCGGGACAATATATTTATATACCAAGTGAAATTACAATAACGGCCACAAAAAACACACGCAGATGTCGTGGGACCACTGTTCATGCCAGGAAAAACAGAACAGAGCATCCTGAACTTATATACGAGTCATATACGATTTTTATTTATTTGTATATATACCACCATCCGTTCGTGGGGTGAAGAGATGATAAATTTCGGGATCGCCGGTGAAGGCGATTTTGGTAAGGAAGAAATTTCGGCGCCGAAAATGGCGTCACCCGCCGGCGCAGTCTCTGGAGCCCGAGCCGAAACCCCGCGAAGGAACTTCCGTGGCCGCCTGGTTCACTGGCGCCATCTCGACGCGAGTGCCCGAAGGCCAGAGTGCGCGGATGGAAACGGGCGCCGGACACGGACCACGCACACTGAACGAACGGCCACATTGTGAGCGGAGTGCGTCTCTCGCCGTTTCTTTTCATTGGAGGATCTGGCTACCAACATCTGCGTTGTCCGGAAGTCGGACAGTGTTCTGTAAGCAGGTTTGACAATATTCGTCAATCTGGAGCTCATCGTGGCCGCTTCGGCGGGCGTGTTTGAAGATTTCGTGAAGTGCATCGCGCAGTTTCGTGTCTGAAAGTGCGGTCATTATGCAGCCGTAGTCGCACTTACAAAATGAGGTAACGGACATAATTGTGTGGACAGTTGGGACTTTCATTGCTTTTCGGGTGAGAAACAAGAAAGTTGTGTGCAGTGGACTTCAGATAAACAAAAAAAATACGTGCACGCAAACATTGATTCTCAAGTGGCGTATACCTTTCAAAAAAAAAAAACTTGATCCAGGTAATGCTAAGGGGAGAAAAGACACTGCCTCGCTGTAGACTATGCAAGTGCCCGTATTTCCGAAACTTCCATTTGGTGTTAAATTTCTGCTTTGTATGTATAGGAAAAAAATAAAAGATAGTAAGAAAGAACTATTGATACGTACCACTGGTATGACACAACGTCGGGGAACCAGGGCAACGAGAGCCACTTAACGCAGACAAGCGTGTCGGATTGAGGAAAGTGCGTCATGGAAGAACCGAACGCCAGGTAAGACTATCAAGTGTTTTCAGTTGTGAATTATGTCGTTTGCTGCAACAATGTACTATCGTTTTTGTTAAGTCTGAAGTTCACTTGCCATGATTAAATATACGCCATTTATTGGCACAATGTAGCAATCCACATGGCAGTATATGAAAGAAAGAACATGCTCTGAAGGTCGCCCTTCTTTTTTAATCAATAGAACAGCAGTAAGCGTAATTTACATAATTCTGCCGCTTACGTCGACATTACTAGTGATTCCTGTTGTGACGATCGTCAACGTGCTTTTCTTTTGTTAGTGTGTTAGCGACTGCCTTATTGCTTCATTCCCACTTGTTTTAGCATTATTCCACCCCTTCCGTACCCCACTTGGTGTTTAAATATAGCAATGTGTTGCCTTAGCGTTGACATTCATCGCTTACGAGTAAAAAAAAAATGTATATAAAAGGACTTGTTTTTTGTTAGACACAATATTATTCTACCTAACAGACAATGATGACAAGAAAGTAATAGCGGATGCTATTAGGTATAATAGTAATGTAAATTTTAACAAATAAAAGTGGACGAAAAGGTAACTCGCCATCGACAGGGACCGAAGCAGAAACCTTCGAATAACGCATCCGATGCTGCACCACTCAACTACGGTGACGGTCATCCCTGCCGTCACTTTATAGTGCATATGCATTTAAACGTGCGACGCCTTCTGCCACTACGGCGAGTGTGGAACCCTTTTTCTGGGCCTGTTGGTGTCACGTAGCATGTGATCCTATTAAGAGCTGGCAGCTGAGCAATGATTCTTCGCATTCTACATGAAGGCATCGAGTCCGCCAGAACGACACTTTCGCTATACATGAAAAAAGTGCAATTTTATGGGCCCAGGTTTTTTTGTTGGGTACAATATTGATGATAATTAACAGACAATGATGCCAAGAAAACAATAGAGGATGCTATTTATGTGTTTAGAAGATGTTAGGTTACAAAGAAGTGATTTGTTGAAAATAAGTGGATGACAGGAATCACTAAGGCAACTTAGCAAAACGAGATACTGCTGCAAGCAGCGTTTTATGTAATAGAGAATATTACAAATGTCACCATGGAGGCGGAAATGTTGTAGGCCCGTGTACTCAGATTTGGGTGCACGTTAAAGAACCCCAGGTGGTCAAAATTTCCGGAGCCCTTCACTGCGGCGTCTCTCATAATCAAATATAGGTTTTGGGGCGTTAAGCTCCACAAATCAATCAATCAATTACAAATGTCACTGATGTGGGAATTAACTTTATTGGCTGTTATAATGCTGCCACTGTGCTATGAAACAACAAGCGTTAGCGGGCTTTTGATCGATAAGCCACAAGGAAGAAATCGGCTTACACGTGCACAAAAGAGAAGTGACACCACAAACACTGAGTTCACTGTTTATCCGACTATAAACTTTCCTATTGTGATCTTTTAGGCGGACTTATTAATTGCTTCAGAAGTGACAATCAGATGGGCAGGAAAAAAAATAATTAACAAGATGAAAGGCATGGTGCCCTGTATACGCCTCTGAAATATTGATATAGAAAATTGCAAAAGAATTTAACCATACTAGACCTTACGCCTTCATTGATAGTGCGAAGAAACACCGGAGAAGCTCGGAAGCAGTGTTTTTGCATTTTTTCGTGTCGTCCTCAGTGTGTGTAAAGCAGTCCTTCATCACGGGTTATCAGCAAGAAACCAAATTTTTCACACTTTTCGCAGAGTACGTGGATGTTCACGTGTCGTTCTTGCATTGACGCCCGTGTGTCTCGTTTAACTTCAAGCAAAACGGCAGTACTTTTGCACCAGGTCAGTTGAAAGCCGTTGATGATGGGCGCTTAGAGCTTGTCGTTCTTTAAGGTGGATGTAATGGCCCCACCGCGGTGGTATAGTGGCTAAGATACTCGGCTGCTGATTCACAGGTGGCGTGATCGAATCCCGGCGGCGGTGGCTGCACTTTCGATGGAGGTGAAAATGCTGTGGGCCCGTCTTCTCAGATTTGGGTGCACGTTAAAGGATCCCAGGTGGTAGAAATTTCTCGGGCCCTCCACTACGGCGTCTTTCATGATCATATAATGGTTTCGGGATGTTAAACACCCATATGAATCAAATCAAGGTGGATGTAATACACCACCTGCAAAACGTGCACAGAATAGTGCAGCCATGTCACAGAGAAAACTAACAAACCAAACTTACAAAACCTGATACGTTTGTAGGATTCTGAATAACTGGTAAGTTTATTAACGCGATTTCACAATCGACGCTTGAGTGACATGTCGAAATGATTGTACTGAACTACTGCATCAGTGGGTTACATTATGCATAACTTGTCTATTCAAAAGACGTGACAGCCCGTTTTTAATATAGGAGTACATGCGCTTGAGTGAAGAAAACGATAGAAATTAGACGCCACACTCTCTGGTATGATGCGCCCTAATATGTTCCCTCCTTCAATATCACCTGTGCCTACATGTGAATGGTAAAAAAAAACGCGTAATTTGATGTTTCTTGGCGTATCAACATGAACTGTTACGTAAAAGCTGAATACAAAACGACAGTCATAATATCATAGATATTCTTGCTCATCCTAAAGCGAAACATGTGTGTCATGTTCGCAACTAATTCGTATCCGATATATGTGACACTAGACAACTCTGGCCAGCAACAGCCGACGTAGGACATTTCGTCAACTGAAGTGACCATCACTCGTTCTTCGTCGAATATGTTAACCTATCGCAATTGTACTATATAGCTATCTCATGCGGTAACTTTGTGTTATGGTCACTCCTAGTGGAAATCGTAAGCAGTACTTGAAATTTACTATTAGTGTATGCTAATTTGGCACATATATAGTGGCCTAGCTGCGCGCGTGCGTGTGTGTGTCTAAGCGCCAAGGCGGTGCCGAAACAGTCAGCATAAACAAACAAACAAACACACACATACACGCACACACACACGCATACAGACACGCATGCACACACGCTGTTTTCTTGGAGACCAATCTGAAAACTGCAGAGTAATAAATTTATGAAAAAAACGAGAGTGAAAAGACCATAAAGCTGCTCCAAAGAGGTTCAACATTAAAGATTTCGTAGGCCAACAAACGGAGCGTTTATAACAAGGACGTGTCTTTCACTGAAATGGAGGCTCCGGGCCATCTCAGGAAATTCCAAGCGGTACCCGAAACATGGAAACGTGCTTAGGCCACCACGCGTGAAGTGGTGCGCAGAGAAAAAAACTAGCAAAAAAAAACTACAAAAACTATCGGCGAAAACGAGAGCTACTCAACGCGCGCGTGAACAGGCCCACGCATTCTGAGGCAGAAAAGGACACGAGTGATCGAACGGTGAGAGAACAACATAATTTTCTTACGCGAGCTGATGAAGCCACATCCTGAGAATAAGGGTCGCCTAATAAGAAGAGGTGAGGTAGAAGTGGCCTGTTTGGCGGTGCCTGCGAGGCGCCCGAGCCTAAAATTCCCGATTGTCCGCCACCTCTAAATAAACAGTCGAGAATGTGGCTAAGACACAACGCAAAAATATTTAGCATGAAGAAAAAAAACAAGGCTTGATCCTAAGTCACACAAATGTTCTCATTATTTTGTATTTTACTTTTAGCCCACGCACTCCCAGTTTTAAATTCTAATAAAGCCAAGACAAAGAACGAAAACAACTTTAAAACAAGCCTATTCAATTACCTGCTCGGCTGTTGCACCAACATAAAATAAACATTTTAACAGCTGTGCCACAACAGATCATGTCGGCGAGAAAAACGTGAAGGAAAAGCGAGGGCGCCGGGTGGTATAGTGTCGCCAAAAAGGCAGCACCTTAGACTTGAAAGGGGAAGAAAAATAAAAGCGAACATGACTGAAGAAGATGCACGGCATTTTGAATCCATAAAACAAGAGTGAGCAGAAGCGTCCATCTTGTGCAGTTCTCTATTTCTGTCTTTCCATACTTTTTTTCGAAGAATACTACGGTGCCAACCTACAAAAAGCGCAAGAGGTTCACAGTGGAAGGCCCGTAAAAGGAGAAACTGGTGCGGGTTGGAATTATTGTAAAAGAAAAAGCAATAGGAGGTGGCGCAAACACAAGTGAAAGCAAAAAGAGGCAGCATGTGGCAGCACCTATGACTATTTTTATTATTTCATGCTACTTTCATGTCAAAAAAAGCTTCTCGGAATGGGTGATCGAATCAGGCAACCAACCACGCCAAAAGGGGACGCCAGCCGAGCCACTTACTGCAAAGACAAAATGAGTCAATAAATAAAATAAATATACCGGCTTGAACTGAAAAAATTATAACACTGTTTGAGAGGCACAAGAACGGAATGATCCAGCCAGGAAAGACGCAAGTCAGGACGCGCATGCATGCCTCTGGAAAAAGGAAGTTCTCCCATATGCACAGACCCTGCAGGCCGGAGTTTAAACACCGCTACGTTGCGAATACCTAACGCATATATATATATATATATATATATATATATATATATATATTGTAAGCACATTCCAAGCATTTGATCGTTCTCACTTGCACATACCCATCATCATCGTTCTCACTTGCACATACCCATCATCATCGTTCTCTCTCTTGGTGTGGTTCTGAGCCGAGCCAGACATCGCAGAATAAACGCTTCTGCTCGCCCTGCCTGCTCGCCGTACCTAGTCTGCCTGCGTCTTTCAGAGTGGTGGAGGTGCTGGGTAAGATCCCGACGTCCTCCTACGTTCATTTCCCACCTGGAGCTCCGATCTGGTCGCCGATTGCACCCAGCCACCCACACAGGTATGCAGACATCGGACCTAACGCCTAGCCCTAACGCTACAGCCCCTACGCCGGCGGCTGCCCGCTCTTCATCTACTGTCACCAGCCCTCAGCGCGAACCGCCCGTGTTCGCGGGTCTTCGCGGTGACGACGTCGAGGAATGGCTTGACCTTTACAACCGTGTGGGTTCAGCCAATCGATGGACCGAAGCAGAGAAACTGAGCTACCTTCCTTTCTATTTGACCAGCGTAGCCAAAACCTGGTATTTTAATCACGAAACTGACTTCGTTGATTGGTCGACCTTTGCCAACAAACTGCGACAAATATTCGGATGCTCATCGGGTCGTTCCGAAGCCGCGAAACAGAAGCTGGCTGTGCGTCTACAACTGGCACATGAGTCGTACACTTCGTATATCGAGGATGTTTTGGCCCTCTGTCGCCGTGCGAATAAAGACATGACGGAAGATGAGCGCGTTCGCCACATCCTTAAAGGAATCGGCCCAATCGCATTCAACGCCTTGGCTGTTGGCAATCCCGCTACGGTTAACGACGTCATTTCGACATGCCAACGCCTTGACCAGTTGCAGTCCCTTCGGCTTCAACAAGACAGTGATCCACGCCTGATGCCTCCCTCTGAATTAAAAACCCTTATCCGCACAATTATCCGGGAAGAACTTCGAGACCTTGAACAGCAGCGGTCCACTGTCGCCTCCGCTCCGTCTCCACCATTCGACCTGCGGAATCTTGTTAAGCAGGAGTTAGCGGCAATGGCGACACCGACATCCCCGGTCGCTCCGCCAGCACGCCCGATGCCCACATACGCCGATGTGACGCCCAGGTCGACACCGGCAGCACCGGTTGTTCAAACGGTAATGCCCACATATGCGGAGATCGCTGCGATTCCGCCTGCTCCCGGGGCATCTAGCTCTACGGATACTGCTAGTAGCCATTTGGCTGCTATGCGAGGTGGAATGACTGCTGCACCCTTGTATCCTCAGTGGCGTCAATCCCGTCCTGTTTGCTTTTACTGCGGTATACGAGGCCACATTTCTCGTTACTGCCGTCGCCGCCAGCAAGAGGAACGACGAGGCTATGCTGAGTTCGAACGAGACCGGTTCCGAAGACCAGATCTTTATGCTCCAGACACCTACCCGTCCGCGCAGTACCGGTCTCCGTCTCCTCCAGTGTCCCCTCGTCAACATCAGGAATACCGCTCCTCCAGACGACGCTCTCCATCGCCCTATCGCCGCTCCGCATCGCCACTTCGTCCAATCATCTCCCGTCCTGTTGACCAATCTTCGGAAAACTAAGGATTGCAGTTTTTGGAGGGAAAACTGCGTCCCGTCGACCAACAAAAATACCTCCTGTTCGCCCAGCTAATATGTTGTCAGTGACTATTGAAGGTATTCCTGTGCAAGCTCTCGTTGACACCGGTGCAACCACTTCTGTTTTGCGTAGTGACTTGTGCTCGCGCCTCCGTAAAGTCAGAACGCCCTATGTGGGACCTGTGTTGCGTGGGGCAAATAACGTGCTGATTCAACCTGACGGACAGTGTACGGCTCGTGTTTCTATTGATGGTATACGTCACCACATCGAGATGATTGTGTTGCCCACGTGCATTCATGAACTTATCCTTGGTTGGGACTTTCTGCATTCTGCTTCCGCTGTTATATCCTTTAAAGAGAACGTCATTCACATAACGGATACAACGGATGCGCCCATTCCAGTTTCATCACCCTCGATCTCCAACTTGGTCATTGTTGAAGACTGCGTCCTGCACCCTGGTCACGAACACGTGATAGCTGTCGCATCTACCCAAGTAACCGACGGTGATGCACTTGTGGCTCCTTCGTTTCGCTGCACCTCCCGTGGAATTCTCGTCGCCTCTTGCCTCCTCCGGTTTTCCTCTGGCTGCGCTTTTCTGCCCGTTTCTAACACAACTGCAGAATCTGTGCTGCTGCCCAAGGGAATGACAGTGGCAAAGATTGACTTCTCTCCATTGACCTCCATCGCGACACTCTGCCCGTCTTCGTCACCAGTACCAGCTCCAGGTTCACGTTCTTTCCCTTTTCGACCTGTAATTGGTTCAGACCTCACACCAAAACAGTCTGAAGCACTATTGGCCCTTTTGGCTAAGCACAAAGCCTGCTTTGATAGCTGTACCACAACACTGAGTCAGACTTCCGCGGCTGTACATCGCATTGAAACCGACGGTTCTCGTGTGATACGCCGTCGCCCATATCGGGTTTCGCAATCAGAGAGAGAAATAATTGAAAAAGAAGTGAACGAGATGCTATCGCGAAATATAATACGACCTTCTTCGAGTTCCTGGGCATCTCCAGTCGTTTTAGTTAAAAAGAAGGATGGCTCTGTTCGTTTTTGCATTGACTACCGCGCGTTAAATAAGATCACACGCAAGGACGTATATCCTATGCCTAGAATTGATGACGCTTTAGACACACTGCAAGGGGCGAACTATTTTTCGAGCCTTGACTTACGATCAGGTTACTGGCAAATCCCCATGAACGAGGCTGACAAAGAAAAAACTGCATTTGCCACACCGGACGGCCTTTATGAATTTAATGTAATGCCATTCGGCTTGTGCAACGCTCCAGCCACGTTTGAGCGAATGATTGATACTGTTCTTCGTGGCCTAAAATGGAAGACCTGCCTCTGTTACTTAGATGATATCGTTGTTTTTTCAAGTACCTTTGCCCAACATCTTCAACGATTAGACGAGGTGCTACAATGTCTCTCCAAGGCTGGCCTTCAGATAAATACAAAGAAGTGTACATTTGCCAGCAAAAGCATCAAAGTCCTCGGTCACGTCGTTTCCAAAGACGGAATCCAACCAGATCCCGAGAAGATCGCAGCTGTGCTACAGTTCCCTCGACCGTCCAACCAAAAGACGTTGCGCAGCTTTCTTGGTCTCGCGTCCTATTTTCGTCGCTTTATACGCAACTTTGCTACCTTAGCGGCTCCGCTAAATAAGTTATTGGCCACTGGTGCTCCTTTCTCATGGTCCAACGACTGCGAATCTGCATTTGAAATTTTGAAAGAACGCCTGACTTCCGGACCAGTGCTGCGCCACTTCGATGAGAGAGCGCCTACCATACTCCATACTGACGCAAGCGCACAAGGCATTGGAGCAGTCCTTCTGCAGCGTGATTCCACCTCTAAAGAGCAGGTTGTGGCCTACGCTAGCCGGACTCTGTCAACAGCTGAGCGGAATTACACCATCACGGAGCAGGAGTGCTTGGCTATCGTATGGTCGATACAGAAATTCCGCCCGTATCTCTACGGTCGGCACTTCACCATCATCACCGACCACCACGCACTCTGTTGGCTTTCATCAATGAAGAATATGTCAGGACGTCTTGCGCGCTGGATACTGCGCTTACAAGAGTACGACTTTACAGTTACGTACAAGTCTGGCAAATGTCATCATGATGCCGACGCGCTGTCCCGGTGCCCACTTTCGCTCTCTCGTGACAATACGTCCACCGCATCGCGTTCGAATGACTCTGACACCCAGCTTGCCTCACAACACGTATCGCTCGCATCGCTGGATCCAATGCAGCTATCTTCGAACTCCGATTTACGTTCACTTCAGCTGGCAGATTCCTACTGTCGGTCTTTCATTGATCGCCTTCGCGGTGTCACTAAACCACCCAACAGCCGCTTGCGACGCCAGCTTCGACAATTTCGCCTTCAGGACGGTGTGCTTAAGCGCTACATTTACCATCCCACCGGTAACAAGTGGGTGCCAGTTCTTCCCCGCTGCCTTCGTCTTCGAGTTTTGGAAGCATTCCACGATGATATTGCTGCCGGTCATCTAGGCTTCCACAAGACCTACGATCGCATCAAGACGCGCTGCTTCTGGCCTGGCTTGTCCACAACGGTGGCCAAATACGTGGGCTCGTGCGCGTTGTGTCAGCACCGCAAGCGATCCACATCCCCGCCTGCTGGTTTCCTTCAGCCTCTTCCCTGTCCCACCACACCATTCGAATTTGTCGGAATAGACTTGTATGGTCCTTTGCCGTTGACACCTTCCGGTCACCGTTGGATCGTCACTGCAGTCGACCATCAAACAAGATACGCCGAGACTTCACCTCTTCATTCTGCTACCGCCACAGAAATCGCCAATTTTTTCTTGAACTCCATCGTCTTGCGCCACGGAGCCCCTCGCGTCCTTTTGAGTGACCGTGGCAAAGCCTTCCTTTCCAAGGTCCTGGATGAAGTCCTGCAGGCGTGCAATACAGTGCATAAAACCACTTCTACATACCATCCGCAAACGAATGGCCTTACCGAGCGCTTCCACCGAACACTCTCTGACATGATATCGATGTACTTGCATCCTGACCACAAAAATTGGGATAACATTTTACCGTTTGTCACCTTCGCATACAATACTGCGGTACAACGATCAACTGGCTACAGCCCGTTTTTTCTCGTGTACGGCCGATCTGCCTCCTCGGTCTTCGACACGGCATTTTTCTTTGCACCGGCTCCAAGCAGTACCTCGCTCCCAGAAGAGTTCGCAGCCCGAGTCACACAATGCCGTGAAATTGCTCGCAAAAACACGGAAGCAACCCAAAAGGAGAGAAAACATCGCTGTGATAAAAAACGACGCGACGTGGCCTTTAATGCTGGCGATAAGGTTTTACTATGGACCCCGGTTCGAGCGTCGGGCCTTTGCGAGAAATTTCTTCACCGGTATGTTGGCCCATACACCGTTGTACGACAGACATCTCCAGTTAACTACCTCGTCACCCCGCTTCAGTCTGTCACTGACCGCCGTCTGCGCAGCACGGAAATAGTTCACGTCTCACGCATGAAGCCTTTTGTTACTCGTTCGGCCGATCTCTGACTGGCGGCCAGGTTGGCCGCTTCGCAGAGGGGGGGGGAAATTGTAAGCACATTCCAAGCATTTGATCGTTCTCACTTGCACATACCCATCATCATCGTTCTCACTTGCACATACCCATCATCATCGTTCTCTCTCTTGGTGTGGTTCTGAGCCGAGCCAGACATCGCAGAATAAACGCTTCTGCTCGCCCTGCCTGCTCGCCGTACCTAGTCTGCCTGCGTCTTTCAATATATATATATATATATATATATATTATAAACACAGAGAACAGTCACACTGGTCTCCTCCGAAGCAAGCCGTAGTTGAAGCTAGGCAAGCATACAGCACAGCTGCCGAGACGACCGCGTGAGAAAGCCCAGTGCCTGCGCCTCGAGTCCAGTGAGGCAAAAACGGCAAGAGAAAGAACAGACGCACCCTAAAGGCCGTCCACACATGTTCAATAGCACGTTCATGTGAAAATGTGCCAGATGGGCCTTCTTCCATTCCAGCGGGGAGGTGTGCGGAAGCTGCGATAAGCTTTGAAAGAAAATTTTCTCAAGCCGGCTGCCAGCGCACGTCGTGTACAGAGAAAAAAAAGTCATAAAAACAACGAGGAATTCAACGAAAAGAAAAAGCAAAGTAGTTTCAATTTGAGGTGCGGAGTAGCATTGCAGCGCAGTTACTCCGGACCTGCAGCGAAGGATGGAGGAAAACGGCGTCTGTTAGGGATGCAATTTTCGGCGCTCTATTTCAAAGTAGTGTGCAATAGAATGTTCAGACGTCCATTTCATAGAATGGAGGCATAATTAGGTATTTGGTGTTGGAGATCATGACATTATATAAAGCCTACTTTATGATCGTTAGTCATACACCATCTGAGAACATATCATGTTCGCTTGCTGAGTTTAGAAAAACACATTCGTATGGGTAATCACAGTTCATCGGAAATTATTCAGAATGTCATAAAACGGCAACTGTTCCACGCCTGCATCGTGTTCATATTTTTTTGCAGACAGTATGAAAGGAACAGAAAGCCATCATCAATATCATGCATTGCCATTGCAGCGAAAGTAATGTAAACATGTGGCATGTGCACGTCGTTCAGTGAAGGCATTCATGGTTCTTCATTCAGGTAATGAAGCATAGTTTAACGTGCTTTCTCAGAAGTAATTGTGATTTTATTATTAAGTAATGGTCCACTCATCAATAAACTGAAAAAATAAAGCGTCCTCTAAGAAAGAAAACTGAAACTTGTCATCTGTAAAGGGTGCACACCGCAGAGCGTGGTTGTTATGAGAAGAAGCAAATAAATGGACAAACGCTAGAATGAGTAAAACAGTGACATAGCTACGTCGAACTACGCGAGACAGTGAAGTGGAGATCTCAAAAATGTCTTAGTAATTTCAATATCTTTTTGTCTGATCAAGGCGTAAATCTAGTTGGAGAGTGCTTATTTTATTTATTTTTTGTATCCTGGCAAGCTGATCCCCGGCGGCGCTTTCCTCCCACTCGTGCTTACACAGGTATTCTTGTTGAACATGAAATTACGCTTAAGAAAACTAGTTCAAGTTTTTTTCAGGAACTTTAAAGTTTCAGGCATCTCTGATGGCAGTGATGACGATCGTAGTTTGTTCCAGGAACTGCAATAAGTCTACATCATTTGCACTGCACTGATACAACACTATTGCAGTGGTAGCGTTTCGCCTCGCGCCATAACACCGTTTAAAAAATTGTTTACAACTGTTTCTAGACCCCCCTCTAAATAACGGCATCCAGAAATCGGCAATTAAAAAAGTGCGCTATAGAGTTTGCGCAAGCTTCTGATACAACAGTAGGTCAGGTATATTAATTACAAAAATTTTCTGACCGACGCTGGTCATGCAATTTCTTGAGGCGAAATAAAAAAGAAAGCCGTGCAGATTTGTACGGGCTCAATATGCAGTAATGTGAAACAAGCCCAGAAAAAGTCATATACTAAACAAAGGAAAGAATACCCCGGTTCGAGCGTCGGGCCTTTGCGAGAAATTTCTTCACCGGTATGTTGGCCCATACACCGTTGTACGACAGACATCTCCAGTTAACTACCTCGTCACCCCGCTTCAGTCTGTCACTGACCGCCGTCTGCGCAGCACGGAAATAGTTCACGTCTCACGCATGAAGCCTTTTGTTACTCGTTCGGCCGATCTCTGACTGGCGGCCAGGTTGGCCGCTTCGCAGAGGGGGGGGAAATTGTAAGCACATTCCAAGCATTTGATCGTTCTCACTTGCACATACCCATCATCATCGTTCTCACTTGCACATACCCATCATCATCGTTCTCTCTCTTGGTGTGGTTCTGAGCCGAGCCAGACATCGCAGAATAAACGCTTCTGCTCGCCCTGCCTGCTCGCCGTACCTAGTCTGCCTGCGTCTTTCAATATATATATATATATATATATATTATAAACACAGAGAACAGTCACACTGGTCTCCTCCGAAGCAAGCCGTAGTTGAAGCTAGGCAAGCATACAGCACAGTTGCCGAGACGACAGCGCGGGAAAGCCCAGTGCCTGCGCCTCGAGTCCAGTGAGGCAATAACGGCAAAACAAAGAACAGACGCACCCTAAAGGCCGTCCACACATGTTCAATAGCGTGTTCACATTGAAATGTGCCAGATGGGCCTTCTTCCATTCCAGCGGGGAGGTGCGCGGAAGCTGCGTTATGCTTTGAAAGAAAATTTTCTCAAGCCGGCTCCCAGCGCACGTCGTGTACGGATAAAAAAAAGTGATAAAAACAACGAGGAATTCAACGAAAAGAAAAAGCAAAGTAGTTTCAATTTGAGGTCCGGAGTAGCATCGCAGTGCAGTTCTCGACGTGGATTTCCAAGCGAGCTGAAATCCTGCAGCGAAGGATGGAGGAAAACGGCGTCTGTTAGGAATGCAATTTTCGGCGCTCTATTCCGAAGTAGTGTGCAATAGAATCTTCAGGCGTCAATTTCACAGAGTGGAGGCATGATTAGGTATTTGGTGTTAGAGATCATGATATTATATAAAGCCTACTTCATGATCGTTAGTCATACACCATCTGAGAACATATCATGTTCGCTTGCTGAGTTTAGAAAAACACATTCGTATGGGTAATGACAGTTCATCGGAAATTATTCAGAATGTCATAAAACGGCAACTGTTCCACGCCTGCATCGTGTTCATATTTTTTTGCAGACAGTATGAAAGGAACAGAAAGCCATCATCAATATCATGCATTGCCATTGCAGCGAAAGTAATGTAAACATGTGGCATGTGCACGTCGTTCAGTGAAGGCATTCATGGTTCTTCATTCAGGTAATGAAGCATATTTCAACGTGCTTTCTCAGAAGTAATTGTGATTTTATTATTAAGTAATGATGCACTCATCAATTGAATGAAAAAATAAATCATCCTCTATGAAAGAAACCTGAAATTCGTCATCTGTAAAGGGTGCACACCGCAGAGCGTGGTTGTTATGAGAAGAAGCAAATAAATGGACAAACGCTAGAATGAGTAAAACAGTGACATAGCTACGTCGAACTACGCGAGACAGTGAAGTGGAGATCTCAAAAATGTCTTAGTAATTTCAATGTCTTTTTGTCTGATCAAGGCGTAAATCTAGTTGGAGAGTGCTTATTTTATTTATTTTTTGTATCCTGGCAAGCTGATCCCCGGCGGCGCTTTCCTCCCACTCGTGCTTACACAGGTATTCTTGTTGAACATGAAATTACGCTTAAGAAAACTAGTTCAAGTTTTTTTCAGGAACTTTAAAGTTTCAGGCATCTCTGATGGCAGTGATGACGATCGTAGTTTGTTCCAGGAACTGCAATAAGTCTACATCATTTGCACTGCACTGATACAACACTATTGCAGTGGTAGCGTTTCGCCTCGCGCCATAACACCGTTTAAAAAATTGTTTACAACTGTTTCTAGACCCCCCTCTAAATAACGGCATCCAGAAATCGGCAATTAAAAAAGTGCGCTATAGAGTTTGCGCAAGCTTCTGATACAACAGTAGGTCAGGTATATTAATTACAAAAATTTTCTGACCGACGCTGGTCATGCAATTTCTTGAGGCGAAATAAAAAAAGAAAGCCGTGCAGATTTGTACGGGCTCAATATGCAGTAATGTGAAACAAGCCCAGAAAAGTCATATACTAAACAAAAGGAAAGAATAAAAAACCCACAGTATGAAATTCATATTTCTGAAGAGAAAATCGACGTATTCTTCCCTCTTCTTCCGTGTTTTATATTACACCGGGCGCGTAAGAGTGCTCAACCGACTGAATTTGTTAGAGAACTTCATAAAAAAATGTGCAGGAACATGGCAGAATATCGCTAGTCACGAAATACCTCAAGATAAGATATTTAAGTGTCATCAAAAATTAGAGAAGGCAGTGGTAGCCTCTCCAAACTAGATTCAGTCTGCACCTGTAATGAAGTGAGCGGTTAGTTATCGATTAGTAACGCACCAAGTCTCGACAACACCAGCACCCACCTACTACGGTCGTTCCCCTCATACGGCGGAAGACCCACATGGGAAACATTGGCCCCAGAGCGGCACAAATTAAAGGAGTGGAAGGTGGAGCAGAAGAGATTCCCGCACACACGCGAGTGGTGCAGCAAAGCCCGCGAAGAACCAGACTCAGAAAAAAAATTAGAAAAAAATAAGAAAACAAAACAAAACTCTGTGTCAGTAATCGACGAATCGCTCGGAAACGAAGGTGGGGCTCGAAGCCGGGAACACAAAAAACCACTGAGCAATAGCTGCGAACTGAGGTAGAGTTGCGAAGAAGACGAAGGAGCTGGTGCGGTGCAGGGCAACAGCGTGATCAAATGAAGAGATTACAGTGCGTGACCAAACTAACGAAAATGTGACGGCTGGGGCACTGACGCTCTACCGTGAAATAAAACGAGATAACAAGCGGGAGGAAGCGAAAGAAGATGCCAGGGAGGCGAGCGAAGCGCCCATTAGACGCAACCGCACCTTCCCTTCCAGCGAACATCTTCCCAAAACCGACTGAGACACCCTTCCTCCCTATTTGCCCTTCCGGGGACGATTTCTCACTCTTCTCGGCGTTTCACAGGTGACCACTCCCTCCCCTATCTACAGACAGGATCCTTCTTCTTCCTAGGCACCCTTTCTTGGGGCGTGACCCAATAAATCGAAGTCCGACTAACGGGTATCATTGATAAGCACATCCTTCGTGAGGACGCTCTTCGCTTCAAAGAAAGCAATGAACGCTGAATGAAAGGCAGTGGCAACCCGAGACCGGAACATAGCGTGAAAGAGAAAGACAGGGAGAGAAGGGGACAGGCGACGATCGCTGTATTGTGCGTCGTGTTGTAAAAGCTTCGACTATAACGCGTCGGGAGGCTGGCACCGAAACATTGAGTGAATCATGAAAAGACAACACTGCCGCAAACGTGGCTAGAAGGCACAATTTACACACACAAGAAAACAAAGGCCTTCGGGAGCCACGGCTATATTGGTGTCCGGAGGTGTCGGTTTCTGGGGTCCCACACACATAAAGAGAAAGCGGTGTTGTTAACGAAGGCAGCAAAAATAAAATCACGGCATGCGAAGCAGCAGAGAAAGAAGGACGCTCGGCAAGTCAATTTAACGCCTCGCGATACAAAAAAAAAACACGCTTACACACACACACACACACACAGCTTTTTATTGTTTTTATCTTTTCTATACAATATTCTATTTTTCTCATTCCCGACGCTAGGTCGCCGAGGAACAGAAGCACGGGACTACTTCGCGGACAGCAACGATCCGAATCGAGTCAAGGCTGACGGCGCTGAGAATGCAACGCGGCGAGCGCATACCTCACTCAATGGCTGCTACGATGAGTAAGAACGAGAGCTCCCGCGTGAAATGAATGCGTTCTTACGCCTACCAAGAGGGTCGAATAATAAGTTTCGGGTACCCGTTATAGAACACCAAATCGTCAAATATAATTCGACGTAGCTCCACGACGACATTCCTTCTAATCGCGTCCTCGCTTTGGCCCGTCATACCCCGAAATCAAAATCGCGATACTTATCTTCTTAGCGCGTTTTCCCATCAGGCTTTGATAATGATATTTACCGCAATTTGACTGGCTGCAATATTGCTTAACAAAAATTTTACTGTAAAGCGTCTTTTTTTAATACACGCCTAGAGTTTCTTAGTTGAAAATAATAAAAAAACAATAAGTCATAAATTGACAAATATTGTACCACACAGCAAGCAGTGCGCTATGATTAAACGCAGAATGATTATCAGCACAGCAGAAGCTGCGCCTACCAGTGTTCACATATATTAGAAATCGAGGTTCAGATAATCTAGAAGTCAAGACTTTTGTAGAATACGCAGGAGATGCGGTTTCGATGCAGTAAGTTCACAATATGCTAATCACACCAGTGAAACAAAGAAAACAAAAAACTACGATAACCGTGACTTAAAGAGCAGGAGGTATCAGTCTATGCCGCATACTAAGCAATTCTCAAATTCCATACGGTGTTGCGTATAGCTTGTAAGATTCGTGCCAAGATTTACGTTTCACGCTAAGCGTGGAACTTCCAGATGCAGCGCTTGGAGAAAACCAGAAAGCGAGAAATCCCGGAAGAAAACAACCTCGCGTGAAAGAACCATACGAGCACGCGCTCGGCGCTACACACAGTTCTATCTACTGTGCAAAAATAGTCGAGAAAGTGAGGGAGGGCAGGGGAGGAGGGGCAATATATATATATATATATATATATATATATATATATATATATATATATATATATATATATATATATATATATATATATATATATCGAAACTGTCACCACACTCGGGAGATATTGCTCCAGCGAAAAATAACTTTGCTTGCGCAAACAGTTTTACCCGTCGGAATTCTTTCTCCTCTCAAACGTGGAGCCGATATCGGGACTCAACAAGAGGGAAGGGAAAAATAAAAACACAAAAAAAACTAAATAAATGGTGAAATGACGTTTATGCTATTCCGAGAAGACTGCATTCACATGCTAATAAGGCACGGGCGACGAACTGCTTCCTCGGCGCGTCTTCCGTGCGCATATACAAATGTGTTGCTCCCGAACTTCAATTTATTACCAACTCCCCGAGAGGTACTTTATACCACTTTGCGACTTCCCTCGCGTTTTCTCATACACATCCTCCTACCTCCCAAGCCCTGCTTACAACTTATTTCATTTGCTGGGAGCCGCGTATTAAGTGGGGCACCTCGGCTCCCGCGTTCCAGCTCCTCCCTTCGTGACCGGCTTATCTTCGGCTGAGCCAGATGTATGAGCACGCATTTATCATTGAGAAAACGCCGCATAGGTCACGAACTTCTCTTTTCTCCTCACCTCTCCAACCTTCCACGGCTTTCCACTGCTTGTCGTCAAAGGATGAAGAAAGCTCTCCCCCCCTCTCCATCATCAGCCCGAGCCTTTGGCCACCCACCTTCCCCTCATAGCTTGGTGGGCGAACAAAATGAAGAGGAAGAAACAGATGGCGAAGAAAAGAAAAGGGCTCAATTCGTGCTGTGGAGTCCCGAATAATAAGGGAGGCGACATAGGAAGGAGACGACTTTCTGAGTAACACGAAGGTGCGCAGCTCCAATTCCTTTCTCTAGCACGCGAGAAAACCGCTGCTGTCAATCTGCACCAAAGCTGGGCGCTGTCTGAGCTCTCACGTGTACCAAAAAAAGATAGGACATATAGCGGGCGAGTGGAAAGCACACACACAAAAAAAACTATCATCAAGAAAATGCAATCAGAACCAACGGTGCTCGCTTCTTAAAAACTCGCTGAAAAAAAAAAGAACTACAGGCAAGGACTTTTCTGAAGCGGACTGAACAAGACAGCAAAAAGCACCCTTTAAAAAGGCTTCAATTTAAACTTTGAGCAAAAGACAAAGGAGAGAACTCACTGGGAGATATAGAATTGAGCTAAGAGAAAAGAAGTGGGGAGGTAGAGGTTTTTTCAGGGGAAGCTACAATTCAGCAGGAACAATAGCTCGCCGTGTCGGGTTCAGAAGAAAGAAAGAGCGTTAAGATTAAAGGCAGCATGGCACAATAGTGAATGCGACCAAGTGCGCTAACCCTCCCCCTCCCCCCCCCGCCTTTCAAAAATTAATAACCAAAGAAACAGAATGAAAGGTAGCGTGCTGTTCTTAAGCTAGAGAGAACAATGGAAGCATGACTGTGCAAACCATTGAATAAGGACCCAAGTGCCACAGGTGCTACACATGCCCCGAGAGAAAATAATTATAACGTAAAGACGAAAGCAAGCTTCGATCGCTATTCCTACACATCCTGAGGCTTAGATGCTAGCCCCACGCTCTATAACTTCGCTTATTATTTCAGTTTCTCTTAAGTATACAGAGTAATATTGAAACAGTAGATCCTTCTAGAACTAAAGAGCGTAAAGAGTACAGGCGGCGGGATGAATTGAATATTCAGGGACAAGAATAATTCTCGAAAATTAAAACTAAATGAAAAAAATGCGCGTCTGTGCGAGGAAAAAAAGTGGGCATACGGTGGCTGAGGTGACGTGGGAAGAAAAAGACGTGTGCAAGGCGGAAGAGTCGGTCTTTCCAACAAGAATGACGCATAACGATCCTCGAGCGAAAGAGAATGAAATATGGGAGGCCAACTCAGGCGGCGAGAGATATGCAGAGTTCGCCGCCCTGATCGGTGTTGTTGTAAAGCAGAACCACTTGTTAAAAAAAATCAATAAGCGAGTATGGGTGGGGTTCGAAAGGATTCACGACTCATAGGAGCCGGAATGCGCATTTATCTTTCGGCGCGATTTTCTCTCGCTTTGGTTTTCTTGCTATCCTTCTAAATTTTTGTGCCTTCTAATCATAGACATCCTATAAATTCATACACTACAGCTTCTACTCACTTAGACAAGCTAACAACGCATCTTTATGCTCTAATTTCGCGCATGAACATGCCTGATTGTTTCAGGTTTCCAAACCTATCAATCATTGAACTTCAACGTGTCTGCATTCTTTTTTTTTCGTCATTTGTGTGGTGGAAAATTGACTGAGGAGGAGCAATTCTATGTCATAAAATGTTCTCGGCTTACATCGAAAGCTAAGTGCTCGCAGCGGGTTTATGGTCACCCATAACAGAAATAAGGGAGCCTCGTTACTACATTTTGAGCCAGCTTCGATCTTATACATTTTATCATACATGAAAGCAATTCTTCTCCCGCCAGAAGTAGGTCACTATTGTGCCGCGTGGCAGGCCACCGCGACACAACAGTGAGAGCAGAAATAGCGTTGCGTTATACCGTCGCATATAAATGTCGGAGACTGCGTCCTCGTAGGAGCAGTCTTGCAAATCAGTGTACGCTTCACAAAGCCACCCACATCAGAATACCATGCAGGCGTCGATGGCGGTGAATGTATCGGCTATAAAGAAGATAAATGTTATCGTTGTACATCCATTTGTTGTATATAGATGACGACAATGATACACGCCAATATTTCGATGGAGGTGAAACGCCAGATGCCTCTGCATGCTATGCACCGTCGGTGTACGCTGAAAAACAACAGAAAGTCGACATTTTCCGAGCCTACCGCTATGGCGGTCGTCATAATCGTATATCTTAAATTCGTCAAGTCAGTCACAGCAATTATTCAAAGTTGTTGCAGCAGTTCTTATTCTCCCTTTAACTATATGAAGCCAAGGAAATGAGAAAATACATTATTCAGTCGTGTTCTAAAAGCAGCAGCCATAGCACCTCGCCGATTACATCACGTCACTTTTGCCAAGGTTAATTAAAATTGAAGCACACATGATCGTATTCACTGCATGATCACGCACTGCTGCCAACGCTCATGGTCAAAAGGTGACCAAAAACACATCCATATTTTCAAAGACTGAATATTGTGCTCATAGCTCAAACCAAATGGTGCAATATTTTGACTAATTGTTCAAAATATTTGTACATTCACACACCCCCGCTACGGCAAGAAGTGCAGAAACGCTGTTCGGCAACAGAGGCTTTTTGGGTCCATCGTTAAATCTGTTTTAAGTTACCAGAAAAAGAGGGTTATTCGCGGTTGAAATTATGAAATGAAAGCTCCCAGAAACACCCGGAAAAGTCAAGGGAGCAGGCCACTCTTTCCTGTCCCTGCGGCAAGAGAAAAAAAAAAAACAAAAGCGTGGTGGCGTATGTAGAACGTTGCCAAGGGGGGTGACATTTATTCGAATTATCGTCGGCCGCCATGTGGGCAGTAATCTTTCTTCATTTCCGCAGGCCACATTTAGCGGCACGCTCTGTGCCGAAGACTTAATCACGCATTAAGACGACGTGTGTTACTTTGAGAAATGAACGGCGCGCCGCTGTATCACGTGTCTTGGCGTGCGAGATTCCACAGCACGGGTACGTCGGGATCGAGAGTGAAGGAAAAACCCAATAATAGAGAACAAAATCAAATAACCGTCTACATTACCTAAGGCGCAACCAAAAAACAAGTCTCTTTTGGCTTCACCCGAAATTAAACATTCCGCGGCGAATACGAGAACGCCTCACTTTCACGGTTTTTCTCTCGTGACGGAAAGACAAGAAACAAAGCAAAAAAATTGTTAACAAGTGTAAACTCAAGCCCACATAAAAAAAACTCTAACAAATTAAAATGGCTTTTTTGTATCGGCCTGAACTTATGTCAGCAAAAGGACGGGGAAAGAAGAGCACTCCCATGACTATGCTAGAACAGAAATATGGGAAATAAAGAAGCCTGCAAATAATCGTGAATTTCTCCAGAGTGGGTTGTGTGTGTGTATGTGCCATATTTTAGAGGAATCAAATTAAATCAAGAAAGGATATGCGTCGTATAGAAATAGGATTTCTTAACAACAGCGATGAAAGCGTGGCGGGCTGCGACAGCGAAGCGCTGTTCAGGGAACAGTGCCACATATCACTGCAAGCGTTGGGTAGTGGTCCCTGCATATTCTTCAAACCATGCTGTCTCAAACAAGGCCATATATATTGATGAAACGCTGGGGTCGATACGACCACTGCAGTAATCTCTAAACAGGCCACAGTGTCTTTGGTCGTGCGCAAAGCATTCATTGTTTTTCTTTTTTGTCATCACGCATTCCGCCCTTTTTTTTTGGTCACAGTATTTCCACGCAAAATAGTACACCCTTTTTGTGTTGAACATCACTTTTTTTTTTTCACACCACGGCCCGGCTATAGGCTGCACGCACACGCTCGCTTCTCATGACCTTCGCATCGGGTGTAGTACATATGCCTCTAGCCGCCGCATTGAGAGGGGGCGCTGCGAACCTGACACTCCTCCGCCACTCCCCACAGTGCGCTCACCGCCGGCACGTGAGTTCGCAGGCGCTTCTTCACTCATCGCGCGCTGAAAAACAAGTTGCTTAATCGTTGAAGACGCACAAATATCGCATGTTGATCGTGAAACGAGCAGTTAATCGAAACGCATATAAATGAAAGAGCCGCGAATACAACTTTATGCCTTCTAGCGCGTAGACATCCTAAGGTGTGGAAATAAATAATATTGATGGTAAGCACTGACAATAGTTGAACACTTTCAAGTGAGAACGTTTCCGTATTTCACAAATGTATTGTTCCCAGCCTAGAATGCTTCCTATTCGGCTTGTGTGTGAAGGCCGAAGGCTTGTCTTTTGTGCTTGCGAGTGAATTTGTGTGACTGACCAAGAGAATTCTTAAGAAATTTTCGGTTATAAGATCTGCGGATCCACTTGCAATAAAGTAAGAAGGATAGCCCGCGTGGAGTCAGGAAGAAGTTTCTTTATGTGACACGCAAACACATAGTCCTCATCGCAGAAGTGTCTCATGAACACGACAGTCGATGCAGACTCGTCGTCGATCATGAGGTGGTAACAATATTCTTTGCCATTTAGCGCATAACTCTGGATTGCTTGGGAATTGGGGAAAAGAAACACAGGGTGTTTTTCCCAAACGGGACTTGAAATACGGAACACAGCAACATGCTATCACATAGCCATTATATATGCATGTTCGTACAGCGCGTACTGTAGGTTGTAAGGCCGTCATCTCGAGTCGAGAACTCACTGCATACTGAACACTGAAAACGCACAGAAGAAAATGCAGCCGTGGTGGGCAAATCCCAGACTAAAGCATGCCACACAACAGAGAATAGGAAGTTGACAACAACTTACTTGTAGCACTAATGCAAGTACTAATACACTTGTATACAGATTTCTTAGAGAAAAATCTGCTTACATGCCAGAAAGAACAGGTGCAGTGTTGTTTGTCTCTCTCTCTTATTGTTGCCAGTGCTTTACGCCTCCTGCATTTTGGCCTCGTTAGCTGGTTCTTCATGCATTTTTACTGAGGCTCAGATTATACTATTCAAGAGAAAATGCAAACCTACATTAAGCAGCCAGCTATTCGATGACATTAGTGTGTGTTTTTTTTTTTTAGAGAAGACGATTCTCTCTCCGCCCCCGACTTCTTGATTAATCCTTCTTTCTTCTTTCCGTCCAGAACCCCAATACCGCGGTTTCACTGTGGAGCAATTTTTGTGCCGTGTCCACGGCGAAGGAGATTCAAGGTCAGGGTCACAGCGCCCCTACCGCCGACGGGTAGCTAAACATACCCATAAATTGTCCCATTGCTTTCAAGACGGGTGAGGAAGCCGTAAGAAGCACATGCGTGCAGTCTAGCCCAGCCATCGTCACACAAGATTTACTGCAATTGCTTCTTCCCTTTCAATAAGTTTTACCCCGCAATGTCAAGGGCGAGCCAATAAGGCCATTCAATTTAAGCTCACGTTAAAAACAATATGTAACTGACTGACTGACTGTCTTTCATTATGGCATAACTAAATTTTCCTATTTAAGGTAAATACGTCAATTATTTAATCAAACAAACAATCGATTGATTGATCCATCAGTCTTTTGTGTTGCACACTTTCGAGTACCCTTTCGGATTTTTTTTATTGAATTCAGCAGTAACCTTACATAAACCCTACAACTACTCTTCGACTACCCATCCTGCCTTGCTAAGCAAACCGGAAGTAAAATAAGGTGGTCGTACCCACGGAAGAAGACGAAGAGGAGAAAAGGAAGGAGAGATAGGTTACAAGTTTTAACTTACTCTCGTGGTAAAGCCCTATATCATATATTTTTTTGGAGAGCGACGACGTCAAACCAAGTCGCAGCGACAACATAACCGCAAGCAACTGTGAGTCCCTTCATGATTGCCTATATATGTAGACGGCTTGAATTCATCGCCTGAAGAGTAAGACATATCCAGGCTCGTTGAAAGGCCGTGTCAGTTCCCATTTCACCGCAAAAAATACATTCCTCGTCCGTGGCAACGTTAGAAAAGACTAAGAAACTTGCGCCACGAATCGACACAATGTCCTAAAGACAAGCCACTTGGTGAAAGAAAGAAAAAAAAAAGAAAGTAAGAAAAAGAAAGAAAGAAAGAAAGAAAGAAAGAAAGAAAGATAGAAATAAAGAAAGAAAGAAAGAAAGAAAGAAAGAAAGAAAGAAAGAAAGAAAGAAAGAAAGAAAGAAAGAAAGAAAGAAAGAAAGAAAGAAAGAAAGAAAGAAAGATCGCCGCTACGCATCAGGATATCACAAACTTCAAGCCCGTAGCTTCCACCTGAACAGCGAAATTGAGCTGCACTGTGAGAACGAAAGCAGTACCGCAAGGAGAGCTGTTTTGTCCGTTGCCCTCCTTCCAATGAACATACTTGCTTCTCGCCGTTCATTGACGGAAAAAAAGCGATCGCAAAGCCACTGAGGAAAAAAAAAGCATGCTTGTTTGCGTGCGGTTTTGAGAAAACTTGAAAAATCGACTAAGAAATAAAGGTATAAAAAATGGGGTGCAATGGGAGAACCAGCATCGAACGGCAGTTCGCACAAGTGGCCCGGCATTCACAATTTAAGAAGAAGGGAGCAGCAGCAAAAGCGAGCGGGACATCAAAGTGAGATTTAAGGGAAACAAAAGAAGCCACGGCACGCGGTGGTCGCTTGTTCAGGAAGAGGCGCAAGCTCCGAGCTCCCTTCGACGTGACGTGAAAGCCTGAGGTCGAAGCGACTGCGACTGCCTCCTTGGCCCGAACGTGCCTCGATTGAGCCTCGGGCTCGTCCATCTTTTATGGGAGAGCGCTGCTCTCCGAACTGCGCTGCCTACGGCTCACCGGAGGTCACAACACTCCCCACCCTTTTTCTCCACCCATTACCTCTTAATACTGTGTCCGATTCGTGTGCAATGCTGGGCGCTGCCCAACCCCCTTCCTTTGGCACGGTGTGCGTGGTATATCCTTTCTTTATGCGAGCGCAATCGTGCCGGCAGCTTAACTGCCGGACATCAATTCTCCAATCCCAGAGCTCGTACCCCCGCCTCCCCCCCTCATTATCCACGGTTGTTTTTCCGCACTGCATTCTCCCCTGCTTCCTTCAGCGTATTTGCGGGTGAGCCGTCATCTCGCGACGTGCGCATTACCGTTCATTAGCGGGAACCACTATCCGAATGCGTCAGCTCATCTTTCGCGGACGCCAGCGTGAGCGGGCATATGCACCGCGTTATCGGCCTCCAGGCATTGAAAAACGAAGCTGTCAAACAAGGTGCTTGTCGCAGGCAGGATAGAGTGCAGCAGCACGAACTTTCAGCGAAAAAAATGTCATCCCATGAGATGAATAAGATGAATGTGAAGTGTTTCATAACCAACCGACACACACACACACACACACACCCAGCACTTCCACCACTTATGAGACCACGTCCGGTACGGCAGTAACCAGGTTATCTTTTTAATCCAGGCGCACGAGCCAGAGAGCCAGCCCGCGTGACATGCGATGATGATCACTACAATGGTTTGGTCATACAGATGAAGATGAAGTACATAGTCAGCGCTCACAATATATATATATATATATATATATATATATATATATATATATATATATATATATATATATTGAAATAAATTTTATTGCACGAGTGCTGTGAATGCACATTTACATATAAATGATACGAAGATAAGAAAACTGACATGAAAGGCGATATATGCGCAAACACTAAATGCGTGTGGCTCGCTTTGAAGAGCACCTGATACACGTGTAAAAAAGTTGTTATGCGAGCACGTGGTGTATAAATGAAGTATAAAAAACGCATAAACATTACATAATAATTGATTTGTAGGGTTTAACGTCCCAAAACCACTATATAATTATGAGAGACGCCGTACTGGAGGGCTCCGGAAAATTCGACCACCTGGGGTTCTTTAACGTGCACCCAAATCTGAGCACACAAGCCTAAAACATTTCCGCCTCCATCGGAAATGCAGCCACCGCAGCAGGTAATCTATCCCGCGACGTGCGGGTCAGGAGCCCAATACCTTAGCCACTAGACCACCGTGACGGGGCAAAAAACATTACATAGTACAACCGGTAATAGCAAGGTGCCAGAGGAAACAAATATTCAAAAATCAACCATGAAAGAACAATGTGATTGCGTTACATAGGTATTACGTCATCAACTGGTGTATACGATACAGTGCCACTTGCTAATCAAGGAATAAGTCATATATAAACAGGGTGATACAGGTTACACAGATAGTCAACTGAGTTTTCCTACATTTTCATTCAAAGCAAACGCGTTGTCAAGCTTATAGATGAGAAAGGACTCGCGGGCTTCTTCATCACAACTTGTGCAGGAAGGAGATTCGAGTAATGTGACCTGTAGTTATTAAAAAAAGTGGTCAGTGAGGTGCACATATCTTTAAATGGGCAGTTGGGCCAAGGTGTTTGCAGAAGATATATGATTGTTAAAACGGAGCCTAAAGGCCCATCTGTCTGCCGAATCTACTGCTTTTTTTTTTTACTTGGCACGAATTTTATCGTGCATATCGCGTTTTAGTGTCACAGCCAAGATTGCGTTTGATTTATAAGGAAAAGTTCGAACCAGTGCTCGTGACTTGTTGGGATGTGTGCATGTACGGGCGTACTTTGCATCACTGTTTTCGGCAAGGGTGGCCACAATCGTGACCGGTCAGTTTGTTTTTGACGATGATGAGAGTATGTCTCGAATATCCTTGGCCTTGCGACACGCTGAATTAGGCAGTTCTGCAAACATAGTTAGGATTAATTAATTATTTACTTAATTGATTGATTGATTGATTGATTGATTGATGCGTGGGGTTTAACGTGCCAAAACCACCATGCGATTATGAGAGACGCCGTAGTGGAGGGCTCCAGAAATTTCGACCACATGGGTTCTTTACGTGCACCCAAATCTGAGCACACGGGCCTACAACATTTCCGCCTCCATCGGAAATGCGGCCGCCGCAGCCGGGATTCAATCGGATGGTCTACGGGTTCACAGCTGAGTACCTTAGCAACTAGATCACCACGGTGGGGCATTTCTAAACAGCACACAACGGCGTCATGGGATCATGCACATACACACGTTTTGTTGTGTCATCAATTATTGTGAAATTTTTTTGTTTGATTAGGTCAAATAATACTGCACAATAACCACTGCGCCAATAACCACTGCACAATAACCACTGTAAAGCTCGAGTTCTTGTGAGATACAAAGACTCATGAACAATTTTCTATCACACTGCCAGAAGCTACAATTCATCGATCGAGTGATTCGATCGATGAAGTGCGTTCAGATTATTCATTCTTTAGAAGCACGCCAAAAAGAAAGAATTCCACTTCAAGTAGCCCGGTATATCATCTCGATGAAACATGACGTAAATCACAGATAAAAGAAAAAAATGATAGCATATCAGTGAAGTGAATGAAGATGAGTGGGGCGAAGCGTGCGTCAGCCCGTCCGTTAGTTCTTGCTTCCGTCTGTTCGCGCGACCATCCGAGCGTCCATTCATGCGTCAGTCCGTCTGTCTGTACGTCCGTCCGTGAGTCCGTCCATCCGTCTGTCTGTCCGTTCGTGCGTCCATCCGTCTAGAGTGGGTATGTGCCACTGGTGGCTACCAACTACTACTACTACATACATAGGAGGATGAACAGACCCACGCCTCAAGGAGCTTCGCCCCTCAAACTTAATTTTGCCATGCAGTCTCGGGACAAAAACTGGTAAGATCGCGAATGCATGGTGCAGCTTTCCCTCTCTCCGTTTTCTTTGTTTTCAATAAAACGCCTCTGAAGTAAGCCTCTAAGGGCAGGCAATTGAAAAATTCGCAAGCCACAAGAAAGCGTTTTTACAGCACCCGAGCGACTCTACGAAACGCATTTTTCCTTAACATTAAGTTTAAAAATCCGTGCGAAGAATGGCAAAATCGACCAAACGTCGCAGTATACAGGCCACGCCCCAAATGGCAACAAAGGAAAACAAAACAAGGGAAGCCAAGGAGTAGCGAACGAGCCGCAGCCGCCAGCGAACTAACAGAAAACAAACTGTTTGGCTCGGCAATGCTAACGATGCGATCCTTAAGCAGACGAGTGAGCGAAGCACAAGGCCGCTTATTGTGTGCGCATGGCGAATGGTCGAAGGCCGTCCGCGACAGACACACACAAACACGAGGCGAAAACGAAGGACCCAATTCCGCTTAGCGTGGCTCCAGCATCATGTACTGCCGGGAGCTGCCCAGCTGAATGCGAAGTCCCACGCATATAACACACACACCGACATGGCGCTGCAAGCATGCACGCTTCGTGCCTCTGGCTCGGCTGACGTGTTTGGCACGCGCGCACAAGTCGATGCAAGTGGAGATCGGGATGGAAGAGAAAATAAGGCAACAATAACGTGAAGTTCCGCACTCCACTCTCCACCTGCCCGTCTACCATGTTTTTTTTTCCTATATACGCACTTTCGCTGAGTCTTTTTCACTCCAAGCACGCACGCTCAGCGTGTTCGCGCGTCGCCTGGAACACACACGCTTTGAAGGAGGAGAAAAACTTTATTCATCCCAAGAGGGAAAGGTGCGGTGGTGGAGTGTCAGAGGAGCCTACCCAGCGTAGGTCTCCGCTACCCTCTTGGCCCAATCCAAGATCTGGTCCTGGACCTCGGGCGCCGAGCTGCACATAGCAGCCTCCCACTCCTCCTTACTATTAATGCGTAGAGAATTGGATGGTGGGTTTCGAGTACACCCCCACATGATATGGTCTAGGTTAGCTCTTTGTTGACAGAAAATGCACAAAGGGGAAGGGTATACTGCAGGCTGCATAAGATGGCGAAAAGATGGGGTAGGAAGCGTACGCGTCTGTAACTGGCGCCATAGTATTTCATGGTAGCGCGAAGCTCCATGATGTAAGGGGGGATATATAGTGCGCTGTAGGCGGTAGTGATTTGTTATATCGTGGAAGGTCAAAAGACGATCTCTCGCGCTGAACAAGGCCGCGTGGTCTAAGGCGCCATCAGAGGCCTGTGCTCGGCCGGTCATTCCTCGAGCACAGGTATGAGTCGCCTCATTGCCACTCAACCCCACATGCGCGGGCGTCCATATGAGAGCATCGTCTTGCATGGGAGGATGTTTCTTAAGAATTGAAGGGGCAGTTGATGAGATGCGACCTGCGCTGAAGTTGCGTATGGCAGTTTTGGAGTCACAATCATAGTGATATTGGGGATAGATAGACCTAAAGCGATGGCAGCCTCTTCTGCCTCCTTCGAAGAGTTGACAGTGACGGATGCCGTTGTGAGCGCCTTGCCGTTATAGTCGACAGCAGAGAGGGCATAGGATGAGGAGGATGGGTATTCTGCCCCATCGACATAGAGCATGTCATTGGCTCCATGCAATTTTTTCTGAAGAGCTTTTGCTCTTTGGATTCTACGCTTAGTGTGATATGTTGAATGCATGTTTTTAGGAAGAGGCGGTATGAGTAATTGTTTGCGTATGTTTTGGGGAATCTTGTATTTAGCATTGGTGAGTGAGGTAAGTTGATTCGGGTAGACGATAAAATGTGGCGACCTGCGCTAGTGGCCGTGAGCCTTGCGTATTGAGCTGTTAAATGGGCTTCACGGATTTCACATAGGGTATTTATGACTCCTGTCTGGTGGAGTAGGGCGTTAGAGGTATTGATTGCAATGCCTAGCGCGTATTTGTAAACTCTGCGGAGGAGGGTGTTGACCGATTCCTGCTCTGCTAATTTAAGGTGAAGGTAAAGGAGGGTATATGCGATTTTACTAATCACAAAAGCTTGTATTACACGATGTAACTCTGACTCTCGGAGCCCTTCATTTTTCCCTGAGATTCTTTCTATCATTCTTAGGGTGTTTTCAATGGTATTGCGTAAAGCTTCGAGTGAGTACGTATTAAGTCGGTTGTTTTGGATAAATAAACCTAGCACACGAATGCGTGATACTCTAGGAATGAGGCACCCATTTATGTGAACTTCGATCATTCGAACGTGTTTGTTCCGACGATGAGTTGGTAGAAGGAGTACCTCTGATTTAGTTGGGGTACAATAGAGATTCATCTGAGATGTAAGTGCTGCTATTATATCTACAGCTGTTTGTAGGGTGTCTTGAATGTGTCCATCTGAGCCTCCTTTCACCCATAAGGTGATATCGTCGGCATAGATGGAGAAATTCAAGTCAGGGATACGTTGAAGAGCGTTGGGTATAGGTAGCATAGCCAGGTTAAAAAGGATTGGAGAGAGCACTGACCCTTGAGGTGTTCCGAAGCTGCCTAGTGTATAGGGTGAGGAAGGTTCTGGCCACAAGAAATGCAGTTGAGGCCAGCATATATAGCTGAGTGGGCTACGTTATTGAATGCTCCATGTATGTCCAGACCAAGGATTGCCTAAGTATCCTCGCTCTGGTTAGGAGTTATGATGTCGTGTTGAAGGCGAAGCATCGCTTCTTGCGCTGAAAGTGAGGGCCTAAAACCAATCATTTCTGGAGGCAGTAGTCCATTACCCTCCACGTGTCTCTGGAGGCGTGCAAGCACAACATGCTCCATAGTCTTTCCGAGACACGATGTTAAGGAAATGGGCCTCAGATTTTCTACTAAGGGAGCTTTGTTCGGTTTAGGTATAAATATGACTCTGGCATCTTTCCACGAAGGTGGAAGGGTGCCCGTGTCAAAACAGTCGTTAATGTACTCAGTCAAAGCTTCAATAGAAATAGGGTCAAGATTTCTAAGTAATTTGTTGTTAACGCGGTAGGGGCCTGAAGCCGACGTGGTACGGAGTGTTGCGAGGGCGTGCCTAACTTCCGCTTCCGTTATCGGCGCATCTAATGACTCATTAGGTTTCCCTGTGTAAGATAGTATAGAATCCTTACGTATTGAGGTAAATGCAACGTGCGGAGGTTATCGAAGAGCTGTCCTAAATGGTCACTGTGGTTGTGTAACAGTTTAGTGATAGCGTGAGAGTGTCGTGCGCGATAAGTGCTGGGGTCTAGCAGATGTCTAAGAAGTTGCCACGTTCGTTTATTACTGAGGTGGTCATGCATTCCTTCACAAAGCTGACCCCATTGTTGTGCCGCCAATTTATTCGTGTATCGCTCGATTTGTTGGTCTAGCTTCGCTATCCTAATGCGGAGTTTCCTGTTGTGGCGCTGGTGTTTCCACCGTCGCAGAAGTGACTTTTGCTTCCCCCATATGGAGAAGCTTGGAGTCGAGAGTAGTTATCGGGGTGTCGGGGGGTAGAGTTTTCGTGTGAATTTCAACATCTTTTTGAAGCTGTTGAGTCCACTCGGTAAGATCTGCAATACGTGAGGGAGCGGTGCTGTTGCGGGTCTCTCTAAATTTGTCCCATTCTGTGAGCATCAGCGGTTTAGGTGCAATGGGTCTGTGTTTTAGTTGTAAAGTAATGCTAATAATGTAATGATCACTGCCAAGATTAGTTTGGGTGTTAGACCGAACCATTGTGGGGGCATTGTGGGTGAGGGTAAGATCAGGGGATGTATCTTTGTTCACACTGTTCCCCAAACGAGTAGGCTCCTCCGGGTCGTTGTGCAGTGTAAAACGATGTGCCTGAATATGGGACCAGAGGGCTCTACCTTTCGGTGTAGATGCGGTGTAACCCCACGCTGGGTGGGAGGCGTTGAAATCCCCCACTATGAGGAGGTTGTGTTTGCCTGCCGAGGATGCAGCTCGGGCAAATAGGGAATCGAAGCGGTGCCTTTGCTCTTGTGGTCTACTATATACGTTGAGAATGTATAAGAATGGTGAGTTAAGTTTATCAGGTAGTATTTGGAGAAAGTCACGCTTTGGAAGTGGAGCACGAACACGCAGCACTTCGTCGCCCGCAAGCCAGACACCCGGGCAAGCAGCTTCGCCGTGGTACCCTAAAACCCTACCGAGAAAAGTCACTCATCGCCATGTCCAACTTCACCTCTCTTTCCACTCTCTGTCTCTTTTTCTCTTACACAGCCCTTTCCCCGGTGTATCGCTGAACACATGCTTCAGTGGAATATTGGAGGTGCGGTGTAGACGACAAATTTGCGTACGCAGGCGCGCAAGGCATTCTCTCTCAAGCAAAGCCGCCGCCGACGCCACCACTGAAGCGCGATATGAAGCGTTCCAGAAAACGTCGCGACAGTGAGCGAGCTCTCTCTATTCTCGCGAGACTGCTGCAGCAGTGTGGGTGCACACGCTGCGTATGCATTCACCAGAGAACGCCGAAAGGGTTAAGGGACACAGGAAGGAAGTGTACGTCACCCCATATATACCCAGTTTCCTCTCGGGCGACTCCGATGCTAAAGCGGCAGCTTCCGCGCCACTACCAGTGCAGCACCAGCACACGCGCGCACAGACTATGTCGGGGTGCCGTTTCCTCTCGAACGAGCACAAAAACGTGAAAACGCGAGGGATCAGAACTGCAGGCGCCCCTGAATTGCAAGCCAACTCGTTTTGTCTCGCGCAACCATTGGGTCATTGCCAAAGCGTACGCTGAAGAAGTGAACGGTAGCGATTGGAGGAGCGCCGCGCCCATCACTGCAGAACCGCGGCTCGGGATCATACGAGAGTCGGGACGGCAGGGACCAAACGACTCCGTCACTCCGACATTCGTTTGTTCATTTTCGATTCGCACGCGCGATGAGACTGGGACGCACGCTAAGTCCTTTCACTTCCCCGAAGCATGTTCAAGTGAAGCAACATGAAACTGCGAGGAGGGCAGATGTTTAGGGTACCAGCTATAAAGGATTTGGAGAAAAGTCGGTACACAGAAGAGGGCGGGAAATGTCGACCCACGAAAGACGTCAGAAAAGAGTGGAGAAAAGGTGATGGACAGGTAGTAGTCGAAAAAGAGAGAGCAACAGTGCAACTCCAGAGAGGCTATGAAAGAATACCGCATAAATTGAGAGAGAGAGAAAGGTCGGGGATTTTTAAAAGAAAGAAGAGGGAAAAGAAAACTTTAGTCGAGAGTGACAAAGGAGTGTTGTGCGAAAAAATTGGGATTAAATATGTTGAATAGAAAAAGAAAGATTGTGGAACGTGTGGGAGAGAGTTGAAGGACGGAGAGGGTTGAATCGAGAAACATAGGCATGGAACTCCAGAATATAAATGAGGAAGAAAAGAACTGAATTGAGAGTGAGATAGAAGAAACAGGGAGAGAAGGAAGCAACAGTACAGGAAGTTCTGATTGTCAGCTCACGACCTTAATTGCATAGCCCGTGCCTCCTTCCCGTGCCCAGAAAGAAATTTCCGCTTTATGTTTTGTATATAATTTTCACTAAGTGAACATAGATCGAGTGACCGGTTCCACGTGCTAGCGAAATAATGAACTCCCGTACAATGTCGCTGCCCGATAGTCCGCTTGGTGGCGGCCTCGTTCCAAACAACTCTACATAGTTTAGCGTCGTCATCCACAATGAATAGGAGCGATCGTTCCGCCACCAGCTTTCGCCAATGAGAGTCAAACGCGACTTCATTAGCGTGTTTGAGTGGCAGCTCCAACAAGATATAAACGGGTAGTAAACAAGTTCGCGAGCGTAGATAATCAAAGAGAGTGTACGTTCGTTTTTCACATCCGGATTTAGGCAGCGTGTTATCATGAATGTGTCGTTCTTCTCTTCCCTTAACTAAAGAAGCTACCGATTGCAGTCGTTTGTAATGAGAGTTGTCTAAAGTTCTGGAAACATTGTTGGAGCCGACCAGAGGGAAATACGTCACAAGATTAGAAAGGGGCTGTATCTCGATCCCGTTTGTTTATAAGCGTACGCTCAACACATCGAACGTGGCTTGTATCGACAGCCGACGCCAAAGCACACAGGCGACCTCAGCCGGCATATCTGCGGTCCGTAAACGGCGTCCTTTCCTGGAAAGTCTTATGTCACGCCATTGAATATTTTTTGCGCACTTAGCTTCCTGCATTCTTGTATTTGTTCATATATATATATATATATATATATATATATATATATATATATATATATATATATATATATATATATATTCATCTTTTCACCAACTTTTCACTTTTCTTTCTTCACATTTACATTACCATTCTGTCTAACAACTTCCCCTATACTTTCCATTTTCCTTGGCATTCTTGTCTGTTAGATGGCAATAATATTGTGTCAAATCACGGAAAAAGAAGTCGTTAAGTATACACTTCTTTCCTTAGTATATATATATATATATATATATATATATATATATATATATATATATATATATATATATATATATATATATATATATATATATATATATATATATATATATATATATATATATATATATATATATATATATACTTATATATGAGCATTAGATAACTACAAGAATACAAGAAAACTTGGAACTTGGGTCATGCTTATGTCTCAGTTGTCTAACATTGTGAGACATGAAAAAATTACACTTTTTATCTTCCTTAGTTTATAGCAACAATTATATTCGGCGCTCCGCTAAATCGAGATTCACGTTAAGCTTTCTGTAGGAATGTCACGATTACCCAAACGACACGATAAAGAATAATATTTGTTCAGAATGTTTTTGTCCGAAAACAAAACTTTGCCTTCTTGTAGTGATTTCTGAAGAGATACACATGAGATTACCGACTCAAACCAACATCATTTTGCCTCTTTTCAATAAAAATGTTGTTTCGAGCTCAAGCCCTAATGATAGAAGGATTATAACGATAAGGCGATAGTGAGGAATACACAAGCGGGGGCATAACTTCAGTTTGTTATTTATTAAGTACTACATGCACTCTATGTGTAAATTTCCGAATAAGGTGACGCAAGAATGCGTACATTTTTGGAACGCCAAATGATCCGTAAACCAATATAAACATCCCCACGACGTTCCAGTGCCACTACGTCTTCATCATTATCTTGATATAGGACAAAAAGAAGTGGTCTGACCAACATTACCCCAAAACTCATCCGAAACTAACCACTTGAAACGAGTGAGCCGAAGAGATGGAGCCCACAAACTAGACAACGCCTTTGAACAAGACCCCTTTCTAGAAGTAAACCGCCACTTTACATTTTAAAATTCAACGCGAAATAGTGCCGGCACGCATAGCAAAGGTGTGCAGGCATCGTTTCATTTTCGTTCGTCAAAAAAAAAATGGCAGCATATCCACGGAGTGAATGATGGAGAGTGGGGCGAAGAATTCGTCCGCCCATTCGTTCTTGCTTCCGTCCATCCATGCGTCCGTCAGTGTGATCGTCCATGGGTCCATCAGCCCGTCCGTGCGTGCGTCTGTTCGTGCGTTCGTCCCTGCGTTTGTCCATGCAGCCGCCCCTGCGTCCGTTCATGCGTTCATCCATGCATCTGTCTATGTGTCCGTTCGTCCATCTATTCAACACTCCAAGTACCACCATCTCGCATCTTTTCATCATATATTCCCCATATAGAAGCACCGTCATCCAGCGGACATTCCAAGGACTAAACGAGAGGTGGCACACGCACACTTTCTTACGGCTTGCGCTTCGGGTCCACTTCCCACCTTTAACCACCTCGAGTTCATGGTACATACTAGTTCACTGTATTCATGGCACTGCGGCCGAACGCTCGCTAAACCTTTCGAAAACCAAGGAGGTTACGCCCAGCGAGTATGACGTAGCAAACTTTTTCAGTCAGATAGTGCTCAATGTACATGCCAATGGCTGCTAATGGGAAATGAGAGGCGGAGAATTCGGCTTTTACTTTCTTACCGCTTGCGCTTCGTATCTACTTCCCATTTTTAACCACCTCGACTTCATTCATGGTATATGCAAGTTCATTGTATTCATGGCACTGCGGCTCAACGCTCGCTAAACCTTTCTAAAGCTAAGGAGGTTACACCCAGCGAGTATAACGTAGCAACCCTTTCTTGTCAGATAGTGCTCAATGTACATGCCAATGGCTGCTAATGGTGATCGCAGCCTGCGCGTTAACTAAAAGCCGAATGCTGCTGTCTCTCATTCCACCTTAGCAGCCATTTGCATGTACATTCAGCACTATTTTTTATTGTTCAACAACGCACAGAAGAAGTCTCTCACCGGCACCACCTTGGAGGTCAAAATGTTATACTTGTTACATACTACGGGGGACGAACGGGTGCCGCTATAAGGAGCTTCGCCCCTAAAAAAAAACTCGGAAGTAATAAGAAGCAAGGCCGGAATCGATCGCAATGGTTCCGGTAGAAGCGTGGAAGCTTTCGAAAAGGCACTCCTCATGCAGCTCCAGCTGGCAATCCACCTATGCCAACAAAAGGCGACCACCTTCAGAATATTTCCTCCTAGGAATGGCACATTACTTAAGCGTCGCTGAAAGGGCAGAATGAAGCAGAAAAAGCAAATTGCCTGCACGGACTCAGAACCGAGATTCAGTCTCGCGAGCGAAATTGATGCTGTTCAGAGAACTAATATAGTTAACGCAACCAATGTCGCGACTAAAAACAGTTTTGAAACGTCCAGGAATATTGCCAGAGTTGAAAAGCCGTATGCTCTTTGGTGTTCTATGTGACTCACCAAGTCCAAGATGTTGTCCTGTGCACTCAACCGTTGCCGAAATCCAGTTATACATGCTGGAAGGGTCTTGTGATTCTCCATCCACCATGTCAGCCGAACACAGGCCAGCTTCTCCATCAGCTGCGCTACGCACGAAGTTAGTGATACTGGTCTGTATGAGGCCAGTTCTGTTCTGTCTTTACCTGGCTTCAGCACTGGCACGACCCAGGCTATTTTTCAGGCTTGAGGAATGTTTCCCGACTCCCAGACATAGCTGAAATGCATCAGAAGCCTAATCTTCACTTCTGCAGGCACATTTGAGATCATTTGGTTTGTAATTTCGTCAGGTCCAGGAGCACACCGTCGACGGAGACAACTTATGGCTGACGTAAGTTTTCTCGCCGCGTGAAAGGTGCGTCAATGGCAGATGTAGAAGGAGGCGTTTCAAAAGCTTACGACTACGTGTTCCAAGGTGCGATAATTTGTGGTACTGCATTTATGGGAATAACGGGGCACCTTTTACGCTTTGTTCAGGCGTTTCTTAGTGATCGCTCGATGCAGGTGAAGTTAGGTACAGTGCTCAGTAGCTCAAGAAAAATCACCAGAGGAGTGCCACAGGGCAGTGTCCTGTCTCCAATGTTGTTCAATGTGGCCATGGCTGGTTTACCTAATGCTCTCAAGACAGTGAGCAAGACAGTACAAATATCAATTTATGCCGACGGCATATGCATCTGGCTTTCTGGATATCAGCATAAGAGATTGGAAATGATTGGCCAAAGAGTTCTACACTCCGCACAAACCTATCTTGAATCTATTGGACTAACAATATCAGCTGAAAAGTCTCAATTCATGCTATTCCCAGGTATGCGAAGACGAGAAACAAGGATGAAAATATTACTTCCAGGTGCATCAATTAAGCAAGTTAAGTCCATGAGGTTCCTTGGAGTCGCACTAAACAGAAGGATAAATTGGCGACGAGCAGTAGACAAGACGATGTCAGCTCTGACGCCCCGTGTAAACATTCTTCGAAGGATGGCAGGAACAAGCTGGGGGAGTCACCCAACATCAATGATAAAGTTACACAATCATGTGCTTTGCCAATTGCCTCTGATCTCTCCGAGTGAGTCACAGTACGTACGGCTGGAAAAACTTCATCGTAAAGGCTTCAGAGTTGCTTTGGGAGTGCCAAAGTTTGCAGTGAGCATAAAGGTGCTTCATGAAGCTCGTCTTCCGCCGTTACGTCTTCTCGCCTCTCAACGACTGCTGACACAGCTTTGCCGACTTGGCGAATCGAGCCCAGGATGAGCACTACTCAGTCGCCTTCGGCGACGCACGGAATCTCGAGCTTTCGTGGCCCTCAACACCCTTCGCCATCTTATCATCGATTTCCCCAAACAAAGACAACTTCGACAAGACCCACCTTGGTCACATGAGTATGTCGACTGCCAGGTGACGATTCCACGGATGCAAAGCAAGCGTTCCGCACCCACAGCAGAAATACTTTATTTGGTACTTGAATATATTGAAGAATAGTACGCCTATCATTTGAAAGTTTTCACCGATGGATCAGTCGACATAGTGTGCAGAGCCAGCGCTGCAGCATTTGTGATCCCATCTCTAAAGGTTTCCTGGGCAGCGACACTCGAGTGCGTTGTTTCATCGACAACATGTGAAAGCGTGGCAATTCAGGCAGCCCTGAAAAAACTGAAGTTTTGTAGGCAGCAACAAGTCGTGCTGTTCTCGGACAGTAAGCCCGCTTTGCAGCGGCTAAAACATGAATTGATTTTGTATCGATGCACTCAAAGATCACTGCGAATCCTTAAAGACCTGCATGGCATGGGTATAAACATTACGTTTCAATGGATTCCATCACATGTGGATATAGCGGGTAATGAGCTGGCTGACAGACTTGCCCGGAGTTCTCTGGAGCTTACACCAACGAAGAAGGCTCACAAAGACACTCAGCGTATCTTACGAGAAGCTGTAAACAAGCATTTTCACTCGTTATGGCTGACGCCTCACCAGCCATGTGTGACACAAGGGCTATCAAGGGAAGAGGCCTGCTTGCTTCATCGCATTCGAACGAGATCAGCGCGTACACCAGCATGGCTTCACAAGATCAGACTGTCCGCGACGCCCTTGTGCCCGAAGTGCAAGGAAAACGGTGATATAGAACACTGTTTGCTTAAATGTTGTGCGCTTAAGAAGGAACGGCAAGGTTTATATGATGAACTGCAACAGTTGGGCTCACCATGCAACAGCGTGACTGATATTGTGTTTCCGCGTGGTTCCTCGATCTTCAGGAAGCAAGTGCCACGACTTCTCTTGAAGTTTTTGATTGCTACATACCTCGCATGTGACTGTTGATAAGTGACAATTATGTTTGGTGTATAGTTAAGCGAGATAGAATACCGGCACAGTACTGCACGTGGAATAGCAGAAAGACCGCTGTCTTATGCAGGCTTACGTTGCGCTATGAACGATTTTTATTTTAAGAGCCTGCTCGTGATTAGTTAAAAAACAAACAAAGGACACAGCTTCATTTAGCAAAGAGGATACTGGGCGGGGCAATTGCCTGCAAATTATGCAAGGCTAGATCCACCGGATACCTACAACATTCTTAACCTTAAAAACAGTTCATGTGAAAGACAAAAAGAGGGGCCAAATATTTTACCCACATAAGCTTCGCACCTCAGTGATTCGAAATGCTTTTTCGTCCAGCCACCTTACATCCAACAAGTGTCTTGAGACGCCACAACAGCTCCAGTCTACAGAACGGGAACATTGGGTGGCAGTGAGAAGTATGCGTTTGTTTACCTTCTCGGTAAAGTGCAAAACAACCCGCCACTATTACAACAGCCTGTCATAGCGAAATGCATTCCAAATTTGTAACTTGTCATAGCGATAAGCGCAAACCTCTAGCTCAATATTCACTGTCATTATCGGTGCATGCCTACGCTTCCAGCCAGACAAAACGCATCAGAGACACAACCTAGTACAACATCTTTTCACTGCGCGAATACAACCTTTTCTCAATAAGTTCGCTTAAATGCTGGAAATGTACCAAAGTTTAGTATTGCAACAGGTCCAGCAAACTACTTTGGGTACTATTAAGGCATTTCACGCGTGAGGGCTCACTGATAACTTCGGACCATCCGGGAAATTCTCTCATGTTTTAGTTAGCAAGACACTAACAATAGAGTACCCACGAGTACCGAATGTCAACTTAAGTCAAAAAGCGTTGGGGTAAGAAACAACAAAACAGGGCTAAATGAAACGCCCCCTCAAAGCCGCTTACTTCCTTCATTAATGCATCTTCCTATTTGCTTCTTTTTTATTCCCTGTCTTAAATTTTTATTGCGGCAATGTAAATGGCAGAAATAGGTAATGCGGCAGAATAAATCAGGGGCTCCATCAATGAGCGCTAAAAGAGAGTCCTCCCCTGGGGAAGATGAAACGTGGGGGCATGCGGAGACAATGTAAAACTTCAAGGCGTTGAGAGACAACGGCAATGGTCTCCAAGCACGGCAAAGGATGGCAAGTGACGAAAGCACAGCTAGACAGTCGGCTTTCAAGGGAGGAGGGTGAGAGGGGGGTCGAAATGCATGAATTCAAATTAACGGAGCACGCTCACGCCACCGGGGGGAACTATCGCGGTGTGGTGGAGAATGACCCCATCATAAAGGAAATGGGACCGCCACGTTCATACTTCGCCGTCAAAGCAAGCGCCAAGCTACTATGGTGCCTACTTAAATTTTCGGAAGTGTCGTTTCCGGGGTTACATCGAAGGTCCTATAAGTACTCTCTCCGGATTCCGCTACCTCACAGGCATGAGAAAGGGGGAAGTCAATCTTATCACCGTAACGACTTCGTCTTCTCGTTGGTGCAATTCGCAAGAGCGTTGATAAGCGGTGCGCCAGTAATTAACTTCTTCCGCGCCACCCATGTGACTTGATGGCACGGATACATTCCCCGCCAAATCTAAAATCTCCGTCGAAAACTTCCGCCAGGCAGTCATTCCTGACATCTCCCCTCACCCCATTCCTTTAACTTCGAAGTGTAGAAACCGATTTGAAATTCACTCCGCTCGTGAGCTGCCGCAACACATGAGCATTTCACGCCCAGAAATCACCTTCGACTCGGGGTATCCGAAAATCGTAGAATGGTCTATAGTGGGAGTTCGGGAAAAATACATCTACCCTATACACGGTGATACAATTTTATGTACGAGGATGCCGAATTCTGGCTACAAGTACGTTTATACTCATTCCATATATAACTTTATTGCTGCTCGGTTTCGCGATTTGGTAAAATGTATGAAGTTATTCGGGGTAACAAGGTGTGAATATTTAGCTAGTGCAGTGTCTAAACAATGTGCCTCACCACAATATATCTGTATTGTGGCGCCACTATCCAGAATCGAATTGTTGAACACAAATGTAAGCATTCCTTCCAGCACACAATGTCTCATCACGGTTTAGGTGAGAAAATTACTTCACGCCGATGACTTCTTTAAAGTCACCATTTTTCGCGCTTTATCAATTTTAGGTGCAACGCTCCGGCCACATTACCGATGAGACCAGCCGGGTGTGAACAGCACATTATCACAGTGAGTGTCGTATGTACAAAACAGAGTATGTGTCTGTGGCATAGTGAATAGCTCACCCGGCATTTCGCATGGTGGACCGAGAGGTCCTAGGTTCGAGTTCCGGTGTCTGAGCTTTTGCTTTCTAATCATGTGCATTTTTTCGACCTCATTTCCGTGACGGAAACACGTCCCTGACATATTGGTGGGCCCCGGAATCGAAAACTTTCGCTTTATTAAGGGCACATTGCCTGGCTGTAATACAAGCTATTGGTAAAAAAATTGGTTGTCCTGTTGTACCTTCTGACATTGACATCGCTCATCGTGTCCCCGCGAAAAAAGACAAGAACATCATCGCGCGTTTCTGCTCGAGATCGAAGCGAACGGAATTCATTAGTAAAGCTAGGAAAGCTAAACTCACCACTTCTGCAATTGGTCTTTCGCGAAGCAGTGACTCACCTTTTTTTGTGAATGATCATCTCACGCCAGAGAACAAGCGTCTTTTCGCGCAAGCTCTCGAATTGAAGAAGGCTAAAGGGTGGCGATTCCTCTGGACCGAAAATTGTGTGATTAGGGCCAGAAGGACTGAAAATAGTCGTGTTTATCGTATTTCTAACGCAAACGACCTGGTCATATTTACATAATCAGTGCGCCTGCACATCCTTTTTTTTCGTGTTTCTACCATGAACAGAGGCATGTTCTCGTGTGACAAAACGAAAGCATTGCTCCATGATAAACCGCCTCAATTTTCATTCCTTCATTGCAATATTCGCAGTCTTCGTAAGCATCACGATGATCTGATCAACTTTCTTTCTATACTTGACCATAACTTTTCAATCATCTGTTTGTCGGAAACGTGGCTGACACAGGTAGATGGCAATCTATTTGATCTGCCAGGGTACATCAGTGAACATAGTTACCGTGGAAATCAGAGAAGTGGCGGATCTGCTATCTTTGTGAATTCGTCGATTGCGTACACCCGTCGTCTCGATCTTTCATTCCGAAATTTATTGTGCGAATCTGTATGGTTAGAGTTCGACCGGAATGTCTTGCCACTCAATAACAGGCCTACAATCCTGGCATCCATTTATCGTTCCCCGTCATCATCTTATTCGGACTTCTGTTCACAGCTAGAAGAAATACTTAATCTCTTAACCAATGAAAATAAGAACATCATCATTTGTGGTGACATCAATATAAACATACTTCCTCCTAGCTGTCAATCGTGCTCTGATTATATCAACTGCTTATTTAGCTATGGTTTCTCTTCCTTAATTGATGTTCCAACTAGGTGTGACACTGCCGGTTCTTGCACGTTAATAGACCACATATTTTCATCATCAACCTCTGATTACACCACCGGAATGATTGATTATTCCATTACAGATCATTATCCCCTGTTCTTCGTTCTTGGTACCGGAAAACGTGCACAGCACCGTCAATATACGAAACATTCCTTCAATGAGGCTTTATTTGCACGAAAAGTGCATGACACATGCTGGAATAACGTTTTTCGAGAAGATTGTCCTGAGAAGGCATATTCGATTTTTCTATCAACAATAACGAATTACATTAACGATTGCACAACCCATGTAACCCATAAGCACACATTCTCGTCTCCTAGGAATCCATGGATTACAAATGCGCTGCTGCGCTCAATAATAAAGAAAAATAATCTTCACACAAAGGTGAAATTGCAGCCTTTCAACGCATCTTTGCGAGCTAGATTTAAAAATTATAGCAACATTCTTTCTAGCGTCCTCAAACGTGCAAAACGGGAATATTATGAACGGCGAATAATTGAAAACGGAACAAATACTCGGCGTAATTGGGAGCTAATTAAAGAATTTCTGAATGTTAGGGAGTCCGATGCCAGCATTAAAAAAATAATTTACAAAGACAAGGAATACTCTACCGAAGCTGATATGTCAAATGTTTTTAGCGATCATTTTGCCGCGTGTCAAAATACGCTCTCACTTAGCGTTCCACCCCATCTACCACGTAGCCCTCAGTCCTTCTTCCTTCGCCCGGTTTCTTCTTCAGAAGTTTTTAACGTAATTTCTTCCCTCAAAATTACGGGACCAGGCCTGGACTCCATCCGGCCCTCTAGAATAAAACTGGTTGCTGCAGACATATCATTAGTTTTCGCAGATATTGCTAACAAAATTTTCAGAACCGGTATATTTCCTGAGTTGTTGAAACGTGGTAAAATAATTCCTGTGTACAAAAAAGGCTCTCGTGATAACATTAACAACTATCGCCCCATTTGCATTTTGCCATTTTTTGGCAAAGTCATTGAAAAGCTTATCTACAGTCGTCTGATGCACTATCTAAACAAATTTAATCTTCTTTCCCCACACCAGTTTGGTTTTAGGAATGGTTATTCAACGGAACAAGCATTGCTCAAATTCACGGATATCATTAAACAATTTATTGACGAAGGGTTCGTTGTAGGTGCCATATTCATTGATCTAACTAAGGCATTTGACACACTAGAACATTCTATTCTTCTGGATAAGCTCGAGTCTTTTGGTATTACTGGCCCAACTCTAAATCTTATTCGTAGCTACTTGTCTAACAGGCCACAAGTCGTATATCTTAATGGTCAATTTTCATCGACTAAATTAATTAACTGCGGTGTTCCCCAAGGTTCTATATTAGGTCCGTTGTTATTTCTACTATTCATAAATGACTTACCTAATACGCTTACGTTTTCTAAGTGTTTGCTATATGCTGACGACACGACCATTTACTCACCACATAAATCGCTCACCGCACTTCAAGACACACTTAATGCAGATCTTAACAACGTGCATTCATGGTGTAGAAATAACAAACTTCAGATTAATCCTACTAAAACAACTTTCGTACTCTTTCATAGCCCACAAACTGTGGTTTCTTCCTCCATAACTGTCTTGCTGGATAATTATACTTTACTGGCATCTGACAATGTTAAATTCCTTGGTGTTACTCTCGATAAACATCTTAAATACAATAGTCATGCCAATTCACTTATAAAAAGGGTTTCATTTGGTATCCGCATTATCATTACAACACGTGCAATTTTTCAACCTCATGTTCTCATCTCACTTTATCATGCTTATATTAATAGCCATTTATCATACTGCTTATCATCATGGGGTAACACATACGCCATTCATCTCAAACCGCTTCAACGTCTTCAAAACCAGGCGATCAAGTTAATGACTTTTAGCCCATTCCGTTGCCATTCTCTACCTATCTATCAACATCTTCGAATCCTACCCATTCAACAATTGTTTTATCATAGATTGTCGCTCATCACATACCGTCTCATTCATCGCGAAATATCACTTGATAACATTCCTTTCCATATCTTCGTCAACAACAATAATACCAGGTTTTCAGAGCGTAATAACTTCCTTTTACCTAAAATCAGATCAAACTATGGCAGATACACAGCACGCTTCTTTTGTGTTCATCTTTGGAATAATGTCCCTCTTCATGTTAAGTCGTCTCATTCATTGCAGTCTTTTAAACATAACATGAAAAGCATACTGTTAATTGAGCCCCTTGTTCTTTTGTAATAAAACATTTTCATTATTACCTCTACGTTTTCAATTCCTGCTTTTACGTATTCTTGTAGTTTTGTATAATGTTGTTCTGGTAAATTAACTTTTTCGATTTCACTATTTATTGTTCTGTGTTGAATGCACTTTTTATTTTTGTTCGCACTTGTAGCTTTTGCTGCTGTTACTTACCTTTTATGTACCCCATTAACGATAGGAGGTCCCCCTGACAGTTTCTTACTTTGGGACCTCCTGACGCTGTATATATTATGTGAGCTCATTTTTTTTTGTACTGATGTACTCAGCAATGAATAAACATATACCCGAGAATAAACATAAACATGGCATCACAATAAGAAATTAAAGTCGCTTCTTCGCTTCACTAACAATGACGTTGTCCATGTTAGGGCGATCAGCGGGGGCACAAAAATCCCTGTGTGTGCAAATAAAGCCCCACAATGTTAGTGCGCATTATAAGAATTTGGGGGCTCTGCGCAGTATTTCATAAGTAATGTTATTCATACTTATTCCAATTCCCTCGATCAGGTTACTACGTTCTAAAGTATTGCCAGAATAATATTTCTCGGTGTGTTACGAACAATTTTGCCAGAAGTCACATTCCAGCCTGAAAAGTGGGCAGGCACACGAAAGTATTTAAGACCAATCCAGATGCGTTCATTATCTGGCACAATGAGTAGTGCATAGTAAACAACTACGACTTCATTCATTCTCCGGCTCACTTGTCACGAGTTCTGAACATCTTGTAAGCATGCGAGCGAAGGTTAAAACTGCCAAGTCGTCACCAACATGCTATTTATACTACTGCTTATACAGCAATAGTAGAAGTATTTCAGCCACAAGCAAAAAAGCTTGTACAATGGATATGGTCGACGGATACATAAGTACAAAATAGAAAATCATCCTACAGTATCCTACTTAACACAGCAACTTTGTGCGCATCCCTAAGCCCTTCCTATGCCCGACGAAATGCCTCAGCGATTCCATAGAATGTCGCCTAAACCAGTCACTGGAGAACATCAAGAAATGCGTAGAGCGCACGGTGCCTGACAAGAGGCGCGAGGGGCGGCAAGAACCAAAGGGCGATTCCCAGAGCAGGGAAAGGTTATTTCGTAAAGTCCGTGAAGGAGAGATACATACAAAGAGAAAGCTAAGGCTGATAGCACTTACTCGTTGTTTTCACCAGCCTAATTCATCATCACAGCCGCGTAATGCTTCATCACATGTAGCTGCGGTGAGTTCGAGCCGAAGCCATGGCATCGGCGGCTTGCCTTACGACGCCACCGATACCGGTTGTCTCGCTAATAGTGTACAGCGCTGTGAAAGCTGCAGCTACCATCAGCAGCGAGGAGATCAATCGAAATACTTTCCACTATATTATATTTTCATAAGGCGCCCTCGGAGTTGGAGTCTAGTCTACGCCCATCTTCGTTAGACGATAGCGCAAATACTTTGAGAATGTCTCATCACAAGTGCGTCTGCAGCAACATCAATTCGTTTACTAAACAAACATAAAACAACTGCGACAGATCAAACACGTCCGGTAGGACGCTACGCGTAAGTTGTCTTTCGTCCTACGCTCTTACGGGGCACACACCGCTATGACGCCTTTTTACCCGCTTTCCTTACTTGGTGCCATATCCGCGATGCTGAAGCTTTTTTTCTACCACACTTATCTTAGCAGACTTTTCTAATTAGTTTTTACCTCAAAGTTAGGCAGTAGCTTAAACCTAATTAAGAGATCAAACGACAGAACCGCGAGTGAGCACAGGAATCGGAAAATAGTATTTTGAAGTCAACTGCTAAACAACAGCAACTAACAGAACGAACACGGTCAGCAAAACCAAGGGACGGATGGCAGATACAGATTCACTTCAAAAGCTGAAAACCACGTCTTTGAACGCATTGCTAACCGTTCGAACAAGCTTTGTAGCATATCAACATACTGTACTAATAGACCTGGACCCGAGTAAGAGGAAAAAAAAGTGGTGTACGCCACTTCCTGCGCAATGGGCACTAGCCAACAAAACGCCATGGAACAGTTATCGCGCCTTTATTGAAGCGAGGCCGGCTCTTCTCACGCACCCGGTCTCCCGCGGGGATCCCTTAAGACGGGGGTAAAACGAGTCGCACCACAAGAACACCGAACCGTAACAGTGGTATCCTCACTTATCCCTCTCCCCTCACCATTCACATGCACACACATCACACCGCTATTGCAAAAGACAACACACACTGCAGATGCGGCGAAGCCTTGGCCGCCACCCACAATGAGGGGTATCACTCAAGGAAGCCCCGGCATTTGTGTGCTCCTCCCCGAAGTGCCCTCGTGCTCACCGACCTGGAACGCAAGACGTTAACGACCCCTCGCCGTGCGACTGACGCCGCTGAGAAAGCAGCCTAGTGGTGGATGCTTCTCCTTATAGCTACCATGCTCCGAAAGAAGACAGCTTTACAAAAGCTGCTAGCCAATCCGAGATTACATTTTAACGAGCCCGCGCGCGAACATTAAAATGCCCGTAGTCAAGGCGTTCAAAAACTGTACTCATACATGGCTGCGTACTACGAAAAATTACGAAAAAAATGACCATTGCCTCAATTACAAAGGTGAGTATAAGCCCCAATTTAGAACACTCGCAAATCAGGAAATACGATATCACTAATGAAAAAACAAAACACATCATTTGTACACAAACGACGTTCACTAGACATTCTCGCTTCAGTTAACAAGATTAATTATCCATGCAGAGGCGAGAAACAAGGTCGCACACTGTATCAGACAAGCGAGTGCAATTCTATGCTCAGCTCAGAATTTGTTTTTCTACAAACCGCGCTTGTGAATTAAACAGAGAACTACACAAAAGAAAATGAAACGTGGAGACGACAGCGTACAACACAATGTGCGCAATGGTTCACGCATATTTAAAGCCTACCGTGCCATCTAGCAGGCGCGTCCCGGCACGAGGCTGGGATTGTCCGCTGTGCCGTAGCGAGAGGTGCCCTACCCGTCGTCCCTAAACCTAGTGCGCGCAAGATTGACGACCTGTCTCAGCGGAAAATTGAACAACGTCACCCCACGCACGCGTCCGGTGCGGCATATCGCGCGTAAACACGCTGCAGTATTGCATGGGCCCACCACGCTGGTTCCCCACAAGCAAACAATTTAGACGGCAGAGACGTCGCGGCAACCATATAATCTCCCGCCAAGGCAGCGACAAAGACGACGGAGGTCTCATACAAGTGCGCCTTGCTCGCCATCTCTGTTAGGGGAAAAGTGGGGCAGCCCAGAGGAATGTCGCGTCATACATCTCACTTTAAGGTAAACTGCGGGGTCCGGGAGAGACGGCATAGGAATGAAGGGTATGAAAGAAGACAGCAAGATGCAGGAACGAATAAAGCAGAAAAATATAACAAAACCCCATCTATATATAAAGAAGCACACTAGCTCCCTAGCGAAAGGGAATATACATGATCAGGCTTTCGTCTGTGCCGGCCATTGTAAATATTTATTAGGCCCACCATGACAGGCAGTCTTTCTTCGCCTCCCCATAGGGACTCGCCTATTTTGCCGTAAGCCACAGTGCGCGTCTGCGTGCGGTGAGATATTGGTGAGGACGAAGACCAACATGAACTATCTCAGCCAAGCGAGTCCCTCAAGCTTCACGGTACCCGGGAATACGAATGAACGTCTGAGCAAGAAGACGATAGACACGAATGCACACGGAATCATCTTGGACAGACGGTCCACTGATAGCCAGGCAAGCTACGTGCGTAAGGTTCAAGAGGGAGGGGGGGGGGGGACACGATCACGTAGTCTCAAATGGCACCAGGCGACGCGCCAGCGCCGTTTGGTGGAAAGGTGGTGGCTCGAGTTATTAGTATGGCAGGTGGGCACGTGTGGCCACGCAACGCTGTAAGCGACGCCAAGCGTCGCACCTTGCTTATTATTTAAAGCCCCCGAGCGAGACTTCAAACGCTGCTTGGAGAGCGTATGGGAGACTACGAATGGGAGGTCGTAACGCGAAGGCTCCTCATGGTGAGAGCACGTGGAACCTCGTGCCCCGAGGGATGGTCCGCGGTAGTAGGGCACATTACAGCTGCTGCGCATCATCACAGGAAAATTCATGATACACGCGCTACACAGTATGACTACGCACAACTTTAGAAGACGTGTTGCCCAGTCTTGCATATATGATGTGCCAGAATTTTTACCGGCGAGCTTTAAAATGGTACTATACTGGACGCTCTACACATGCACTTTAGTAATTTTATCGAAGCCTCGTCCATCGGCTGCAAAACATGGCATAGTTGAAAGCGCTACTCTTAGACGCCTGTTCCTTCGTAAAGCGGCGTCACCACCGGTGGCGTAAACGCGCGAACAAGAACGACTGCGCGCCACAAGAATGGTGCCCTGCAAGCTCCACTACCGCGTACAGCCGATGCGGGCTCCAAACGAAAAACGAGATATGTGCCACATAAATTAGGCAAAGAAAGAAGACTAACAAGACCCACTACCGTGTACAGGAGGTTAGAGCATCAAACTAAAACGAAGCATGTGCCGCAGGAATTGGGCACTTCAAATCGGTTTCCATGCTCCATGTTCGATCCCCTGCCGCACATGCTCAGGAAATACATCCCAATCCCTTTCTTCGGCAAGCGTATGTATATCGGCATGTTTTGCTAAGACCTGGGTAGATCCCAAGTGATCCTTCGAAGTCGTACTAGTACCATTTTCGTGCTTGATGATGAAAAAAAAAGTGACAATAGTGGCTATCTACTTGCCGATGCGTGTGTGCGAAGTAATAATAGAAATATTTGTCAGCTGAGATGAAATTATTAGGTGTGTGCCACATAGCCTCGCGAAAGTTGTTGCACAAAAAATATTCCTTGAAATAAATATTATTCTAATCTTGAGGACATGCAGAACCTCTACGCAGTCTGCTTCCAGATTGCGGACGTACAGGGGCTGGGGCAGTGCCATACAAATGCGTTGCTCGAGCTAGATTGAAACGTGCTTCAACTATTAAGCCCAAATTCACGTAACTCGCAGTTCTGGGAGAAATCTGTGCATAATTAAACAGGTCAATCATCACTTCTTTTCGCACGGAAGTAGCGAGGCTCAATATCTAAGCACAAACAGAACTTGCGCCGCTACGTTATCTGAAAAATCCTCACTATCTAACCTCTTTCACTCGAGTCTCTGCTGCTTTTCGTCTGGCTCTCGGTAGCTGTCGGGAGAATAGAACGATGCGCATAACCAAGATAAATAAGACGCAGGAAATCAGTCTCGGTGTTTGTTTAGCTAATCCAGAAAGATAAAGTGATAAAACGGTGATTTACTTCGTGTGCCATTCAAACTTTGCAGCAGAAAACAAAAGGAGTACGCTTTCATCCTCAGAGGGAGGCGAAATCTCTCAGATAGGAGTTCTTTACAAAGAGAAGAAATTTTTGAACTGTTTTTATTTATAAGTATAGACTATCCAGAAGTGTATGTATATATATATATATATATATATATATATATATATATATATATATATATATATATATATATATATATATATATATATGATTTAAAAATCCGGTGTAAATATAATTAGGAATAAAGGAGCACACTTACGAAAATTTGATAATTGTTTACTCTACGTTACATGCCCACAATCTTGTCTATTGTATTACATTTTTTATTGGTTTTTTTATAGTGTAGTCACGGCTGTTTCAAAGAATTTTTGTGACACTCACATGCTGATCGCACGTGTTTTGTACTGACGTGTTCATGCCTGCCCATAAAAGCGGCCACATACTCGTATTTCTGTTAATCCTGACGAAGGCCGTGCCACGGCCGAAACGTAGAGTAAACAATGATCAAATTTTCGTAAGTGTGCTCCTTTATTCCTAATTATATATATATATATATATATATATATATATATTTATATATATATATATATATATATATATATATACACATTTATATAACATGGCGTGCCAGCCAGTGTGCACACACTCCTCACATCTGTTCGCTCCCATTTTTTAGTACGAGAGATCGTCAACGAAACAAGATACTGGCGGGAAAGAAAAATGAATGAGGCTGAAAACCTTCAGAAAGAAGAGTGTTTAGTTCGGAGCCATTGCAAAAACTGAAGTGAATTCAGCAACCTCGATTCGCTCCAGTGTAAATAGCATCTTTTTTGATAACCTCAGCACTAGTGTGTGACCGCTCAGAAAAAAAAACACAAAATAAATATTAGACCTCACCGCCTCCTCGGTGCCCCTTTCACTTTGAAGTACCTTGGCGGCAGTGTCATCTTCACACTCCCAGTCTGGCCAAAGTCATTGTTTCCTGGAGTGAATTTTTTCTCTCCAAGTATTACCTCTGCAATATTCCTTAATCTTTTATTTATTTATTTGAGCCGCATGCTGCCTTCGATTAGAAAGAACAAAAAGAGAAAAATGAAAACAAAACCAAGAAGAAGAATAAGAAATAGCCCAGCCTCCTTACCACGAGGAATGCCATTAGCGCAGCGAAATGTCCTTTTGATGGCCTTTTCACAGTAACGACATTAACGTTCCGAATAGAACACCAACGCCAGGCACAGCGTTTTCTCATCATGAACATTGTACGGGTTGTGTTTATTAGCTGTATAGTGCGAATAAAAATACCAATAGTAAGCAAAACAATAAAATGCGATGACAAAGTTACAGCGGTGGCTTCATGGTTAGAGCGTCCGCTTCCAATGCGTGAGGTGCTGAATTGAATTCTCAGTGCCGACCGGGAACCCACCGGTTTTTTTGGCAACACGTAGAGGAGCACACCAACCTGCAACTCGGTTGTTTCTGGATGCTCAGTTGAAGAGGTATTCCCATGAGGTTCTGTGAAGGCCCTTGGGCAAACCGTAACCAACCACAGCTTTGGTGAAATAGTTGAGCATCCGCCACTGCTGTGGATGGCAGAGAATTGTTACCGTCATACACGTTCTTGCTAAATAAGGTAATTCACGGCATGGAACTTCCAAACCATATGTTAAGGTCATCCTCTTTTAAGTGTGAATACACTTTATAAGCGACCCCAAACCATCCACCGCCGTCGGCAGCGTCCGCAGTCTTCTCTCTATCTTTAAAAGAAAGAGGACTTGGCGGGTTGCAGCGCGACGCTCTACCGAATAAGCCACGGACGCGACGCTGATATCGGTGTCAGTAACGCGCCTTATACCCCCTCCCCCTTCGCTCGCTCCTCCGCTCTCCTCGCTCGCTGCAGCTGCGCGCGCACCCCTCTCTCTCGCGCGCCCGCCTTCTCTCTCAGTCTCCCGTCGAGAGCGGGTCGTGAGGGGGAGTAAAGTTAAAATCCGTTGGCATTCGCCAGTGAGTTAACGTAAACTCCCCCGTGTGATCAAATTGCGATTCCCAGGAACCATTACACCATAAAGGCACCATAGTGTGATTAATAAATATAATAGTGCGAATTAATTAATACCCCTCATAGCATCACCCCGTGTATTCGCACTTAACCATGTTCACCCTCGGGGAAATGCTTGGGAGTTTTTTTGCTTAGGAAATGCACAGGTAAACTGGTTAACAACGTTATCCCCCCAAAGAATCCGGCACTGTTTTAAGGTTTCTGCTAGGAAAGCCAAGAGCAGATTCAATACAAAGGGTAGGTGTTGACCTTACATTACTTAGATGAACTCGACACAAGGAGCTCAAGGAATGGGGAAACTAATGGGTGCGTGAATGATAAGTAATAAAATTCGCATCGCACGTGGTTTTCAAATAAACAGTTGATCTTGGCACGCAAGAGATTGCGCACTATTTCAGGCTTGGTGAAGAATACGTGTTTGTGCTCTCCACCGGCACGTTCGCATGCGAAAAATAACGTCTTTCAGCGCGCGTCACGCGAGAAATATTCATGCGCGTTGCTTTCTTAAGTGGCCATTTATCTAATGACAGCGTATGCTGCGCTGTCGCCAAACAGGCGCCCCTTAACGCGGGCTTCATTTTACGAGCGCGCGTTAAATTACTCGCTTCCGCCGCCGCACTTTGGCTTCGTCTTCCTTTTACCCGTTTACAACCGCCTCCAAGTTCCATAAAAGAGGCGAGCAACAGCTGTGACAGGGTGAGCGAAAACATTCATACTTGCACGAACTAAGCGCTTGTTCGCTTAGCGGGGACGTCGCGCCAAGTGTCGCCCTATGTTCCCTCTCCTTCCCACCCAGATGCGCGAGACGACTAGGAATTCGTCAGCAGGCAGCCGTGTCACCAGCGTTCACGCACTCTGAAGGCGATCCGACGCGAGTCCCGTCTATTATTGATGCCGGGGACGAATACGAGGATATGACGACGAGCGTGGTTCAGTCTTCTTGCATGAGGGCGAGTAGGAATGAAGAGAGGAGAGGGGTGCCCGGTTTGTCGGTCCATTTGCCGACATCTATCCCCACTACGCAATAAGCAGATGAACTGCGTTACGCAAGTTAGGGCAACAGTAGTAATGACGAAGCTTTGCTACAAGAGCTCTGAATATCTGATAGGCACATAGCTTTTTCAAGTTCCTAGCCATAGGAATGATTGTCAGCGGCCGATTCATAAACCAAGCACAGAATCGCGATGAAACTAAAACGATTCGAAGGTTTAATGCCTGCAAATTGCAGTCGTCTAGTGGGGAAAGTCTCTTATGATTACACGCCGATAACGACCGTACCTCCTTTCGGTTTGATGACGACCGCGTCTCATGATAATATATGGTAGCGCAGACAAAGAACATAGACGAGAGAAGGCACATTCAAGACAATACAACGCTGTGTTGTCTTGAATGTGCCTTCTTTTGTCCATGTCCTTTGTCTGCGCTACCTTATAGTATACTACCGTACCAACAACCCCAAATCGCCACCCTAACCACGTCTCCTCTCCGTTGAGCGAATTGTGTCAAGGTACCCCGAAACAGTCCCCTCAGTGTATACTACACGACCATGATACGACCGGAGACGACCTACAGCTGCTCAGAGAGCTCCTCAGAGAGGCAGGCTGTTGCGTAAGGTAAGATTGGCTGTCCAATCGAAACAAACACAACGTACGAGTAAGGAAAGTAAGGAAGAACTTTGACGCTTTGACCGCAGCTTACCATGTTCATCGGAAGTAAACCACTAAAATGAATTCAGTAAGAAGTAAAAAATCATTTATAGAGATTGCTTCCCTCCTTCGTGGCAGGCTTTTTGTTTCATTTTTTCGTGCTTTCGATTTTAAGAAACACACACACACACACACACACAAAAAGCAAAGACAGCCACAATAAAAAAGAGCACACAAGCAATACAAATGCAGTAAAACATTGACGCACACGTTCTCGTCTACAGTGACTGTTCTAACACGCCCCGCTGGAAATATACAATCATCATGACGCGAAGTTCATGCCCAATACCCGCCGTTCAACCCAGTGGCTAAACATTTTTGAAGTAAAATAATGCACATAAAAAGCTTAGCTGCTCCAGTACATTTTGGTAGCGTATCTCAGGAGAAACGAAAAAAAAAACCGGACAAACGCACGCATGCAGACAAGCAAACACGCGCACGCCCACACGCACACATGAACACACATACACAGGCACACACAGTGAGCCAATCACTATAAAGCAAGTGAGGGATACAAATTCACGCTCTACCACGTTCCGACGAAACGGAGTAGTGAGTGTGTGAGAATAGGGGTCGCGGTGGCTAGTCCGTCCTCCTGTCCACCTAGACATCCAACCAGTTGGGCCAAGGGGGACTCATAGGAAACATTCCTGGGGTGACTTGTACGAGTCCCGCAGGAGAGAAACGGTGACCTAAATGTATCCAATATGCACGCAGCTATTCCTCTGACTCCTTCTTTGTCTTCGTGAGTCTTTCTTTTGTCTATTTCTTGGCCTTACGTGTATATAACGTTAAAGCGCGTGGGACAGGGCTTTGAGGCAAAGAGCGAGCGAGCGTATTTCGTATTAAACACCGTAGTCCTTGAGTAGTGTTCTGTTCTTCCAGGCATCTCTCTACTCGCAAAAAAAATAATAAAGTGCCTTTCCTTTTTATTTTTACAACTCTCTTCCTTGTAGATTTTCTTTTTTTCTCGCTTTCTTTTCAATCTGCCACCAAGCAACCATTTGTCCCGCTTTCCTGTCAGAGCGCAGGCCACTTCTCTGAAAGCTCCAGTTTGCTTTCATGCGGATGTGATCTTTGCAAGCGTGCTTTCACTTGGATCCATGACTTCTTTACTTCTGTCTGCCCCACATTGCCCGTGATGCCTTCAGAGATGTACGTTAATTCGCGAAAAAGGCAAAAAATGAAAGAAGCGAAGGGAGGAACAGTAAAATGAAGATTTCCCGTCCATTAACTCCACTTTTCTCTACTTGTCTCTTTATCTCTCTTTCTGTTTCTTTTGTTATCTAAACTTTCAATTCACTTTTTACAGATGCGCGCATGAGCAATGCCAGCGAAGGATGCTAGATGTGCGATACTTATCCAACGTTTTCATAACTCGGCATCACCTCAATATTACGCGCTAGCGTGCGCAGACTACTTCGGTATCTAAATTGCGGCAAGAGAGGCGGGAATAACAATCGCCTCAGGTAATTCTTTCCAACCACCAGCCTCCTCACTCCTTCTTTACCGGCAAAGAAGTTCACTGGAAAAGCGGGAAATGGAGGGTCCAATAATGCCTCCTTTCTGTTTCCCGGGGCCAATATACTTCCTTTCTTTGTTTCCCGGGGGCTTCCTATACGACTCAGTACCCGGCTTCCCCGTCGAACGACAATGTGGCCTTAGTCGATGTCTTGAGGCAATGTCGTGATCTCTCGCGGCGGCCAGAACGCTACTAATGCGTAGCGCTGCCGATTCCTGTCATAGAATGGGGGCCGAGGAAAACAAAAGTGCAGTTGGCGAAGGCAATTAAGCTTACGCTAGACTCGCTGGCAGGCGGCAAACAAGACCTGCCGTGTAGAAAGATTGTGCAGCAGAGGCGATTAAATTCTGCCTCACCAACCAAAGCAGCCAGACACACCAGTACTTGCCTATTTGGTTCTCGTAACCAGCTTCATTTTCCTATATTTCGACCACCTTACCAACCCGAAAATGTCAGTACGCTAGTACCCTTCTATGTACCGCCGATAACCGCGCTTTCTATTTTGTTGCTACTCATCCCCATTTATTAGGTGTATCGCGCTACCGGTACAGGCCCTTTCATGCATGACGTTAGTCTGGTGACAATGAAAATTTTGTTCGCATGTTTACGTGGTCACCATTGTTGACAAAGAACGTACGAGTTCGGACTTTGTAGATAATGTTAGTAAAAACAGCAGTTTAGAGGACGTCTTTTTTTTAACATTGTCATTTCTGTCATGCCAAGTTATATGGGTGCATCTTTTTAGAAGGTTAAAACGCGATACGAGAACCATGCATAAAAAACACACATGCAGTGCTTTGCATCTTCGCCAAGAAGGCTGCCGTTCCAAACTTCAAGATTGTTATTGAGGATTACCATCTGTAGGTGTAAGGCATTCATAAGGGTAGGACCGTTGTAATCAGTCATCCTGCCTACCATTAAACAGGCCCTTTTTGTATTAGGAGGCAAAACAAAAGGTAAAGACTGACAATGCTTGCCAACATTACGGGGGTCTATACCACATGAACGCTACTAAGCTAAGACACCAGTTCTGTGGGGATAAAGAGATAGCAAAAGGCAAAGCCATCACTCACCGTTAAGAGAAACTCTTGCTCTCTATTTGAGATGTACTGTTCTTCCTCCTCCTACTGCCCCTCTTCATTTATTTCCTAACAATTAAGGTAATAAACAAGCGAAATCACTGGCCACTGTGTGTCTCAAAATGTTTCAAACCGTATTATATATATATATATATATATATATATATATATATATATATATATATATTTATATATATATATATATATATATATATATATATATATATATATATATATATATATATATATATATATATATATATATATGTCAAAGCTAACAAAATTAAATTTTATCAATTGCGCAAGAAAAATTGTTGCGAAAAAAAACGACGTTTCAAGGTGGGACTCTTCGGCAAGACGATACGGCAGCCGAAACGTCAGTCTCTTGAAGAACAGCTTCGCCTACGTGTGTGTGTGTGTGTGTGTGTGTGTGTGTGTGTGTGTGTGTTTGTTTGTGTGTGTGTGTGCGTGTGTGTGTGTGAGCGTTTAAATGTAGTTCATGAATTTTAGTATTCGCATTAATTTTAGGACACTGCAGTGATTTCGTGGCGATGTTTTCTGTTTCTTTTTTATGGGCTAATGTGCAAGCCTACTTTTGTTCAACGTTTTTTTCTTGAAGAGGGGGAGGCGGGGCATTTCTGCTTATATAATCACTTTGCACATTATTTATGTAGCGCTTTGTATTTTAACGCGTTATTGTATTATTTCCTCGAGATGCCTATTGAGACACCATGCTGTTATGTGCCCTTCCCCCAATTTAATACCGTCGTGATGAGGAAACGGGGTAATAATAATAATAATAATAATAATAATAATAATAATACAGAATAATAATAATAATAATAATAATAATAATATAATAATAATAATCATATAATAGTTTTAGTAGTAGTAATAATATTATATTCTCTCCGTTTCCTGTTACCGATTCTCACTGTTACAGGTACATCTGTGCAAGCGTGGTTGATTTCACGGTAAGACTCCACATGAAACAAAACAAAATAAAAAGCTAAAAAGCAAATAAATATTGCGTGTAAGCATGACAGTAATAAGGTGACCATCTTTGAATATTGTGCTAAGATTTTTTTGTAACGTGATGAAGAAACAAAAAAAGAAAAGAGACGAATTTGAAACACCGGCTAGCGATAAGTAAGCCAAGAATATCTTCGCTCCAGGCACCGTTAACAGAAAAGGGAGTCGCACAGGTAAATATTTTGGAGCAAAAAACAACAAAAAATGACCGAAGCTAAACGAATAGTGAAGCGTGGGCAAATGCACCTTTATTAACTAAAAAGACATCACTGTCTAATTAATGTTGGCCGGTGGAAAAGTGACAAAAACAAAATGAACAACGAGCGACCGAGAAAGAGAGTGTGAGATCCATGTACAGTGAAAATGTATAAAAGGACAAATTCAGTAACTGCGGAGCCCAGGAAGCATGAGGCGAAGCAATTTTTTCGACAGCCGCCCATCCTGTCGCAATAAACTTCTTTCAATAAAGCCTTATGTCTCTCCCTCTTCGCTATTTCCTCCTACACCTCATTACATTTAAAGCACACACATCATGAAAATCTTAGTTCACAAGTTAATTTGTTGACTTTCTGACTTTGCCCATTCTTTTATATATAAGACGAGTGCGAGCACTAATTAACTGACCCATTTTCAGTAAAATTGATAGAAGATAGCAACAGAGGGGAGAAAAAAAAAGCTGGAAAAATATTGGAAGGGCTAAAACAGGGTGCACTTCCAAGTAATGGCAAAGTGTACCGTTGGAGCCAATTTAATTGTTTTATTATACAGCTACATAAGTATCCGGAAAAATGCCAAGTCATGCGTGATCGGTGCGCTTAAATAAAATAAGCATAAAAAGGTCACCTGTAGAGGAAAGGAGAATGCCGGAAACTGCTATAGTTCTCAGAATATTATTCCAGCACACTACTCCCACGAAATTGCGCAAACTATATATCAGTTGCGGCGCCTCGCTTCCAGCGTGTGAGCAGCTTAAAACTGAGCTTTACTAAGCTGTAACAGCATCCATGTTATATTCCGTAATTCGGTCGTTTGACGCATCAAACACCACGAGCTACGTGATACTCGAAGTTAACTTCGACGACGAACTTCGTGTTTATTGCTATTCTTGATAAATAAAAATTGTCGTCGCTACAGCTCTGCTATCGCGAAACTCCCAATCAGCAGCTCCGGCCCACCCCTTTGCTCGCTACACACAACCCACTGCCATCACTATAAAATAAGAATAGCGGCCATGGTTTAATGCCGTAAAGGGGGGCTTCGGAAATTTCGACTACCTCGAGTTCCTTTACCACTAACATAGACTCCACCTCTGTGGTATCAATGTTTCAGGCAACGGGTTTGAACGAACTTGCAGCCCAGCATTCATTTCCTGTGTGAAAATCATGCGCGGAAAACGATCTTATGGCGGTAATTAGATTCCACGCTCTCGAAGAAGGAGACAGCAAAGTTTCCTATACTTTCCGCCCACATCCCATATATGACCTCTCAGTATATAAGAAGCCACTGCTATACAAAATAACGTTACATTAACAACTTCGACAGTTCACCAACTCACATACAAAAATAAATAAATAAGTGATACTGCGAACACAGACAAAAACCCTCAGCACGGAAGTTCTGAAAAAATTTCGCTGAAAGTACTGGTACGATAATCACGAAACGTGATCAACCGGAGCTGGAACGTGAGGCAAGACACTGCACATGACGAGGAAAAAAAGCGAGAAAAAATAACTACACGAGAAGAAGACGTGTGAGAGGAGTCAAAAAGTGTGCGTGCTGTCATCGGTAGCAGCGATGTGCACCGAGAGACATGGTGCTCGAGATGGCAGCGCGGAGACTGGGTGTAATGGGCTCGCCGGCCGTGAAAGTAAGGTTGTACCCTTTCCACGTGAATATGAAAAAACAAAAACGGGCGGTTGCATCGTTAAAGGCTGTTTCGGGCAGCGGGCGGAAAGAGCACGGAACAAAAGGCGGTGACTTAACTCCGCCCCGCGTTTAGAACTCAGAGCCTGACGAAATCTGGAAGGGGCGAGCACCCACAAAAGCGAGGGAACGCTATGGTCACCGAGTATGTCTCCTAGATGGACTCGGAAAATGTACCGGTACGAGGTATACAGCTATGCCGAGTAGAGGCTGCACTCATAGTGCGACGACTGGAGACCGAGAGTCCAAGGTAATGTATGCGATTCAACACGCCTTACTAAAAAAAAAAAGAACCATTTGTTCTCGCATTAACGACAGACATTATATGATGCCGCGAAGCCTTTTTCCCCCCTCTCTTCATTCTCATGCGGCACAATATACGCTGTTTGAAAAGAATAAAAAAATTCTTTTTTAGGGAGATACCTTGTTATTGTGGGACTAGGACTGAGTTCCGCGAAAATCTTTCCTATGCGAAAATTTCTTTTGTCACTCTATTGAACTACGCGATGAAGAAAAGAAACACCTTTAACTGTGAACTGGAGCGGCAACGGCGCATATATTTCAACAACGTTTGTCACAAGGAAGATCGCAAACGTTTCTTCTAATGGTGACTGCTTTTTAAGGAAGTGGTGTCGCGTGCGAAGTAAAAAAAAAATAGTAACGAGAGGTTGCGGGGAGTCGCGCTGTATGCATTGTGCATGTGAAAATCCTGTAACTGGATGTTCGTTTAAAAGAGAGCCCGCATCATACTATTTGCCGTATTTAAAACGTATAAAACGCACGTATGTGAGCAAAATGTGTGGAGCGCTGGTGAGAAAAACCACCACGAGCTAAGCAAAAATTTAAACAGAAACAACTGTCTCATTTTCCCTTTAATTGCAATTTGCGAAAAACATCATATGGCACAATCTAGTACCAAATGAACCGGTGAAGACTAGCAAGAATACACCAGCGCAGAAAACAACAGCCCAAAGCAAAAGTAGACAGACTGCACCTTTTGTCTGCTTCTATGGCTTTATTGACATTTAAGCTGTGTTGCAGAATATTGCAAAAACTTTTGCGTCATGGGAACGTTCATAATGTGACATGCAGAATGACCCCTTTATTTAAAGCCATATTATCTCACTATAATGACTGCCGTCATCTTAACGTCTTTCAGAGACGTGCCAAAGTAAAGGCTATTAGACGTGTTGGACTTGTTCGCATGAGACGTGACCTTACATTGACTTGGCCACTTCAAGTCATGGCTTCGAGCTGAAACGCGTTTAAGAACACGGAGGTTATAAACTAAACGCAGCTGCCGCCCTGTGTGCCATGTCACTATAGGTCTTGTCGGTTCAAAGCAAGGAAAGTTTTTTTATAATAAACCTTCTTACTAAACTTTCTTGGTTCAGAGCTGGGAATAACACCACTTTAATCAACATTGTTGGGATTTAACGCCCCTAAACCATGATATAGTTATAGGGCATGACCTAGTGCAGGAGACAACGAAATTTCCACCACCTGAGGTTCTATAACATGCACCTATATGTAGGCACAAGAGCCTCAAGCGTTTACGCCTCAATCAGAAATACCAGAATTCAATGCTGCAACACAAAGTAAACAACCCGTAACCATCAGACCACGGTGGCCGGTAATAGCACCACTTTATTCGAAAAGATCTAACAATCACACTGAAATAATCTGCATATGATGAATGGAGCACACAGACACGGCACCGAAGGCAAACACACTTGAAAATGTCAAGCATCGGCAGCTCAATATGCGCAATCAGATCTCGATCAACTCAGGCTCCTTTGGGCGTGTCCTTGGTACAATTGTGTACTCTTACGAGCATCAAAATAAATAACTGCCCAATACTGCGACAAGAGCCACGTATATTTAAAGTGACATTATGCAGGTAAATAAGTCAGTCAAGCGACTGTCTAAAGCTGCCGCTGTATAATATATTGCATTGGAACTCCTTTTGTTATATTTTTGTGTACCAGGTAAAATTATTGTATAGAAGGTATTGACGTCATCGGCAAGGTGCGCTTTCATCGTTCTAGGATGCCGTCATCTTGGCGGTCTCGGTAACTCGATGCACTTGCGGTAGCTGTGGTGACACTGTGGAGCTACCTGTTTTTCTCTGTTTTCTTGGTGCAACTGTGGACTGCAATTAATTTAAGCGCATACGCACGTGAGTCAGATAAACCTGTGTCATATAGCACTACCTGGATAAAGTGCGTCTGGTTGGTGTCATATTCCCACTCGAACTTCAAGACGCCGCCCTCCAACGCGATGTTAAACTACTGCCAGCGGGCCGACTTCACCGACATAAAGAGTACTACCTTATTCACGCGACAAGTTTTATGTCACGTGAGCGACTAAATGTTTGCGAATTCATGGAGGGTCACAGCTATATTAAGAGCGGATGGGCGCAGCAGCCAGGCGTTAATGTTTTCGAAACTGCATGACTATAGTGCTGGCCAGAAAGGTAACTTCCCTTGCGCACTTGCAATCGTGTTTATGGTGCCGTGCGAGCATTGTGCCGATACTTTAAACGGTACTAGTATGTCAATGACAGGAAAGGAATCGCTGCAATCACTGCAGTGCTTGTTTTTTCTCAACAAATTCTGCGTAGCCATGTTCATTCCTCTTTGCCGGGTGACCGCAGCAGTTTAGTGCAGGCGTGAACGTTCTGCTGTACAGCACGGTTACTGTTGTCGGAAAGGTAATCCAACTTACCGTTTATTTTTAATCGCGTTTCTTCTCTCGTACTAGCACAGGTGAATTTCGTGAACATGATCAGGGGATGGAAGGGCAGGAATTATCGGCAGTTAATGCGGCGAAACAACTCCATTCTTCACCGTGCTGTGCTTTCTGCGGTCTTCTGGCATTGACATTTCAGCACCTTTGATGTAAAAAGAAACCAACCGAGGCAACGTTCCGAACCCCGGGCTTCTTTTTCGCGTGGTTGTTACAAACGAATACGGCAGTGTTCATCATTGTCGTTGCTGGCTGGCGTGCAACCATGGCGAGTACCGCCTCTACGCAACCGCAAATAAGCTCGTTCAAAAATTTGTATGCAGTAAGTACGCATCGCACACAAGACTCTGCTGTTTGTTATATACAGAGGACGGCTTATTTTGTTTAGTAGAGACCTTCGACACTTCTATGATGCACGGACAGGTAAGACAGAGAGAGCACACAGGAGGTAGCCCGGTAATGCACTCATGAACTTCCAAACGGCCGGACCACCAAAACGGCGTTGGAGCTCAGCGATGCTATGGCCACCTCACGAATCAAAGTTGAGTGCATGCCCCCTATAGTCTTCCTCCCATGATACTCCTACGAGGAGCCTAGATTTGCGTGATTAAAAAAGCAATTCACCAATCAATCAATGAAAGAAAAAAGAAGGAAAGAATGAAAAAGAAAGAATGGTAGAAAGAAAGAAAGAAAGAAGAAAGAAGAAAGAAAGAAAGAAAGAAAGAAAGAAAGAAAGAAAGAAAGAAAGAAAGAAAGAAGGATAGAAAGAAAGAAAGGAAGCAAGAAAGAAGCATGTCCGTTCTTGGTGCTAAAAACCAGGGAGATTAAATAACAGCCCCGAGAACCCCAGATCGATGAAGACATTTATTTTCTTTTGGTGACCTTCCTATGCGAGGCTAAAAAACAGACCTTGACGGAGCCCTGCAAAAATGGAGGTACACTATTCTAGCGACGGCAGCGTGTCGCCATTCGACGGAAGTGGCGGCACACCGAGGAAGAAGGAAGGGGTAAGCCAGAGGAAGCGGAAGCAGTGACTGATGACAATCTCGAAGCGCGATCGATGTACACACACCGACTGATGGGAAGCTGCCGAAGACGTGAACGATGGTTAGCGGTACACGTCGCTTCCGCGGATTTGTAATCGATGTCCGCTTCCGTCCCCAGGTGGGCTACTGTCGCACAAATGTATTCCATCAGATCACCCTAAATATGAGAATCAATTGCTCACGTGTATACACGTAAAACCTGATAACCTCAATAAAAGCATGTCGAAGATTTAGTATCTTTCACGGCAAGGCAACGTGCAGATCAGATTCAGTCAAAGTTGGAAGGCCAAGGAATCCTGCTTCGGCGTAACGAAAAATTGATTCATTGAAATATTGATTCATTGGTTGAATGATTGATTAAATGTTAAGTCCTCTCGAAAAACCATAAGAAAGTGAAGATGGCGCTAACAACGAAGAGAAATTAAGGAACCCGCGACACGCTGTGATAAGTGCTTTTCGGTGGCTTCTCCTTCTTCGTTGCGTTAATTAGTTTATGTGATTTGCCATTGCCTCTATAAACTAAGCCTACTCCGCTCACATCATTATGGAAAGTTAAACTACAAGATGTCCGTCATAAGACAAGCTGCGGGCCCCAACTCGCTTGCGAAAACGAAACTCAGATGTGATAACATTCACCCATCTATTGTCTTCTTGCTTTTTTTCATGAAGTTTGCGTGGTTATTTCCAGAATTGTTGACACAACAAATGCAAAGGATAAAAACCCGGATAATATCAATTAACGATACAACTGGTCCTCAGTTGCGAAGCCGTTACAAAAATGATAACCACAGACACGCGCACTATCGCTCATTCTTATCTTGCTTCGTTTGTCCGTATACAGCTGCACTTGCATCCAATATGAAGTCGTAACATCTCCCAGAGCCTTTGTATACAACCGGAACGCAGTTGCTTTGACTGTATTTCCACGAAGGAATAGTTTGCACACGAATGCACTCGTGTTGTCCGCACATCCACTTCAATACAACTGTGACGCGACCTGCTAAATGTATGCAGGGATCGCCACAAGGAAAGCTCATGGTTGCTTACACGCTTGGCGTAGTTTATTGTTCGTCAGCTACGCCAACCTAACGAAGGCAGGCCTACGCCGCAAATAAAATTCCAAGTGAAGGCGAGCCTCGTCGTATCTTTTTATTCACAACCAGAGTTGCACAGAAACAAATAAAACGACTATGACTACTGGTGATCTACAACAATTAGGCAATGCATTACTGAAGACAAAGCCACTCTGCGAGACTTCAGAACATGACATTGTTATTGAGCATCTTCGTCTTTTTTTTTCAGAAAAAAATTGTTTGAACTGTCATGTGCAGCTTTCATGGCCCCAAAGCGCGAACAGGCTTGACCCTTCTCTGAACCGCAATAAATCGATCGTAAAGTCTGCTTCAGGGAAAGAGCGACCGGAGCCTGTGTAAAGACCTACTAAATACCGGGTAGGCAGCGGATTTTATAGAATCTTTCAGCAATCCCTCACCGCCAACGCAAAACTCGGCAAAGCAAAAAACAAAAAGCAAGTGGTGTGCAAGGGAGGCAAGCGAAAAAGACGGCAGCCCACAAATTGCGGCTTTCTTTTACAAGAAACGAATAAGGAAATTTGGTCACTGACAGCAGCGTCTATGCATCCATGCGTGAGGCTGTGGCGACAAATGCCCACCGAAAAGCTACACTGTTGCTTGCTTGAACACAACGAAGGTACGAAGACGATACATGAACGAAACCTTGAGTGCATTGTACCCAAACTTTGGCTCTTGTCTCTTCGCTCACCCTTACTGCATGTGGCAGGAAATAACCCCGAATAACAACAACAAATGAAAATCACAGCATATCTATGGACTGAATGATAATGAGTGGGGCGAAGCGTCTGTCCATCCGTTCGTGCATCCATCCGTCCATTGAATCATGGGTCGATCTGTCTGTCCATGCGTCTGTTCTTCTGTCTGTATGCATGTCCGTCCATCTAGTGAAGACTTCAACTACCACCATCTCACATCTTTTCATCATATATTGATTATATACAAGTACCACCATCTAGCGGACATTTCAAGAACTAAACTACCCTGTGGCACATACTCGATAGAGGTGGTTACTACAGAGGATGATTGGGTGACGCCTTAAGGAGCTTCGCCCCTAATAAACAAAATCGAATAGGTGGTAAAGATTGAGTGTAGCAGTGCCACATCTGCCACGCGACGACTGCGGATGCTGCGGCGCAGGCAATAATCAAGTTTGGCGGTGAGGCCGCCACACCGTGCTAATTAAGGAAGCCTTGAATGCGAGGACCATCCATCCTCTCTCGCCGGATTCACATCCGCAGCAAGTCCGCAACGGCATGGCGTGGAATGGCGGGAAAACGAGAACCTAAGAGGACACGTGGTTTCCGCTGGCCGCATCAGGAAGGGCGAGACGCCTCCAAAGCAGCAACAGGAAATGAAGAGACAAAGAAGCGCCAGCCACTGGAAGGATGCGGAGACGTTCAGCAGAGCGTGGCAGTTTCGTCCCCAACATCGCCCTGTCGTGTCATCCCATGGACGTGGTGGCAGATTGCAGTGACCCGATAGGAAAAATTAAGAGCTACCGGTACATAGTGACCTTTCCCTCTCTCTATTCTTCTATTTTTCTTAAGGACGATGTTTTTTTGTGGCACGACATCAGGTAGCATAGGAGAGACAGAACACGGTACAGAAGACAGGCGCATGTAGGGCCACTTCCACAAACATTCTTCAATGTGGCATATATGTTGCCATCGCTATTTAACCCTTGATCTTAATTAGGGACCATATTTATTAGCAGGAACCCAGCAGTCGCTATTGTTGGCTAATGCCACTTTTCGACAAGTTCACATTTGCCAGTAGTGGTTAGTGTTGACTAACCGAACTTGTATGACAGCAAATTTTTCTGACGTCGGCAAAGGTTGGCATTAAAGTTACAATGGCATGATCGTGTTCAGACCCTAGAACCACTGTACGAGTTCAGTGAAACGACAATCATACTGTAATTCAGAGTACATCATACAGCGTCGCTTTACATTCCATTCTGAAAGCGTTCCAGTGTCCTCTGTGTAAACCGTTCTCTTTTGCAAGCTTTTTACCTTGTGGTGTTTCGGGTACACTTTATTGGGTGGTGGTCACTATTATTATTCTTGCTCCAATGTTATCCTTTTGTGAGCCCAGTTTTTCTATTCTCCTAGTAAGCACTGCTTTCAAGTTACATAACTGTAACGGAGTCTTTCAATAATAAAGATATAAGAACAAGTTGCATCGAGGACAGCAACGTTCTGAAGAAACTGGCGAGGCTGTTTTCTTTTTCTCCTCACTTCAAAAAGACACATACAAATAGGACACACAACAAGGGCGGTATATGACGACACAACGCGTTATATAACGGGAGTAAACCTCCAGAGGCAACACTTGAGTCTAAACCGAGTTTCAACACGTAATGTCTCACCGGCGAGAACTTGGAATGTTTGCGGGACACGTCTTTGTTGGCATGATACAACTCTGGGATGGTGGCACTGCAGGCGTTCGGTGAAGAGCTGGGCAACGCTGAAGCTGATGCACCGATGGAGCTGGTCAGTGCCGAAGACCGTGGTCAACGGAGCCACGCAGACTTCTCGCACGCGCAGACCTGAACCGTTGACACTGCCGGGAACTTGAGCCCTGCCAGGAACTCGAGACGAAACCACGACCGTGATCCTGGTGAACCGTCGTCTGAGGCTGCCTGAGATTTCGTTCATGTTGCACCTCCATAAAGTGATTGCACACCTCAGACATCTGCTTCAGGGTTTTGGAGTTTTTTTCCTTGAAGAATACGGCGAGTTTGGTGTGGCAGTTCTTAAGGAACTGTTCTGAGACGAGGAGGTCTCACATGCCCTCGTAGTTCTTTGGTGTATCGGACATTTCGACCCACCGGTCAAAATAGCCCTGCAGCCGAACGGCAAATTGTTGGCCAGTCTCAAGGTCCACCGGCTTGCTGGAACGGAATTTCTTCCTGTATCCTTCAGTAGTAAATCAAAACCTTTGCAATAGGGCCGTCTTTGCATTTTCATGGTCGAGAGAATTTTCCGGAGACAGCCGACCAAACACTTTCAGGGCTTCTCCCACTAAAAGCATGCTGATAGCAGTAGCTCACATGTCTTTCAGTCAATCTTGACCTTTTTGGTGGTTTTAGGACATTAATACCCGCATATAAATCAATCAATCAATTCTAAATTTTTGCGATCACCCCAAATAGGCAAAAATACGCATTTAGGTCATCTATTTTGTCATGGATAGTGGAAGAAAGTTACGAGGACATAATGGCGGCTAAGTGCTACTCGATCCATAACACTGACACTTTCAACATTGATGGACGCGTGCTCCTGGGCGGCGTTCTGAGCTTGCAACAGACGTATGCGAAGCAGCACAGTTTTTTCCTCAGGAGATGTTTTTCCCCGCGCTACTGTCAACTCTGCCTCACGCGCACGTTGCTCGTGCTCATGTTGCTCTCGCCGAGCCTTCTCCTCGCACTCGTGCTACTCGCACAGCGCATCGCGTTCCTCAGCATGAATAGCCCTTGCGCGCGCCTTCTGCTCTTCAATCCACGTTCTAAGTGCGTCTCCCGACAAGCCAAGCTTTTCTCCAAGACTAAACTGCTCTCTCAGATCCATATCGGGATGTATATGTCCCTTCCACAAGAACAGAAATCAACCTCGCCCCACGTCGGGCGCCATCGTAAAGTAGTTCTTCAAATGATAAAGATATAAAACAAGTTGTGTCAGAGGCAGCAACGCTCTAAATGAACTGGCGAGGCTGTTTTCTTTTTCTGTTCACTTTAAAAAGACGCATACAACCAGGACACACAACAAGGGCGTTATATGACTACACAACGCGTTATATAACGGGACTAAAACTTTAAAGGCAACACACCAGTCGAAATTGAGTTACAACACGCAAGTGTCTCACCGGCGAGAGCTTGGTGCGTTTGCGGGGCATTGTGCGTTGGCACAATGCAACTCTGGGATGCCGGCACTGCAGGAGTTCGATGAAGAGCAGGGCAACGCTGAAGCAGATGCGCTGACGGAGCAGGTCGGTGCCGAATACCGTGGTCGACGAAGCCACGCAGACTTCTCGGCCCGGAGACCAGAGACCGTTGACACTTGAGGCCAAGCAAAGCAATCCACTCGGACCCTTTAGCTCTGCCAGGCACTTGGAACGAAACCACGACCGCGACCCTGGAGAACCGTCCTCTTCGCTTCCGCCCCAAGCGACGCCACCTTGCTTGCCCTTCTTCTTTGTCTTCTCCTCCTTCTCTTCTCTTCACTATGTCCATGCTATGTCTCCGTTATGTCCATGTCGGCGTTCTCACAGCCCCAAACAACGCACCAGCGCACCTCTCCCAATACAACAACGCAGCAATCTACATACTCTTCAAACTCAAGCTTTTACCGCAGTCATGAAAGTAAAGTAAGATGTTCACAAAATTGTGGAATGCTGAGCATGGTAAGTCTCTGATCTAAGAAAAGGGATAAGTTAGCCACTATAATTGAAAACACTATGCACAGATTCGCCTTAAGGATATGCACGGCAATATATTACTTATGAATAAACCAGTATAGATTAAATGTATGTCGATGTGGTACTAATATTCAGAGCACATATGGCCTTCCCTTTGCCCCAGAGTCTCAAGCCGCAAAGCAAGCAAATCGCATACCAGTGTTGACGAGCAGCTCATAAGCCCATCTTAATATTCAAAAACAAGCAGGAATAGAAGATAAAAGAAAAAAAGAAGGATGGGAGTGGAACAAAGAGACTACAAAAAGGTAGTTGAAAACGAATACACATGCAGAGGGTCACGTGAATTTAATTTTATCTAACCGGATCGAGTAACGAATACAGCACCGCGATGCGCCCGTGCCAGGGAGCACAAAACACTCGCTCGAATAGCGATGTCTTTATCGCAAACAGACCACTGAAGCAGGATTATGACTCCACGTAAAACTTATCTGCAACAAAAGCAAACTGAAATAAAAGTACAAAAAGAAAGAATGGGGAACTACACGTTTCTACGCATTTGTTTTTTTCTATTTAAGGGAACAAGAAAAACCTGCCCTGAAAAGAACACGATAATGCGCAGGTGGGTGATTTAAAAGTAAAGCAGAACCCATTGAAGAAATTAAATTCGCTGCGCAAGGAAGAGTAACAGAAAAAAAAGCGCTTCGATTGCGGGCGCGTGAATCTCGTTCCACTCTTAAGGGCTCCCGAATTATCCTCTGAAGGAGCAGAAACAGGGTGAAAGAAAATAAGAAACGAAGGAGGCTCAGATAGGCACGAAAATACTCGTTCCGAGCCTTGCATGCAGTGAAGATTACAACAGGGCGCTCGCCTTCTCTCCATCTAGGAGAAGGAAAAATGGCGCGGTCAACATTGCCGCGAAACGCCATAATTTTCCTCACTAAGCCTCCCAGATGATGCGCCCTTGCCCGGCTTTCACGTTCCAGCAGACGCTGTTCCGCCCCTACTTCAATTCATAACTAATCGTGCATAACCTATATAAAAAAGTCCTATTTTGGTGAACTGTGCGTGTTAATTGAACACACCCGACGCGCTTCGTTGAAAACTCACTCGTACGCAAATAGGCACCGCTTTATGCCCCATGAAATGGGCCCCATTGCATTACACCCAGCGACGTCGCCTCTATCGAACTAAGCCCGACGTTGCAGACGACATAAGTTGACCGACGGAGGTGGAGGTGGCACTTCTATTGTGAAGTTTTCCCAATAGAAGTGAAAAATTCACTATAGAAGTACCTACGCCAACACATACATTATTCAAAATAAAAGAAAGCGGTGTAGTCTCCACACGCGTGCGCTTTGTGTTGAGCACTCAGACACCAGAGCAACAAAAAAAGCAAGAAAAAAAGGAACACAGCACGGGGTCACGTCGATTCTGTTCTCTACGTTATGTTAAGCTCTGCGCAGTTAAAGGAGCGACTTGGATTAGAAAAGAACAACGTTAATACTGGACGCCTTAATAAGCTTCACAACAAAGAACAAATGGGACACCAAAGTTCTCCATGGCAGTATGAAAGGATCTCCCTAAGGCATAACAATGTGTAATTCGGTGGTTGGTACAGAAGAAGATCACGTGCACCCACGCCCAAGGAAATCCCCACCCCGGTTGTCTAGTGGTTAAGATAACCGGTTGCTGACCCGCAGATCATGGGATCGAATCCCCGCTGCGTCGGCTGCGTTTTCGATGGAGGCGCAAATTCTGTAGGCCCCTGTGCTCAGATTTGGGCGCACGTTAAAGAACCCCAGGTGGTAGAAATTTCCAGAGCCCTCCACTATGGCGTCTCTCATAATCATATGGTGGTTTTGGGACGTTAAACTCCACATATAAATAAATCACGCCAAGGGGATTGCATTGAGCAATCGCCTTGAGTCCGCCTAGAGTCCGCCTAGAGGATGAGTCCGCATTGAGTCCGCCTAGAGGATGGTGACTCTCGGAACATTTGGGACGACAGATTACATATTTGTAGTTCCGTGACAGAGTGATCGGGCGAAGGAAAAGAGAAGCCGTCCAATGGGAGACGGGCAAGGGATCAGGGAGAGCTTCGCCACGCCGAAAAAAAAAAAAACCATTGAGTGGCGTAAGACAGCCTACATGAGCTGTGGTGGCGGTGGACTTCAACGCAATTGGGGTGCATATTCCATTTGCAAAGTAAACAGGCCAAACATCGTGCGTGCAGCATATGGTGTTACTGAGGTCAGATGTGCGGCAAGAGGAAAGCGATTTCGCTGTAGCGAAAACACGGATTCCGAAGTTTGAGCTAACACAAAAGCTTAAGCGATGCTGAAAAACAAACAACATGAGCATAAAGAAATAAATTATGAGCTGCGGCACGCTTAGGTTTAACGAGTTCGTGTCTCATGTGAGACATGCGTGGCAGCAGAAGCGTGCGAATCAGTGAGTGAATAAACATTTGTTGAAAAAAAAAAGAGGAGACGTGCAGCCCTTTAGATGTCTCGTAGTGGGTGGAGTCTTTATTCCGGGGCCCCATTGGTGACACTTAGTAGCCTAGCCCTCTGGACCAGGGCCCTTTAGGCTTGAAAGTCCGAGCAACCCAGCAGGGCTGCCTCCCACTCCTCTCTGGTTGGGTTAGGGTCGAGGGGAAGAGCTGAGTTGAGCTGCAAGCCCAATGTGGTAGGTGTCAGCCACCTGTCCACAGTGAATCGACCTCGGGGCACGAATGAGACGACGAAAGCCGCCGAAAGGAAGCACAGTAACGATCTCTGGAATGCGGTTCTTGTATTTCCCCACGCAATATGCAGCGTTGTATACGGGCACGACTCCTTACGATATTCGAAGAGAGCGACGGGGACGTTTATAAAGACGACACAAAGAGAAAGCGTGGAAGAGCGAGATATGAAACGTCGTATCGGTTGTGTTTACACTAGCTGTGTTGCCCTGGCAGCATTTTATTTACCTCGCGATGAGTCAATGTGCATAAAGTTACTTATAGAACTAACGTCGCAGCTGTTATTCGCTATCAGAAGTGTAAAAAATAAAGAGAGAGCCCAATAAAAGCTGCGAAGGTTTGCCTGAAGATTTGACTTACGTGTTGCACCGGATAAAAGTGTCAACGAACACACGAAAAAGAAAGACACGAAGCTTGTTCTATGCCTAGCCATTCTCCCACGTTATTTGCTGTGACTGCCACTGGGCTAAGTCAGGCAAGGTGAGAGTCAACATGACGCAAGTGGTCATGTTATGTGATTAGGAAGTGCATGAGATAAAACAAGATTTCCATGCGCTTTTGGAACCTAAATATTATATAGCGGATGAAATGTGTCTGCAAGTTTCTATGTCTTGAGCTTCTTTGCACTTCTTTATTTTGTAGCAGGTAAGATAAATGACAGTAGCTCTACGCAACAACGCTGGAGAGCCGAGTGTAGGTGCACGTGATAAAACCTACATGTGATAAACGGGAATTTCTTCTTACGGCGTACCTCAAATAAAAAGGTTATTATCGCTCACAGAACGTTCAGTTTTATTTCTTAACTATTTATTTCAGTGCATCACCGTTCAAAGACCAGCGTGATACGGGCGAGGGGAATGACGTGCACTTCGACTTATGGCACAGACCACAAGCGTGAATGCAGCGTGCAAGCATCAGCACATTATGCACGTGTACATGTATTACATGTGCACATTTATGCTCCATACTGTTCAAGCCGCTTGCACATGATCAGCCCTACAGAGGCTACGTCGCACGCAGAGCTTTAGCGCAACTTTTCAAAGGCAACACGCGCAACATCAATGCGTTTTCTCCAAAAGCAAAAGAATAGAAATGATTGGGACTAATGTTCTTTTCAGCCAGTAACAGGCTGATTGAGCCTGTCGTCGGGGCTCATGATGAAGCACCCGAATACTTGCAAAAACTCATGAGATTTGTGGACAATTATAATTCAAGGCTCTCGAAAAAATACTTTGATTGTCGCTGTTCTAGTTTTTATCATGCGACAAGCTTGCTGAGAGATCTTATTTACCACTTAGTGGTACGAAAAACATCAACAAAGGGTTTAAACGAGCTCGTACAATAAAAAATATGGGGTCGCAGACTACTGTAACCTTATCAAATGGAACCCGGCAAGTCATAAGAGGAAAAGTACAAAGCTAATCTTGTGTTAGGTAGCCGTTGACTTGATTGATTTATATGTGGGGTTTAACGTCCCAAAACCACCATATGATTATGAGAGACGCCGTAGTGGAGGACTCCGGAAATTTTGACCACCTGGGGTTCTTTAACGTGCACCCAAATCTGAGCACACGGGCCTACAACATTTCCGCCTCCATCGGAAATGCAGCCGCCGCAGCCGGGATTCGAACCCGCGACCTGTTGACTTCGAGAACAATAGACGAATTTGTGTTTTCTCGTTTATCTCTACTATTATTCGTTGAACGATACTATAGTCGGCTTCCGCCTGACAATAATAACATGCTCCGCCCCAAATAATGCAGCGCGCCTGTCATTAACCTGTGCAACAGAGCAATGATTTGATGTTTCCGTTCGGACCATAACAAATTTTTCGCTGATAATGGAAATAGTACGCATAATGTGCGTTAAATTTTGTTTATTGTTGAAACATTACGTTTGACTGAGCAGATTAGGTTGGAATTTTTGATAAAATTTGCAAAGAACTAAATATTTTTGACCTAAAACTATCGAGAAGATTGGAAATAAACACGTGCCTGTACACCCAAATTATATGCTTGAAATACACGAAAGGTTATGACCTCACGTAAATAAGCGATTGCAATTAGTGGGTCATTTATGATAAGTCTGCCTCGGTGGGACAGGAACCACTGTAAACGTAGCTCACATATATATTTAGGCTGTAACCGACAATGAAGGCACAATCAAACAGCTGCGCGATTCTTTCAACAGCTACGGTTACACTATCCGTGCTAAGTTTGCCGTGGTTACTCAACATGCAAGATTATGGACACACTGTAACGACCATTTACAAAGCCTACTCGTTACACCAATTTACATCAATGAGACCGTTATGCAGCGAATACGACATGTTCTCTTAACTGGCAGCCTAAATAAGCCACATACATGCAGAATAGCTCCAAACTCTCAAGGACAAGCAGGAAAAACGCGAGAATCCTAAAGAAACAGAAAGTCAGACAGCCCGGGGCCCGGATAAAACAAGTTTCCTTCTTGCGATACTCCCCAACAGCAGCCTTCACAGAGAGGATTCTAAATCTTCGCAAAATCTTTGAAAAATCGAGCAGGCTCTAAGGCCTCCTCTCTTTTCTTCCTTAAACTAGAATGAGGCGCCAGAAGTGTACGGCGTGGGCCGGTGTGCTTAGATACAAGGTTTCCTGAAAATCTTTTGCACTTGCACGGGCCGCACGCGCGATGCTGTCGTACGCGAAAGCTGTGTTTCTTCTGAATTGCCGGGGCTATATCGTACCCATCGCTTCCTGGTACTACCACAAAACTTTCTTAGGCGCTCCCTTACGGCCTCGAAGCGGTTACCGTTCAGAGGCCGTACTGCAGCGCATACTACACTGAACTGTTCCTGCTGAAATGGCGAAAATCAAAAAGAGAAAACAAGAAAGAAAGAGAAGTTTGAGCGATAGCAGCAGCCTTGCGCGAAGGCATTACAGTCGATGAACGCCAGTAAAAATACGCAGGAATAAAGAAATCACTACAAACGGCAGCTATAGAGCAGCCGTCTGAACCAATATGCCCTCTCCCAAACTTACCCCGACAGCAGTGCGCGAACGTGGGGTGCTCAAAAAATGGCCCTGGCAGTGCAGTGGGATATTTCTAATTAGGAAATGACTACTCACGCTCGCTTCCTCACACGCAAAGGTTCAATTTTACGACCGCAGACCTCGCCGCTTTTTTTCAATATACTCTCCCTTCTTGCTGCTTACTACTTGGAGTTCTTTTAAGCATTTTGCATTGAAATTCCTGCTCCCCTCCAGTATAAGTGTATTCTGTTTGATACGGTCTCGTAGAATTCTATATCATTTAGACTTCTTCCCACTTCACATTTTCGCCCGGTTTAGTCTAGGGCCACGGTCATTTTATCTCTGCTCCAATCTTTCTCCTCATGACACACGGAGTTAGCCCTACCCTCCTTCCTCCACCAACATGCTCCTTTTTTATACTATCACTTCCCTAAACGTCATTCCGGTGGCACCAGGCCATTTCTTTTCTCGATAATATACGACAGCTTCACATCGGGTATAGCAATTAACGATTGACGGCACGCGTTCGCCACTGCCTCTGCACTATTTTAGCCGCTCACTCTCCGTTATTTTCCGCACAATTTTATTTTGATCGTGTTTCGCAGCCCAAACATGGTAATTGAAACCACAAGCGTGCCCCAGCAAATAGCGGCTCTGTCAAGAGCGGTCTGAAATGAAGCCAGAAAGCACTGGAGGGCGGATTAAAGGGAAAGAAAGAAAGAAAGAAAGAGAAAAAAAGAAAGAAAGAAAAATTGGCAGATCCCACGTACAGTGCGAATCAATCAAAGTATGAATGAGGAAGGTTGATATGTCACTTTAAAATGAGCACAACGTTACGAGGCGGAGGTAAATTATGCCGTACATGACTGCCATGTCTCATGATTATCTCACGCATCTCATGATTATCATGTTTTCACCAGTCACATACCTTCGTCACTCATTCAGGTCCCGTAATACGAAATTTGCTATATGCGAAGGTAGCAAAATGGCCGCGAGCGCGTCATATCTGTGGCACGTACTCACGTTGTTACATAATCGCATGTCATGATGTTCATGTTAGGGTCTGTAGCTTGTGTTCGCCATGCAATCATGCCATACCATACCAGTTTTGCAACATGTAATGTGAACGAAGCCACCGCAAGAATAGCAAGGCCATAAAATATAAATCATGACATTCATGACATACATATCATAATTTTCATGTTATGACCAGCCACTTATGCTCGTCATACAGTCATGTTATGGCATACCAAGTTTGGTATCGATACCATTATCGAAATGGCCAGGAGAGCTAATAGTCGTAAGCGGATGGATAGATAGATAGATAGATAGATAGATAGATAGATAGATAGATAGATAGATAGATAGATAGATAGATAGATAGATAGATAGATAGATAGATAGATAGATAGATAGATAGATAGATAGATAGATAGATAGATAGATAGATAGATAGATAGATAGATAGATAGATAGATAGATAGATATAGATAGATAGATAGATAGGTAGATAGATAGATAGATAGATGGATAGATAGATAGATAGATAGATAGATAGATAGATAGATAGATAGATAGATACGCTCAAAGTGGTTGAAGTTTGCTGAAAAATGCTTCGCATTTACAAGAAAGAAAGACAGGAAGAAAGAAAAAATGAAAGATAGAGAAAATAAATTCAAGCCTAAGCCATGAATGAGGGAAGACGAATATAGAGCTTTCCGGCCCCGTGCTGTGATGATAAATGTCAGGAAAGCGACGCCACGTGCAACATAGTACGTCTGGCTTACTGCTGAACTGCTATATTAGATTGATTAAGAATAAACACAGCATTAAATTGAAGTCCAGTCATCGGGAGGCGCTATAAGAAGGCGCGAAACAAACCAAGGCAAAATGTTTCTGTATAGCCGGTGAACAAAGCGTCAACAACCAAACAGCGATAAAATTATCTTTCAAAGACGATCGCACGTTTTAAAATTTTACGGTAAGATGCACCGTGTGTAGTGTGAACAGCCCGAGTAAACTTTCACTTCGGCTAATTAAATATAGTGAAAGGACGACAGATTATGCAGGCACACACTCTTGCGATTATTGCCCCTAGTAAGATCAGCTCGATAGCATGTCGACATATATTATCGCTGGGTGGTAATAAATATGGCTCAATAACGTCCGCATCCGTGTAATTAAAAAACAAAACAAAACAAAAAGAGGTTAATGGGATTGAAGAGGAAAGCTTCCATGTACTCTTTTGAAGAATTGAAGAATTTCTAAACAAACATTTGTAAATAAAGACATGATTCAATGAGCCAGCTATGTTTCCTGGCCCATTAATATGTAATCCGAACACGTAAGGGCTAATGCCCAATGAATTATCACACGAGTTCCCACTGCGCCATAGCTAAGAACAGCGTCACTAATACGGGCGCTTCTGACCTCGAACAAATGGTGACACTGCAGCTCTTACGTTCTTGTTTGGCCTTTTTAAACGCGAAATATATGTTAGTGTACCGGAGCAGAGCGGCTCCAGCTGTGTGCCGGTGTGAAAGAAGACGTTGATGTACTTGTGGCTCGTGCTTTTCGAGTTTCTGCCTGAACCATGCTGTTGCGGCTAACGCTACGTCAGTAATATTAACAAGTGTTCGTCGACGTATTCGCTTGTTGCAGTAACTCACATTCAAGAATTCAGTAACGGCGACGCACTTGACACAGGACATCGCCGAAGCCATGCGTTGCTACGCAATGAACAATTAGGATAGTCAGAAAGCAATACGACACGCTAACTTTCACAATCGCTTAGCGCCGCAAGATTCGCAGCATCTACATTATACTACGCATTTTCCACTGTAGCTGTATCAAAATTCATTTTTTAAACTTGTGAAGTCCAGTAAAAATTACGTGAGCTACATTCCCGCATATTGAGGTCGCCACGTAAAATCACATGCTCTGGGACTGCGCCAGAAATCCGCAAGGTGCTAAATGCGGAACCCTTCAACCGAGGTTGGCCGCTGCCTTTGAGGTTGGCCGCTGCCCTATGCCGCCCCAGCTTCGGTGACCAACTCTGGGCCGTCCAGCAGGCCCGCGAAGTGGTGGTCAGGCAAGGTCTTGACACTCCACGTGGGAGACCTAAGACCCGGTCGGTGAAAGCGCTGCCGAACTTCCAATAAAGTTGTTACCAACCAACCAACCTTCACGACAATAATGAAGCTAACGGTACCGCAAACCAGGTTGCTGAGGAAACGCATTACATCAAGACACGAGTTCAGAGGCGAGATCGTCACTGAAGTCTGCAGTCGCTTCTTTCTATTTTTTATAGAATCGATACAGAAACGATGACACTGCTGCTAGGCCCTAAGCGTGAACACGCTGCCTTGCAGCAACAAATACTAACAATAAACAAGGCTCCCAGCACTTAGCAGAAACACAGGTGCCAGCTGAGTACATCGCCATTTAGAGATATGCCTCTTGCCACGCAAACACGCACCCTCATGTGTTGCACGCCTATCAAAGGGACAAGGACGGCAACGACAGATGGCGTTTCAAACACTAATTGAACAAAAAACTATTATCTTACGTTTTCTCATGAAAATAACATAAAAATTGGTGAGCAAAACGAAGTGGCCTTGTCCGAACATAGGCCGAATCGACGAAAAACACAGAAAGTTTGCCAACATTTTTTTTTCTCCAGGGAAAGTTCTTTCTTTATAGGCGCCTTCAAACGGGAGAGTGAGAAAGAAACAAAAAGTAAAAAGAAAGAAAAATGAAAAGAAAACGGTGACATCTTGTCTTGTAGCCGAAAGGGGAAAACGCTGACTCCAAACTACAGGTCTTCTTTAAAATTTTTTCGTGTTGTTTTAATAACGCAATTCATTTTCATTCGACGCCATGGGCTTTGCTACCATAGCTACTGGAGCAGCACCTCTCTCCTGCAAGCGAATCGTGACAGATGTTAAACGTGACGGCAAAGAAGGCGGACGAAGCCAAGAGATTTCAGAATCACGAATGCGGTATCCAATAAAATAAAAAAAGAAACTGCGAAGTAACGCATCGGCGAAAACAAGCTGGTGGACTACAGTGTTCGAGAAAAATGAAGGGAATGGCTTTGTAATGAAACTCATAAGCGACTACGCACATGGCGCATTAGGATCTATTGTCGAAAGAGACGGCGGTACAGAGGCTTCAGCATGTAACGCCCACGCTACAGTGGCAGCAGGTGTGTCCGCACACCACGCCGGGAGGACCAAACCCAAGTCAGGACGAGGACCGATAGTGGCTGCAGGCCTTTGAGGGCACACCCATAGATAGACAAGCAAAAGGCAGCCTTTAAAATCTGCAGAAGCAGAAGTCTCCCCTCACTGTAGAGCCACCCGGAACTGGACGGGCGGGCAGGTTCGGAAAAAATGGCAGCATATCCACGGCGTGAATTATGGACAGTGGGGCGAAGCATCCGTCCGTTCATTCGTTCTTGCTTCCGTCCGTCAATGCGTCCGTCTGTGTGACCGTCCATGCGTCCATCCGCCCGTCCGTGCGTGCGTCTGTTCGTGTGTCCGTAAGTTCATCCATGCGTCTGCCCCTGCGTCCATCCATGCGCCCATCCGTCCGTGCGTCCATCCATGCATTTGTCTGTTTGTCCGTTCGTCCATCTATTCGACACTCCAAGTACCACCATCTGGAATCTTTTCATCATATATTCCCCATATAGAAGCACCGCCATCCAGCGTACATTTCAAGGACTAAACAAGAGGTGGCACACGCACACTTGCTTACGGCTTGCGCTTCGTGTCTACTTCCCACCTGTAACCACCTCGAGTTCATGGTATATACTAGTTGGCTGTATTCATGGCACTTCGGCCCAACGCTCGCTAAACCTTTCTAAAACCAAGGAGGTTACGCCCAGCGAGTTTAACCTAGTAACCCTTTCTTGTCAGGTAGTGCCAATGTACATGCCAATAGCTGCTAATGGGGAATGAGAGACAGGAGAATTCGGCTTTTAGTTAACGTGCACGCTGCAAATTTTTTATTGTTCAACAACGCACAGGAGAAACCTCCCACCAGCACCACCTTGCAGGTCAAAGCGTAAGACATATACGTAGTACGACAAAGGACGAATGGGTGCCACTTTAAGGAGCTTCGCCCCTAAATAATATTCCAGAATATCGATAAAGTGAATGTTGACGAGTGGGTGAAGCTCCGGGCGATCATTAATCCCCGGACACACTCCCTCATGCAAATACATGAGAACGCCTGTGTACGTAATATACAAAGTTTTTTTCTTAATAAATGCGAAGCATATCTTAGTGAGATTCGGTGACTTTGAGCGTATCTATCTATCTAGCCGCTTGCGTCCGGTGCTATCGTGGTCACCTTTTTAACTTGGCGTGAACCAAAATTAGCATGGGAGGGTAAGATGGTTTCACGAATATGACGCACTGGTCCAGACGTCATAATCCCGTCACTTACGTCGTCAAACACTTCTCGCTCGACAGTGGCGCATACCCATTGGCGGTTATGTGTTGCTAGTATGCGGGTATGTGCCGCAGCCTAATGGCACTCAGTATCTACCCAAGAACTACGAGAACACACATGGGCAATCTTAAAGCGCGAGCGTTACGAAATACTCAAAATCGGTAGTATCGACCGACAAATGCAAAGGATAAAAGTCAGGGTGTTAGCTGAAACCAAACCCAAGCATTCTGCGTGGCAATGAAGAATTTTACCCCAGAGCTACGCCAGGTCTCAAAACTACTTTTCAAATAGACGCTATTCTTCGTGAAACGTCAATAGTGGTTGCAGTGCTGCCTACCCAATTTTATAAACATTACATATGTACTCCTTCGATACAGCCGTCACGTCAGGTTAACGTAAATTATGGTTAGTTTCCATGCGCTGAAGTTGATTTATGTAGCCGTGTCCAGGACCAGCATCCTCGCGAGCATCAGAGCTTCATATGAGCTTCTGGTGTTGCTAATGCACATGTTGCAGTTGGTATCGTTGCGCATGTGCAAACCACTAGTTATATCAACATCTGCAACTCTTCAACATATATTTGGGCGTGCAACATTTGTACATATACTTCACGTACTTTCGTGACGTGTCGCTCAATGAAAAAATTGCAACATGGTCACCTTCCCTCCGCATGCTTCGCATACAGTCGATTCTCAGGTACTTGGTATCTATCTGTCAGATTTTTAATCACATTGTGCATGTGGGGTTGAGATCCACATGGACATTTCACTCCACATGGACATGAATACTCATACGGATATCCATTGGGATGTGGAAATCCCTAGGGATTTTCATATATATCCATATGGATAGTCATATGATCATACGTAAGAATATTCATATGGATATGGATATCCATAGCGTTTCACGCCGACGAACAGGAGACTTAAGAACCTAAGAAGCTCGACCCTAAGAAGGTATGCCCCTAAATTGTATAAACATACACTGTCTATGTTGTCTTACTTTTACTCTGGATGGCGAAGCAGAGAGGGCGTCGAGAAAGTGCAAGGCGTTTATACACTAAGCAAAAAAGAGGAGCGCAAAATAATATCAAGAAAGGAAGAGGAAGACGACAGTGCAGGGAAAGATGCCGCTAGATGCTGTCGGGAGAACGCTAATTCTTCGCGTCTTGCGTAAGAAAGATGTACAGCGAAGATTGCAAAGCACACACTGATCCGCTGTATGCATGCTCCTCGCTTCCTCTTGTCCGGTTGGCTCTTCAGACTGCGTTGTTAACAAAGTAAACAGCGCCAGATGTCTTCGTTCTAGTAAGTGGACAGGCGAGAAGCAGTGAGAAGACAAGGTCGTCCTTTTGCCTCTGCCTTCTGTCACTTCGACAAACCTCAGCCCTGACAATTTCTCTTTCAGTGACGAAAACGCTGCTATTCTTGGCACTTGGTTGCTCTTCTAGTGAAAAAAAAACCTTTCTTTTCTCCTGCAGTAAAGCTTTGGAACGACTGTCTCTTTCCTCCCAAGAAACAGAAGAGCAACGGGAGAAACCTGTGATTATGACGTGGCAGAGGTCACTATCAGCTCTTCTTTGCATAAGAATTACAAAGTGGTCCGGCGGCGAGGACATGGCAAATAGATGACACGATGGTGCGTGTCATCATATATTTACAAAATATAGAAAAGGAAAGAAAAAACTTTCGCAGGCATCGCAGAGCAAACTCGCGAAGCACTTTTGTAATATTTGAGTTGGCCGACATTGTCCTTTATTCATGTCTTATTCTTCAACATAAAGTGCAGAAAAATCCAGTTCCCCGCATAGACTTTCTTCCTTTTCTTGCTGATTCACCAACCACCCCCTTTGCAGAGCAACCTAAGAACTGTCCTTTACGCAAGTTAAACAGTCATGGTTTCGTGAAACGGCTGTCCAGCCTGCTAAGTGAAGGCCATTGTAAGAATGCGCCCAAATGTTTACGAAAATAAAATCAGGGGATGCTCTGTTTTGCACAAGAATAGTGTCGAAACTTTTTGTTGTTTCTCAGAAGTAAAAAAATATATAGTAAACCTTGATATTACCTAGTTTTCTACCTACTTTAGCCAATACAAGGAGTCTACAGAAAAGTCTTCACTAAAACCTCCGATTCTTACTAGCCCATTGAATTTTGGTTGAGAGCTTTGGTCAGCTGCAACTTAGAGGATCAGCTAAGACTGGTCACGAGAGCACAGAATGAGAGCTAAGCTCAACACATCCCCAAGTAAGAAAGACTCAGCTAAGCTATATTTCATATAAAGATATTTATACTTTGCTTTCATGTACTTCCTTCACTTTCTCTCTACATTTCAATACAACATTCATTAATCTCACAGACCATTACTCCGTCCATATATGATGTGTCTGGGAAAGAGTACATCTTGTTTTTATTCGAAAATACGATAAGCAGCAACTCCATCATTCTGTGCTTCCACTGACAGCATGAAGAAGAAGATTTAGCTCACCAATGGGGCACAACTATACGTGGTCAGCAGCAAAGTTGAACGCTAAGAAAGAGTGAATTTGAGCCAGCCTATACACATTCATAGTTAATAACTGCGCGAGGATGAACAAGAATTCACGCAGGACCAGCAATGATTTATGCGTTAATTCTGGGTCGTGCCTACTCACAGCTGTTTTTTTATTTAGAGATGTTTGTAACGCGTTAAAAGTATTCGATGACTCGTAATAGGTTACATTTTAATGAAATTTTGTCATTGATCACTTCTGAAACTGCAACGTTTGGGGTCACTACATTACGTTTTCATTTAATAAATTAACAGTAATAAATTACTTTTTTTTCGCTAAAATCAAGCAGTAAGCAGTCTTTTACGGCCGTTATTGTCCCGAAAATTATGCGACTGCTTGTTTTGTCAGACGGGGGCTGTCTTACAAACTCTATTTCTCCACCCAACCTTTTTCATCGGCCACAGGTGCCACGCTTTACCCGATCGCCATCAACAGCGAAGCACGACGCCTCTCAGAGGACAGGAACACTCGAATCGAAGCACCGCGAAAGCAAGAGCTGGATTGCAAGATGTTTCTACGGTAAATACCGCATTGAGTGAGAATTAGGTGCAGCAGCTGACCTCAGGACAAAGAGAAGTGGGCGACGAGAAATTAGGAAAACGAGAGAGATGAGTAAAAGCAGAAAGAATTAGGTCACGTAAAATGAACGTGAGACGAAGAAAAATAAGGAAAATGAGAGATAGAAGTAAAAGCAGAAAGAACGAGGTCACGCAGAATGAACGTTGCTCCGTACAGATGTGCATACAGGAATGGCTATCTCGTACAAACTGATCATGAACAGATGACATCCAACGCGAGCACAAGCGGCTCAAACACATACAGAACGGTTGCACGCACACCCAGGGGCATACACAGGGCACACATAAAAAGAAAGAAATAGCGCGAGCAACACAGACAGTCAATCCCGGCCGAAACAGCGGCTCATGCACTCGTTTAAATCGCACCCCTAATTGGAACGTTCATCAGCACATCCGTCGAAGTCATTTGCAATGCCGATGCGGCTAGTCGTTGCACGGCGCATTCTCTGCACCGGGAAAAACGCCCGAGCCGCAGCACAGCCCCATCACTCGTCGCCAAGCCAAAAGCGTTCCCCAATGATTCGGCCACGTAAACTAGCTGCAGTTGCTGCGAAATCGACACTCAAGAAAACCGCAACCGCATCCCCATTCAGCTTCAACTTCCATTCTCTCAGGCACGAGAGATCAGCCGGCAGATTCAAAACACAAAAGGCTCCCCAAAAAGGGCCGCATTGCAAGAGAGCGAAATCGGTGAGAACAAATGGGCCGAATCAGGGTCGCGCTGTTTTTAACCCGCGACAGCTTTGGCTTCGAAGCCAATGTCGTATCGCTCGACGTATGTGTATTACACGTTCTTTTTTGTCCTCTGTCTCATACGCGCACATGACTGGCTGCTCTTCGTACTTGGGTTAAACAAATCTTGGGTTAAGTTTCCAGGGTGTTTTTAGAACAAAACTAAAGTATGGCCACGGAATTGCAGGATGTTCTTGCCTATGCAAGCAAAGTCGGCGCGAAAAGCTTAGGGACCACAGTATGTCTGAAGAAACTCCGAATGTTCCAGCAAATTGTCTGTATGCGGTCGAACTTAATGCTGGAAGTCACTAACGCGTTTTACAACAGGGTGGAAACTAAATTGAAGACTGCCTCCCAAAGCAGCGGATATAATTGGCTTCTGCTGTGGTTACTTGGTCTATAAACTTTTCACACCAACTGTACGTACCTGTATCTAGCTGATAAATACAGTGTACACACCATACATTCGATGTCGGCGTCTTCAAGAAGTAAGGCATTTACAACGCGGGCGTGAGTAAGACTATGAAGGTATAGTACCCAGCTTGTAGATTGTGACCCAGAAACCGGGTTCTGTACATGTTGTCCTAATAACATTAGAGCAATATTTTATGCCCGAAATTCGAAAACGATACACCGGTGGTAATTACAATCACGAAACCACAAGTTCTTTGAACCACAAGGTGGTTCCAGTCCACAGGGGCTGGTCGCGTTATCAATATGATGTTAGACTGCAATGGCTATTAAAAAGGAGAGAAAGGAAACGGCAGAAGGCAGGGACATTGAGTGCGAAAGTGTCTGCCCGAAGTTGGAAAACTAGACAGAGAGAGTGAGAGATAAAGTAGATAAAAGAGAGAGAAAATAAACTGCACCAAATAGCCTCAAGAAAGTGTAGAGCTCGAAATAGCAGTTTCGCAATAGTCGCAGCCTCAGATCTATTGCTATCGCACACACGTTCCCCGAAGGCTGTCTTTCTTCTCTTCCTTATATTTTTATTTTTTTGCGGGAAGAGCAACAAAAGCAAGGAGAAAATAATCACTTGTTTTTCTAGCGATAGAAACGTTTTATATGTGCATGCAACATCCTTACTTTTCAACAAACAAAATATTTTCTTCAGTATTCCTCGCATTCCATATCTCCGTGATGTGCGAACTCTGACGTACTTGCATATAACGGAGCTTACCGTTCACCTTAGGGCATCAACCTGATCTTTTTTTCTTTTACTTTATTTACACGTACAGCAATGGCTTCCAGCACAAACTTTCGAGAAGATCCGATTCCCCCCCCCCCCACACACAAATCTACCAACTGAAAAGAAAGTTCAGGTGCAGATGAACGAATTTTTCTCCCGTGTGCACCTTGGACATCAATGCAATGATTACGCAAATAAGTTTCTTTGCTTGCAACAGCACCCTCATATTCATGCTCTTTTTCTACTTCTAAGATGGGCATAAAAATAACCCCAAATAAATTAAGTACTAAAAGAACTAATCAGCGCAGCACGAAAATTTCATGGATTTCGCTTACTCCGCAAATTTCAATCTTTCACTACAAGTAATTTTAGTTTAGAGTCACAACGTATAACTAGCTTATTTGAAGGCTATTTCAAACACCTACTGCTGACTGCATCGATTCTTGCGATCGTTTCTAGCGCCGCTGAACATACCCATTTAAGAATATATACCAGTAGTAAGACAGGACACCACAGTTAACATATATATATATATATATATATATATATATATATATGTGTGTGTGTGTGTGTGTGTGTGTGTGTGTGTGTGTGTGTGTGTGTGTGTGTGTGTGTGTGTATAGGCAGGCATGGTGGTTGAGTGGCCGTAGCGTTGCATATAGTCCAGTAGATCCTCCATGAGCGGTCACAACGTGGTTTATTTCGACGTTTCGGCCTAGAGTCTGGACTTAAGCCTCTCCAGACTCTAACCACGTAATAAACCACGTTGTGACCGCTCACAGAGGATCTACTGGACTATATTATATATATATATATATATATATATATATTGTTATGCCTGCGAGTCCGCAGCGAACGTCCATGCCTCGGAAAAAGGAAATCTGTGTCAAGGCCAGCACGCCAGCCCGCCTGACGCGATCAACAACTCAACCGCGTCATCACGCGATGGCGCCTTTCCGGCGCGCACGTGCAGTGGGTCACCTCAGCCCGCGAGCCTGTCGAGTAAACAACCGGCGCCTTCCTGTCTTGCGGGTCTGACGCAATGCCTGGCGACGTCACTCGTCCTTGGGTGCAGCCACCTGCAGCGCAGCCTCTCCAGATTCGATGAGAAAGAATAACGCGGCCCAGTGGCGACCCCATTGGAGGAGTCTGACCTCATTACCAGCGGCGCTTCTGGTTGGACATTTTGATATTCAAAGAATCCACCTGGTGCATATAAAAGAAGCCCTGCGGAGCGTCGCGAGCAGCAGACCTGTTGGAGAGCAGACATGTGTGTCGCAGTTGAGCTATGTGTTAGCAGACATGTGTGTCAGATAAGAGAGCTATGTTATAGAGAGTTGAGCTATGTGTTAGCAGACCCGTTTGAGAGTAGAGCTAGGTGTCAGAGAGAAGAGCTCGGCTCTTCGCCTCTCTGTCGGCCCCAGTGCCGAATTTGTAACGCCTCTGTATATATGCTGTACATAAACCTTGTTTAACTCACCGTCGTCTCGTCCGCTCGTCTATCAGCTCTGTGCAGAAGCAGTTGTGAGCTGAGAAACCTACGCTACCAAACGGCTGGTGACCTTCCCGGTGGAATTCGAAGCAGTGGCGCCTTCGAGACCGTGTTGGCGTCGCGGTCTTTCGTAACAGTGTTGGCAGCGGTGGGATCGGCTGGCGTCAGCGAGATCGATGCGGTGAGTGCCTGATGTTTTCCCCTCAGTTCACCAGACTACCCTAGCTCAGGTTGTAGTAGTTTAGAGAAGGGCTGTGTGAAGCATTGAAGTGAGCTTTAATCGTTTCAAGAAAGTCGAAGTGCTTTGAAACCAAAGTTAATGCGGAGGGGGTAAACGCGGGAGTGTGAAAAATTGCTTGCGCGTCTTGCTAGTTGACTTATAGTGGGTACGGAAAGTAAGTTGTTAACAGGGGCAAACAGCAAGAGGCTAGTGTGAACGATGGAGAACCTTAAAGTGAAGGAACTCATCGAAATTTGTGAGGAACTTGGCATTACTTTGGGTCGTGCGAAACGAAAACAAGCGATCCTTGAGATCATGAAGGATGAGGGAGTGTCGGCTGAGGAAGTCGATGAGGCCTGGGTGGATATCAAAGCACGCCACGAGGAAACTGAAAGGCGAGAAGCTCGCGAAGAAGCTGAAAGGCGAGAAGCTCGCGAATGTGAAGAAGCTGAAAGGCGAGAAGTTCGTGAAGAAGCTGAAAGGCGAGAACGCCGCGAGGAAGCCGAGAGACAGGAGCGCCTCGAGTTGAAACGAATAGAATTGGCAATACTACAGTGTTCGCAGGCACCTAGCGTAGCTTCTCCAACAGTTTAGGTCAGCGGTTATAGAATTCGGGACACACTGCCACCGTTCGTAGTCCGCTAGGACATGGCGAAGTATCTCGTCAAGTTTGAACACGTCTGTGTGCGAAACGCTTTGGAGCGGTCTCTTTGGGCGCAGAACCTGTTAGCTCTTTTTCCCGGCGAAGTGTGCGACGCGATAACTTGCTTTTCGAGGGAAGCGTTTGAGAGCTATGACGAGGTTAAGGAAGTGCTCTTGAGACGTTATAATTTGTCACCCGAGGCTTTCAGGCAAAGGTTCCGGTATGCTAAAAAGGGGAATGAGTCACACGTTGACTTCGCGTTTCGCCTTAAAGCCGATTTAATTAAATGGCTCAAGGGCGAAGGTGTTTATGACGACCGCGATAAAGTGGTGGAATGCGTTGCATTGGAGCAATTCTGCCGCTGCATCGAGGAGGATGTCAAACTTTGGCTGCAGGACAAACTTGGTGAAGTACAGCTAAACAAGGCAGCAGAGTTAGCTGAGGAGTATTATACTCGCCGAAAGTTGCATAGCAGGGCAGTGCGCGTTGAAAAGGATGAAAGGAAAGAGGGCTTTTCAAGGAAACCTGATCAACGGAAACCCGCTCCGCACCGTAATTTCAAGAAGGACCCGTCTCTTACGAATGACACTGTAGGGGAAGGGCAAACAGAAGCAGAGAAATCGAATGAGGTTCCTAAACAACGCACTGATACCACACGGGCGTTTGAATCACGGAAGCCGCGAATCTGCTACAACTGCAGAAAGGAAGGGCACATCGCGATAAACTGTAAGCAAAAGTTTGCTTTCGCAACAATCCGAGAATCGGAAAAGAACATGCGGTTGTTAGAGCCGTATATCCAAGAAATTAGTGTGAATGGGAAAACGGGTTGAGCACTTCATGACTCAGCGGCAACCATGGACGTTGCCCATCCTTCATTGGTATCTCCGGATGACTTTACAGGAAAATGCGCGTGGATCAGGCAAGTCGCCGAGGAGCAGAGTGCTTACTTACCAATCGCCACGGTTGTCATTGAAGGCCCGTTCAGTAAGCTTCGCACTGAAGCGGCTGTGTCTGCCGCGCTTCCCGATCGTTTTTCTTATCTTTTCTTTTACAACTCAGAGCAGCTTCTCAAAGAGCAGGGTAAATCGTTCTTCCCCAACTTAGCGTACATGGCCCTCACGCGATCGCAAGCGTGGAAGCTTTCGCAGGAGCTTGATCTTGTTCAATGCGGTGAACTCTCAAGTGACCTTGTCGGCGGGTCGACGGAACCTCCGAAAGGAAATTTTCCGCGTGAGTCATTTGAGCAGTCACGCGAGCGGCCCGTCGCCGAAGCGACCGGCGCGGTTTCCGTAGCAGGGGGAGACGACATGGCGCTATTGAGTCAGCGCGAGAGGGGTGCAACGCTCTCGCCTGTAGCGGAGAGTTGGAGTGAGCTGTCGAGGGTTGATCGAGAAACGCTCATTCGAGAGCAGCGTGAGGACCTCTCGATAAAAGCGCTAATGGAAGGCCTAAACTTGGGAAAAAAGAAAAGGAATCCTTCTTTTTTTGAAGAAGCAGGGCTTTTGTATCGGAGCTACACAAATGCGCAAGGTCGCAAGTATGAGCAGCTCTTGGTGCCACAAAAGTATCCTCGCCAACTATTGGAACTGGCACATGAAAACGCGTGGGCCGGGCATCTCGGCATAAAAAAAGAGCAAGGCTAGAGTTTCCCTTGAGTTTTATTGGCCGAAATGTTGGAAGGATATCGAAGACTTAGTACGCTCATGCGACACTTGTCAGAGAGCGGGAAAATTCGCAGACAAGTGGAAGGCACCCATGAAGCTTTCTGATACCAATTATGAAGTTAAGTTAGGAAGGCGGCCAGACAAAATTTACAACTTGATGAAACCATACGTTCTACGTCAAGCGGTCGTAAATCTCCTGTTGAATGCTTCAGAGGAAGAGGGAGCAGAAATTTGGAGTTCTAGTGATGTAATCGAAAGGGGATTGGAGGTGATCTTGGAGCAGTTGAACCTAAAGCCTAGGTAAAGTGAAGTCCAGAAGAAGGAGCTGGGAAGGAATGTTCCTTTTTATGAGAAATCTGGACTCCCCTATTGTAGTTACACAGATGTGCAACGTCGCAAGTACGAGCAGCCCTTAGTACCGCATAGGTATCGTCGCCTAAGAGTGGCCGGTTACTGAGATGGAGCGTGTACTCCGACAGCGCGACTTTGACGTTCGCTAAAAAAAGGAAAGCTAAACGCTAATGCAGACGCATCGAGCCGTGCGTTTAGTTAGTACCTTCTCCACCTTTCGGTTTCTCGCTGGCGATTCGGGGCAAAATTTTGTCCTCATCACGGCCTTAGCTGAGCGCTCTCGTCCAGAGTGAGCTCAAGAGAGCCAACTTTATGTTGTATTCTAATTTGTTACGTTGTTGTACGTGTAAAAAAATTGAGCTCTCATTTTAAGAGTCTCGCGTCCCACATGTGCCTCTTCATGTAGAGGGAACGAAATTCCGATAGACACGTACCTAGGTATATGTTGTACTGTACTTTGTCTGGTGTTGTGTCGGGTGAGCGAGGGCACTTGCTTGTGTCGTGTGTTGTCTGTTGTCGAACCGTTCTTGACAAGTTGCAGAACCACCGACAAGTTCTCAGACTAAAGATCGTCAGAGACGAGTGAAGCTGGCCGGCAAGTTGTGGCGACAAGCCAGTGGAGCTGGGATCCGTCCTCAAGAATGGGGTGTGTTCCCGGAACAAAGTCTGGAGCTGCATTCTCCCCATGGCCCTGGAGGCAAACCTGGAGGGACCTGGCGAACGAGCGCGCCTGACATCCGAGCCCCGTGGAAGCAGCTCGTCTTTCCGGCGCATTGTCTGGCGGCGGGGGCGCTGTTATGCCTGCGAGTCCGCAGCGAACGTCCATGCCTCGGAAAAAGGAAATCTTTGTCAAGGCCAGCACGCGAGCCCGCCTGACGCGATCAACAACTCAGCGGCGTCATCACGCGACGGCGCCTTTCTGGCGCGCACGTGCAGTGAGTCACCTCAGCCCGCGAGCCCGTCGAGTAAACAACCGGCGCCTTCCTGTCTGGCGGGTCTGACGCAATGCCTGGCGACGTCACTCATCTTTGGCTGCAGCCACCTGCAGCGCAGCCTCTCCAGATTTGATGAGAAAGAATAACGCGGCCCAGCGGCGACCCCATTGGAGAAGTCTGACCTCATGACCAGCGGCGCTTCTGGTTGGACATTTTGTTATTCAAAGAATCCACCCGGTGCATATAAAAGAAGCCCTGTGGCGCGTCGCGAGCAGCAGACCTGTTGGAGAGCAGACATGTGTGTCGCAGTTGAGCTATGTGTTAGCAGACATGTGCGTCAGATAACAGAGCTATGTGTTAGAGAGTTGAGCTATGTGTTAGCAGACCCAATTGAGAGTAGAGCTATGTGTTAGAGAGAAGAGCTCGGCTCTTCGCGTCTCTGTCGGCCCCAGTGCCGAATTTGTAACGCCTCTGTATATATGCTGTACATAAACCTTGTTTAACTCACCATCGTCTCGTCCGCTCGTTTATCAGCTCTGCGCAGACGCAGTCGCGAGCTGAGAAACCTACGCTACCAAACGGCTGATGACCTTCCCGGTGGAATTCGAAGCAGTGGCGCCTTCGGGACCGTGTTGGCGTCGCCGTCTTTCGTAACAATATATATATATATATATACATATATATATATATATATATATATATATATATATATATATATATATATATATATATATATATGTGTGTGTGTGTGTGTGTGTGTGTGTGTGTGTGTGTGGTGTGTGTGTGTGTGTGTGTGTGTGTGTGTGTCAATTTAGTGTGGAAAATATACATAGGAAGACTAGAAGACTCCTAGACTACAAACGTTTGATGTTTGTGCAAGGTAAAAGACTGACAAGTATCCTTCGGTTTAACTTGCACACAAAAACAATTACAGAATAAAAGATTAGCACAGGTTTTGTGCTAATGTGACGTTACGTTGAGCTTTCACAATTGTAAACTCCCTTAGGCATCGCAACACATCCACCAACTACTAATAAACACTGACAATGCACCACTGCTGTGCAGGCAAGTTTCTGTCATAAACGAACTATACCATACGTAGCCGCCGCCATCCACATTGACGGAGCATTAGGAAGCTCGTGATCTTGTGCCCGTTTAAGCCCCAAGGAGGAAGCAGTGGCTTAGACGCAGGTGCGTACGTCGCCGTAAATGAAGAGTGCCGCTTGCAGACAGTGGTGCCATATATCGTGCGATGCCTTTCAGCAGCGAGGCTCGCCACGTGGTGAGAAGGAGTCCTGGCAGAATGACTGAGGTGCACACGCATTTTCTCGAAAAGAATGTCTGTCTTGATTGAGTAATCTTGAGCGATGGCAATGGTTTCAGTCATTGAAGCACTGCGAGGTGACCCAACGCATATCCTAAGTGCTCGGGCTTGAATGTTCGAAATTTCGCGCAGGTTGGTCTTGCTGGTGTTAGATATGGCAGGTAAGCTGCACCACAAGAATCCGATAAACAACACCCTGTACAGTTGTAGCCCATACGGTGTGAGTACTCCCCATTTCTTCCTGCAAGGAATTGAAAGATGTGGCATGTATCAACCGCTTCACCTAAGTCACGAGCGGAGTCCACGACCGGTTCCTCCTTTTATTATTACTCCTATAAGAGTAATATTAAAGCAGAGGTTTATTACATATGAAACCACAGGTTCTTATGAGAACCTGTAGTTTCTGCTAAACAATATGTGCTCTGCGGTAATTGATATACCGTAAGTAGACATTGATTTCTAATAGGTGCATCACTGTTCGAATGCATATAACCTTAATAATACAGATAACCTCATTTCCAACATACAAAAGGTGTGTACCAAGAAATAGGCACGCAACATCACATATAAAAGGAAAAAGAAAAACACAGTGCTGATACTCCTAGAGACCAAGAAGACAATGTAAATGCTGGCGGCGACACGTGGGTTTGACAAACACGAGCGATTTGAAGCCAATAAGGGGGGGGGGGGGCGACAGCAATGTAGGGAGCCTTCCTGTACACGCCGCCTGAGGCCGCGCGCACATGAAGGCTCTCTACAGCCTTCATGTACAGAGAGCGCCCTCTGCAGCAAAATCAAGAAATGCAGAAGGAAAAATAAAATAAAAGCTATAATCGTTAAACATCCGATTGGAAACCTATACAAGAGCGCATTTCCCCATCAGTAAAGGTATATATCTACCAACCCACGATTATAGCAGAGTGCACGCAAGGCCACCAATGGGAAAGGAATCGCCGGTTTGGCAACTAAAGGCTAACGAGGCTGGTTCGTTAGGCCACCAGCGACACCAACTTTGCCGATCGTGGATGGCAAGTTTGAAGCGACCGTATTCGAGGACCCTGATGAGCCCTGGCTAGGTGCCTCGTTAGGAGAGACGAACTTTTCGCTCCGCGTATACCTGAGCAGCGCACGCACAAGCGACGTGCCACGTACAAGAAGTGCACGAGACACGAAGATCTCCTCCTGTGTCGACGCTGTTGTATGAACGAGGATCGCAGCGTTGTGCCGAGCCCCGTGTGGCGAGGAAGAGATTCGAGTCATCGTACGTAAGCTAGTCAAGGCAGCGAAAGAGGATCACATGCTGCTGTGAAGCGGCCAGCTACGGCGTCTCGGTGCGTTATCAAAGTGTGCCGAGAGGCGAGACGCGTGCAAACAATGAAGGTGGAGGAGGAGGAAGATGTACGGCATTGCGCGGAGGAAGTCGATTTCGGCGCGGCTCATCAAACTTCGAGCCATGTTACCCTATCCTTACGTACTCCACACAAAGGCCAAGAAATTTACCTCCGGACACGTGTACTTTATATTGGCCTATATTTATACTTTTCAGCTTTCCATCGGTCACTTATATATAGAAAAAAGCTCCCACGTGGAAAAGTGTCTTCAGAATCTGCTGACTCATTAGCCGCCAATCAAGAAAGATATTTTTTGGTAAGTAACGACGTAATATGTAACGACGGAACTGTTCGCGGAATGTACGTGTTTGATTCTATGCCATCCACAGCTTTCATTCATGCAGTTCGGTCTAATGTGTGTTCTTTGCTGTTAGTCCCTGCTGCGTGCGTTTCATTTTTTTTGGGGGGGGGGGGGCTGGAGGGGGGTAATATGTAGTCCTGTGTAGCAGTCTGTGCAGTTATGTATTCTTCTTGTACTTTTATTATGTTTTGTTAGTACTACTAGTAATGTTCTTCGTTCAATTATTTTTATTGTGTGCTTTTCCTTGTTAGTCTTTGTATGAGTTTATTTTGTAATATGTAGGTCTACGAAATGGTCTCTGCAGTTATTTTTTGTTTTCGTTTTACTTATTTTTGTTACTATTACTAATTTTGTTCTTCGGTGGGTGTGTAGAGTTGTAGTAACCAATATGTATTCTTTTTTTTAGAACCAATCCTGTAAGAACCTGTTAATGCGTACAGTATGAATAAAAAATAAAGAAATTGAGCAAGCGAGTAATCAGATACCTCTGCTCAGAATGCCACGAAGAGATTTACTACCTCGAGGCCTCATGTAGTAGAAGAAAGAAGCGTGTACAATGCTTTCGGGCATCTTTTTTGTATTCTTTCATGAGAGGTTTCTGCACCTCGGTGTCCTTGCAGCTCATTTCATAATCTATGAACAAATCGACGAACCATGTAATAAGCCGATCAGTCCGGAAGCTTGTGAAAACTGAGACACAGGGCTACAGCGCAATAAAACAAAAAGCGCTGCGTATTCGTGCCTTACCTCGTTTTACACGTAGCCGTTTGGCTCTTGCTAGGGCTGTACCACAAGCCAACAGAGTGCTTACTGCAACAGCGAGTCTACTGTTTTAAACCTTCTCCAAGATAAAAATATTCATACATATTTTCACGCAAAAAAGTTTAATTCAAAAACTACGACGCACACAAAAAAGAAGTAGGCAACATATTTTAAGTTAAAATGGTTTCATGTCTGCTAGGCATGACTCCTACGCTGAGTTTTATGTAGACGGTTTCTACATTAAATGGCCTGGTTATTGCTATCGCGCCTGCGACAAATCTCCACGTTTGAAACAAAGAGGTCTTTTCTAAAGAAACACGAAACCAACAATGGTTTTTTCTGCCGAGAAAGCGCCGTGAGTGGCACTACCTTCGCGACGAGAAGAGTCCTTCCGGAGAAGGGAGGGTGGTCGAGAAAGACCGATGAATAATAGCCCCGGTCACAATGAAGCCACGCGCTGCTTACGCCACGAGGTCGAGACACCCACGACTGTATAACTTGGAGCCACAAAACCAAGGCCGCGAATACCTGCCACCGCAACAAAAGGGAGAGACTAAGTGGCGCTTAACACTGAGCGTGCGCTAGCAAAAAGTTGACGCTCCAGAGTGCCTACACGGAGGATGGAGCTGCCTCTTTTCAGCCAGAGCTCGAGCTTTCTTCATTTGTCCAAATCCGGAAAGACGTGAGAAGACGGGCCTTCTTCACCAGCCGGAGAACGCAGACAGCTGCAGCCTGTTTACCCAAGATTCTCGGTCTTGCTTCCGCTTCCGGTGCTCCATGATGACGACACCTAAAGTCCAGACACGACGAGGAGTTACCGAGGTTCGACTACCACTTCACAGAGACACGGACAGGGAAGAAAGTAAGGCAGAAACGGCAAGTTAACACAATAAACAGCCTAACGCGCAATACATGTATACAGAAGAAGCCGCGTTGCGGTAAACAAGCCTCCAACTTCCGGTACACTCCTACACGACGCTAAATATGCGCGTTTTAGGAGCACGCGATCCGCCTACAGAAAAGAAGAAATATGAGGATAAAACTGAAAAGACAGCGAAAAGGCGAACACTTTTTTTTCGACCTCATTCCGCCTAGGCCACTGGCCTAGGCTTACGCGGTATGTCTCAGAGATGACACGGAGGAGTAGTATTCCTCTGTATTTTTACCTTCTGCGACAGAAACCGGATGATTGATGAGAGAAACCGTATTTTCGTGGCCAGCTCCTCTCCTAATTTCACCATCCCGGTGACAGAACAGTTCAGTGCAGGATGTTCCCGCGAAAACTTTCATTCTTTCGGAACTTTCACATTGTCCACGCTTTTTTTTTTCTCTTCGTGGCGTTTTTCGGTGCTCTTCTTCTTCGTTTTTCTTTGATGCCACAAAGTCCGCTCACTGACGAACGACTACTGCGCATAAAAAGCAAGAAAATGAAGAGAGACGGAAAACAAAAAAGAGATAAGCATGAGTAAAGACTGCTGCTCTCAAAAGGAAGCAAGAAAAGTTCCCGAAATATAACTTTCGCGAGGTAGAGAACCGAAGTGCTTGATTGATTGGCCACTCAGGCCGGCACACTATACGAAACTTCATCCGCCATACTGTGGCTATAAATGCGGCTTTTTATCTTAGTGTCTTCCAAAGAAAAAGAAAAAAAAAAGGAAACTTCGAAAGGTAATCAGAAGAAGAAAACAAAAAGAAAAAAAACAAAAAAAACAGTCAATAAAAATGAGCGAAAAGGGAAGTAAGACAGAATTTTTTTCAAGGGAGAGAAATTTGCGCGATGACAGCGCCGTGTGCGAAGAGACGATACATTGTTCCACCTCGAAGCCACAAGTTTCGCGAGCTCCCGGAGCTGAATGAGCTTGAAGTGTTCCGGGCCAAATAACGCGTGAAAAGAATGGCGGTGTCCCGATAGCTCTGTGCAGCGTTGAATAAACCTTAATTGCTTGGCCGGACTTCGAGCTGTTCCCTCGAAAAGAAATTTTCGTAAAGAGTTATGCGAGTGCGTGCGATGAAACAAGAACCTCTTCAGGCATACGGCACTGCCTTGACGGAGTGATAAAGAACGTTGCAACGTGCATAGTTAAAAATACACAACTCTACCCGTCGGTTCTGCATGAACCGATACCTTTTCTTTACCAACAAAATTGTACCCCTGAAGGAACAGCTTGCATTTCTTCAATGAGACAAGAACTGAAACGTCTGATCAAGCAGTCCAAGGATCGGTTTTTCAATGTGACATTGACGAAATACTTGAAGGAAGCCCCCTCAAGGTTTTGGCGCTTTGTAACTCCCCCAGCAAGCTCTCCGAGGCCACCTGAAATTACTCAACAACGTGTTGATGATTTCAATTCTTTTTTTGCTTCTGTGTTTACTCATGATAATGGCATTTTGCCCGAGTTTTCTACGTCACCATTGCAGCAGCCGATCGATGATGTGGTAATTAGCGAAGAGGGTGTCCTAAATCTTTTACTTAATATAAATACAAGAAAAACCCCCGGCCCTGATGGTATACCAAACGAATTTCTGTACAGATACGCTGAATGGGCGGCTCGCTTCCTTACAAAAATATTTCAGTCGTCCCTGCGCAGTGGCTCTTTCCCACTAGCGTGGAAGCAGGCTAAAATTACCCCTGTTCACAAAAGTGGCTCCTCACGGGACGAGCGCAACTACCGTCCTATTTCGCTTATCAGTACATGTTCAAAGATACTCGAGCACATTATTAACAAACACTTGATGTCCTATCTTGATACGCACAATCTATTATCTTCGAAGCAGCATGGCTTCCGCCGAGGCTTATCTACAACAACTCAGTTAATCGGATTTGTTCATGATCTTTCAAAAACAATCAATTTGCGTGGTCAAACTGATGTGGTATATTTGGATTTCGCAAAGGCATTTGATAAAGTGTCGCACTCAAAGCTCCTGTTTAAAATTGACAAAACGTTTCAAAATAGTCACTTGACAAAATGGTTTTCATCCTATCTCAGCTGCCGTCAGCAGTTTGTTCAAATAAAAAATAAACAGTCTAGAGCAGTTGCAGTGAATTCTGGAGTTCCCCAGGGGAGCGTGCTGGGTCCCCTTTTATTTTTGTTATATATAAATGACCTACCAAACTGCGTTACGGTCCCGATAAGGTTGTTTGCCGATGACTGTGTTGTTTATAGTAGAATCGAGACTGAACATGACCAAGTTAATCTAAACAACAATCTTCAAAGAATAAAGGATTGGTGCGAAGAATGGCAAATGAGTTTGAACACAGAAAAAACAGTCTTTATGACTATAACTAGAAAGAAAGCACCTCTAGATTACAACTACCAGATTGGCAATGCTTTCCTCAAGCGTGTACAAAACTATAAATATCTTGGGTTATGGTTCACGCCCGACCTCCGGTGGAACACTCATATTGATAATGTATGCTCCAGGGCTACCAAGGCATTGTATAGCCTTAGACGTAACCTTTATACCGCCCCATCTGATATAAAGTGTCTTGCTTACAAAACTCTTGTCAGACCCATTATCGAATATTCTAAAATTGTCTGGGACCCTTACACAAAGACAAACTGCAATAAAATAACAAAAATACAGCGACTTGGTGCGAGATTTATTTTTAATAAATATAGCCGACATCATTCTCCTACTGAACTCTGTAAAAAAGCTGGACTGGATAGTCCTGAACTTAGGACGAGGATTGAGCGTCTGAAATTCCTCTTCCAGTTAATTCATAATCAATTTAAACTAAATTATTCAGATTACTTCCAGGTCAACACACAAGAACACTCCAGACATCGCCATAATATGTATATACCACCCCTAGTCCCACGTAACGATTGCTTTAAGTTCAGTTACTTTCCACGTGCTATTGAAGATTGGAATATGCTGCCAGAGTCTATAATTGGTTGTTCCTCGCTTACATCATTTGAACAGAATCTAAAACGTTTATTTTCCGAATAACAGTGACATATGTTTTTTTGCGTGTGTGTGTACTTTTTGTTGGTTGCATGATCCTGCAGTAGTTGTCTTTCAAATCTTCAGCGCGATGCAAAAGTGCCGCCTCAAATGCGTCATGTGCTGTTCTGCGCGTATGTATTGCATCGTATGTGTGTGCCATTTATGTATGTTATGTATAACTTCGAGTTGCTGGTCACAATAATACCGAGAAATTATCTCGAGACCTGTACGGTACTTCTTTTTTGCAAATAATTGTTTGTACTTCCACCCTGTAACGGCCCACTTCTGGGCTAACAGTATAAATAAATGAAATGAAATGAAAATGATCGGCATGAACGTAATTCGGTAATGTTATTGAAACGATTAACACCAGTGGTACCACAAAGACTATTATCGGGAAAGCAGGGACTTAAAAACCGTAAATAGCTGTGTAAACACCACCTAAATTGTTAACGCCAGCACAATTATCACAACAACGTGCTTCGCTAAAATGAAAGCTGCGACAGTTCTCTCTTTCGCTGATTCTTGCATTTAATTGTACTCCTAAGCGCTGAAATCGAAAAGAAAAACTAATGATTACTCGTACATGAACTAAGTCAGACAACATTTTTTATCTTGACGGGCTAACCTACCTAACAATAAAAGATGTGCCTCATTTGAAACTAAATCGCTTATTGTTTCCAAATTTAGGACAGACAGGGAGAAATGAAAAGAAAGCTCTGTCCTTACGAGACCAAAGCTGCCTAATGCAACCACAAGTTCAGGGCAACGCTAAAGTGCCACTTAGTGACAGTAAAGATAACAGCGCCGTGGCCAACAGACGCCGCCTACGCATGGCTTATTGATACTACAAGGCCACACGTGAATCTGCGAAAACCATTATGTCATGTAAAATCACTATACAAAAGTCAGGACATATCCGGTAATGGTCTGGAAATCCGGAAATTCTTGGCCTACTCATTTTTTTTATACTCGTCCACCGTAAATAAACACTTACCTAAAAAAGTGTGTGTGAAGGGGGGGGGGGGGCAGTAGACAAAATGCAAGCACTGCTTCTTGGCGTCCCGTAGAATTTGAGTGCAGGCATCAGGATTTGTAAACCTAACATAAGAAGCTGCTAGACCAGCGGGGAACGCGCAGCACAGTCATAGCGAAAGTTGGAAGAGCGACCTTTCATAGCTTTTCTTTAACACTCATTTAGTAACTGCTACAAGCTTCTTTTCAGGGTACCCACTACGCCAATAATCATTGTAATTTTTGTGCAGTATTAATGCACTCACTATTCCATCCTTCGTCATATTCTCGGAGAAGCGTAGTACCCGCTACACGCTTGCAAAACATTTTGTGCATTTTTTATGCTGTGGCTGATGACGATGAAGAAATATGGTTGAAGTTTCTGTAATGAGCTGGAGCATTTGACAACCCACTCTTTACGCAATTTAAATTCTGTGACGCCTGGTTGTTCCTTTGCACTTCTAAAACACTTTATTACTCATATTAACGCGATTTCTTTCCCGACATAAAGTCTGCCTATGGCCAGTTTGCAACGTAGTTTAAAGCACCGGCCTGGCTCTGCGGTAGAAAACTCGGGTGGCACGCAAGGAACCCAGGTTCGAATCCATTGTGTCCTTGGTGTTTCTTATTTAGTTTGTTATTAGCTGGCGCGATAGTGGTTATGGACAGCGGCGGCGGTGCTGCACAAGTACGGTGAACGCGACCCTTGTTGTTATCTCATAAAGGCTTTCTCTGTAAAACAAAACGAGTGATGCACGGGGAACGTTTTGCTCAGGAAGAGCCGCAGCCATTTTCTTATTTTAAAAAAACTGTTAAACTGTTTTGCGCAGTGAAAAAAGTGATGTAGAAGAATTTATTGAAGGAAAACGAATCAACACCATAATTTTGGGACTAGTGGAACACTTTTTTTATTTAGAACGACATTAGCGAAGGCCATGTTGTAGCAATTTGAAAGAAGTTTTCAGAATTTTTAAAAGCTTTGGTGGGCAAAGTCGAGAAAAAAACATTTTGAGCAAATAAAAAGAAACAGGCCCCTAGAACGGGGGCAAACTAATGGCGTAAAAGTTGTGCGTCAGTTTGTTTCATCGCGAGATTGCAGAGATACAGAGTTCAGGGCAACGCTACAGTGTCGCTTAGCGAGAGTAAAGAGAACAACTTGGTGGCAAACAGATGCCGCCTAGACATGGTTCTGTCGAAGCGCCTTTTCTTTAGTGATGAAGTCTCAATGGACATAGTTATTCAGATGAACTAAAGATACACTCTTTCGATCAGCACAAATAATCAGAAGTGCAGCCAACATAACTCCACTGTCATGCAAGAAAGAAATAGAAAGTAGCGGCGTAATTATGTTGTGGCTCTTATGGAAGTGTAGGAGCCGCCAATACTGATCTATTATAGGCCAATAATAAAAGTCAATAACGTGAATAACACAATGTGTGCAGATGACATTATGTTCCGGTCATTCAAGGGTAGTAACTGCCAGATTGAGATGGCCCTGCAGGGTGCCATTGAGGTTGTTGAGGAGTACCTGACTGGCACCGGCCTCCGATGTTCTGCCTAAAAGTCAGAACATCTGCTGTACCGGTTTACGCTAATGGAAGGCATCCCAAAACTTTCATAAAATAAGAGAAAATGAAGGTGTTCAATTGCACATCAAAGGTGGAGCGTCATCCCTATTGTCAAACGCATCTGAGTCCTTGGAACGATTATTGAATCTAACGGTGTGAATGGCGAGACTGTAAACAAGCTCTCTAACAAGGTCACCAACGCCGTCATACTTATCAAGCCAGTTACAAATAGAAGAGGTAGACTGAAGGAGGCCAGCCTCATTAGGCTAGTCATTTGCCACATCGCATACGTAGCGTCAATGCACAACTGGTATAAAGGCAAAAACAACAAGATTATTATCACCGTCCGCAAGGCATACAAAGTCACCCTTGGTCTACCAAAATCTATTAGCACTGAGAGGTTACTCCAATTGGAGATTCATAACACTTTGGTTGAAATAACGGAAGCACAGCGAATCTCACAAGCAGTTACCTGGTGACAGTTGCAAACGAGAGCTTACCCTAATCTACTGATACACCTTCGAATATACCCCGAGATCTACAGCACCAACAACTGCAAGGTCTGCCAGACAGACACAGCTACGCTAACACACATGCTGAGGGAACGCGAGGCTAAAGCGAAGCGTATTATTCCCGACGTTTTTTTCAGCGAGGTGGGAAGCAACACTGTGGAGCTTCAAGCTCGCCGACCAACTCTGGGCAGTTCAGCATGCCCTTGAAGTGACGGAGAGGCAAGGCCTTGGCGTCCCGACATGGGAGACCTGAGCCCGCTCCACTAGTTTGCCGGACAATAATTAACGATTTTCCACTACCACAACCGCAACTCTTCCATTATGTATAAATGATCTGATATACATTTTCCGCACTCTTTCTTTCACACTATTATTAGACTGCTAGCGTCCAAAGCACAACGTTAAGCCCACCCGCTACGGATCTAGAAAGGCTTCCAGAAGTAAGGTACCTGGCAGATCAATGCAGACAACAAATCGCCTGCGAAGCGTGCTCTCTTGCAAAAAGACTATTACTGTGGCAAAGCATATAGGACCCTGACTCTTACAAAGAAGTTTTTTGCCCTTGTGAAGCGTGCTCTGCCGCACAAAGAGACTTCATGCGGTGCTGCAGTCGTTAAGGCAGTGACGTTGCTTCGGCAAGCGGGCACAGCTAGTTGGCATACACAACTCAGAGCTGTTCCACCAGAACATCTCATTAAACTTTAAAATATATGTCATCAGGTGTTGATCAATAAGAAACACAAAGGCCTAATACAGAAGGTGCCAAGACTGGATTCTAGCGCTATGCATTTTATTCATCCCGTGCTAGAAAGCGCCATTCTTTCTCATAGATTTCGTTTACTCCATTTACGTCATAAAATTTTAGTTTAAATTAAGGGCAACGAGATTATCCTTAGCGTTAACACTGATTTTCTCCCGTATGAAATCAATTTGGTCGAACAAGCACGAAAAGTCACTCATCTGGAAAAGAAGTGAGATGATGCAGAACACCATATACACGTCAAGGAATTAAAAAAAAACATAAGCAAGCCAAAAATTTGATATCAGACTAAGATTTCTCATGAACAAATATATACGAATGTATTTCCTCAATCCCTTTCTTGTCGTTCATTTTTTTATATTATATTAGGACAGAACCTGTGATAAGAACGATGCTGTGGTCCGTGTGAATCAGTGTTTACTAGTGGTAAAATTATTAGCGTAAAATTAATAATAAATTTGTAGGTTTAACATCCCAAAATTACTATATAATTATGAGACACGGCGTGGTAAATGACTCCGGAAATTTTGACCATCTGTTGTTTTTAACAAGCACTGAAATCTAAGTATGGGAGTTAAGCATTTTCGCCTCCACCGAAAGTGTGGCCGCGGCGGCCGGGATTACATTCCGTGACCTTCGGAACAGCAACCGAGTACCATATCCACTATACCACCGGGGCCGGTACCTTTACAGAGGAGTTTCCTGTTTGTTGTACTTACAGGTATACAAAGTTATACGTATACACGTATAAAAAACACGTATACAAAGAGACCTCTCATTACTACCTATAAACTCACATTTTACAGGTACTAAAGTCGGGAGAACGTATAATCATAACAACCTGACGTATTTTTGTTTTCTTGCCGTGCGAACACGCGCTATGTGACAGACAACATGAAAAAAAAACAGAATTGCGACGGTGCTACACAAACTAAAATTCAAGTATTACTCCAAGGGGGTGAAGCCGATGGAGATGACGGCCCTGCAAAACATGGAGATAAGCGGTAACAATAGAAACACGATAACCCGGAATAATCATCACTCATGATCTTTACTTGAACAGAAAATTTGGAGTCTGACTTGAACGCCTACGTCAGCAAAAGCGGAGCAGTGAGATCTGCTACGACTCTGCACCATGCCTTCGCCCATTGAACATCGTTATTATTTACCGCAGAGAGAGTGGCTGTTGGATGGGGCTTCCCTCAAACGATGGCCTTCATGCAACCCGACACAGCATACGACGCTCCGCCACTGCCATCTTGTGTGAGTGCGTGAGCGGGTGTTAAGGCACCGCCCTGTCACGCATTCTCCTTCAAACAACCCAAGCTCTTCACTTTATGTTTGCCCAGTTTCCACTCGGATGCTGCACGCCCATCCGTACAAATATTGACCGTTCGAAGAACCACCACTGCCGCTGCCAACGCCGTTCGGAGAGAAAGGAGACGCCGGGTCCGCTTCAATCAGTTCGTTGCATTGCGTCGTCACAAGTGTCCGGCCCTCTTATACCTCCCTTCTTTTCAATCATTCCCGCATAGGAGTGGACCAAATCGGTAATAGAGATGAGTGCTGCCTTCGATTACCTTTTATTTCCGTGATTTCTGAATGTAAAAGGCGTTTCTCTTCTTCACCACTGACCGCACTAACAGATATTTTTCTTCTGTTTTAGCTTTCCCGACCTCCCCTGTCAATTATTACAATTAGGTTCCTCGAAATCCTGTAAGCCTTCGTTTTCACGAGCTTAGATTTATTTACTGTAGCCAGCAGCAAGTTTTCGTCAAGCGAAGCAATCAGAGAGAAAGAGGTAAGACAAAAGTTTGGAAAGAGGGGGGGGTTTTTGGAAACAAAGTTTGTGCACGTAAAAACCCAGAAGCATGGCTTTTTTTCTTTGTGGTCTAAACGTTATCTACACTAACCATTATAGACACGTAATATTATTACGCAAACAGGAAAGGTTTAAATGGGGCGATTAACCAGAGTGGAGGCACGAAACACCGTGGTGATCACTGCAGCAGCGTCGTCATTCTTCTCTTCTTCTCCACCTTCTCTTGGTTTCCACTTGCAGATACACTTATTTCTAACAAAATTGTGCGCGGCCTCGATCATTATTTCAGCTGGTAGTCTGCCATAGAGAATATGTAATAAAAAAGATGAAGACTAACAGGTGGCGCGTTAACAATGTTTGCACGTGAGCTTTTGTATAATCGCACCAGCAAAGTGGTTGTGAGCGTGGCGGGAGCAGAGTAAACATCATATTTATTATCAACCGAGCATAGCTGAAGCATGCAGCCGGTTGCGAGAGACACGTTTCCACAACGCCCGATCCACAGAATAAAAGAAAAACAGTAAGCTAAGAAAAAAATGTGGGTAAAGTTTGCCTGAACTAAGCTCGCTATCACCATATTAATCAGCAAAACATACAAGGCCGTCTCTGTTAATGGCCTTCAACTCCACGCTGTCTTCTTTCCTATTCAGCAATTTGCACGTCCTTTAGTTGCTCCGACCCTGTGCTAACTTGAGCATTTCAATATACTTACGCTTTTTTCTGTTCCTCTTCTGCTCAACAAACTTTCAGGCCAAGCTAACAGGCTCGTCATTCTGCTGATGCTTTCTTTTTCTCCTTTGAATTGGTGACTCGCAGACGCCTGCCATACTGCTGCTCAAATGCACGAGGCACACTGTTTTCGAGCACCACTAACTGTCTCTCCCTGTTCTTTCCGCACATTATCCACTCGCTACTCCGGCCTCTCCAACCTTCTGCTAGCATATAAATTATCCGGCAACAACAGGGCTCTAGCTGTCATTGCGCACGTGCCAAGTCAAACTAACAAAGGCTAAGCATGCATGCCTTAATGGAATGTTACTCCTTCTTTTTTTTTTATCCGCTCCTTTTACTACACATATGCACTCTTCTTTCTTGAATAACCAAACTGTTCGGCAGCGCTATTAATTGAGCGGTGACATGGGCACGTACGCAGAAAACGAACGACGCGAGCAGAAATGAAAGAAAACCATAACCACGACACTGTGAGAGAGTTTGATCAAAAATATATAAAGAAGAGGCTGAGAGGAGAGTGAGAAAGATACTAGAAAAAAACGCGAAGAGGCTAGGCGAAATTACATGTCGTTTGCTACCCTGCACTAAGGGGGAGGGATAGATGAAAGGAAAGACACGGAGATAAGCAGACATGAGCACGCACTAGCATTAACAAAAAAAAGAGGGGGGGGGGGGGCATGAGGAAGACGGCATCTCAAATGTAGACTATTCAAAACCACACTTTGCACTTCAGCCGTGCCGCTCATTATTGTCTCGCTTTGTTTTATTCTTTTTTTCCCCGAGCACTCACAGTCTGAACTTCGAGCCATCAAGACATGTATAATACATATGCCTGTTTTCAGCTGGAGCACCAAAGGCGATGACGAGCCTGTTCCGTTGAAGAAAGAGAAAAATGAACAAAAAGCTGATAGAATTGTTTCGTTTATTAGGTTTTTCTTTTCGATACAGCAAACGGGGCCTGGGGAAGAAATTGCTACAAGATTTGTATAATCAGTCAGATTTAATGTAACATGATATTTTTGTGAGCTATTCTTTGCTCTGTTGCTTCTTTTGTTCATGAAGGTCTGGATGCCGCGAAAGCTGTTTTTTATTTTTATTTTTTTGATGTACGAACTGTGTACAAGGGTGTTGGGTCCTCTGTCAGGCTATGTGCCTTTAGCCCCAACATCCTTTTGTTTCTTGTGTCTTTTACAAGAAAACAATAAAACAAATTTTGAAAATTGAAATTGAAAAATTGAAATTGAAGCTTCAAGAAACACTCGATATGTCTTATTATCAGCAAGCACGTTCCTGCGTTCGACCTCACCACGCGGCGCAGACATCTTGTTTTTTTTTTTTGCTTTGCATTTTTTTTCTTTGCAAGCGTCATTCCATTTTCGAACTTGGATGCGTTTATACGGTGAAAACGAAAACTGATACTCGCCTGCATTTGCTCATACCGCGATCACTATTAATATTTCACACACGATATTTCTTTTTACAATTGAGATCTTTCTTTCCCTATTTTGGGGAGAATGGAATTTCCTGTTCGATTGAGCGCTCACCAAACTGAACGCGGCCGCAAAAGTCATAGTATGTTTCTCCCTTTTTTTAAAGCTATGCCACTCTATTTTCTCATTTTGTTTTTGCTCCCACACAGCTTACTATTGACTATTGGAGGAGTTGGGCAGTCTCGTATGCCTTTGTGCTCTGACGGTTACCATAGCAAAAAGAGGCACAGCAATCAAAAGCTACGTGTAAATTAGGGGTTGCTTTTTTTCCTTTTTTTTTGAATTCCCAGAAAGAACTAAGGCTTCGAATGAATGCATTTAGGTTCAGTGAACTTCGAGAAGTGCAAACTGCATATCATATAGGAGTCACGCCAAACGAATATCGCGTAGATCTCACTTTTCTCGTTCGTTTTTGTGCTTTTACTTTTCGTTTTTTTTGCCATGTCAAACATAAACCGACGCTTAGAAAGAAATAAACAGATAAATAAATGAAAAATAGTAAATAAAAATAAATAAATAAATAAATAAATAAATAAATAAATAAATAAAGGGAGGGAGCTTTGCGCCAAGTGCGACTCGGTGTATGCAAAGACATGTGTTAATAACAGATGACGAGAACTCGGCATGTAGTTAAGCGACACTGCTCAGAAAGCCGCATATGCACGCTTTATTCCATTGCAGCAAAGCACGGTGCTGATAATAAACAGGGCTACTCGCGAGCACACATTCATTCTCTGATTGTGCGGCGACATCGCCCGCCAGGGTTATGTAATCGATGGTGAACGCCTCTGCGTTACAGCGAGAATAAAAACAAAGACAATAAGAAAAAAATATACATAATAATCAAACATTTTCCGACAGAAAAAGCAGCACCTTAAATGATACTACCACGAGCAAAATGTTCGAAACAGGGGCGCAATCAGACGTCTACACTTGATTTTAACCAATATACTCCAGCTTCAAGAAAACCAAAACAATTATTTGCGGTCCATATTGGCCCGCAAAAGCTTTTATTCCTAATAATATGAAAAGTTAGGCGAGTTGGTTTGAGGGCATTCTTGAAAACATTTCAGCGTGCGCACAGTAGGCGCGAAAACGAAAGGCGTGTTCGTTTGTTTGTTTGTTTAGTTGTAACTCCACAGGAAGGAAATCAGAGTTAGAAAAAATTGTTTTTCGAGCAACAATCACACGTTTGACGCAAACTATCATTCTGAAACTGACTAAAACGTTTACTTGCCATACAGCAGGTGCCCTCATATGGGCGGTTAATAATATTCCGTCCGGAACCAATCGAATACGTGCGTTGACGTTAAAGTACAGTGACTAACGGACGCACTAAAGCCGATGACGTTGCTGTTTTGCGTCGCTGTTGCGGCTGCGCCAATTATAGTGCGAGGTCGGAGTGTTCGTTCGAGTCCAGCTGCAAGTGTCCCAAGCGTTATTAACTTGATTTGTATGTCATTCTCATATTTGTTTTCTATTGCAATACAACACGTACACCATGTACTTGAATTTAACATAATCTTGTATTCAAGTAAAGAAAAGGATTAACCAGAAAAGAAAGCAATGCTAAACTATTGCGTAATTCAAACTCCAAACCAGTAGAATTTTAATATAGGTAGGACGTGCTTCCAATCTGAGCTCCGCAAGCTTTGTTGTTGTTGTTGTTGTTGTTGTTGTTGTTGTTGTTGTTGTTGTTGTTGTTGTTGTTGTTGTTGTTGTTGTTGTTGTTGTTGTTGTTGTTGTTGTTGTTGTTGTTGTTATACGCTACGGTGAACGATGATAGATATTTTGCTGAAGCGTTCTGATATGACCTGTTAACGAAAACACGGGTCATTACCGAATTCAAAGTAGGCTGCCACCAGTACCGCTTAACCTAACCCGAATCGGGGCGGTTTTCCGTCGAGCGCAGGGGAGGGTAAGCGGGAATAGAAATGTGCGATAAGGCGTAAACAATGAGCAGGCAAGAACGGGCAGCACGTCCATAATGCGGTGTAGGCGGCAGGTTGAATTGCATGATGTGGGTGGCCAGTTAAAGAAGCATGGCTAGAACAGATGTATGTATTCTGTTCAAAAGCGAAGCTTTATTCTCGGAACTAAAAAAGAAATTACAGATTAAACTTCATGATGTTGTGTGCCAAATACGCATGATTATTATTCAAGCTGCAATGGGAACCCACTGTGATTGTTTCATTCACCCGTTTTTTTTTTCTTTATCTTTTATTTTGCACACCTAACTAAATGAGGGTATTGAGATTGTACATGTACTTCTTTGCGTTACCATCTCACCGGGTACCACAAGGAATCTCCGCATATGCGGGCTTTTTTGGAACGCAGACATTTACGAATCGAAATTATTACCGCAGGATAGGCCTTACGTCTGCGGCCCTATCGTGCCAACCCCCACCGTTCGTGGGGACTCGCGATATCCGCACTACAGAGACTCCAGCCTTTGAGTCAAAATAAGAGGAAGTGGGAGCATCAATAGCGATCACATTGTTTCAGCAGAATTACCAAAGCCGGAGTTGTCCAGAACACCGAAGCTTGTGTGAGCTCTCGATAGATGGATGGATAGATGAATGTACCCGGCTGGGCCCTTTAGATCGGGTGGTGGCTCACGCCACCTATCCATAAAGTTAGATACTATCACTATGTGTTGAAGAATTGAATTTCACTCGCGCCTTCATTGTAGCCACCAATCAGTTAAGCTCCTCCTGGTTATTTCTACCCGTTTAAAGTCTATTTTCCTTCACTGTCCCTAAACTCCAATACTTCGAAAAATTACGCACCTATATTTTGGACTATAGGGTGGAGTTCTTTACAGAACATCATCAAACGATCAGCCATTTCCTCCTCCTCTCAATACGCACTGGATAACGTGTCTGTGCCTTCGAATTTCGCTCGGTACGTCTTGGTCCGCAATACTCCCGTTCTGGCTTCGAACAGCAGAGAACTATCGTAGATCTTTACTTTTGCAATTTCCTGTTTGAAAGTTTGGTAGGTCTGTAATGAGGATTTCGTAAGCATTCCAATATGCCACATGTCCCTCCCTGTTTCCTTCATCTTCTTCTTAATCAATGTGCCCTTTTGGCTTGGTATTCTGCTGTTGTCTAAATACTTGTTTGACAATTTTCGTGCTCGCTTCCTTCATTTATTATTAACATTCTTCATGTGCAGGTAGCTGAGAAATTTCTTAGCCCAATGCTCTTCTACTGTTTTTCTCAATCGCTAATCAAAATCTAGTTTGCTGCTAGCTTCTCTGCACTTGAACAATGTCCATCCTACGTCACCCTGTACCCCCTGATTTGGGGTGTTCTCGTGTGCTTCCAAAGCAAGTCTGCCTATGCCTATGATAGGCTGGACAAGTAGCGCCGTCTAGAAAGGCAAAGATGAACCAGGCAACCACAAAGTTGATAATGCAGAAATAACGTGCATTCTATACGTCTGGTGTAAATGCCTCGCAGTGCCATTATAATGAATGAGTTACCTTTTATTACGAATCATTCACTGTTTTAATCATTTTTTACCTAACGAACATTATGCGTCAACTAACGTGTTCGTGACTGTGGTTGCATGAAGTGTTACAAGATGTCCACTCCATCGTTTCATTTTCAATCTTTTGCACATATGAGGATAATGTACACGAAAAAAAAAACATCTCGTAATTCTATAGCAGCAGTAATACCATCTTATCCAAGTCAAATATAGAATAAATGCAGTTTTAATTATTAATTTGGGTTTACGATAACGTAAAGTTATACGTATACGTATACACGCTTCTACGTATAAAAACCTATCACTGAAAAATACGTGTTCTAGTGACACGGTAAACGTTAAAAAATGCATACAAGCTAAGAGTCCCCAATGTATACAGATGTTCTTGCATTTCGCCCAACTTCCAAATGCAGCCACTCCATAACCGAGGGAGGGCGAGGCATTAGAAGGCAAAGCCTTACGATCTCTCGGTCAGTACTGAGAAGCGGTTGAAAAAAATGGCAGCATATCCACGGGATGAATGATGGAGAGTGGGGCGAAGCATCCATCCGTCCATTCGTTCTTGCTTCCGTCCGTCCATGCGTTCATCTGTGTGACCGTCTGTGCGTCCATCCACCCATCCGTGTGTGCGTCTGTTCGTGTGTCCGCACGTCAATCCGTGCGTCCGTCCCTGCGTTCGTCCATGCATCTGCCCCTGCGTCCGTCCATGCGTCTATCCGTCCATGCAGCCATCCGTTCATCCTTCCATGCATCTGCCTGTGTGTCCGTTCGTCCATCTAGTCAACACATCTAGTATCACCATCTCGCATCTTCTCATCATATATTCCGTATATAGAAGCACAGCCATCCAGTGGACATTCCAAGGATTAAACGAGAGGTGGCACATGCACACTTTCTTACGGCTTGCGCTTCGTGTCTACTTCCCACCTTTAACCATCTCGAGTTCATGGTACATACTAGTTCACTGTGTTCATGGCACTGCGGCCCAACGCTCGCTAAACCTTTCTAAAACCAAGGAGGTTACGCCCAGCAAGTATAACGTACCAATCCTTTCTTGTCAGATAGTGCTCAATGTACATGGCAATGGCTGCTAATGTGAAATGAGAGACAGGAGATTTGGGCTTTTAATTAACGCGCATGATGCGAATTTTTTATTGTTCAACAACGCAGAGGAGAAATCTCCCACCGGCACCACCTTGCAGGTCAAAGCGTAGGACATGGTACGCACTACTATAGAGACGAACAGGTGCCGCTTTAAGGAGCTTCACCCTTAAAAGTCGCCAGCTCTAGAGTCATGAAGCTGGACAAATGTATTGGACGATCAATGCTATTTTGCGTCTTATTATCCTTTCGTTCTATTTCGGCCGGTTTGGTCAGAATAACAGAAGCCGATGGAGACAGCAAGGGCTAGAAATGCTGTGAAAGGTCCTTAGTTGCCGGAGTGAAAGAGGGAGAAAGGAAGGAAGGGAGACGGAATGAAACCGAAGGCACGCGTCACATCATTTTCGCCACGTGCCAATAATTTCCTGCGCGGGAGAATGTGTGCCCCCACAAGGCTGCGCAGTCGTCGGGAACATCTCATGATTTTGAGGGGTCACGCATTCATTGCGGCGACGACTACAAAGCTTTCGTTAAAGAAAACCGGCATCGTCGCCGAAGGGCCTATCTCACCGGGTGTTATACTGCGTGGCGTGCGCCTTGCTCCCAGCTTATCTGAACGACCAGCACTGTGACACAACAGTGACATGTTGTGATTGCCTTCCTCCTCCTTCCACCCGTCATAGTGGCTCGCTCACTGGTTTTCTTGCCCCCCTTACCCCCCCTGAGCATGTGGTGTTCAATTTCAAAACCACCATGTCGGGAGAAATCGCAGCAGATCCATCGTTATACGCACAGAAAACGGCTGCGAGAATCGAGTGCTACGCCACGCTTATAGGCACGAATTCACGTACATCTGCATCCTACAGCTTATGCGTAGCTTGCGACAAGAAAGGGGGACAACGCAGCAGTTCGCGGCACCAGTTATGCAAACGTACCCTCGGAAACTAGTCAAAGCCGTGATTTGCAGGACAGCTTCTCTGGAATGGCTCATTTGTCTGAGCCGAAGAGACGCATTCGCCTAACAAAATTCGTAGCGTGCATAATCAGGCGTTACAACTAAAAGATGTCGCAAGCTTCTTAAGGATAACAGGCTCCGTAGGTATGAAGATTTTACGTAGGTCATTTAAAAGAATTCGCTCATTTCAATACTCGCAGTAATACTGTAGTAACGTGCTCTCCGTGAAATGACTAGAGAAAACTTTACCTTAACCCCTCTCTTGAACCCAAGGAGGCACGAGCCCCACCAATAGCATGAAGTGAGATGACGACAAATATTTGCGTCAACTGTTTCAAATTCGAAGCATTTCTTAGCGAACTTCGGTGACTTCGAGCATATCTATCTATCTATCTATCTATCTATCTATCTATCTATCTATCTATCTATCTATCTATCTATCTATCTATCTATTTATCTATCTATCGATCTGCCTGTCTGTCTGTCTATTCATCTATCTATCTATCTATCTATCTATCTATCTATCTATCTATTCATCTATCTATCTATCTATCTATCTCGCCGCCTACGACTTCTAGCTCTCCGGGCCGTTCCGTTAATGGTATCGATTCCAAGTGTGATATGGCATAACATGACTGTATGCCGAGCATAATTAACTAGTCATAACAAGATTATCATGACACGTCATGAATGTCATAATTTACATTTCATGGTCTTGCTGCTATTGCGGTGGTTTCATCGTCATGGCATGTTGAAAAACTGGTATGGTATGAAATGACTGAGTGGCGAAGGCAAGTGACAGTCCCTAACGTCGAAGTCATGATATGCATGTCATGTAAGCCATGAGTCATGACTACACGCCACGCTCATGGTGCGCTCGGGGTCCTTTCTCTAGCTTCACATATACCAAATTTGGTATTACGGGACGTGAATGCATGACGAATATATATGACTGGTGCAAACATGATAGTCATAAGATGCGTATCATGTAACAACCTGACTACATGCCATGCTCATGATGCGCTCGTGCCCGTTTTGCTAGCTTCACATATACGAAATTTGGTATTATGGGAATGAATTCATGACAAAGGTGAGTGACAGGTCTAAACATGATAGTCATGACATGCGTGTCATATAACAGCACGACTGTGTGCTACGCTCATAGTGTGCTTGCGGTCGTTTCGCTAGCTTGACATATACCAAATTTGGTGTTACGTGACGTCAATGAATGATGAAGGTATATGACTGGTGCAAACATAATAATCATGGCATGCGTGAAATATAACATGACAACATATCACGTTCATGATGCTCTTGAGGTCGTTTCGCTAGCCTCACATATACCAAATTGGGTATCGCGTGACGCAAATGGATGACAGAGGAAATGACACGTCCAACCATTATAATCAGGACATGCGTGTCATGTAAAGCATGACTACTTGCTACGCTCATAGCGCGCTTGCGGCCGTTTCGCTAGCTGCACATATACCAAATTTGTTATAACGTGATTTGAATAGACGACGAAGGTAAATGACACGTCCAAACATGATAACCATGACAAGGAAGTTGTGTACGGCATATTTTACGTCCACCTCGTAACGTTGTGCTGATTTTAGATCGATCTATCAACCTTCCTCATTTGTGCTTCGCATATCATCGATTCCCACTGAAACTGTACGTGATATCTACCAATTTTTCGCTGTTGGCTTCCACATGCTTTTCACTATGTTAGTTTGCATACGGTCAGATTCGACTTGAAGACCATGACCAATCATCCACGAAATCACTAGGGTCGACCAGTTGGTTGACAATGGCGGCTAAGAAGATTGCAGCGGCACGTATCCCCTTCGGCAGATACCCATGTGCCGCAGCTCCTATCCAAACTGTGGCATATACCCTCTATAGGGGGTATGTGTCACACTTATACCCATTATAGTGGGTATAATACCCATTTTACTCGCGCAATTATACCTCCATATATATAAAGGTATAACACCCACCATTCCCCACGCAGTTATACACGCTATAGCTGGCGTGTAACGCAGTTCCTGTAGAAACTGCGTTACGCCAATAGTCCCGGGAAAACATTTACCATAAACAGCCTCGCTGTTAAATCAGTGTAATAGTATACCACTCTAAACCGAAAGCTTACCTTCATGACCAAGTGACAAAACAAAGTCTGTCGCTGCAGTTAAATTTTCAGTGCTTCATCAATGAACACCACATGTCAGGCGAGAAAACACTCTGAAGCTCAGCTAAAAAAAGCCGTAGGACGGCAAGAAAGTTGATACAGAGGTAGTCATATGCTGCTCCGAGCGATGCAACAACCGTAAATCTCGTCGGCAAACAATATCCCGCAAATGAACCACCCACAGGCATCAAACAAGCGCCCTATTAAAGCCTGGTCATATTTCGACGTTAAGTACTGGCAGGTCCCAACCTAAAACACCGCGTGATTGTATGGTGATCCCCAAACGATATCGAAGACCTATGTTGAGTTGCCACACGACACGATATCCAATAAATACCGGCGCGCCCACAAACGACACAACGACGTATGCACGGTAAGACCCATAGGCACCGCAATGGCCTAATAATAATGGTAGAAACGGGAATGCAACAACCAAAGTAGGCAAAAACAAAAATAAATCACTCACTATAGCTTCAAGCAAGGCATACAACGAGCCAAACACAAGGTTAGGAGCTCCGCTCTGAGGCAACGCGATGCGTCATCGTTTCGACGTGAGACACGCCGTCCGGTCGTGTCTCCCTCATCGAGCAATAGGCGAAGCTCGACCGAAAACAAATAAAGGAATAAAAGAGGGAGCGAACACGACACGGTGAATGCACGGAGAAGCGAAGAAAAACCGCTAGAAGCTGCAACAGCTATAGCGAGCACGCATCGAGATATGACCGTATACGTTATGCGCTAGACACTGAGCTTGTACACACCTATCTCCTAACCTGGCGCGTCACGAACCCTAAAATGAAAAAAAAAGAAAGAACGCTGCTACGGTGACAGCTCAAGTGGCAGCGACCGATACGCCTCAGCATCCGAATCGAGCTCAGAAGAAGCAGCAACAACTACAGCACAAGCCGCACATCGGTGCGGATTCTCACTGTTTGCACCTCTTCCTCGCACCTAGCTAGTCGGAGACGTAAGTCGACAAGCGCAATATTCTGATAACTCTAAAGGAAGAAACGATAACGCGAGATGCGGGATAGCTGAAAAAATACTGAAAAACAAAGAATAAAGACATACTCAGTACAGTAAAGCATCCACAACAACTACGATAACGACGACCAGAAAGCCACGTGTGAACGCCGATGTGAAGGACGCGCGGGGAAACCATTACGATGCGACATCACAGAACGAGACGCCGCCGACGTCGCCACTGGTCTCCCGCGGAGGCATCACACGCCGCGTCGTCTCTTCGCACAGTGACGACCACTGTGCGGTGGGAAGCTTTCGCAAGAAGAGGAGGATGTCCCACCGTCATCAACAGCCTGCTCAGTGCGACGTGAAAATAAACGAAAATAGAAAAATAGGGGTAAAGTAAAGAGAGAGAGTTGGCGAAAGCATTGCGTATAGCGTCTTGGCTAAACGTGAAGCGCACTACAAGACATGTGTACGGAAAAAAAAGAGTGAGGGATTTAAATTTAGCAGCAGGAGAGAAGGTACACCGTGCGGGCGAACAGGAACGGGCGAGAGCGAAGAACATCACGAAGACAACGCGCGACTATGTTCATGCATGCGTGCGACGACAGGGACAAGCACGCGACGCCGAATCCGCAGACTCTCGCCTCCTTGCGCTCGCTCAACTCTTTCTCGCTGTATGATTTGCCTTCACTCCGCAACCACAGCCCCGCCGCATGCAGCTGCCGCGAACACCCGCCGGCATCGCTTAGTGAAGCGTAAAAAGAAGGAAAATATGGGATACACATTTGGATTTTGAAAAGCGCGCGCCAAACGATGTGGAGAAAAACCTGAGCGGTGTGGCATTTCAGCTACCGCGCTGATGCAAAATAGGTGCGTCTCGGGGAATACAAGAATGCGAACAAGACCGCATGCATGAAATAATGCAGAGAGAGAGATGGAGAGCAAAAGGCAACCCCGTTTTCCTTTTTTGACAAGACTCTTTACTTAACTTTAATTCAACCCACTACTTTATTTTTGCCGATGAGCACCCACAACTTCAGGAACGAGTAGAAACGGGTGTCATTGTTATGCGGAACGGAAGCGAAAATTGCAGTAGAGGTAACACTTCTACAGCAAACAACTGGAATCGATTTGAAACGTTCAGTTTTTTTTTTTCGAGAGGGCTCTGAAAATCAGAAGTAAAACAGAAGGAGGAGAGGCAATGTCATCGATCCAACTGTACAACGAAGCTACACAGAAAACCGATACGGGCTTTTCGTAGTTGAACAAAAAAAAATCGCTTTGTGAAATCAGCGGCAACCAAATTCCTGGTCATAAAGAATATCCTAGATAACCAATAGGATGGTACATGAAAAAGCGAGCAGATATTATTCAAACTTTTGAGGTAACGAAACACAAAGGAATTATAAATGTTTCCTACGGAGTCTCCTACGGTGAGCGGATTTGTAGATAATTGTCCTCCGCACAATCTTAAGCGTAGCAACACAAAGTCGTGAATGAAGTTTATACTGTTTTCCTTATTGTTTTACAGTTGCAGGATAAGTAGGCTTCTTCATGCAATCTTACAGACTCCATAATTAGTTAACATAGTAATACGAACGCCAGGGACCATATAAGCGCAGATTGTGTAATCGGATTACGACAAATCTTTTATTGCACGCTAAGAATGAAAAAGGAGTCCTTTGACTCTTCTTCGAAAGTTGTGACTTGTGACGTATACGACTCCCTTTAAAAAACAATTCAACACTCTTTGTATTAATGCACTCGCTTTGGAGAGTAGCGTCACCTAGAAGAGAAGTTTCGAGTCTATTTGAAGAGACGCATTATGTGACATGTCTGGAGACACGCATACTTTTTTTCGTTAAGTGTAAACTTTCACAAAAATAGTATTCCTAGAACAAGTTGATCACTTATCATAATTCAACGTTTGTCTGTGCAACAGTCAGCCCAAAATATCTCTAGAGGACTATTTCATAGGCAAACCCGAACTTCTTAATGTGTAGTGAGGCCATCTCAGTTACACTGGCGCTTGTTACTTCCAATGAAGATAAAATCTGCAGCCATTAGTAAACAACTCTATAAACCACAACATCGGCTTCCTCCGCAATCTACGATTACATCAAACCGTTTTTACTATCTGCTATTGTCTTCATTATTAACACGTCAATTATCCGCGTTGGTGTTGCGTCGAAACGCCCCACATCATCAATGGCACATAGCGCATCGCCTTCAGCAGCATTTCAAGGAAGTCTCGATTCCTAACTCAGTTACTACTTCCTAACATAGTGTTTAATAATTAGGAATACTAATTAAGCCTCGAAAATGCATTCAGTATCAGTCAAAACGAGAGCCTGAACAAGATTGTCTGCGTCTACGCGCAAATTAAAATTTTCGCATCACTTGACAAAGTAAAGTGCCGTATAGCTTCAGGTAAGCTTATATATATAGTTTATATATACAGGGTGTCCCAGGTAACTTTAGCTAGAGTTTAAAAATATGCTGACACACGCAAATACGTTGTAACCAAATGCATGTTGCTCACCGTTGCCTGGAGTTAGTCAGACTATTCTTCGTGTTCTAAATTATTGTTTAGTTAGATCTGTTTAATAAACTAACTTTTGAAGGAACGAAGATGGATAAAAAACTTCAATGAGAAAGTTGTAGATCAGTTCGCAAAATGTCTGAGTAGACAGTTTTCAGCAATATATCTGTCAAGTATTAGTGTTTTTCAGCTAATTACAAGTGCACGCCATATACAAAAAATAGCATGTGACCAACCCTCTCGCGTGCCAGTGCGCGCGATGATTCCAGTGCTCCCTAACACTTTGTGTGCAAACGATACGCCTCCCTCACACCGGTTCATGACAGCGGTTATTATTTTTGTCACCGATAGCAAAACGTGTTCATCGTAAAGCCTCCACCATCGTTGCAGCCCGGCCGAGAGCGCACAATGGGGCGAATGCTATGGTCGTTCGTACGCGGAACGTTAGGGAGTGCCAGAATCATTGCGCGCACTGGCGCGCTAGCGGGTTTGTGACGTGGTATTTTTTTGTTAATTGCAGGCAATTGTAAATAAAGGAAAACACTAATAGCTGGCAGGTAGAAAGTTCAAAACTGTCTAATTGGACGTTTCGCAAACTTATCTACAGTTTTCTCATTGAATTTTTTTAATCCAGCTTAGTTTTTCAAAAGTTAGTTACCTAAACTGATCTAATAAACAATATTTTAGAACACGAAAAATAGTCTGACTAACTTCGGGCAACGGTGAGCAACACGCATTTGGCCGCGTCGTACTTGCATGTGTCGGCATATTTTTAAAATCTGAACTCTGCCTAAAGTTACCTCGGGCATCCTGTATAGTTAATATATAAACACTATTTCATTATAAGGCTCACACAATCATCTTCCTCTCTTCGTATTTGCCTAGCCATCCATCTAATGTTTAACAAGTTCTTCGGATCTCGTTCGAGACTAGAAGTAACGTTAACAAGATCCCTGAAGTTAAAGGCACGGCCAAGGAAAAAAGATGAGAAAGCAAACGTTTGGAGACACGATAACCCGTCTTCGTAAACACTCGATAGTATTTCGTCAGTTATCGTGAACACTAGTTAGCTACATTCAATGCTGCTTGTCTGCTCAGCGCAAACCGAAGTTAAATAAGCAAGTGGTGCATAATAGTGACTAACAGCAGTGCTTTATAGAGTTACCGCCATTCGCTACATAAACCTGTCATAACCTGAGAACGCTGCGAATCCAACGAAAGACGGAGTATACTCATCGTGTTTTTTGTTGTTTCATTTTTGAGAGCACCCTAGTTGCACTAGCTACCTAATAATGTTACTTAGGCAACACGCCCTTAGGAACACTACGCATTTTATCAAGTTGGCAGGTATCTGCGAGATTCTTGAGCCTCGTCTTCGTCCAGTCTTACTCGATCAGCGAAAGCTGAACAAGCACACGATTTCTAGAATTATATACTCTTCACCTATGATCTTACGGCAAATTATGGCAGCTGCTGTGACAACTTACGTATGTGCATGTGTATGCCATCAGGATGGCTCATATTTTTTTATGTTGTCTGGCAGTGCAGCTTTACATTCCTCTGACGTACTCCACGATGATGTTTAGCCTACTTGTTGAACACAGAAGACTAAAGCAGCTGAAACTAACCGGGAGAAAGGAGAAACCGGGAGAAAGAAGGGGGAGAGGTTAATCACAAACTCCAACAGCCCCGGAAAGACAACACGGGCCGGAATGGCTACAATTTTCGAAATATCCTCAAAATCTGTAAACTTCCGGCGGCGCACATTCTTGATAACACTTTTATGGTTCCAGGAAACAAACAGCGACAAGCCATTCCGTGCGAACAACGTAAGTCAACAAATACGCGTAAATTCTTCGTATATATGAAGTAAGGCAACCACTCTCTCTCCCTGCCCTTCCTGGTGGCAAACAAACACTTGGTCTCCATTTCCGAGGATACGTGCATGTGCAAAAGCAACGGACACGCGAAAGATCGGGTTGGGACGAAAAGTGAGCCGTTCGCTAGTAACCAAAGTGGAAAACGAGTCTCGTACACATCCGACATTGCGGAAAGAAGAAAGAATATAAATTTTCCGATTCGCCTTCTCCTGAGCGACAAATCGCACGTGAACGCGAGAAATCTAACCTTTTTTTTCGAGAAAATGCGGGGCCACTATGAATGAGGAACAGGATGCATGCAACTGTGTTTGCGGGCTAAGCTCAGTGACAGAAAACAGAGCTTGGGTTGACGAAAAAAATGCACCTGAAAAGAAAGAAAGGAAGGAAGGAAGGAAGGAAGGAAGGAAGGAAGGAAGGAAGGAAGGAAGGAAGGAAGGAAGGAAGGAAGGAAGGAAGGAAGGAAGGAAGGAAGCAAGGAAGGAAGGAAGGAAGGAAGGAAGGAAGGAAAAAGAAAGAAAGAAAGAAAGAAAGGAAGGAAGAAAGAGAAAGAAAGAAAGAAAGAGAGAAAGAAAGAAAGAAAGAGAGAGAAAAAGAAAGAAAGAAAGAAAGAGAAAAGAAAGAAAGAAAGAAAGAAAGAAAGAAAGAAAGAAAGAAAGAAAGAAAGAAAGAAAGAAAGAAAGAAAGAGATACTCATGTTAGACTTTGAGGCGCCCTCAAGAACCCGAAGAGGTGAAAAATCTGACAGGGTTCCCACTACGGCGCACCTCATATTCATATCTTTCGTAGAGTCATGCAAACAGGCAAGAAAGTGCGTTCTACACTCGTCGTACTTGGAACAGGTGTCTCTGACTGACGTTTCCACGTTTAAATGCGCACATATACACTATGAAGTAGACGGAACGATGACCGCTACCGTAGCTCAGTGGTAGAGCATCGGACACGTTATTCGAAGTTCACAGGTTCTAAGCCCGCCGGTGGCAAGCCATGTTTTCGCCCACAGTTCCTTGTTCACATTCACATTACAATTGCTTCCATTAACATCTCATATACTATTCCTGGCATTCATGTCGGTGAGTTCTCATAAATTTTTTGTCTAACAAAGAAAACGAACCCTTAAATTTGCACATTCACCCACTCTTGATCATATCGTGGTTTTTGTGCGTAACCAATCCCCCCCCCCCTAAAAAAAGAACAAAGCAGACAGATGGTAGCTACTTTCACTAAAGATGACGACAGCGGAGTTTAAATGACAAACATTGCAACCTAGCTAACGGAAACTTGTAAAACTGCTTTATACACGTCGGCTATGAAAAATTGGGGGTCACACCAAGCCTCACCTTCAGTGCTCTGGTTCTCCTCAGCCGTAGATGCATCAGGCGTGACACACAGAAGTTAACAAACAGGTGCACATGAATCCCCTTTGTATCTGTTAGTGGGAAACCAAATGAATCAAGTGCATGAAAGATATCGTTGCGTCACGCGCTGCACAAAAGCGGAAACAGAACGCTAGACATGAAGCAAAAAAAAAAGCAAATCACTATATAGGCGCTAAAGGGGCGGTTGAACGGGCAGATTAACCGGTAGTGTAAGCACTAGTAGCAACGGCTCAATATCAGAATGTAGGAGGTGATGAAATTGACAGTGACAGTATCTGTACAGACAATTGAAAAAGGTGAGAACAAAGAAGCCGGCAGCAAGCGAAAACAAGGCACCCAGGAATCAAATGGGCTGGTAATTAAAAACTAAAACGAAGTGTAAAACTTCATATCTTCAATTTTGTATATTCAAGTTTCTGTTCCATGTTTCTATGCACGACTAGAAGTAACTAAAGATCTCGAAGCATTAAACAAAACTGAACACGCACACAAACACACAAACATACGCACACACAAAAAATGACTGGAGGCACGTCTGTCAGCTGGCCGATATAACTACGACATATATGAAATGGAGCTTTACAAGCAATAAGAGTTTCCTTTTTCTGCATGCAGCTACAAAATATCAAACCACCGAGTTAATTATAGAATCTGCCGAATTATTTTTATATAGAAAAATTGGAAAAGCATTGATAAGAAGTTTAAATTACCCATATAATTTATGATATAATCATGGAAGAAAATAATTTTTGGTTTGGGTATTTCAGTAGCTTACAAGCGTTTCCTTTATCAGGATCCACCGTAATACATAGAAAGATGCTTGCCCTCAGTGACACCACCACGTTCAGTTAATCCAACAGTAAAATACTAGGTTTATTGTACAAATGCACGGCAACATCAGAAAATAATCTCATGCCAAACAGCGAACGCGACAACCTAAATACGGGTTACATGCATCGGCTGTCGTTAAGGTCAGCGAATGCACTCGGCTTGAATTGGATGAGTTGCTGCACACCCTTATCAATACTGGTGTCTTTATTAGTCCCTATGTTCGGGTTCGAAGAAACGTATATGCGCTGCATCTACGAAACAGCCGCTGGTTAAGACATATAAATCCAAGAGCAGCCACTCAAAAGAAGTTGGCCAATAAAACAAATGATTGATTGATATGTGGGGTTTAACGTCCCAAAACCATCATATGGTTATGAGAGACGCCGTAGTGGAGGGCTCCGGAAATTTGGACCACCTGGGGTTCTTTGACGTGCACCCAAATCTGAGCACACAGGCCTACAGCATTTCCACCTCCATCGGAAAAGCAGCCACCGCCACCGTCAGGATTCGATCCCGCGACCTGCGGGTCAGTACCTTAGCCACTAGACCACCGCGGCGGGGCAATAAAGCAAACGTCCCTTACAACATCCTCCTGCTTGTCAGTTCTAATAAAGTGGGTGCCTTTTTTTTAGAAATGGCAGCTCAAGCCTCGCAAGTAAGCTTATTCGCTGTCAGGTAGTGAAGACAAGGCAATGACACAGAAAGCCACTGAGTGTGATTAGACCTAAGTAGCAGTCGATCGACATTCTCAACAGAAAACACATAGGACATATCGGTAAAAAGAAAACGCAGAGTCACATTTCTTTTCAACTTGTTTTCAGCTTTCGCTACTCTCAGTAAACTGAAATAAACAGTTGGGTGTTGTTCAGGTTTCTAGAAGCGCCAATCGCTTGAAGGAAGAACACTTTCTAACCAAGCCGCGGCTGCGCCGGTGGAAAAGTGCCCTCTCGAAAAGCAAATCGCATTAGAGACTAAAAGAAACAAGTAGTGTAAAAGAAACAAGTACAGTAAGAGAAACATTAGTAGTTAAAGAAACAAGTGGCGTATAGGTGGCGCTGAGTCCCAGCGGCAGCAACAGCAAAGCAACGACAGTGTGGAAAACGCAATTTGTTCGAACAGCACCGTGCGGCGACTTCGACAGGTGCGCGTGACCCGCATGCCTCGGTTCCCACATTATTCCACATAGAGAGAAGTGCGCTTCGAGAAGAAAGGCTTAGAAGGGAGAGGTAAAACCTCGGCCGAATGGACCTTCCCTTCTACCCCTTAGCAGAACGCCGAAAGGCGACGTCGACTGAGTTGTTGCAACGGCGTGGTACGGGACCCAGCCCGCAGGCGATGCGGCGTGAGGGTCTGGAAAATCGCAGCGCTCCGCGCTGACACCTCTCTGTTTGCCGAGTCATTCACATTGCGCCATTTATATGGATGTGCAGTTCCGCGCAGTGTAGACGAAAGGAGGCGTCTGACAGCGTCCGTTACCGATCAACACTCCCACAGAAGACAAGAAATGAACCGTTCTGCTGTCTATTCCTCTCTTCCATTTCTTCTTCGCTGTAGGAATAACGAATAAATATCAATAAGTCCCATTCAATGCTCTCCTATGTTTACTGTGATCCCAGGTGGTGCAAGATCCAAGCATTTCAGAAAGGTTTTGGAGTCCACGGAAAAGATACAACTTGCGAAAAATGTGAATCATGCGTGTGGTCACAGCACTGAGTGTTGTGCTTGCTATTCTGACGGATGTGTGGGTGTTTGCGAGAGTTAAGGTGGCGCTAAATTTTACAGTATGAGGTTCAGGGGATTATCCTCTATGCGCGAGGCTTATACAACGTGTCTGTTGCAGTTAGTAATATTTCTGAGAGCCCAGTGCAACGAAATCGCTTTTCTCAGCAATATAAAATAGCGCAGAAGAAAAACAATAATATTTATAAACTATGCAATTACATCAATTTCAAGCAAAAGCAATTGACCATTTCGCTCTTTGCATTTTGATGCCAGAAAGTTATATAGCGCCTAATATCTACAAGGCTTCATTCGAACAATCCCCACAATTAGTTGCCTGCACAGAAATTATATGTCGAAGAATTCCTTCAATGAATTATTTCAGCACGGTACCTCTTAGTGACATCATCGCGGTACCCCTCGCGCGTAGCACATTCCACTGTGCCTCATGTGGGGCCACAAAATTCACACAATCCCCGTCCCCCCCCCCCCCACACACACATTCACACATAAAAAGTTACAACACAATGACCGAAAAGAAAACATGCATCAGATCAGGAGGTAAGCCAAAATGCATCTATTTTTGAACGCCTGATCGCACAGAGCGATTCAATACGCGAGCGCGCAAAATCGCGGTAGGCACAGATGAAAATTTGAACAACATCTAGACTTTATAAGTGCTGCTTCTTTTCGAGCTCTATACATTTGGACATCAATAAAGAAACACTGACAACATCACTGCGTCAATCACAGTTCCTACCCGAGAACAGGCTGACGTGCACATGCAGCAGTCGAAGAACAGAAATAAGGCTGCAGCACAAAACCAATTCTGTGCACTTTGGCAAGTTTTGCCATATTTTCGAGAAGCGTCGCTATGTTTAATTCTTTCCACGTTTAAGTTCCCGCTGTTATCAGGAATAAATGACTTTGTCTACGACATGCATTGTGCTACATGAAATGAGCGCAACGACAATGAACTCGCCCTAAATGCAGTGGTAGTAAGAAGCCACTATAGCAACACGTCCATCGCGGTGAACAGCTCCCATCACACACAATATCCTTCCTGCAGCAATACGGTTCTGTGTGGCTACCACTATAAAAAGGGACTACAATAGCCGGAACCAACGGACTACGCGCAAGAACCTGTCCTTGAAAGGGCCTACGCTGTTAAGCATATGACCAAATAGATAGAAGGATGCGTCGATGCACTGCCCCGACGGGAAGCAAAAGAACATCGTCCAAGTGCTCCGTAGAGGTAGTTAATCAGCGAAGCTGATATGTGCGGCCGCAGTGGGTGCAGACGTTGGAGCCGAAGCCGAAGTGCGAAGATAAAATGCCGCTCAAGAAACTCCCGCCGAAAGCAGGCGTTGGCCACGGCCAACGCATTCTCGCTATTGTCAAGTTGAGGATAATCTGCCCACCACGCCACTTCTACGGCTCGCCGTTGTCGCTTTGATTCGGTTCGGAAGACTTGCGGATTCTTCGGAGAGACGGCTAGTGCTTCGCCAGCCTAGTCCATTTTTGTTCCGTAACTGCTTCATTATCCCGGCGAACATGAATTCTTTTGCGGATACACTGTCAGCGTAGTTCTTGGAAAACTGTTTGCTGTTCGGGTGTTCGTACGATCTGTGCCCTCATCATGCGTCAATTGTAAAGTGAAACTGCTGCGCGCGGCCTAGGCGACAGGGCTACGAAGGCATGAACGATGACGCTACCAATGACACGCGCGCTTGGGTTCAAGTAACGAACGACGTAACTGATATGGTGCAGCCAATGGAGACAGCTATCGTTTCTCGGGGCGAACGAATTTTCGTTTCGCCTACCCATATACAGCTATCGCTGTAAATTTAAAACGTTATATGGTATAATGCAAGGGCTATTAAAAATAACTAAAGACGAGTACATACGCCTTCCCGGAAAACGTAGCGTCAGATTGAATCATGATGTCCCCATTAAACATTTCAGCACTCGCACTGACATCTTTAAGTGGTCATTTTTTTCCGGATGCTATAGAACAATGGAATCGTTTACACCATCTTGTTATTAATAGTACCGATGTGCAATCTTTTGACAGAAAAATTGATGCTTATTTTGGTCATGGTTGAATTTAACTACTGGCAATTTTGGTTTCTTGTGTGCATTGCTATTTGAGTGCCACTTGTTTTGGTTTTCTGTTTGTACTTACTATTGTACTCCCTCCCTGTTATGACCCTCAAGCGAGGGTAGACAGTATAAATAAATAAATAAATAAATAAATAAATAAATGTCTATTGCTTCCACCACCGACGGCGACGTATGTCAGTGCAAGAGCACGCACCTAAGAACTACGCTCAAAAAACTGCATGTCGCGTACCAGCCGCAATGTTTATTTTTCGCGGCGGCAAACACTCGCAATGTGTAGCTCCAAAAGCAAACTGGCTATAAGCTGCCGTACTAACATAGTAAGCCAGTGGAGGTGAGCTTCAATAGGCTTTTGACACCACTTATGCACAGAGCACACTGGAACAGCAAGGCTCAATACAATAGCGACACGGGCGCAGACAGCGGCGGAGACGTACACTAAAATAAAGTCCGCGAATGCATATAACAGGAATGTGCTTTTTTCTTGCACCCGCAAGCAATGCTGCATCATGTGTACGTGTAAGGTTCAGGAGCGACGACAACGTACACATGCGAGCCACGCAGCATCGCTCGGTATACGAGGTGAAAATACCGATAGGATTAGTGGTATAGCATGGGGTCCCGCCTAACGCCATGCGACGTGCCGGTGGAGGGGCAAGTCAGACACGGTGTGGCGAGTAAAGGGCAAGGGGAGGAAGTGAACGGTAATGTGCGCTGATCTTGGGTAAATCTAGTAATTCCGCCTCCCCCACTACGGTGTGCTTCCCGTCGCAGACACATCCATACATATATAAATATGTATTTATAAGGCCCGTCGTGAACGCCCGGCTATTTTGGCGTTGCTGCAGGCGCCGTCTCGCACGAACGTGACCTGCTTCGGTGAAAAGGTGTTACGATTCCGTTCTTCCCGCGGTGAATCTGTGGTAGAAGGTGGCGTATGGCTGGGGCGGTGCGTGCGGAGCGACGACCTACAGCATGCTATAAGGTTAGGAGACAGCCGAGACGAGAAGGCCGCGAAATCGTTCGCCAGAACTGCGTGAAAACGGAGGCACCAGACAACGTCGTGTTCCGGCGGCTTAACCAAATCACCATATGAACGACAGTTTGCTTCTACTTCTTCTTTTTGTTTACCTTGGTCGTAAACACCAAGCGCGATGCCGGAGGGGCTTGTGTAAACAGAGCGACATGGCACGGCAGTCAAAAAAAAGGCAGAGAGGGGGAGTTTTTTTGACACTTGCGCACAACAATGAAAAAAGAAAGAGAGTGAGCGCATCGCTCGAGGGGAGGCATGGAAGGAAATCGACAAGACGACGTTTGACCTGCACAGACCATCAGTTCACCGCTGCTCTTGTGGAACATGTTACGTACGACACAGTGCGCTAAGTCGCTGTAGATGAAGGACAAAAGTAACGAAGTGAAAGGACTTACACATTGCGTTGTCGTGCTGTGTGCTGGCATGCTTTTATGGCGTAAGTGAAGCCATGCCAATAGATTAGGTTGCAAAAACTTTACGTTTTACGCATCTCACAGTAACATTAAAAGCCCAGTCGTCATTTTAAATGTAGCTCACATCAACTTATTGCAAATCAATCACTACTTGGAGACTCAAGTAACAAAATTTTTGCAATATACCATGTTTCCAACAGCTATACCAAGCGCTTTCAGGCGCTGTATAGGCTGGTTAACCTCCCTGCCGTTCTTTTCCTCCTATTTTTCTTCCTTCCCTTCCCGTATCGTCTTTAGCCCACTGCACACAACTTAGACAGCGGCCCCCGTTCTATAGCTTTATTAGATAACAGAAAAGCATCCCTGGCTCGCCAATATTACTATCGCAATAACGAAAACTTTATGCATACTATCTCATCAATGAAAACTAAATGAAGCGCAGTTTTAGAAGCCCGTAATTAGCGTGCGCTTTATAGAATAGGTTGTTGCGAAACTAAAGTATGTCACCTGAGCGAGCTCACTATACAACCTTCAAGGCTGCTAATAGTGACTCCCTCGCAATTTAATAAAGACAAAAAGAAACAAGAATAAATATCAGGACCTGAAACACATGATTTAGGCGTCACCTGTAAAACGAGTCAAATAAACGTAAGACAATCGATTTTGACACTTCTAGTCTAAACCCTTGTATACTTTTGTATTGGATTAGTTTACTGTGGGAGGCTGCGACGCGTCAGTCAGCTTTGCAACAAGCCTAAAGCGAGTGCGAAATTCCATTAAAACAGAAGGAGGACCGGCAAAACAGGCACTAGGCCACGACGGGAACAAACACCCCTGTTTATCCCCTCACACAGAATTCTTGCTTTACGCAGACGACACCACCATATTTAGTGCTCACGACTTCATCCTTGCCCTAACCTCCCGGCTAAACAGCGATCTTCAGAGCGTCATTAATTGGTGTCTTAACAACACACTTGTTAGCAATCCCTATAAGACAAAATTTGTTATTTTCAGCTCTAGGTGAAAAAAGTTGGATAACGCACTCCCGATGTATGTTAATAACCATGAAATATTTCCTTCTGAAAAATGCACACTTCTCGGTGTAGAACTTGATTGTTTTTTGAGCTTCAACCATCATATTGAGTTAATAAAAAGAAAAACCGCCTATGGCATTCGTGTTCTGCTCAGGGCCCGCCAACTTTTTGTACTTCCTACACTATCTGCTCTCTATTTTGCCTTCCTTCATAGTCATTTCAACTATTGTATTGAATCTTGGGTATAAAACTAATGTAAGCCCATCAGAGCATATTCAAAAAAAAAAAACAGGCTCTCCGCATAACAACACACAGTGATTATCATGCCCATTCAGCTCCACTATTTTCTTCACTAAATATTCTTCCTATTACAAAAAAGATCGACTTCAACTTAGCTGTAATTGCCTACCGCCTGGTACATAATCCGGATCTTTTATGTATTGTAGGCAATAAAATTACCATTTCCTCAAGTAATACACGTTTCTCCTTTCGAAACAATATCTTATTGCCGAAGGCGCGCACTAATTACGGACTTAAAAGAGTGAGCTTCTCCGCCATCAAGGTTTAGAACACCCTGCCTTTAGAGACTAAAACCTATCCCTCATTAAATGCCTCTAAACATTGTTCGCCTCTATCTGAATTCTTCTTTAAACTTCTGACTTATCTGTAGTTACTGTCGTTGCCTTTTTTTGTCATACATTTTCATGTTTTTTATCCATTCCTATTAATTTATTTTTCTTCCTATATATTTGTTAGTGTTTAATCCTAGCGATTGATTCGTTTGCACTGCATTAGCTTCACTTATTTAATTGCATTTTTTGTACGTCAATGTCAAATATTCTCCATGTTCTTGCATACCATAATGCCTCTTTTATTATTTTGTACGCGTATTCACGCCTCTTTTACGCGATCCTGCTCCTGTTTTTATTTTTGCTTTGTGTATTTTATAACAAGAGGTTCCATTGCAGTGTTTACACTAAGGGACCTCTTTCGGTATACCTCTCCCTATATGTAACTCCCAACCCAATTACGCTCAATAAACTGAAACTTAAACTGAAACAAGCACGGGCGAAATGGTTTTTCATGCAAAATATGTTACAGAGTTTTCGTGTGTTCAGCCATACTGGCCAAGCACATTAAAAATATTTTATTGAATACAACAAGGCTAAAGTGTGAACGATGCCTTCAGGTTGCCCTGATTTCAAAATTTTTGGAAATATCATGCGCATCTTGAAGCGAAGATAAACAAAAACGTTAAGCTTAGAATAATTTTTTTACCAACGTTGGAATCCGTCAACGTTCTCTACGCGCCTTAAGCAAACTTTTAGTGCCGAAAACAACCACCAAAAATGCCTGGTGCCGCTGCTCAACCCGAATTGCTTGCGCCGAGTAGACGACCTAATGTCATAATAATAACTGTTTAGGTTGAACGCCCCGAAATCGTGGTAAGATCATAAGAGATGTCATAGTCCAGGGCTCCAGATATTTAAACCACATGGAGTCCTTTATTGTGCACCCAAATCAAAGTACACGGGCTTCAAGCATTTTCGCCTTTATCGAAAACCTGGCCGCAGCAGCCGGGATTCGATCCCGTGACCTCCGGATTAGCAGCCGAGCACCATAACTACAAGACCACCGCAGCGGGTACATGACTATATAAGCGTCCCCAGTTTGGTGGCCCATTTCGGCGAACCAATGGGTGTCCGAGAGCTCGACGGCCGTAATATGTGCCAACACCCCCGGCTTTATCCACGTTTTTTTTTTTTTACTCTCAAAACTTGCTCGATTGCATTATTTGAAAGCCGTAGCTGTATTTCAGTAATCAAAATAGAGCTTGAGGTGTTTAGATATACCATAAAGCATGGCATTGAACTCCCCTCAAGTTTCTCGATTTTGCCGCTTTCTCGCTTTCAAATGCTCTGCTCTCGCTTCAATAGTAAAATGGTTATTACGCAGAGCCTGTAGTCTTTACTCCAGCTCAACATATTATTTCTTTTAGTGGCTCTTTACGAGCAAGACCTGTAGGTTACAATAAATCTTGGTAAAATTTCTGACTGCAGCGGGCGTAAGTTTTATCAGCTGGTGTTAATGAATAAATATGCGCTAACCGTTATTTGACGTATGCCTGTGGGAGCAGAGTGGATTAGGGAACAAACGGGGGTTAAGGATATCATAGTTGAAATCGAGAAGAAGAAATGGACATGGGCCGGGCATGTAGCGCGTAGACAGGATAACTACTGGTCGTTAAGGGTAACTAACTGGATTCCCAGAGAAGGCAAGCGGGTTAGGGGGAGACAGAAGGTTAGGTGGGCAGATGAGATTAAGAAGTTTGCGGGTATAAATTGGCAGCAGCAAGCACAGGACCGGGTTAACTGGCGGAACATGGGAGAGGCCTTTGTCCTGCAGTGGACGTAGTCAGGCTGAAGAAGATGATGATGATGATGATGATGCGCTAACACAACTAAAACCGCTGCTTGATTTATTGCTTAAATTACACGTTACAGCGCAAACAATTATTGGCAATTATGATACGACTGAAATTGTTTCCGATAGAAAACATGTACCTACTAAATCACAGATTGAACGGCTCTACGGCGACGCTGGGAAGAACGCAATTTGATGTAGTAGCCTGCATGGCACGTCAGCGCACGCGCAGCGCTGGTACGTTACCCCGACGCTATGAAACGCACATAACATGCTGGTGTGAAAAACGTACAAGCAGGAAGTAAGTACCGTAAAAATTAAGAAGTGTCCATCATGCAGGAGAACCTTCAATATATACACAACGTCGTACTCGAGACTTCTTTTCACCGGGCCTGCGTAATAAAAATTCCCTCAATCGTTCGATTTTGAACAAGTACCAAGAGGTTGCCCAAAATCTACGCATAGCATTTCGATTGCTTGCTGGCTGGGGTACTTGCATCGACTGACCATAGAAATGGAGAAACACCGATACCCCCGGTAAGCAAGTGCCAAATTCGTAGTTAGCAGACCGACAGCTCTCGCACAAGAGCCGCCATACATACACTTATAAGGCTTGGAGATACAAGTACAAAAACACGTGGCCAGGTCAGCCGAGCGGCCGTGTAAGGGACAATTCTACAAAAGTTTATAACTCGGGCCAACATCGCGCACACCCTACAATTTTCACGATGGCGCAGCCGGTGATGAGCTCGTTGTTAGCCAACGACAGTTATTAGTTCGGGCACCGGCAAGCGAGCACGCCGGCTGGTGGAAGCATGGTGGAAGGAGTGCAGAGGCAATCTTAAGTGTTGCCATGGCTACCACACACAAAAGCGCGCAACTGGGTCTCGGTGTGATGTTACATGAGCACGCCTCTAGCTATGCGAAGGGGGCGAAGACAAACGTTCCACGACGCCAGAGTGATTACCGAAGGAGGATGTCGGACTCAAACAACGGACTGCTGCACCACTGGCTCGTTCGCTACATAGAGTCAGTCACGTTTGCTGCCTGCACGTTTGAACAAAACTCCTTGGCATCTCGATGGCAGAACTTTTTTTTCTGTTCTCAGGGATGAAAACAGCGAAAGAAGACGGAAAGCAGGGTAGAGGAGTTAGGAGGAGGAGGACTTAGGATTCACCAGTCACCCAGTGGAAGAATATCTTGGTCCAGCACTTCGGTGCTATAACTGCCAGCGATTCGGACACATGGCGAAAAGTTGCCGTAACACACGCCGGTGTAAGATCTGCTCAGAAGAACACCATCATAAGGAGTGCAAGTCAGTTCTTCAGCCTAAGTGTGCAAACTGTGCAGGTAATCACGCTGCCTCATATTCAGGCTGCCCACAAAGTAAAGCTGCTGCAAAAATTCGCCGGCATGAGCTCATCCATGGAAGGAAACCGCGCCCCAATGACCCATCTCCAAACCTTGAGATTGTTCATCCTGTACGTGATCCACCTCAGCGGCCACCGCGACAACAGCCGACAAGCACGCCAAGAGAACCGCCAAGAGAGCCGCCAAGAGCACACCCGAGAGACCACTTACGAGAAGTACCTTCAAATAACCCAACCTACGCGTCAAAGCTGCAAACGCCCACGCGACCTCTGCCGGAAAGTAGCAAAACCGACAGTGCCAGTGTTCGCCCCAATTACAACATCGAAACGTCACGTCATTCTCAACAGGCCTCAGAAAATCAACCATTCAATGGAGACCGTGCCTCTGCATCAGTCATGCAATTGATTCTGCCAATGCTTTTCGCGGCACTTAAGGCAATCCTGTCTGCTCTACCGGAAGCAAACAACCTGCCAGAAGTAAAAGCCCTGCTGCCTCTGGAAGCACTACTGTGTCAACAGTCCGGGTCAAACCTGCGACAAGTAACATATGAATAAGTGCTACAAAGATGTCTCCATATACCAGTGGAATGCCAATGGTCTTCGAAGGAAGTGTGCTGACTTCCGTAAACTCCTTCTGCAGTATAATTTTCCAATACTTTGCATCCAAGAGGCAGGAATGAATGATGATTTCCGCCTCTCCAACTACGTGATATATAAGTCATCTCGTCGAAGTGGTCCTAGCAGAGCGCATTTGTGCGTCAGAAAGGACCTACCTTCTCACCAAGTTCACTCAAGTGATTCGGACTTCCCGGAATTCGTCGCTTGCAAAGTATCCTTTCGTGAGCAGTGCGTAACAGTGATCAATTTTTACCTACAACCTTCAAGCCGCATTTCGGTGGAAGAGCTAACAAATATCTTCAACATTTCTAATTCATATAAGTTTATATGCGGAGACTTTAATGCGCACAACATAATCTGGGGAAGTGATCGATGTGATCCACGTGGGAACATTGTTGAGTGTGCCGCAGACAAATGCAATTTGACAATTTTAAATGACGGCTCCCCAACTTTTCTCCGAGGGCATAATTACTCTAGTTGCATCGATGTAACCTTGTGTTCCCAAGATCTAGTGAATGGTGTGGTATGGACAACGGATGTAGAAACACGTGGGAGTGACCATTTTCCCATTCTACTAAATCACCCCTACTTGCGAAAAGACAACACCAGACGCTACAGCAAACTGATGAACTGGAAAGCTTTTCGGTACCACCTAACAAACCAAAATAGTGAACTCACGACAGTTGAAAGCTTTACTGAATTTCGGCAAGATAATGCGAATAAATGCACAAAGAAAGTCCCGATTCCAAAAGACTATGCTGCAGTCGATGGAGAGTATGAACATCTAAGAGCCATCACACGACGTTCAGAAAGGGCATATCGACGCAGCGGAAGTTTAGAAGCATACAAAAATGCACAGAAAATTCACAGTGTAATGCGCAGACGGCTAGAAAATTTAGGTAAACGACGCTGGCGTGATTTCTGTGGCACGCTCTCTTCCCACACACCTGTTCCAAGAATTTGGCTTGCAATTCGAGCACTTAGTGGCCCTGTATCACAGAGCTTCCCATTTCGTGCTCTTCCTGTAGCCTTGGACAAACCTGAAGCTGTGGTTGCAGATGAATTTTGTCAACTTATCAGTAGGCCCACCGCATCACAATGTGCCTTATTTGATAATTCTGTCGCGTTAGCCAGCCAGAAAATTAATGCTTGCTTTTGGGCCCAGCATCCTCAACTAGACCCTGTATTTACGTTAAGGGAGCTGCATTGTGCTATAGCATCATGTCGTCAAAAATCGGCCTCTGGACCGGACGGCATTACGTACAATATGCTAAAGAACCTTGGGCCCACAGGCACAACTATTCTCTTAGATATTCGCAATAATCTATGGACGCAAGAAATTGTACCCGAGTCTTGGAAGTCTGCTCGCATCATTCCGATCTTAAAACCGGCTAAGACGCCCTTGAACCTTGAATCCTTCCGTCCAATCAGTCTGACAAGCTGTCTATGTAAGGTAATGGAAAAAATGATTGATGCGCGACTTCAATGGTGGTGCAACAGAACTGGTGTATTCTCCAACTACTTGACAGGTTTTAGGAAACAGAGATGCACAATGGATGCAATACTGGACTTAGTAACGTATGTGGAGCATGAACGTGCCTGTGGTAGTTTGACGGTCGCAGTGTTCTTGGACATCACAAGGGCATTTGACACAGTCAGTCACACTCATGTTCTGCTGAGTATGTTGGAACTCGGACTGTCCGGCAAATCTTTGCGGTGGGTATCCAAATTTTTATCAGGTCGTAAAATATTCATTCAGACGAGCGAAGGAAAAAGTGCAGAACACGACGTCAGACAGGGAGTGCCACAAGGAAGCGTACTCAGCCCTCTTCTTTTCAACTGTGTTATGGCTGATTTAGCTAAAAGACTGCCTTCCAGGTTGAAATACTCCTTATATGCAGATGATGTGTGCATTTGGGCATCTGGCACGGACATACGGTTAATTCAGATTGCATTGCAAGACGGAATAAATATTATCAACAACTTTTTAAAAGAAAAAGGAATGATTCTATCGCACGCAAAGACAGCTGTATTGCCCTTCACCCGTAAGAAGTTAAAGAACTTCAATCTCAATTTAGAAGACGAACCACTAATGATTGTGACACAGCATCGGTTTCTCGGAGTAATACTTGATAGGCAGCTATCATGGGCACCTCACATAAAGCAACTCGAAAACGAGGTGAATACGCTAGTGAATATACTCCGCAGAATTGCTGGGACATCATGGGGCGGATCTGTATCATCCATGCTCGCTGTTCACAATGCTTTAATACGACAAAAAGTTGCATATTCTGCAGCATTGTTACACGGCCTTTCCCGCACTTCAGAGGAGCGACTTCAAAGACTATTAGCTAGGGGACTGCGCGTCTGCATAGGTGTTCCACGAGCGACTTCCAGCAGCCTTGTCATAGCAGAGACTCGGCAACCACCCTTTCCAGTCAAGAGAACAATTGAAACATGCCGCCACTTTTTTCGCTTACAGACGCAACACAAGGACCACCCATTGGCACTGGAGATTTTACTAAGAGACAAAAGCAATGCTCATAACGATGTAAAGAGCAATGTACATATATTACCCAGAAATGAATTTTGGAGCTCTGAAATGGACTATCCTCTATGGCTGCTTGTAATACCAAGCATTGAATTCTCAGTGGATGGCATTATCGGAAAGAGAGACATGTTCATCCAAGCTGCTCAACAACTAGCGCTTTATCAGATACACATGCGGTATCCAGGGTACATACATATTTACACAGATGGCTCAAGTACTACAACGTCTTCAACATCGGCATTTATCATACCACAGCTCAATATTCAGGAATCGTTTAAATTATGTCGCATGACGTCATCTACTACATCTGAGCTCTTCGCTATTCTGTATGCTCTAAAGTTTATAAACTCGGTAGCAGACGCTAGAAAATGGGTACTTTTCAGTGACTCACAGGCCGCATTAAGATCACTCTCCAGTACAAACAGGACAGTAATAAGTGATAGTATGACATACGAAACGCTGAAGGAGCTCACCAAAGCAAAGAAGGCGCAACATGAGATCAAATTCTAGTGGATACCTGGCCACTGCAACATTCCTGGAAACACAGCTGCCGATGAAGCAGCACGACAAGCACATCATAAAGACGTTACTGTTTCTTTACCAATTTCGAAAAATGAATTGCGTAGTATTATAAAGAATACAACTTTCAGAATGAGCAAAACTGCTTGGTTTGACAAAAGTACAAAGAGCTGCGATTTATATCACATCGATCCATTTATTGAATTCAAAATTACGCCGGCATTAGACAGAAGGATGGAAACTCTAATTCACCGATTGAGGCTAGGCACCGCATACACAAAACATTTTTTGCACAGAATCGGCAGAGCTTAAACTCCCGAATGCGAATGTGGATTTATAGATGAAGACGTCTGTCACCTTCTCATAGACTGTCCACATCATGACACGCCGAGACGCCGTCTTAAGTCCGAACTGTTCGCATTGGACCGCACACCATTTAGCATGAAAAAACTTCTGGGCCCATGGCCAACTGGAGTTTTGCAGTCCCACGCTTTAAAAGCATTAACACGTTTTTTACAAGACAGCGGGATTGCTGATAAGTATTAACAAAGAACAAACTTTCATTTGTAACACATGTACTTATTATGTACAGTATCATGTGACACCCATCACGTAAGTGTTGTCAAATGAATGACGTGTCGACTATTATGTACATACGAGCGAATGCATCTTTATAAGGACCAGACGTGTGCTTTGCTGTTTTGTGTTGGTGGACCGAATATTAGCGAGGGACATTTCCAGAGACTTCTTACATTGACTTTCGAACATTTACTTACCATTGTGATATGTGCGTATAAGTGTGTCTTTGCATATCTGTGCCCGAGATTTCTATTTTCCATGCACAGCTTTGTATGTTTTGCTTCAAGATACGTGTTCAAGTTTCAATCAACGGCTAAGGAGTAGCCGGCGCCATAATGGTGCGCCAACATCTCCTTATATATCATATCAATAAAAAAAGGGTCGAGGAGTCAGGGGCAAAAGCGAGGCTATCGCTTTCTTTGCGATGGGCGTGGTCACGTTTAGGCTTCCGTCCGCTAGCGAAATCAATCCTGGCTACTGACAGAGTTCATGGGCTATCGGTATAAACAGAATGGTAGGGTGCTCTATTTCGACGCTTACTGCACCGTTTTTTCTTCAAAGTCTCTTTAGTGATTCAGCAACAAAATCAGCTTTGTAAAAGAACAAAATGTATGCAAGACACTCTTGACGCCACGACAAGTGGTCGCGGGGCTATGCTGACCCGAAAGAGATCGTTTCGGTCTCAGCTGCGGCAGTCGCAAAGCAATGGAGGCAAATTGCTAGGTAGCTGTGTGCTGTGCGACTGCACTGCACATTAAAAAACTTCAGATTATCTACTGATCCGAAGGTCCACTAGTACGGCGTCTCTCGTTGCCTATGTCGCTCTGTGACATAAAACACCACAAAGTGACTACCTAAAAAAATGGCAGCATATCCACGGAGTGAATGATGGAGAGTGGGGCGAAGAATTCGTCCGTCCATTCGTTCTTGCTTCCGTCCGTCCATGCGTCCGTCAGTGTGACCGTCCATGTGTCCATCAGCCCGTCCGTGCGTGCGTCTGTTCGTGCGTCCGTCCCTGCGTTCGTCCATGCAGCCGCCCCTGCGTCCGTTCATGCGTCCATCCATGCATCTGTCTATGTGTCCGTTCGTCCATCTATTCAACACTCCAAGTACCACCATCTCGCATCTTTTCATCATATATTCCCCATATAGAAGCACCGCCATTCAGCGGACATTCCAAGGACTAAACGAGAGGTGGCACACGCACACTTTCTTACGGCTTGCGCTTCGGGTCCACTTCCCACCTTTAACCACCTCGAGTTCATGGTATATACTAGTTCACTGTATTCATGGCACTGCGGCCCAACGCTCGCTAAACCTTTCGAAAACCAAGGAGGTTACGCCCAGCGAGTATGACGTAGCAAACTTTTTCAGTCAGATAGTGCTCAATGTACATGCCAATGGCTGCTAATGGGAAATGAGAGGCGGAGAATTCGGCTTTTACTTTCTTACGGCTTGCGCTTCGTATCTACTTCCCATTTTTAACCACCTCGAATTCATTCATGGTATATACAAGTTCATTGTATTCATGGCACTGCGGCTCAACGCTCGCTAAACTTTTCTAAAGCTAAGGAGGTTACACCCAGCGAGTATAACGTAGCAACCCTTTCTTGTCAGATAGTGCTCAATGTACATGCCAATGGCTGCTAGTGGTGATCGCAGCCTGCGCGTTAACTAAAAGCCGAATGCTCCTGTCTCTCATTCCCCATTAGCAGCCATTGACATGTTCATTGAGCACTATTTTTTATTGTTCAACAACGCACAGAAGAAGTCTCTCACCGGCCCCACCTTGGAGGTCAAAATGTTATACTTGTTACATACTACGGGGGACGAACGGGTGCCGCTATAAGGAGTTTCGCCCTTAAAATGCGCAAAGAAAAGTGCATCAAGCTCTCCTCGGCCACTGGCTAATAACTCTCTTCATCAATATGAACCTTTTGTAGTATTCCGCAGTGGATACCAGTGCACATTGCACTGCTGCAGTGAAAATGTTGACAATCAAGAACTTAAAAGATAAAAAACGACAATCGTGACTACATCTTATAAATATATGGCCCTTTATGCCACATGTGTCCCTGGCACAACTAAACAATGTACATCATTACATATATCCATATTTAAGTACTGGAAAGTCATGCCAGACAAGAATTACCTTATTGCGATAGGTCGTTGTGTATAAACTGCGCCTTTAAGTGCCGTTAATACACAATGGACACGCACTCCAGCCTGCACTGCGTGTGCTGCACTACTTGGAACCTCACACGAGTCATTCGCATGCCGTTAAGCTTAATCTTGTTTCGGCACTCGCTCACTGGATTCCGTGCCGACCAGTTGTGCCCTCGCGATCGCCGACGACAGCGCAGCTCTGGCCGACTGGGTTGGTCCTACACCACCTCCTGCCGCCGGTCCCCTACGACGACGTCAGCACAGGTCTGGCCGACTGGATTAGCCCTACGCCATCTCCTACCACCTACAAGAGCTCTCGCAAGTGGTGCCCCGTCTTCGGAATCCTGTGGCCGTGTTTCCATCTTTCCTATCTCTCTTATGTCGTCGCTCAATGTCCTAGCGCATCTCTCTCTCTCTCTCTCTATACCTTTACTCCTATCCTTTTAATCCCTCCTTACCCCCATCCCTCGTGAGCTGCTGTTGATTGATTGATTGATATGTGGGGTTTAACGTCCCAAAACCACCATTTGATTATGAGAGACGCCGTAGTGGAGGGCTCCGGAAATTTTGACCACCTGGGGTTCTTTAACGTGCACCCAAATCTGAGTACACGGGCCTACAACATTTCCGCCTCCATCGGAAATGCAGCCGCCACAGCCGGGATACGAACCCTGAGCTACTGTTGAGGTGTCGCACTTTGATGCAGACAGTTACGGGGCTCACTTTTCTTTTCTTTTCTCTTTAAGAATCGCATAACATAATCTTGTTTCCTAAGCAAGAGGAGACAAAACACAAGCACATACATAGCAACGCTAACTAATCATGCTGCTCTATGCTGGACTAAGGTACTCAGCTACTGACCCGCAGGTCGTGGGATCGAATCCCGGCTGCGGCGGCTGCATTTCCGATGGAGGCGTATTGTTGTAGGCCCATGTTTTCAGATTTGGGTGCACGTTAAAGGACCCCAGGTGGTTGAAATTTCTGGAGCCCTCCACTGCGGCGTCTCTCATAATCATATGGTTGCTTTGGGACGTTAAACCCCACATATCAATCAATCAATCAAACAATCAATCAATCTATGTTGGGCTAAGCATCTACATACAGTGTATAAAGCGCGCAAACTCACCCACTGATATCAGCACGCGCAATTATACAGTGCGAAGTTTTTAGCGCTCTCAGTCCGTGTCCCCCAAGTGGTACTGTGTCGGCATCGCCTTTCGCCGTGCTTGATTGATGATTTATTTGTGGAGTTTAACGTCCCAAAACCACCATATGATTGTGAGAGACGCCGTAGTGGAGGGCTCCGGAAATTTTGACCACCTGGGGTTCTTTAACGTGCACCCAAATCTGAGCACACGGGCTTACGACATTTCCGCCTCCATCGGAAATGCAGCCGCCGCAGTCGGGATTTGAACCCGTCTCGCCGTGCTTGCGTAGCCAAAACATGCGACGTAAAGCTATATATACCATATAGTTAACCTGAACTATGTAACACTAACTTTCCCGCTGCGGAAACCGAAAAGCATTCGACACAAAGTGCTTGAGTAGGGACAGTAAACCTGGCCCATAAGTGAAAGACGCGTGGCTAAAGATGTGATGATTTGAATGGATGAAGTCACTTGCTGGACAATTTAAATGAAAGGGAAAGGTAGAAAGAAACGTTGCGAATGACCGCCGTACAACGCCAAAGAAGAAAAGAGAAAGGGATAAAAGTATATAAAAAAGCACAGAATCAAACATACGCCGTTTCCGTGACATGCAGTGAGAATTCAATTCGATTGTTGCACCTAAAGGCGTTTTGCGTGTTTAAAAAATAATAAAAACTAAAAATATAATATCCAGCCCTTCTACTTCATAGAGGTACCCTCTTTATTCAGCCAGAAATATGTTCGAACATCGAGGCACTCAACATAAGGCCGTAACAGTTGAGGAGAAAAAAGAAAGAAAAGAGAGAATGTACTTGGGCACACGATACCTGTCCAGTCGACGCGACAGATGCCTTCCTGCTTGAGCACAAGACTCTCCTCTCGCAAATCAACGTCGGATGAGCTGCCATGGCAACGACAGCTCCTTACGCCGCTCTGGTTTACCTTCGAGACAGCTTTGTCCTGGGAGACGGAAATAACGCCAGCTTCTGTTGTTATTTTTTGTTCGATTACACTGTACATCCAAGATTCTCTCTGCACTTTTTCGAGAGAAGGCTCTTACTTCCGCCATTTTCGAAGTTGAGGCACGTAGAATCGATTGTTTTGCTGTCAGTTCATTTGACTCCTCACTATACATATAAATTCTTTCACAGGTATATGAATTTTCTCGGAGAGCCGCTCGCCCTCCCACACAATCGGAGCATATTGTTTATCCGTTAATGCCAATGGTATCTCTTATGAACACCCAAAAACGCAGTCTGTCACGTCGAGAGAGGTACCACGTCATACATTCGCATATACTATGTGTCCTTTGTACATCGAGTGACTTTACGATGATAACGCATTATGCTTAATGACAGCAATGGATCATTCGAGTCAAACTATCAGTTATTTATGTCCATACTATCACGTACGGAAAAGGTAATTTAACTGACTCACGATATCAAACAAAACTTATAGCGAAGTTGTGGGCACGCCTTGAGCGCTTGAGCCAAGTGTTCTGGCTAAACATTAAAACATTAAAGCCAAGCCTCAACTGCGGCTGACATTTCGACAATCTAGCCTGTCGCTCAAGTTTGTTTTATGAGCGTCATAAAACATCTGCAAACAAGGACGCTGGCGCCCTTATTATAAAACGCACTTCTTGTTTCGCGATTTTTTTCTCGCTCCATTGTGCAGAAGCCTCGTAATAAATTTCACACATGATTGCTGGTGTACCAATATCGGGCCTTTGGCGAGAAAAGGTGATAAAAAACATTTTTCTTACGGCATTGCACTAATTACATCATTGTTTGGTACCTAAGTTTTTATTCCGAGATGCGTATTGCTGTTGTTCCGTTTATTTCGCTCATTGAAGCTACAATGGGCACTACCTTTATGCACTGATTGATTGATATTTGGGATTTAACGTTCCAAAACCACGATATGATTAGAAGAGACGCTGTAGTGGATGACTCTGGAAATTTTGACCACCTGGAGTTCTTCAAGATGCACCTAAGTCTGAGCACACGGGCCCACAGCCTTTTCGCCTCCATCAAAAATGCTACCGTCGCCGCCGGGATTTGATCCCGCGACTTGCTCGTCAGCAGTACCTTAGGAACTAGACCACCACGGCGGGGCTCTCTCTTTATGCACTGCCCCATAACTTAATGCTTCTTGTGAGACCTAAAGGCTATATTTAAAAAAATACAATTCAGACTTCTGTAGTATACGGCATAACAAGAAACGATGAAAAGCTTCGTGTTTTTCTGACAAGACCATGGAAGCAGTGACGGACACATCAATACGGTGTTAATTACGTCACGGGTGCCATCACGCACAGTGCGTTTGGAGAATGGCACACATAATACAGCTGGAGTACTTGAACAGCTCACTCGGGTATCTCTTGACCTCACGCATAGTTCTTTGAATGACAACAAAGATAAGGTGGTAGGGCGCAAAACGGTAATATTTTGTTTGTTTGTTTGTTTGTTTGTTTGTTTGTTTGTTTGTTTGTTTGTTTTGTGAAGAAGAAGATGTGCCTGCAGCGAGCAGCATCGCCAACGCCTGGCTCTCTCGGCTCGTGCTTCGGTTCGTTGCTGTGCCGATCGCTGGACGGTTCTTGACGCTGTCTCGTCACTGTCTTTAACGGCTAATAAACCTCCTCACATTTGGTGGAAGGTGCTGTTAATCCCCGTTGCTACACCCTGGAGCTGCGAAGCCGCACGCTACCCCCTGTCATGACTGCCAACGCCACTACATCGACGCCTTCGCTCCAGTTCAACTGCCCTGGCCATCCTAAACTACGGGAGCCGAAGGTCTTCAGCGGTGCGGATGGGACCGACGTCGAAGACTGGCTCGAGCACTATGAACTGGTGAGCGCCAACAATAAGTGGGATGAAGCCGACAAGCTGGGCCACGTGATATTTTATCTCACTGGCGTCGCCGAATTGTGGTTTAATAACCACAAACACAACATCCCCACATGGAGCGTCTTCAAGACGTCATGTGCTGAAGTGTTCGGTCGGCCGGCTGTCCGCAAGCAGAGGGCAGAACAGCGCTTGCGCGTCCGCTCTCAGCAGACTGGCGAGACCTTTACCAGTTATATTGAGGACGTCGTCGACCTTTGTCGACGTGTGAATGACACCATGCCCGAATCCGACAAGGTCAAAAACATACTGAAGGGCATCGACGACGGCGCATTTCAAATGCTTTTGGCAAGGAATCCAAGCACAGTTTCTGAAGTCGTCAGCTTGTGTCAGAGCTACGACGAGTTGAAAAAGCAACGCACTCTGACTAGGCAGCCTCAGCCTGGTGGTGAGTCGCTGTCCAGCTTCGACTCCATGCCCGACAATTCACCATTGCTGCAGCAAGTCCGAGTCTTCGTCCGTGAGGAAGTCGCCCGCCAACTTTCCCTAGTGCCCTTTACTCACGAGACCACCACCCGTCTACCTGCCCCGCTTCGCACGGCTATATCGGAAGAGGTTGCACAAGCTGTTCCTCGTGCGCACTACGAGCCACCTCTATCAAGCCGTGGTCACTGCCCGGGTGTCGCACAGCCGGTAGGCGCTCCTGTCGCCTATCCGCCAGCTGTTCAGCCTGTGGCCGCGCCCCTGACCTATGCAACGCAGCCTGTGGCTCCGCCTGTCGCCTTTTCACAAGAGATGCAGCCCGTAGCCGCGCCGCTCACATATGCAGACGCTGTACGTAGGCTCCCGCAACCACCCTACACCACGCGCTCACAGCCCGCACACCCGGCTGCTTATACTGCACCTTGGCGGCAGCACCAGTCGCCAATTCCTGGAGGACGCCCGATAACCGACCGATTTGCTACGCTTGCTTCACTCCCGGACACGTTGCTCGCTACTGCCGCCGTCGACCTCAGACGTTCGGCAACTATGCCCGGTCGTCGCATCCCGGCAGCCAACCCTTCGTCCAATACGGGCCGGTCTCGCCACCTCGCTATGCGCCTACTGACCACCTAGACTTTCAGCCGCAACGCGCACCCTCTCCTCGTCGGCGATCGCCCTCCCCCATGCGTCGCCGGCCCGGACCCTCCGACCAGGAAAACTAAGCAACGCAGTTCAAGAGGCAAGAACTGCGCCGTTTTCGAACTGTCTAAGCCCTCGCTCCTCTCCTGCTAACGTGGTCGCAGTAACTGTTGAAGGTTATTGTACTTTCGCCCTTGTGGACACTGGCGCCGCTGTTTCTGTTATTGCCGCTAATCTCTGCCGTTTATTACGCAAAGTAACGACGCCGCTTTCGGGACTGTCGCTTCACACCGCAAGCGCACAGCAAGTAACGCCTCTCGCAGCCTGCACTGCAAGAGTCTCCATCGAAGGCATTCTTCACATCGTGGAGTTTATTGTTCTTCCTGTCTGTTCGCATGACGTCATCCTCGGGTGGGACTTCCTATCCCGCCATAATGCCGTCATTGACTGCGCACGCGCCGAAGTTGAGTTTTCGCCCTTGTGTGATGTCCCATTACTGGACGCTCCTCATCAGCCGCCGAAGTTGCTCGTTCTTGAAGATACCGATATTCCGCCTGGAAATTTCGCCCTTGTTCCCGTTTCATGCAACGCCTACACTGACGCTACAGTTCTTTTTATGCCTTCCGATATCTTCAAATGTCGTCGAGCTTTGCCGCTGCCTTTCGCAACAATTGACCTTGCCGCCGGAAGAAGCAACATGTTCGTAAGCAATCCGCTTTCCACACCTGTCACATTGCTTGCGGGGGAATGTCTCGGCCGCGTGCAGGATCTCGACCCTTCGTTTTTGTTTGATGTCCCGGACGACTACTGCGACCACCCAAAAGCACTGTCAGCACTTGGGGAGTCGTCCAATGATACGTTTTCCAGCGCCATCACTGACACTCTCACTCCCACCGAACATGCCGACCTGCTGGATCTTCTCCATGAGTTCAGGAGTTCGTTCGATGTGTCGCAACCTCAACTGGGCCGCACATCACAAGTCAAACATCATGTTGACACCGGCCTACACCAGCCACTGCGTCAAAGACCATACCGTGTCTCCGCTGAAGAGCGCCGCGTCATCAACGATCAAGTCGAAGATATGCTTCGTAGGGACGTCATTCGACCATCTCACAGTCCCTGGGCGTCTCCCGTCGTCTTGGTGCGTAAGAAAGACGGATCTATCCGATTTTGCGTGGACTATCGTCGTTTGAATAAGATAACCCGCAAGGACGTCTATCCTTTGCCGCGCATTGATGACGCCATTGACACCCTTCACGGAGCGGAATTTTTCTCGTCGCTAGATTTGCGGTCTGGCTACTGGCAGGTCCCAATGGCAGAAGCCGATCGCCAAAAAACGGCATTTATTACACCAGACGGACTATATGAATTTAACGTCATGCCCTTTGGGCTTTGTAACGCGCCTGCCACGTTTGAACGTCTTATGGATAATACGCTACGTGGCCTCAAATGGAATATGTGCCTGTGTTACCTCGACGATGTCGTGGTTTTCTCCCATGACTTTCCTACGCACCTCCTTCGCCTCAGGCACGTTTTGAGTTGTCTGACCAACGCTGGTCTGCAGCTTAACCTAAAAAAATGCCGCTTCGCTGCACGCGAGCTCGTCATCCTAGGCCACATCGTGTCCAAGCACGGCGTATTACCAGACCCAGCAAAACTTCGAGCAGTCGCAGAATTTCCCAAGCCGACGACCATGAAAGAACTTCGCAGTTTTGTAGGCCTATGCTCCTATTTCCGGCGCTTTGTTCGCAATTTTGCATCTATCATGTCACCGTTAACGCAGCTTCTTCGCGGTGACGTGAACCTCACCTCCTGGTCCCCTGCATGTGACGTTGCCTTCGCTACTCTGCGCCGTCTGCTTACTTCCCCACCTATTCTTCGCCACTTCGACCCGACGGCTCCTACCGAAGTGCACACCGACGCCAGCGGCGTCGGGCTAGGCGCGGTCCTCGCTCAACGAAAGCCCGGCTATTCAGAATACGTTGTAGCCTACGCTAGCCGCACTCTGACGAAAGCCGAAACTAATTACAGCGTGACAGAAAAAGAGTGTTTGGCTCTGGTGTGGGCGCTTGGAAAGTTTCGGCCGTACTTATACGGCCGCCCGTTCGATCTAGTAACTGATCACCACGCGCTTTGCTGGCTTTCTACATTGAAAGACCCTTCTGGCCGCCTTGCGCGATGGGCACTCCGCATCCAGGAGTACGACATTCGCGTCGTATACCGCTGCGGACGCAAACACTCTGACGCTGATGCCCTGTCCCGCTCACCTTTGCCACCAGATCCGACGTGCGGAAACACGTGCCTCCAGTACTTGTCATCGTTAAATCTTGAATCAATTGCCACCGAACAACGTCGTGACCCGTGGATCGCCTCTCTTATCGAATATTTATCTGGCACGCCCAACCTTCCAGTATCTCGATCCCTCCGACGTCAAGCTCTCCATTTCGCCATCCGCGATCAACTTCTTCATCGACGCAACTACGCTCCCGATGGCCGCCGGTGGTTGCTGGTCATTCCACGCACTTTACGATCGCAAGTATGCGCCTCCCTTCACGACGATCCGCAATGTGGCCACGCCGGAGTGTTCAAAACATATGAACGCCTTCGCCATCGCTATTACTGGCGCGGCATGTACAATTTTGTACGTAAATTCGTGCAGTGCTGTCCTGACTGCCAGCGACGTAAATCAACACTGCTACGTGCGACTGGCGCATTGCAGCCACTTCCATGCCCTGCCAAGCCATTTGATCGCGTCGGCGTTGACCTCTACGGTCCCCTTCCATTGACACCAGATGGTAATCGGTGGATTATAGTGGCGGTCGACCACCTGACACGCTACGCCGAAACAGCCGCTTTGCCGAGCGCTACAGCTCAGGATGTCGCCTCTTTCATTTTGCAACGCTTTATCCTTCGACATGGTGCACCTCGAGAGCTCCTTAGTGACAGAGGCCGCGCTTTTCTTTCCGAGGTCGTCAAAACTCTGCTTTCTGAATGCCACGTCATTCATCGGAAAACGACAGCATACCACCCGCAGACTAACGGACTAACGGAACGGTTCAACCGCACGCTAGGTGATATGCTCTCAATGTACGTGGCATCTGATCACAGCAACTGGGACCGTGTTCTCACATACGTCACGTTCGCATATAACACCGCAATACAATTCACCACGGTATTCTCACCTTTCTTTCTTCTTTACGGACGTGAGCCTTCCCATACAATTGATACCCTACTTCCTTACCGTCCTGATGCTTCCGAGTGTCCACCTATCTCCGATGCTGCTAGACAAGCCGAAGAGTGCCGCCAGCTCGCCCGTGCGTTCACCTCGGAAGAACAACAACGCCAGAAAGAAACTTGTAGCACCTCTCTTCCGGATCCCAACTATGCCCCAGGGTCTCTTGTGTGGCTTGCCATCCCATACCAAACACCGGACTCTCCTCGAAACTTGTCCCGCGGTACGAGGGGCCTTACACCGTTTTGGAGAAAACCTGTCCGGTTAATTTCCTAATTGAACCAGTTTCCCGATCGGACGACATGCGCCGGCGTGCACGTGACATCGTCCATGTTTCCCGACTGAAACCGTACCATGAGCCTTTGCCTGAAACTTCTTAAGTCGCCAGGATGGCTCCTTTTTCAGCGGGGGCGATTGTGAAGAAGAAGATGTGCCTGCAGCGAGCAGCATCGCCAACGCCTGGCTCTCGCGGCTCGTGCTTCGGTTCGTTGCTGTGCCGATCGCTGGACGGTTCTTGACGCTGTCTCGTCGCTGTCTTTAACGGCTAATAAACCTCCTCACAGTTTGTTTGCTAGTTTGTTTACAGTCTGTGAAGTATACCTACGCGCAAAGCACGGCGAATACGATCATGCGTATGTTCATTCTTAAGGTACAAGGCCTCAAGTGACGGAGTCGTTTCTCCTACGATAAAGCCACACACACACACACACACACACACACACACACACACACACACACACACCTAAACATGTATAGAAAGACACACATTACACCACCCTTTTCAAATAGGTGGGAAACATAGACAGGTAACCACAAACTCTCTTATGTCACAGCATTCTGGTTGCTATTTCACGGCACAAAAACAAAAAGATCAATTAATGCTTGTCTTTCCACCATACGATGTTCTGCCAGTGCTACTATGGCTGTCCAGATAGCGTGAAGGCTCCAGACAATAAGCTGTTCCATGTGTGAGCAGAATGCACTGTATTTATGTTTTTTAATTTCTTTTTCTTCTTTAAAACACAGTATAAGAAGTGACTTCAACCATGTTCTTCAATTACCACCCCGAAAGAAAACGACAAAATTAAAGAAGAGCTAGTGAAAAAAAAAGAAAGCGAAATGTTCGAGGTATACCTGTAGACAAAAAACTTTGAACTCCCCAACGATCCCCGTGTTACATCCCAATGACGTGAACAGGGCCCACTAAGTGAGTAACGAGAAAACGCGGGATTACCCACACATGAAAAAGTAAAAAGAGGGCAGCCTCAAAATAGAAGCTGTAAGTATCGTAAAAGCAAGCGTTTGCTATTGTGAGCGAGACACAACGACATTTCACTCCTACAAAGTGGAAAAAGGGTGGAAGTCTCGTTTAACGATGAATCGCCAGAACGTCACAAGCACCCAGTTCCGAAAGTTTTCCTGCTGAGCACAGAATGAGGGGCGTGAAGAAGTAGCGCAAGATTGTTAGGAAGCAGAGAGGAATGAAACAATAACACCCAACATTTGAGAAGAGAGGACAGGCAAAAAAAAATAAAGCAGTTCGCTTGCTTTAGAAGAAAATCAAGCACGAGCAGATGGGCTTCCCTTGCGCCTGGCCTCCCGTCATCATCCACAGTCTGCATGGATCAGATTCAGAATGCTTCCCGTCATATACTAGTAGTGTCTTTATTTCATACATGCTATAACTTTCCGGCACTATAAGCTTCTCGATACACACGTACAAAAATGTCATTTTCGGGAAGGAAACAGAAAAGTTGTAAAACAATTCCTACATCGACAATACATGATAGAAGTCGATGAGAAGGGGCACTGCTATTTTTTTAACCAGCAACACGAGACAAACAAAACAAGATAAAAAACAAAAGTAAACAAACATCACAAAGAGATATCCAAACTCCCCACGAAGCAATCGCATCTTGAGAGGGAGTCCAAAACTCATAAAAGTATAGAAAGAAGGATAAAATAAATAAAAAAGGTAATTACAGAGGTCATGAAAAAAGATAACTACGTTGGGGTCACGTTTCAGCGCTGCCGGCATCTCCCTTTTTCGACATCGTTGCAGCGTTGGTCATTTTCCAACCGGCGATTGAAGGAGCGCAGTTGGCGATTAAAGTTTAAGCAAGACTTACGATCGGCATTTCTGGCGCGATATACGTTACTGACATATCTGATCCGTCGATATATGAAATGAGATCAGAGCGAGGGGTTACCCCGAGATTTCCCGCTGTTTGTCACGCGCTGCAAGAAGAAAAAGAGGAAGAGAGATCATGCAACAGCGAAACGGTGATTCCTTTCAATGGAAAGATGGAAGGTGGTCATTTCTTCCTGAACACATGAACAACACACACATCATACGAACACATAGAAAAGGGACAAGGAAAAAAAGATAGAGGCAGCTGTAATACACTGTAATGACGCCTTGCTGACAACGACGCGCTTCTACATATAAAATAAATTTCTCTGGACGCAGCTGTGTTTTCCGGCTTCTATACATAAGTGCGAAATCTACGAAGCGCGTGGTGCCTTTTTTTTTCTTGATATTGCTACCTGTAGGCTGCCACAAACCATAGTGCGAATGCGCGTGTGTGCCCGACGAAGAAGATGAGGCTCGCTGGCTGCTCGAGCTCGGAGCCAGACTGGCCAGTGCTGCAACCGCTCTTGCAAATATATTTTTCGAATATATTCGCAATACTTTGTCTCGTTACTCACAGTAACATATTTGGTGGAGGTGGAACGATCCCCGTCCTCACCACGCAGCTCCGCAGTGGCCGCATCCTCCAGCTTCCCGCCATGGCTTCCAGTGACAACGCGTCCGCTTCGTCATCTGCGGCTTCTCCGACAACCTTTGTCGCCGTCCAAACACCACGTGATCCCGGGACTTTTCTGCGCAACCTGGCCTCGACGTCGACAAATGGCTTCGCCTTTATGAACGGGTCAGTCAAACTCACCGTTGGGACCTACCATGATGCTCGCTAATGTTCTCTTCTACTTGGACGGAACCCCGCGTGTCTGGTACGAGACAATGAGTCCGAACTCACCAGCTGGGACACGTTCAAGGAGAAGCTACGTGACATCTTTGGGGACCCGACCGGTCGCCACGCAGCTGCACGACAGGGAGCTGGCTACCCGTGTCCAGTCGCCAACTGAATCGTATGTGTCATACATCCAAGAAGTTCTCGCTCTGTGCCGAAAAGTGGACGAGGCGATGTCTGAGGCTGAAAAGGTTGGACACGTTTGAAGGGGATCGCGGACGACGCCTTCAATTTGCTGGTGTACACTAACGTCTCGACCATCGACCGTGTAATTCGAGAATGCCGCCGTTTCGAAACAGCAAAAAGCCGTCGGGTGCGCCCTCCTTTTTCTCGGTTGCCAAACACGGCGGCTACGTCCACCTGCTCCGATTCTACCGTCACACCGCCCTTTGAGCAGAGTGTAACGCGTATCGTTCGACGGGAACTTGAAGTCAGCAGTCCAGCGCCGCATCACCCACTTCTTTCGAACATACGATACCGACAACCCCCGCGATCTCCGTTATTCAGGCGGTCGTACGACAAGAATTCGCCAACCGCGGGTTCCCTGATGCTTGCCCCTCTCTTGCCCCTCCTCCAGACCAATTCCCAGTTAATGCACCTCGCGTGACCCATTTGTTGCTCCAACGATCTCGCAACCCTGCGGAATGGCGAACTCCTGACGACAAACCGATCTGCTTCCGGTGCCACCGCGTTTGACATGTTCCCCGCTACTTGCCGTTGCCTCCTGGACGCGCCACATGGAGCCAGTTTTCGCACCTTATAGCCCATATGAGATCTTCGCCGGTATTCGTCCAGCCGTACCGCCCCTGCTTTCGACACGTCTAACAGCCGCCTGCCTGCTCGTCTCTCCGTCCCCTCAACGCCGTCGTTCCCACGTCGCCCCAGCCACGCGCATCCTACTCGCCGCCTAACTTTTCATCGTACCCGAACGGAAAACTAGACATTGCAGCCCCCTGGAGTAGTGCTGCATCATCCCTGTCTGAACCAAAACCCTCCATGTGACCGCTTCATACGAACAAAGAATCTTGTCGATGTACACGTGGACGGTATTTCTCTGTCGGCACTAGTCGATACTGGCGCTCATGTACCATAATCAGCGTTCATCTTTGTCGCCGCTTAAGAAAAGACTCACGCCCCCTGCACCGAAGCTGTACGTGTGGCCGATGGCGGCACTGTTCCTGTCATTGGCATGTGTACGGCTCGCATACGCATCGCCGACCGTTACATCCCTGTTCTATTCACGGTGCTCCAGAACTGTCCTCATGACCTCATCTTAGTGATGGACTTCCTGTCGACCCATTCTGCTCTGATCGACTGTTCCGCTGGTACTCTTTGCTTAGACCTTCCTCTTCAGCCGGATATTCACCCTGAACCTCAACACGGCCTTTCTGCCACAGACTTCCTCCGCTTACCGCCTAAAGCCCTCACATTCACCGAATTCGCCACGACCTCACCCGTATTGGATGGGAATTACATCGTCACGCCGATTCCTGATGTCCTACTGGCACGTGACGTCACCGTCCCTCACTGCATCGTAACTGTAGCCTCCAACCGGACCCGTCTACCCGTCATAAATTTCGGCTTCACATTTAATCAAAGTTCACCGTGGCACATGGAAATGTATCGGTTCGCGGCTGACAAGCCGTTATACAAAATACATTTTACATCGAAACGTTTTTATTACTTACTCCTATCCGCAAGCAGTGACGTAAGTTCAGCTGCGAATGGTGACTGAAAGTTGGAATCCCGAGTAAGTATAATCGAGATAAGAAAACATGAAAAAAAATAACTTGACGTGATTTAACGTTCCTTCCCCAACATAGCAGCACGAAATCCGGTTATTGCACCGAACCATGCTCTTTAGTGCAACAAGCTGCGTACGCCTAAAATATTAAAAATAACAAATTTGCCAGTAGCAACAACATTGAAATCCCCATTATATTTGTAGTAATAGTAGTAGGAGGAGGAGAGGTAGTTGTAACAATAATAATAATAACAAATAGTGGGGCCGTACGAGCAAGCCAATACTACCGGTATAAACATCTGACAGCTTGTCGCTTCTACCCTTGTAATTTTTTTTTAAATTCTCGTCTGATAAAGGTAGAAAAAGCCTTCAACCATAGAAGGAAAAAAAACGCAAACGGCACAAAATGTTCCTCAGCAAATATTTTAGGGAGAATGAAGGTAAACTTCCAGCTTTTGTAAAAGCTCTAAAAACTAACACAGCCAAAAAAGTGGGTACTTGAGCTGGTTGGTATTGCATTTTGAAAGAAATATACTTTCTTAGCGCGCAGGGAACGTTTTAGGAGACAGCTAGGACAGAATCTCTGTCCTATCTTTCTTTTTTTCGAAATGTTCCCTGCGTCTTCGAAAAGTATATTTCTTTCAAAATGCTAACGCAGCTATTCGTCAAACAGATGTGGTCGTTCTTCGCATACTCCCACACGACGCTCGTGCCATTCTTCATATCCATGCTTCCTTCGGGTTACACTTTATCAAAGGTGCACGCAAAAAACTGACCCGGACAACGCAAGACCGGCAGCCTGATTTCAGTCAGAATGTGGCGGTGTTCCTTACTGAAGCTTCTTGTCGTGCCAGTAAACAATCAAGAATACATAAAGAAAGACCTACCCGGCACCAACACCGATATGTTTTATCCGTGCAGTATTGCGTCATCGCGAAGAGCGCCACTGCATTGTATATAAATTCTATTCCTCAAAACGTATAAAGTTACGTTTCACAAACTCAGAAACAAGACAAAAAAGGAGACAGCAGCCGTTCCACCTTTTCTCGATAGCGCTGACGTCTTTTCTTCTCGGTTAACCGGCACGCTTGGTGATTTATATAAAACCAGCAAAGCCAGACGTATACGCCAGACGGCACTGACATAGGAGACGCGTCACAACGGGTTGCGATAAAAATTTTCGTCATACTTGGAGACAACCTAGCGATCATCATAATTCGGTTGCGCCACATCTTTCAAGCCATGTGTTTCCATGCAAAAACAAGCACGCATGTAGTGTGATATTTTCAAAACAAACGATCGAAAGATAAGATTCACTTCGTTGAGTGACGACATCACGTATTGAGCCCCGCCGCAGTGGTCTAGGGGCTAAGGTACTCGGCTCCTGACCCGCAGGTCGCTGGTTCGAATCCCGGCTGCGGCGGCTGCATTTCCGATGGAGGCGGAAATGTTGTAGGCCCGTGTGCTCACATTTGGGTGCACGTTAAAGAACCCCAGGTGGTCGAAATTTTTGGAGCCCTCCACTACGGCGTCTCTCACAATCATAGGGTAGTTTTGGGACGTTAAACCCCACATATCAATCAACATCTCGCATTGAGCACCGATGCAGAATAGTGAGTTGAAAGGGGAGGGGAAAGGGGGGGGGCGGGGGCTGCTTGTTGCAGAGATAAAAAGGGAAAAAAAGTCTTAGCGTGAGGTGATTGCACGTGAAAGGTTCAAAACAAATACATACATAAAAATAAAAAACAGTGTATTAACGCCAGCTGGAGAACAGACGCTTCAAAATGTTTTAGCGATATACGTGAACCTCAACACGGCCTTTCTGCCACAGACTTCCTCCGCTTACCGCCTAAAGCCCTCACATTCACCGAATTCGCCACGACCTCACCCGTATTGGATGGGAATTACATCGTCACGCCGATTCCTGATGTCCTACTGGCACGTGACGTCACCGTCCCTCACTGCATCGTAACTGTAGCCTCCAACCGGACCCGTCTACCCGTCATAAATTTCGGCTTCACAAAGCAAGTCCTCCCTGAAGGCATCCTAATTGCCACGTTGCGGTCCTTAGCCGATGATCACGTCACCACTTTCGCAGCCGACGCATGCCCCAATTTTCCTTGTCGCCCACTCGATGCCACATGCCTCGACATGTCAATACGTCCCATGATCGACCCTGACCTTCCCCCAGCGCAATCAGCCGCTCTCGCACGCCTTCTAGCTTCCTACCGTGACATCTTCGACCTTGACGACCGCCCACTCGGCCAAACTTCTCTTGTAAAGCACCGCATCAACACCGGTGATGCTGCTCCCATTCACCGTCGACCGTATCGCGTGTCCGCGTCGGAGCGCCAGATTATTCAAGCTGAAGTGAATAAGATGTTAACTAAAGGCATTATTGAGCCCTCATCAAGCCCATGGGCGTCACCCGTCGTCCTGGTTAAAAAGAAGGACAACACATGGCGTTTTTGCATCGATTACCGGCATCTAAATCGAATCACCAAAAAGGACGTGTATCCTTTACCACGTATTGATGACGCCCTCGATTGTCTCCACGGCGCACGCTACTTTTCATCCATCGACCTTCGTTCTGGTTATTGGCAGATTGCCGTAGACGAGAAAGACCAAGAAAAGACCGCCTTCATCACTCCAGATGGCCTATACCAATTCAAGGTTATGCCCTTCGGCCTATGCAATGCCCCCGCCACGTTCGAACGTATGATGGACTCTCTGCTACACGGGTTCAAATGGTCAACATGCCTGTGTTACCTAGACGACGTCCTCGTATTTGCACCTACGTTTGAGACCCACCTTGAGCGTCTGTCGGCCATTCTCGACGTCTTCCGCAAAGCTGGCCTCCAGTTGAACTCCTCGAAGTGTCACTTCGGCCGCCGACAGATTACCGTGCTGGGCCACCTTGTCGATGCTTCTGGTGTGAGACCGGACCCTGAGAAAATTCGTGCCGTCACGAATTTCCCAGTACCCCAATCCGCCAAAGCATCTACATCCTGTTTTTTCTTTAAGTACAGACAGGAACGTTCTATTGAAATAATTCTCAATCAAAATTCAGCGACAGCTTCATTTACCTGCACACTGGTTAAACTTAAGGTCTCTCAACTCAAGCGCGAATAATTGATTGTACGTTGGTTTCCGCATAATCTAAATTACTATTCCGAATTACAACGACAACTTTTGTTACAGCTGTGTGCATATTATTATATATATTTCTTCATGAGTCTCGTGTAAAGGGAGCTTTCGAAATATATCACAATAACACAGAAACCATTCTCATTGCCCCAATAAAAGAAGACAAGAAACCGCGTAAGACGTATTTTTAAAGACAATAAATAAAAACGCTAACACTATAGGATATAAAATGATTGTGAGCGTTTTCTTAAGTGGCATAGTATTATGCGTATTTGATGCAAGATCAGATTTCGCACAAACAGCTAATTGGAGCAAAACAAAGAATGTCACTTGACCCTAAAACCAACAAACAAAGAACGTCACCTTTATGCACACACACTACACGACGTGCTCGAAAAGCTACGCAGCAAAATCGGTTCATTTCCATGCAAATAGTTAGGTGGTGAGTAGAAGACGAACGAGAAGCCAGGGAAGTTTGCTCTACCATCTGTCAACCACAGGAAGACTTCTCATTCTCCTTCGTTCTCTCTCTCTCTCTCGCCTGTCGTCTGTCATCTGAGGAACGAGGGATGACACATTCCGCATAATTTACAATTTGTAAGCCCGAACGTGGCAAGTTTGACTAAACAAGCCTGCGACTTAATCCACCCTCTTCCCTCTCTGAGTGCCTGCTTCTCTGCTTGTTCGCCTATTCTGGATAAAGCTTCACTGCCGAACAGAAGCGCTAAATGGCAGTGCTGCCCCCAGCAAAGCCTCAGCTCTGAGCGGAGGCAGGTCGTCGTCGGCCACCCACTGCGGTGATACAGGCGGAAATCCTTCGAGTGTTGTTTCAGCAGGCCATGACACGGATGAACAGGAGGAGGTTACGAAGGATGGAGGGGCATGGGGAGGGTGCTAGCGCTGCGCATACATTGCTGTCAAGAACCGAAGCTCATTCTCGGCCTATCTGTCGAACAAGACTAGCCATGTGGGCGCTGTGAGACAGGCCAGTGTTAAGGACGATGGGTTGTATCTAAAGCGCCTACAACTATCGGAGTTTAGAGCCGGCAACATCCGCCACTGTCGCAGTGGTCGGAACTCAATAGCCAGAACGAAGCAGTGGTATTTGTTGGCGTGCTACGTGTAAGAGAGTCTTTCAGCAAACGCGGGAGCTGGAATGAGAAGAAAGAAAGAAAGAAGGTAAGAAAGTAAAAAAAAAGCGAGAAAGAAAGAAAACGATAAATTTACAATCACCTATAGGCACTGCTGCAAGTTCTAGCATAGCGTGCATTGGCGAGTTCCCCTTGTTGCGCAGCAACCAATAAAGCTTTTATAGTTTCGCGACTGATGATACCGAAAGGAGTTTGCCGAAGCCACACGTTAAATGACAGCCAGTAAATTACTCGTTCTGACAGCCACCACTGACGGAGGAAATGCGCTTCTTCTTTCGCCTGTAACTTGGCTTACATCTCAGAGTTTATTATACAAACAAACAAACAAACAAACAAACAAGCAAAAATAAACAGCACATAAATACATAGAGGTTCGAACGCTAAACTTGTCGCGACCGTTTCTTCTTTTTCTTTCTTTTATTCTTTTTTTTTGCTTTCATGCATTCGTTGCGTAAATCATGATTTCATCAATGGCTGACCATCTGCACATATGTAAAGCACGCTGCATAGTGCAACACGCTTCTGATTCCGACAGGCCTCACAGTTTAGCAGCCTATTTAACGTCCACTTAACACCAGTGTATAATTAATAATCTGCGGTTTAAGGCCCCAAAACCCCGTTATGATTATAAGAGACGATACAGCGGAGGGCTTCAGAAATTTTGACCACCTGGGGTTCTCTTATGTGTATTTAAATCTAAGTGGACGGGCTTGAAACATTTTCGCCTCCACCAACAATGCACTGGTAACCATCTAAGGTGGGTATAAAGTCTTCAGTTAGGTTCGGGGATAACAAAAGCTACGAACCACTCTCCACCCCCCCTTCACACACACAGTAACACGGTCGTTAATAATAGGGAAAGTTGGGTAGTTGCTGGTTTATGCTTGGGAGGTAAAAAGAGCGCAAATAATAGACAAGGACAGAGGAAGACAGAGGACAGCGCGGTGTCATCTCTTCCTCTGTCCTTGTCTATTATTCGCGCTGTTTTTACATTCCAAGCATGGTCGTTAATGCATTATTGTCGAACATGGCACATACTACGTGCAAAGCGAATGAAGGTCTTCTGTTCATCCAAAATCAGGCAACCAACATTCGCAGTCAGGCAACCATCAATCGTCATTTGTTTTATTTTGTACCTCCTTAGCTAGTAAATGAAATAATTGACGAAGGCAGGAGTGAAGTTGCAGCCACGTTTTTAGATGGTAAACGAAACACGAAGAGGGGTGATAGAAACCCGACAAATGACGCGTTTCGCCACTACCGCGAGGTTGTATCCTCGCGCCGTTTTTAAATAACTCTTGGGGCACATACATGACGGCCCAAGAAAAAATAAATGAAGGCCCCGACGTAATATACCCCCTCCCCTCCAAAAAAATAAGCAAGAGCGGAATTCCCTCTGCAATCGTGATCGAGCCATATAGCCATCAGATCACGTCTGTTTTGACGCAACATCGGTGTCAAAGTGGACACACTGTGATGAATGAGTCTTATACCCTTGTTACACAGGCAGCCTTAACCACGGTTACGCCAACCACGGTTACGTTAACCATGGTTCGGTGATGTTACACGGCACACGAAAGCGTGGTTATGCCGCTAACCGTGGTTTTAAGAAACCGAGCTTGGCAACCTCGGTGGGGCAGATCATAGAGTTTCCTAATATACACTAGAGGGAACTCTGGCGCCAGTGTCTAAGGGAGCTGCAACGCACGGCGCTTCAGCGAGCATGGGAATGATGGGTAGTACACACATTTGTCTAATATTCGTTTTCTGGCCTGCTTTTGGCTCCGTGTGTGTTTGTGTTGCTTGGAGCTGTTTTTTCACGAAATCCCGGCTGCGGCGGCTGCATTTCCGATGGAGGCGGAAATGTTGTAGGCCCGTGTGCTCAGATTTGGGTGCACGTTAAAAAACCCCAGGTGGTCGAAATTTCCGGAGCCCTCCACTACGGCGTCTCTCATAATCATATAGTGGTTTTGGGACGTTAAACACCACATATCAATCAATCAATCAATCAATCAATTGTTTTCTCACGAAACAAAAATAAGCAAATCTTCAGCGGTTGCGCTCCACCACCTCATTCTTTTAGACTTACTTTTCCAAATCGGGTCACGAAGTTCAAGAGGGTTGAATCTTTCTTTCAAAACAAAACCGAAACATAGCAGTAAACGAAGCCGCAAGTACGAAGACTAGGCAAATGTGTGTACTAACCATCATTCCCATGGTCGCTGAACGATCGCAGCGCCTGAGTCCCCTCTAGTTAATTTTAGGAAACTCCATGAGTCAGATAACCGAGAAAATGGCGGCAACCACCCCCTATTAGTACATGCCGCGAGCGCGCGTGGCGTTTTTCTGTCGCGAGAAACGTCCAGTATGCGTTTCCAGCTCTATAGTAGCTGTGTAACATCGGTGAAGCGTGGTTGGCGCTAACCATGGTTAAACGTGATTAACTGTAGTTGTTCGTAACCGCACTTAGCTTGCCTGTGTAACATGGCTATTAGGCGACAAGTGAGGCTTTAAGAGCAGTCATGATGAAACCCGACAAAAAAAAACCAAGGAAAGCAAAAAGAAAGATAGATTTCTTATAAGGCAGCTAATGACGCTCTCAAGATGTTTCGCTCAATTATTCGCTGTATTTTCCGCACTTTACTCTTACAAGTGCTTATAAATTCGCAGACCAACAATCTCAAACTTTACTGGACTTTCCTCCGAAACACCACGAGGACGTGACCACTGAAACCTTACAGCACACTTCAATCAGGCCACGAACTGAACTAGTCCGTCCCGACTCTATGCCAATTTAAAAGAGTTTTGCACTAACTATCTCTATATATATAGCCTTCTCTCACTATTCCATATTTTTATTTAAGCACCTACGATCATATGTAGAGTTCTAGAGTAACAGCTAGTGTTCACAAACGACTTGTGCTCCACTTGTATACACAAGTCATTTTATTTGCATCAAGAATGAAGAGGTCTGGACAGCCTGCACATAAGCTCTCTGGTCTCCCCTGTAGGGCACCTTACCAGGTCACTTGTACATTTGCCTCAGACGAGTCGAAAGCGAAAGCCGTGTTCTGCGTTCTTCGTTACCTGAAGCAGCGTGTGAGAGCTGGCTGATTGACATCCTATGATGTAAACTGTTCGGTATGAGAGTAGATGCAGCAACACGTGCGTGACGACGACAAGCGCAGCCTCGTCTCACCTGTCTTGTCGTTATTATTTTCTTGCTGTATAGGTAACTTTATCCCTCAAAAGTTTTGCCCACCCGACGCGGTATCGCATAGCCTTTGTCATCGACCCCCTTCTTAACAAGCGACCATGTCATGTGACGACGCCATCATGTGGCGTCGTCGCAACACCACGATGTGAAGGAGTGACGTGAATGTGAAGTAGAGTGTAAAGTCGTGACGGGATAACTTTTTTCCTCACTCGTGTTGCGACAGACGCAGACAACTATTTTTCGTGTTCGATGAGCAATCTAAGGCCTTCGCTTCAATAAGGACTGACTTCAGAAGCTTCCGTAAACACTCCTTGCAATATCAATGATATCAGTTGAAAGACACGAGTATATGTGAAATTGGGGAGATCGAGGGAGGAACTTATAAGACCGCACACATTGACTTGATAATGACCTTTGATAATGACCTCGGCTGTCGGGATGCTTCGGTAGCGAGTGACAGTTCGTAAAGGAAATAAGGCGTTAAAAATGCGTAACGAGTCCAACGCGAATCCCAAACAAACGAAACAACAAAACAGTGTGAAATAGCCATTGAAGTGAAACAATCAACAATCTTTCCTTTTGTATCCTTCTGAACATGTTCGACTGTGTCGTATTCTCTCGAATACACACACAAAAAATCGAGTGAGACAGGCTGTGCCAATTTATCATGCGACATTCAAATGAACAAAGACGGTGGCTGCATTTTCGATGGAGGTGAAAATGCTGAGGCCCGCGTGCACCGATTTGGGTGCACGTTAAAGAACCCCAGGTGGTCCGAATTTCTGGAGCCCTCCACTACAGCGCCTCTCATAATCGTATGGTGGTTTTATGACGTTAAACCTCACATATCAATCATCAATAAACAAAGTACTTCTAATAACCAGAGTCCATGCTATAAACGCAGCAAAATAACAGAAATCAAGAACCAGGGCAGATAAATTCTGCGCCATGTTGATGTGTACGTCCTTCATCGCCTCTTTATTCCATTACGTTCTTCCAATGATCTGCACACGACGGTACCCAATAAACAGACATCCCGTTCTCAATAACCGACGCAGCTACAAGACTTCGTTCGCTTGCGCGTGACCTCACACTGGTACAGTGGAACTCAACAGACTTCACAAATGCGCGACTGCATAACTTGGATCTCGATCTGCAGCTTCGTCTTCCCCCAAGGATATCTCGCGATGAGGAGACTCTTCTATGCCGCCTGTGGCTTGGAGTGGCCTTCACGAAAGCATACTCTTATCTCATTGGAAGGGCCAGCTCTTCTACATACACTTACTGCAGCTGTGAAGAAACCATCGCGCACCTTCTGTGTGAGTGCACCCATTTCAACGCGCAAAGACAAGAACTCACTGCAGCTCTGGATAGACTAGACGATCGGCCTTTGTCGGAACAAAAGATTCTGGGTCTATGGCCGAGCCCATCCTCAGCCCAGAAGGCTTTGAAAGCTTTGCTGCGCTTTTTGCGGACAACTGGCCTCAGAGACAGACTTTAGTGTCTTATACTCTTTCATGTTGCCTTTCCTCTGTGACAATTTTTTTGTGATTTCTCCCTCTCTCTTCGCAACATTTTTTTCAACATCTTTTATTCCCCTCACCCCTTTTCCAAGCACAGGGTAGCCAGCCGGTCTAAAAACTGGCTAACCTCTCTGTCTTTCCGTTTAAACTTTCTTCCTCCTCCTCCTTCCAATTATTTTAGCGGGAGCGGTAAAGTGGCAGTGTTTTCGCGAGGACGAGTCAGCGAGGACCGTGAGCGATACCAACTAAAGGGTGTTGCTTTCGCCCCTATTGCTTTAGGAAGTGCCCCAAGCGGCAAAGATACCAAGTCGAAATGAACGAACCTGGTCAAGATAAACGAAGAACAACGTAAATAAAAATAACAAGTAGGTAAGCGTAACGGGCAGAGCCCATTCAATTTTCGCTCAGTGGCGCGCTCCTGCAACTGAGCCGTCTAAAACGAAGATTCTTTGGAAACACGCGTATACCCTTCAACGTGGAGGAGGGGAGGAGGATAAACAACAAGAGGGAAGGCAGGAAGGTTAACCAGGCACAAGCCCGGTTTGCTACCCAACGCTGGGGGAATGGAAGGGGGCATAAAGATGAGAGAGAGAGGAAAGAGAAGAGAACGAGGGAGAGAGAAAAAAAGGGGGATTGTCAATTAATCGGCTGGCGCGTATGCAGCGGTGGCACTGCACAAAAGTTAAAGGTGGTCACGTAGGCCTGTAGTCCTCGAAAAGCACAAGACAGCTTTGACTGCCTTTTGAGCTGACGAAAGGCGATGACGGTGTTCCAGTAGCATCTGCACAGAGTGTGGCCGATCGTCCAATTGTCGCAATGCGTCTGAAAGCTTCTGTCTTTCAGAGGCAAATCGAGGGCAATGGCATATCAGATGGTCGATGTCTTCTTTGGTGCAGCAGACGTCGCATTCCGCATTGTCGGTCAATCCGATGAGGGTTCTATATGCTTTTGTGAAGGCAACCCCCAACCAAAGGCGACAAAGAAGTGAAGCTTCACGTCGACGAAGTCCGGATGGAGGTCGAAGTTCCAGACGAGGGTTTATTTGGTATAGTCTTGTATGTATTATGCTTGGGGTGTTCCACTCCTGCAGAATCAGACTACGTGCCAGGTGACGAAGTTGCTGTGCAGCGTCAGTCCTTGACAGAGGAATTGGAAGGGTGTGCTCTTCTTGGTGCGATGTGCGAGCCGCGTTGTCTGCGGAATCATTGTCACTGATCCCACAATGGCCAGGAAGCCACTGAAACTTGACCTCGTGGCCTGTTTCTGTGACGTGGTGAACAAGCTTGACAACTTCGTAAGTTAATTGTTCATGGCAACCTCGTCGAAGGACTGACTGCATGCTCTGTAGGGCTGGTTTTGAGTCGGAAAACACAGCCCATTTACTCGGTCTTTGGGATTTGATGTACTCTAGGGCGCCACGCAAAGCCGCAAGTTCTGCCGCCGTAGACGTAGTGGCATGTGACAGTTTGATTCGCAGAGTGATTCCTCTAGCTGGAATCACCACCGCACCACCAGAACCAGACGCTGTGGTTGAACCATCGGTGTATATGTGCACGCGGTTGTTGTACATTTCGTGCAGAAGGCTCAAGCTCAATTGTTTTAGCGCTGATGAAGGCAAATTTGATATTTTCTGTATTCCTGGAATTGAAACACGTACTTGTGGAAGTGTCAGGCACCACGGAGGATACACCAGTTTCTCAGCAGGCGTAAAACCTGACGTAATCGACGCACGATGAGCACAGACAATTGCACTAAATTTCGTGCGGGGCCTCTCAGTAGCGAGGGTTGCCAAGTGGTGGGAAGGATTCCTAGCATGTTGCCTGAGGTACGTACGCATCGTTTCAATGGTGATGTGCGTCGTGATCGAGTAGTCCTGTGCAATGGCAATTGTTTCAGCTGTCAATGCGCAGCGGGGTAAACCAAGGCATATCCTAAGCGCTTGGGCTTGAATATTTTGAATTGTGCGCAGGTTCGTTTTGCACGTGTTAGATAGAAAAGGTAGGCTATACCGCATGAATCCAGTAAATAGTACCTTGTACAGGTGTAACATAGACTCGACAGACATTCCCTAACTTTTCCCAGCAAGAAACCTGAATAAGTGACAAATGGCAGTCAGCCGCTTTTTCGCGTAGTTTTCGTGGGGTGTCCCAGACAGGTTTCGGTCGATTACGACTCCCAAGAACCTGCGACTCCGGCTGCATGACACCAACTGCCCGTTAATCGATATGCCGTAAGCGGACATTGGTTTTCTGGTGAAAGCCACGACTGCACACGTCTCACTTGCGATTTCGAGCCCTTGTTTGCGTAAGTGGTACGATGTCACTGATGCTGCCTTCTGAAGTCGAGCGCGAAGTTGAAGTCGAGTCACACCTGATGTCCACACAGAGATGTCATCAGCATAAATGGAAAGTCGTACACTGCTTGGTTGCTTGCCAACTAGTTCAATGAGTGTTAGGTTGAACAGCGTCGGGCTTAGCACTCCGCCTTGCGGGACTCCTCGGCTGCAGTAATACTCGGGTGTCGGGCCATTCTCTGTCTGCACGTGAAATGATCTATTCTGTAGGTAGCTCTGAACCCACGTATATATCCTGCCACCGATTCCCACTCCTACTAGTGCGCTGAGAATGGCTTCGTGGGTGACATCGTCGTATGCCCCTTTAACGTCAAGAAACAGAGCAGCAGATAACCGTTTGCAGGCCTTCTGGTGTTCTACATATGTCACCAAATCAACTACATTGTCAATTGACGAGCGGCCTTGTCTGAACCCGGACATGGCATCTGGATATATTTCGTAGAACTCTAAGTACCATTCCAGACGCGTTAAAATCATCCTTTCCATAACTTTTCCCACACAGCTCGCGAGGGCAATCGGGCGGTAAGAGGAAATGTCCAAGGTTGACTTGCCGGCTTTGAGAAGTGGAATCAGGCGACTTGACTTCCATTCCTGTGGAACCATGCCAGTTTGCCAGGAGTCGTTGTACAGCTGCAAGAGTGCCTTCTGAGCTTGATCTCCTAGGTGACACAGAGCGCGGTAAGTGATGCCGTCAGGTCCTGACACTGAAGAACGTCTACACAAAGCAAGTGCAGCCTTTATTTCGTCCATTGAAAACGAAATCTTCATTCGGGGATCAGGTGAGGATACAGAAAAGTCGGGCGTCTTCGTCCCAGTTGAATTTGAGCCGCTGGCAATCCTTCGACAGAAAGAATCTGCGACATCAATCTCTTCGCAGCGTAAGTGAAGTGCCAGAGATTTTACTGGGTAGCGCTGAGTAATGGTTGTACGAAGATTCCGGACAGTTCTCCAGATTAGTGACAGAGGCTTTCTGGGATCCAAAGACTCGCAAAAAGATACCCATCGTTGCTTGTCCAACTTGTCCATGTGACGCTGTATTTTCTTTTGTGTGCGTCTGGCCACTCTCAGATCATCAAGTGACCTTGTGCGTCTATAACGTCGTTCTGCACGACGACGAATCGCTCGGAGTTTCTGGAGATCAATGTCCATATCAGTGCGAAATGATCTCACCGAAAGCGAACGCGTCGTTGACTGTAGGGCACTCTTTATTGCGTCCTCTAGGTTGAAAGGTGAAGCGCCAACATAGTCTTCCATGAATAACTTGTATTTTTGCCAATCGGTGCACTGGACGGCTCTGCAGGACCTGAGACTTGGAAAGCCGTCAATCTTCAGGTATGTTGGGATGTGGTCACTACCCCTTGTTTCCAAATCCGAAAACCAGTGCACTCTGCTGGCGAACGAGCGTGAGACGAAAGTGAGGTCCAGGCAACTGCTATATGCCGATCCGCGCAGATAAGTAGGGCTGCCGTCATTCACGAGGATAAGTTCACATTCAGAAGCGAAAGACACTAACTGTCTACCTCTAGTGTTGACCCTGGAGCTTCCCCATAAGTAGTGGTGGGCATTGAAGTCGCCAGTTATCACCCATGGCTGGAGAGTTGAATTCAAAATTCCGCGCAAGCGCTCACGGTCTAGACGACTTGATGGATGTACGTAGGCTCCGATGATGGTGAATGTGGTCTTCTTGTTCTTTACTGTTAGGCAAACGTACTGGTTTTCTTCGTCAGGGGGTACAGGGTGATGAACATAAGTTAAGTCGCGCCGTATGAATACAATGACCTTGCTGCGCTCTCCGTGGGTAGAAGACATAAAGCACTCATATCCAGACAGTCTCATCTGAGCTGACAGGTTCGGTTCACAAATCACAATTATGGAGAACTGGTTCGTGAATACATATTGCCGGAACTCGGACATACGCGCCCTAAGTCCTCTGGCATTCCACTGAAGGAGAGATGCGTTCTTGACCTCCTCTCGAAAGGATAACATGTTGCGGGCCATCGTTTTACCTTAGAGCTGCAAGCACCGAACTCAAAGTGTCCAGCACTTGGAGTGCGCTCTGCGCTGATGGGGTGTTCATGTTGCTTAGGAGCATGCGCATTGCGCTCATAAGGGTCTGCAACATGTTGATGACCTGGCGATCCTCAGTTGTCTTTTCATCAGTGGTTCGTGATGGCATCGAGGTTGGCGGGATTTGATGCACCTCTGAAACAGGCTGTGTTCGTGGAAGTGATGGCCACTCTTCACGAGGTGGGAGTCTTGACCCTGATTCTGTTTTCGGTGTATCCGTCTTCGCAGAGCTTGACGATGGGGGGCCAATTCTTCTTGCTTGAGATGACGGGTCTCTATCGGCAGATGTCACGTTGCGTGATGATCTTCTGTGGTGACGCCGACGTCGCCTGACAGTAGCAGCGGCTTCCCTGTGCGTTGAATTGTCGCGCACCATGCGTTTCAGCACCGCGCGTTCATTTCGCACTCGTGGGCAATCTTTAGACGACGCTTTATGAGCGCCGTGGCAATTGGAGCATTTGAACGCAGTTGCGTGGCAGGTGTCTTCTGAATGAGGTTCGGCACACCGCGGGCACACGACCTTGCTGGTACATACTTCTTTGACATGTCCCATCTTGAAACATCTGAAGCATTGTAGGGGCTTCGGTATGTATGGACGGACCTGGTGGCGAACGTGGCCAACTTTGACGTGTGGAGGAAGACTGTCTCCCTCAAAAACAATCTTCAGGCATCGTGACTGACCAAGCCTTGCGATGTACTTGATGACGATGTCCTCTGTAGTTGGCTTTATCAAGATTGGGAAATCGTCAGCGGGAATGGAAATGTCCACGTCATAAATGACGCCTACACTGCCCTTACAGTCAGTGGGGATCACTGATTTAACTGTGACTCTGTCGATTTCCGAGATGTTCTGTAGGCTTTGAAGCGCACTACGGTGTAGAACATCAACTGCCAGAACATTCTTCCGTGAGTTGATCCTGACGTCTTTAATCTCATTTGGAGCGAGTCCTTCGAGGTATGCAGAGAGGACTTGCCTGTTAAGCCACCGTAGGTTGGCTGAAGGGTGCACAGCCATGAAGAGTATAGTGTGTGGCCAACGCTGCGCGGTAGCCTGCACGGTGGATATACTCGTCGTCTACGATGTTCGTAGCAGCCTTCTTTTTGCATTGCGGCTCATGACGACTGTGTAGTCGTCATCCGATGACTCGAAACCGTCGGAATAGAGCTCCGTTGCCTCGCTGTCTGTGCCACTTGAGGTGGTCCCACGTTTCCTAGCCGCTGCCAGACGTAGCGGTTGTCCACCTCGAAAAACCTGAGAGGCTTCTTCATCCATTCTCGCAAAGAGGGAGCAGCAGCTCCCAGAATTTGCGGTAAAATAAATAGAAAATTTGAGACAAGGGTACAAGCGTTCTATGGAATAGACACTTCGTCGTCGTCGTCCACCAAAGGAAGTGCCTCAACGTGGAGCAAGCGCCACAAACGTGCAGCGAACACAATTAAAATAGACAGTGGAGCAAACTGAAGCAAAACGCAAATAACTGAAGAAGCTCTCAGATTTTCAACGCTATCCACTTTCGCAAAGTTTTTTGTTACAAACTCTCACTTTGTCTATTTGCTTCTTTATTTATTTTCTTTTGTCTTCTCTTGTCGTCTTTTCTCAAGTAGTAAGGTTTTATTTTTTTAAAAACGACGTCGAACAAGTGATGTCATACGAGATGTATGAAGTCAAATGTTAGTTCATCTGAAAGAACGTGGTGGCTACCATGAACGAAGGGGAACTAAGTTAGACAAGCCAAGAGTAAAAAAAAAAACCGGCACCCCAATATTCTTACCGGCTGTTCTTGCACGCTAGGAGCCACGAACACAGTCAAAATGCTTAGCCGTTCTAGCGAAGCTCAAACTCGGCGAAGATAAAACGAAAGAGAGATATACTCATTAATCATGTCTCCTCTCAAACCATGGTCCCCAACTTCCCGTAACTAGCAAAACATGCTGCTCGCGGCACTCGTTTGCTCGCGACGCGGCCGTTCGCCTCTTCCCGAAAAACTGCGCGCCTACAGCGCACACCGTGCCGACGGTGCGTAAAGAAGTGCGCGGAGTAAGCCAAAAAAAAACAAAAGCAGGCATGTTCTCGTGATGGCCACAGTCATTGGCGATGCGGCACAATTCTGTGCAACGAGTCAAAGAGAAAGTTGCTTCCCCTTCATGGTCGCTTTCACCGAATACACGTTTCGGCCACGGACAACGGTTGTTGCCTGGAGTATATTCACGACAACCGCTGCCACTCGCTTCGCGATCCCGACTAGAAAACGCCTTCTGGTTTGAGAAAACAGAAACAAAATAAAGACCTGGTTTGACATCATCAGCAGGGGGAGGGGGTTGTGACTTTGATTTATAAGACGATGACACGCCCTTTTTGTTCTGCAATAAAATAATCGAGAAAAAAGACGGAATCAGTAATTCACAACGCCAGCTCATGCCACCAGATTCAGTTAGAACCGACGAGCCCCAAAACAAAAAAAAAAAACGGATGGCTTTTTGGCATTCTCCGACGTGTTTTCGAGTGGAAGGAGAAAAGTGCGCACGTGCGCTCATGCCAAGCGACGCACGAATCGTTGAGCACGTGTGTGCGACGCGTTTGCAAACTCTCAATTAAACGTATGCAGACACACGTGAGACGAGAGGGAGACATCGTATTTTTTTTCTTTCCTTTTCATTCTTATGGCCACGAGGGTCACGTTTCTGTTGCACGCCGACGTGGCTCTATGAAATACGTCTGAAGCACTTAATGCTGCCCACAACGGGCGCTTGAAAGACAACCTAATTTCCATCAACAAATCAAGAGGCTTCTGTGTAGAGGACGGCGTCAAGTTCCGTTCTAATAAACTCGAAGTTTATTTTATCACTGCGCCCGTCCAGAATTTTCTAATTCAATGAAGATCGAGTCAGCATGCTCCGCAAGAGATACATAGAAACATTTTTAGTGTCAATAACAATAACTGATTGCAATCTTCCAGACCATCCTGTTAAACCGGTTTTAGTTTTTTCGAAGCCTTAAAAAATAATATTGTATAGAAAAGTGGTCACGTCAGTCTCAGGGTTGAATAGTATACAGTGAGAGTTAACATTATAGTATTCATAAAATTTGTAGAAATGAGTGTACACAGCAATCACACCTCAGAAACTCGTCGAATGAGGCTCGCCGCGGCAGCTGACGGATCAAACTTAAAAAACAATCACGCAAGAAACACAAATGCAAAACGACATATATAAAGGCAGCTTGAATCCCAGTCTCAGAAAACTAACTCTTGCATTATGACGATAATATGTGGGGTTCAACATCCAAAAAGCACCATATGTTTGTGAGAGATGTCGTGGTGGAGGGATCCGGAAGTTTCGACCCCCTGGGGTTCTTTAACAAGCACCAAATCTGAGCACATAGGCCTACAGCAATTTCGCCTCCATCAAAAAATGCAGCCACTGCAGCGAAGATTTGATCCCGCGACCTGCAAGTCAGCAGCCGAGTACTTTAACTACTAGACCACCACAGCGGGGCAATTGAATTGTGGTCTCTTTCGGATTATTTTCAAGAAGCTAGAATAAAATCAGGAGTTACTCTAGCTTCGAACATCAGACGCAGGCTTTCGGCCACAAAAATATTTTTTTTTGTTTCGAGAACACTGATGGATGCTAGTCTATCCAAGAAAAGACTCATGTCATATAGGTATTGCAACTGCGATTTTAACCCCATCCTCCAAAGTGGTTCCGAAAACCGAGACTGGAAGGTGATGCGTCAGACTGTGTAATGTAATGTATCGTGCGATGCCGCACTGCCCTGAACCGCATGCATGACCACCCAACATCGCCTTCATTTGAAAAAGCGCTTTCAATCTCGCATATCTAAGCAACTTTGAACGAAGATATGGCGATATCAAATAAAGAAACCATGCACGGTCATTCATTTTTTTTATCTTGATATTACAGACTGCAAGTGCTGCTTCAATCGAAAAAGATTAAAATTCCGATTTTTGTTGTCTTTGGATCAAATATTTCTTTCTTCCTAAAAGCACACGCAAAACCTCATATGAGCTTAAATAGCTCAGCCTGAAATGACGAGTTCTAGTCGTGACAACGATGTTTTCCATCCAACAGCTGCTAAACCCATATGTGCGAGAAATCACCGCTGAAACAAATTCCCCGATTCATACAGACATTACAGAGTTTACGAACAGCGTACGCTAAGGTAGCGGGCGTTGCAGGCGTAGCGGTTGCACGTCAGCGCCAAATAAGTTTTCGAATAGCGTTTGTCTTCCGCGAGCGCTGACGCACTCTTGCGACACGCTCACTCACTGCAAAGGGGTCTGATGGCCACACCCAATTTTGGTTTTTGTACGGCTGAACCGCAAACGCTAACACCTGTTAGCGTTATGACGCACGTATAGTGTGAGTGACCACAACAGATTGCGTACAGAATATTTTGCGTTCGCTTTTGAAAAAAAGATCACAGCATATTCACGGGGTGAATGATGACGAGTGGTGGAAGCTTCGGAGAGAATCATCGGTAAAACCGTGAATTTTGCGTGTGTGATTCACCCAGTCGATCATGATCTAAAGACATCATGAGAAACACTGTGTGCGTATATATAGGAATTAACTTTTGTTTGTTCTTAGACACGATCGATGGCTTGCGATGTCCCTTCATTATGACAAAATCATGGTCCTTGAAATAAATGGTGAGCGGTTCCTGTATAGGTTGCAGTAGAAAATTTGCAAATACTAGGCCAATGCATGTTCCTCGGATCGTGGTTGGTTTCATAAGGCCATACGATATAAACATGAGTGCATATCTGGAAGCCACATGTTGGATAAGCCAATTATTGGTTTTGTCTGCGATATCAACGTTGAAATCACCAGCGAGTATGAGCGGTGTATTCTTGTACTTTGTAATGTACTCTTTTATTGTCGTGTCTATGTACGCCGTGACATTTCTGACCGACACGTAAGGAGCTAGATAGACGACCATTATTACAATTCCAGTGTCAAGGACTTTGACGGCTGCATGTTCTTTGTTGTGCCTTTGACTCGTCAGTGGTAGTTCGAGATCTTCAGCCGATTTTGTTTGCCTCACGTAGATGGCTACACTACCTGCAGGACGTTTTGATTCATCGGTACACACTGTGGGGACGTATCCTTTAATGTACGGTCCCTTAGCGCTCCATGTCTCGGTAAGACAGAGCACGTCAAGAGCGGTTAGTATGGGGTCCCGTTCTACATCGTCCACATGTGCATTGAGAGAACGAACGTTGAGGAGGGCAATGGTAAACTCGTCAGAATACTCAACGTCTTCTTGCAGGGATCTTAGATACCACTGCGTCAAGGTCGGTAAACGATGTCGGCCCAGACGTCCAAACTTGTTCAGCATCGCCGTGTCTTTCATATTGTCTTCATGATATAATCGACGGTCTCCCTTAGCATCCTCATCAACTCAGCATCCTCATCAATTATCACTATCTAGTTAGAATTTTATCACATACAAGCATCATAAACTAAAAGTACTGCCATCCAAATCCACACACAATTACTCTACCATAACTCAACAACTCCGACAGCGCAACAACAGCGTACAAACTTTATTACAACGCTACCCCTAGCGTAGGACGCTGAACAAATGCCTTCCACCAATGATACGCGCCTTATGTGACAATATTCATAATGTAACATCTCGCATCTTTCATCATCAACTACAATACCACCGTGTAGTTATAAATTTATCAACTACAAAAGAGTAGAGAGAGAATAAACCATTTATTTGTGACTAAGAAAGGAATGTCGGTGAGTGGAATCCTTAGTCCGGGATCCCATTGGGACAAGCCGCTGTCTTCACTCACCTCACGAGGCCCTCGCGGGTCTTTGGATCCGAGCTGGACAGGGCTGCCTGCCACCCTACAGTGTTGTGTTGTGCTCTGGGTTGTAGAGGTGGATTGTGTTGGCATTCCCATACCACGTGGTACAGTGTGGCTGTTTTGTTGACGCAGAACCTGCACTGTGGTGCGTATGCGTCGAGATTTATCTTGGATAGTATGTATGCATTAGTGTTAGACAAGGTCTGCAGGTGACGCCACGCTATATGAGATTATTTACTGAGCTTTGGCCCAGGGGGCGGAAACTTCCGTCTTTCGAGTGTTCGATGTTCCAGAATATCTGTGTATGTTAGGAGCGGGTCCATACGCATAGCCGAGTGTGGGCGCAATATGCCGCGGTCGGAGGTCCGGAAGAGTACTTCTGGGGCCAAGGCATGGGCGAGCTCATTTAGTCTAACTACGCAGAGGCCGGGTATCCATATCAGCTGTTTTCATTTGTCCTCTGAGCATGAGAACGAGAGTTGTGGAAAAAATAGATGGGCAATGAGGCCGATGTAGCCTTTCCGAAAATTTCGGTAGGCATTCCTCATCAACTACAAGTATCGCCATCTAGTTTAAATTCTATCAAATAGAAGCATCATCAACTACAAGCACCGCCATCTAGTTCCACATAGAAGTATCACCATGGGTGGCACATACCCGCTCTAGAGCGGGTGTGTGTCACCGGTGGCTATGTACATCACTAACAAAAAACTCCATGGGATGTACAGACCAACGCCTAAAGGAGATTCGCCCCTAAAACTCCACATTGTTGCGCTACGTTGAATGAGTGTGCAGCTGTAGGAGGAATAATCAAGCAAACATACTCGGCAAAACTGTTCCCCTAAATCTCGTTTGCAGAGAAGATCAGACTCCATTCACCATTGCGTGATTCGCACGTTGTACAAGATTTTCGCAATAAGCGACGGCTGGCATATTTGACTAATCAAGTGTAACATGATCGGTGCACCTTCGTTACTGCATTGTCTAGCCGCGGCCGTCAAGGTGCCAATTTCGGCAAGCAAGTATCTATGTTTCCGTTCACTACCCACGAATTTAGTCTTTCAATAAACCTAGAGAAAAGCTCCTGTTCACAGCCATCAAAGGCGAACACAAAACAACGAAGTCTATTCGCACTTGACTGAGCATCCGGCATAAAGAATCTCATACAAGCAGTCGTCACTTACTTTTCAACTCTTCAGGCATGCCCGCGAGTGAGACTTGATGGCTGCCTCTCTGCATAAATATGACCAAGTCATTCGGGAAGCCCAGAAGGCAGTCGAGCGTCACGACAGTGTATTGAGGGATGTGGTGCGAACGATCGTGCAGGCTGGAAGGGAAAGGGGGGGGGGGCACAAGATGGTCGAAAAGAGATCACACGAGGGGCAACGAAGAACGGAGGCGAGGAAACGTTAATAATTAACGAGTGCTAATTACCAGAAACCACTCTGCTCGAGTGCTCCACGGCGAGAGTGTACCACCTTTGACACAAGTACAGGATGCGGCAAGGCCCGTACGTTCCATGGTCCATGGTGATGCGTGAGCGAGAGAAAAACACTTCGATGGCGCAGGACGCAGCGCACCACTGTGTAGGAGAGATGACGGTGAGGTTGGAAAAACACACTACACTTCTGCAGCCCGAGAAGAGTCTGCGGCTCATCATCAGTTTGGAAAAAGGCAAGAGGGCAGGAGCGGGAGATGAACGGTCGCTGTACAAAATAAAAAAGAAAAGTAGAGAACTAGAGAGAGAGGTCGGGGAAAGTAGGTGAAGTTAACCGGCAAGGAAGTTTGTCAATGTTGTACTTTATTTAAACTCTATTTTTTCTGCGAGATGGTTTAGGAGAGGAAACGAAATTCAACAATGATGCGAAAAGGCCTCCACTTTATTTTCTCTTCCTGCTGTGAAATGGCTCCATTAGAGCAAAAACTAACAAAGCGGCTGCATTCTTCGGCCCGGCCGGATGATTATGCAGTGAATTAATGCTGCAGCTTTGTTTCCACTTTTCAGGTTTTCGCATCAAATCCAACTTAGAAGCTCAACAAAGAATTTTAGGCTTACTCTCTAAGCATATTTTGTACGTGATACGCGGAGAATACAGAGCCCACGGCTGAAGAAGGCAAAATTATTAGGGGCTAAAATGTTTAGCAGACCAAGAAGACGGAGAAAGGAGAAAGAGTCAACAATCAGTGATTACATTAGCTTTTCTTTCTTCCTTGCCGTCTTCCTTACTTTATTTTACTTTCTTGTTTTCTTCTTTCTCTTTTTTTATTTCTTTCTGTCTTAGGTTCAATAAAGTTCGACTTCAAAGGAGAACTTGCGCAATATTTTTCATAAAAAATACAGTGCAGGGACGACCGTAGCACAAGAAGAAAAATTAAAGGGACAGCGTCGATGAACCATTACGGGTGCAATAAGATAAATAAGACTGAATAAGAAGGCGAGCAGCTGACATTTCCTGGGTGTGAGCTTAGTCATTGACCCCTCTAATCATGATTAACAAAGAAGACCTAGCGTGTGCGCTGATATCACTATATATTTTGCTTCTTTGTTCCTGCCTACACGGCCTTTCTTATTACGGCGCACATTGCCTTAACCACGAAGTGGCGCTGGTGTCGTGGCCTTCAGATCTAACCACGCTAGTTCCCGGCGGTATAACGTGAGAAATTCTGCAGCTCGAACGAAGGGCAGCAGCGACGCATATGAAAGTAACGATGCACTTTTTTTCTCGAATACATGCGCAGTGACTCAACGCCATTTTCGATTGCCAGAAAATCTAATTATAAGTGCTGAATAACGAGATGGATGCAAATTCACAGACGGCAAGACCAACGGTGACCAGATTGGCCAGGACAAGTTCTCTCCTCTCCCCTTCGCTATCTACCACGTGTGCCATTTAGAGGTCAAGGAAGAGAAGGAAAAAAAGATGGGAGAGAGCTGACCCTATTCACAGCACTCTGCAAGCAAGTGCAGAACCACTCGGCACCAAAACCATCGTCTCACATTAGGAGTCGCGAGATAATTTGCCAAGAGCAGCTGGGCGAGCGCCAGACAAGTCTTGAATAAATGCGAAGCCCGATTGGGTTGCTCTATTCTTTTGCGACAGAATTTCACCCACTGTGCGCCTTATAAGCTGACTATTACGTTCCATTTTTACCACGGCCTTCTTTTTCCTGGTCATCGTGAGTGTATTTTTTCTCCCAGACCTCCCGCTTCTGTATTTATATGCAGGTGTTGATAGAAAGAATGAGTAAGTGAAACATGTTTTCTTTTTATTTCTGTGACTACATGTGCAACGACTGCGTTTGTAAGTTAAATAATTGAATACACCCGAAATCTAGTCTGCTATAGGGGCTAACTATAGACTATGTTTTTTTTTCAAGTTCAGGAGTCCCAGTCCCAGCGAGAAAACTGGGGCAACAACTCTATCGGGAAAAATAGGGCAAAGGAAAAATTTTGTTCTTTCTTTCTTTTCTTTCTTTCTTTCTTTCTTTCTTTCTTTTTCTCTCACGTTGCCCAATTTTCTAACCTAATCACCATGTACGAAAATTGCGATCTTTACATCTTCCTTCCTCGAAGCTGGTCATCAGACCTTCATGCCCGTAAGTAGCCACGCAACGCATCAGTTTAGATGGGCAACAAGAACGGTCGTGCATTAATATTCATGCAGCAATGACATGTGGCAAGGCTAAAAGGACACCTGACCTCTTCAGAAGATCGTACTGCCATATGCGAAACGGCTAATGGCCGACAAGCTCATGATTGACAGATAATCACTAATTATAAAATGGCGCATACAAATACTATTTGTGACCTTCGAGAGTCGTAATTCTGCACGCTCATCGGCGTGTGTTTTTCCCGCGAACGACTCCGTCCCTAGAATCAGCAAGTTTTAAATGCTTCGCCTAAAATACAGACAATAGCGAATCGTCGAGGGCAACACAACATTAACCAGTGGCTCCTACATTTAGCATAAACAATGAAATTTATAAAAAAAAGAGACAGAGAAAAAGAAAGAAAAAACATAAAAGTTGCCTGCAAAGACGGTGCGGGTCTGCAGAGAAAAAATCAGTAAGGGGAAAAGGCTTGTAGGTATGGTGCACTCGCAGAAAACACGCTTACACTTGAAACCGTCAACCAGCCCATTCGTGTTTACTCCGGCGAAAGTGCAAATGCTGTGATACTAGCTTAAAACAAAAGATAGGAAGCTTGTGGTTCAAAACTTGAACAACTGGTCGTTCATGCATGGTGGACATATATAACGGTGAATGCGTTTCTTAGCACGGTACTTTCTCAACAAGCTTCTGTGCCCCTTTGATATACAAGATAAGGCGAAAACCATGACGCGTTTCGTACATATCATAATGTTTTCACTGGCTGCGGTACTCTAGGCGGGAAATGATCGACATGTACCGTTTGCAACGTAGCATTACGACACAGAAAAGCATCCCGGCAACATGAACCACGGTAATGCACAGGTGTGATGAGCGAAGAAAACGACAACGACGGAAGTGCGGGGCAAGGCGCGTGTAATGTGCGCGTGAGTGTCAGCGAATCAGCTGATGACTTGTGGTGGCCCATAGAGGTGGCGTGCCACGATTGGGCCACGGGCGACCATCACGTGGCAGTGGGCTTTGTGGCTGGGGACGAGCCGAAGCAGCGGCAGACGGGAAACAGCGGGCCGAAGCGTCGGACGCAGGCGATCAGGGTTCCGGCCAGGGAACGCGGCCGTCCACGCTACTGCCGTCCAACTACCAGCTGGGGCGGCGTTGCCAGCACGAGTACTGCATCTCGGGGCGCGGCCTGGCCTGCTGTTTTTCTTCCTTGCCGAGGGCATCGCGGATCTCGGTGAGGCGTCTCTACGGTCAGCCGTTCGACACAGCGATGGGGATTCGCTCGGAGGATTTCAAGCTGGACGGTTGTGCCCTCGCGATCTCCGACTTCAGCGTAGCTCCCGCCGACTGGTTCGCCCTCCGCGGTCTCCTGATGCCGTGCAGCTCTCGCATTGTGGCACCCCGCCCTTGGACTGCTTCGACCGGATCCCCACTTTCCTATCTCCTTCTTTTTTCCTCTCGTTGGCTGGCGGCTTCTTCTCCGTCTATTTTCCTTCTATTCTTTTTATCCCTCCTTCCTTCTCCCTATATCTTTTATTCCCCAAATCCCATTCCTCTGCTGACCTGTTGAGGTGTCCTCGTAAGGAGAGACAGTTACGGGTCGGCACCTTCCTTTTCTTTTCTTCTGATATAACCACTTATATTTCTAGGCGCCCCCCCCTTCCTTTGCTCGCTCTCTCCTTTCTCTTTCCTCTCTTCGCTCAAGTCTATTATCCCCCATTCCCCTTCCCATGTGAACCACTGCTGAGGTGTCGCACTTAGCTGCAGACAGTTGCGGGGTTCACTTTTCTTTTCTTTTCCAATTTTAAGAACCACTTCCCCCCCGACACAGCGATGAACGTGGCCTGGCTAATGGTCACGGTTGCGTCGAGCATCGCGTCTCGGCGCACGCTCTTCGCTGGACGGGCTGGCCATCCCCCGCATGGAGCATCGCGTCTCCGATTCAGTGCTAAATTCTCATTCTGCATTAACCTTACTAGATATTGAGACATGGCGCAGACTTCGTGAAGAAGCGACTATCTCCAGCAAGCCCCCAGTTGTTGCTTTTAGAGCTGGCTTATCCACAGAAAGACCATCTGTGCGGCAATGCCAGCTATACGAAACCAACACTGTCGGGCAATGCTCAGGCACAACAACTCCAGGATTGCTTTCTTATTAAATGATAAAAAAACACAGGAGCATTTCAAAGCATCACATTCAAGTTTGCAACAGAACTCTTCATTCCCTCAAAAAAAAGCGCAAAAAGAGGAGAGTTCCTTGCATATCTCTTCTCGCTTCAGCAGCATCACACGAGAGCTACGCAAGTAACACTAGAAATCAAGCCTAAGCAAACTGGAAGAAAACTTTCCAAACGAACGCTGTATTTTTGGTTCACTAGAATGGTCTCTTGAGAAGACATGCCACATAAGCAATCACCGGGGAGAATGAAGAACAAAAAGTTTCAAGCAGACCTGGTTATTGTGATCTGCTTCTTCTATCGTACTTCATATTGCTGGCGGACTTTTCACCCTGTTTAGAAGGTTGCTAGGCTTAACAAAAACGACCTATTTGCTGACCGCCTTGCGTTAAGGTTATTTTGCTTCGAGAATTGTTAGGCATATGGTGATGCCTCTATATACTGTAAAAATAACCAACCCATCACCAATTTTTAAAATAGGAAATAGTCCTTTCCATTAACTCTTTTGTAATTTTGAAAGTTTTCTTTTTCACGGCATATTTGTCTAACAGAAAAACATGCTTTACACTCACGACATGGAAAATGTCTCTTGCTGGCACACTCTTGCAGTCCTGCGTCGGTTTTATTCATCTTCGGACTAATGCGCACCTAGATGGGCTGGTTACGTTTACCCTAGCAGCTTGCACCATCTTTCCTGCCCCTTACACCCCACACTCGCCAGCTGTCCTCACATCTTCTGCGATTGGGTGACAGAGAACAGAATGATTGTATTCAAATTGAACTTGTACAGTATTTTCAACATCATGACAACAGAACAAATTTGCCTTTTTCATTCATATATTTGCCGATAATTATAACACGCAGTTGACCCATGGTGTTACAAAATGTACGCATGCTTGAAAATTATGCAAAAAAAAACAAGAACCAATTGACCAAGTTTGCAGTAAGGCTCGCAGCGCGCTCTTGAAGCTGTGAGACTGCATGATTTTGAAGCCTAATCTGGTTGCTTCTAGGTTGCTTCTAGGCCCTGGTAAGGTTAATCTACGCTGTTTCTTAGGTAAAATTTAGCGCAGGGGTTCAGGTTAAGCCACAGAAAGTCACAGGCATGATGCGTATGTCGAAACTGATGACACAACCACGCTGTGAAACCAGGCGTGCGCACCTCATAAAGACATCCGGGCGCGTCTTCTTTGGCGTAGGGCTTCCATCGCTTCTTGGTCTTTCGAAACTACTGAGTGATGCTAGTTGTTTGTTTCCGAGTATCTCCCAAGTAGTTGCTTGGCTTTATCTAGGTGGTGCTACGTTGTTTCTATTTTCGTCTCTCAGCGCAGAGAGGGTAGAATTAAACCGCAAAGAGTAAGACACACTGCACGAATGTCCAAACTGCAGGTACAAAACCTCACGCCGACACCAAGCAATCGCACCTCTCACAGAACAACGGGCCGATCGTCGTAGAAGTAGGTTTTCCATATATGTCGTGCATGTTGAAGTCAACATACTTTGTGGAATAAAATGTGAGGAACGAAATGCACTTCTTAGAAAATATAGGCAGGACATAATTTAGGTTTGAATGTAGTGCTCTGCAAAACTTATCATTACTTAATATAGTCAACACATAGAAAATATGTGCTACAGCTCGTTATGCTCGCCCTTTCTGAAGGCGGCTTGATTGATAGGTTTGGTTTGACTGTGGAGGGATCCACGAAAACTTCTTGCAATGCATCATGATTTCAACTTCGCTTAAGCGGCTTGCCGGACTTTCCCGGTGACTTATCGTCATTTGTTGCTTGTGTGACCTCCGTATTCAGAGGTGCTGGCGCTAAGCGCATTTGAGTTCACTGGTGCGTTTCAATACGAGTAGTTTGTTCAGTGAATGAATAGCTAGTCGGTACATCCGCAAGTATGTACAGCTGCGTTTTTTGCTTTCGAACATTGAAAATCATACTGGCGTGTAGCCTTTGAAACTTTGGGTTGATATTCATGATCTTTTCAAACAGTGAATAACCGTGCACTCTCTCCTATTCAAAGTTCATATTGCTGTTACGAAGTTCATATTGCTGTTGAATGCATATAGGCCTGTAAGCCAGCTCTTTCGGCACCACGTAGATTTGCAAGCTTTCATAAGGTTTACTTTCAATGAACTTTTCCGGTATTTTCAAGGAAATATAATAAACTAAATGAAAGAGACTGCTTTCTTTGCTGACATTAGTAGCGATTTCTTCAATAGTTTGGCGATATTTTTGTTCGTTTAAAACTGGCCTGTAGAAAGTTTGGCTTTAGATATAATATTCACCTTGTTACAATTTTTTTTTAGCTAAAACGCTTTGAAATGCTTTGGAAGTGTCGAGAAATTTAGGCTGTGAGCTCTAAGTTTTCCAATTATTAACCATAACTATCTTCTTCAATTGCTCAAGACAAGGGGTGCCCTCTGAGTAAACAACAGTGATTTATTTCTGTGCCGTGGCACAGCATTTTCCACATACTAACAAGACCACCTATTATTAAGATGTTCCCATCCTTCGATTGAAATTCTAGGAAAGCATGTATCACTTTCCAAAAGCGAGGCTCTGCCATAAATGTAAGTGCGCGATATTTACCACAAAATTCTTCATAACGAGCACTAGGTATTTTTGGCTGATAAGCATCTTTTTTATTTTTACCAATCAAAGCCGTCGCAAATGTTCGTGGTATATGGCGCATAAGTATTATCGGTCGTTGTATGGAAAAAACGCCGAAATATAAAAAAGGCTGGGAGAAGCTTAACTCCAGTCATTCCTTTGTTACTGTAATATTTATTCCGTTCAAAGACTCTAGTTTATGGCCCACATTCCATTGTGGCTTTTTTAGGTGTTCACACTGAAGAGACTTTACTGTTAATGAGCATCATCAGATGACATGCTTGCCATTGACATAGTCAAAGAATTGGCGAAGACTGTTATGGTAGATTCTTCTACTCTGCTCTTGTCGGTAAAAAAAGTTGCTCTGTTACCCTGCAGTGCTGAACAAGCGGTATTCTAATCTCGAAACGTAATGTTTAGTTTGTTCAGGATTATTGAACTTACAGCCGGAACCACTCGGTAAAAGATGAAAAAATAGTATAAGTGTGCAATGGACAAATTCTTGCCTTTGTGTGGCGTTAGTGAGGTGGCAGTGCTCCTGGCACAGTTTTCTTATATATGCTTCTTTCTCGTGGCTTGAAATGTATTCTTCAGTAAAGAAAGTACACTACACGTTATACCTAAACCACAGTATACATGTTCACGTGGTCTAATAAAGCTACACTCTTTGTTTTTTACCTGTATCTGCGAGACCAAACTCACAATAACTGATATTGTACGGGAATAAAATCTAAGAGAAAACTTAAGTCTAACGATAGATAGGCTTCTCGATTTGCCTCATTAGAGTGAAGGCAACTTGCTGTAATTCCTGGCTTGCATTATGACTACGTCTAAACAGCCGCTTTCTCTATTTGCTTGCAGGATTGCCAACCCGAAAGTCGAGACCACCTATACTGCAAGCTTCTCTCCCACTACCAAACCAACTCACCGGCGACTGATCAGCAAGTGATGAGCATGCTGCACCGTCTCACCTAAGACGTCAAAATGCACCCGATGCTCTTACAAGCCGGCGCACTCAATGCCTTCTAGAATATCCGGCATCACTGCTACTGGCTCCTCAAGGAAATATTCGATGGCACTATTTTGGTGAAAGAAGGCTACTGCTAGAATAAAACGTTTTTTCTTTACAACGAAGGCTGTTATGCGATCACAACAAGAATCGATGTATTTCTACTGGTATATTTTAGCGAAAGTTGCTTTTCTTGATTGTAATGCTTGTTTTCGGTCTATCCATCTGTTTTTTTTTGTACATTTGTCAAGTTTCGTGCTCGCATGTTTCTAGTGGACATCGACACCAACGTTTAGGTCTCTAGATGCCTACTCAATAAGGAGTGGAAAGCATCACACTAATGATGGCCAGTGCATTGATTTATACAAAAGAAACAAGAAAGACTCAAGATCATGATGGACAAGCAATTGGCTTTAGCTGAATATGCGAGTGATTTTTGGGGTAGTATTAGCAGAGCTGGACATAGCCCTGGGAAAACGGGGCTAAATGGTGCAATTAAAATTTGAGCCACATGACTACATTGAGCAGTATTTCATAGTTTTAGGAAAGTGGGCACGAGCGCTTTCTGTTTGACACACTAGCCTGTCAATTACGCTGTTGCAGCACCAGAACTTCCAGATGCTGACCCGCAGGTCACGGCACCGAATTCCTGCTGCGGCAGCTACATTTTTGATGGAGGCGAAAGTGCTGCAGGCCCATGTGCTCAGATTTGGGTGCACGATAAAGAACCTGAGGGGTGGAATTTACCGGCGTCCTCCACTACGGCGTCTCTTATTACCATATAGTGGTTTTGGGACGTTAAAACCTAGATATAAACAACTCTTTCCCGATTTTCTGCGATATAAAAACACGTAAATAAATGTTAAGGCATTCACCAAAGGGGCTTTCACATGGGACTTGAGACTGAATATACGGAATACGTCGATGTAAAATCATTCGCCTTGCAGAGGCATTTGACTCTACACACGCTTTTGCTGCTATAGTGCACCCAATATAGCCAATGAGTGGAGGTTAAAATGAAGAAGAACGAAAAAAAATTATCTTCGTATATGGTGCTGGATTTGATTCTTCGGTTCAATGTCTCCTATAAACCTCTCCCCACACTTGCTTCCTTTCTTCTTAATTTTCACGCGAAAAGCTCCGAGGGAGTTGCATGAGATAGGGTTGTCGGAAGCGTTTTTCCCTGATGGAAATGAGGAATGCAGGTGCAAAGGAAAACGAGAAAACGGGAGGCTAGAGTTTGTGAGGAAATTGTGGACTCGAGGAGAAACTATGTAATGAGCGCCGTGCACGGAATTTGGAATGAACAAATCGCTGCTTCGAAAGAGAAAAGAAAAGAACGGGATATTTACGTGTTGGCGGTGGTGGAAAACTTTTGGAACTCTCGGGCAGATCTCCCTCTTTCCCGCTGTCTTCCCGTTTCCTTAAAAACTGGAAGTAGAATTAAGAAGGAAAAAAGAAAGCCCCACTGAATTGGAGTGTGTGCAAAGGCGACATGCGTCGTCGGCTCGCGTGTCGTAAGAGGTATGGATACGAATGCCTACCCAGTCAATATATGGCTGCGCATTGGTCGGTTAACGTTGCGATCCCACCAGGCATTATTAAGAAAGAGATGGCCAAGTCGGGCAAGTTGGCCTCCATACTCACACCCAGGTTTGTGCTTTTTTTTTACTTCATCTTTTTCTTGTCTTTATCTCGCGCCTTCGCTTGATCCGACTGCTGTGCATTCTTTTTCTTTTTTATTGGAAAGGGGTAAAAGGGAGCGTGCTCAGTTGCACTCCCTGTAATCAAGGAATGGCTCAGTAAAAGTAATAAAGTACGAGCGAAAAGATAAAGAAGTAAACAGCCGCAGGGCTGAATTGAAAAGAGCTTCGTCCCGAGCTTGAGTCTTTCAAGCACTCTCGTTTCGTTTCAGAGATAGATGTCCTCACTATATTACCGTCTTCGTCGCCCACGTTAGTTGGTTCACTGTAGCAATATTTCCCCTGCGTTTCGTTGTCAGTGTAGTTTAAGTAGTTGTTTTTTTTGTTTACTTTCTTTATTACGGACTCGTACCCCTTAAGTCTTCCAGTATCCATTTTTCTAAATGTTCTAAACTTCGTTAATAGTGTCATTACTCTCCCCTGAGAGACAGAACCAGGCCCACAGTTTTTCTTCCACTTTTTTATGCTCTCAATTACTGAAGTGAAATGCTTTTACCTATCTTTTCGGAATTTTGTGATGAAAGTTTCCAACTACAGGCAATAAGCCTGCGCTTGCACTAAAATTATGTTTGTTGGACTGTGTGGGTTAGTTGGGCAAAAAGTAAAGCAGCGATTATTGCCTCGCTGAGTGATATTGCTACAGCTACGTTGACGACAATATGCTTATCATTCTAAACTTTGTTTTTTTTTTGCAGAACAAGCAACCAGTGGCTATGCGATAGCCGACTACTTGTGATGTAAGTATTTCCTATATGATAAGCTAAATAAAAATGAGACAGGACATATACCAAGATCGCTAACGGTTCTTGAGATACATATACGGTTACCTTTATGGCGTTGCGTTTAACTTAATAAATAAAAATGACGCAATACTTATGAATGACGGAGACGACTTATTGAATATTCCGCACCTGCTTAGTGTGTGATGTCACGGATATAAACGACGTTGAAAACATTTGCGGGGCTTGACCAAACGTACGCCGGTAAGGAAGTATTAGGAAGTGTTGAAAAGATAAACCAAATGACCACAGTACACAAAAAAACCCAATATTTTTTTCCCGCTCAGGAACAATCTAGGAGTATTAGGATATATTGATATTTGTGGCGTCCCAGGCTTTCCAACGTTTATAATACGGGGTTAAATTCGAATAGAACAAGTTTCGCGCTCCAATCTTGGCGTAATTGTTCAAATTACTAACGACAAAAATTATAGCCATGTAGATTTAAAGAAACGCCTTTTTCAGTATACATAAATTCAATTTAAGGACGTTGCTCCATAATAAACTTTACGGATGAAGCATACAGCAAGAAACTCGCAGCATCCATCATGCATTCGCCTAAGACTACATGAAGGAGCAAGTCGTCTTTTTTTAAATGTAAGGCAGCCTGTTTTGGGGCTTGTTCTTTGTCCATCATAGTAGCCACGCTCATTCCCCATCCTGGTTTGTCCAGTGCCATGAACTCGCCTTGTACGCCGCCCCTTATGTGATTCCCCCACGTAGGGTCTGCAGGGAAACAAAGGGAAAATGAAAGTACCCTGAGTGCCCACTATATGGCTCTGTTGCAGTGCGCTCGCTCTACTCAAACGCTGCGTGGTATGAGTAGAGACCACTGGCGGCGCTGTGCTGCTCTGTATAATAAAGGCACTTATTGCTCTCTCTCTCTCACACACAGTGTAGTATTATAAATGAAGACATAATCATGAGTTCGGTGTTGACGAGGGCTTGCAAAGTGGCTGTGTTCGCAATCATGAACGTCTAGGGTGATGAATAAAGAGCACTGTTTCAGAGAAATCTAAGTCGATCCATGGCTGCTTTGCATAGTGTACTCAGAGTTTCATTCACGGGGAGATGTGTGTGATTTTTTTTCTTCTTAGTCGATGAGAGGTGAGTATGTAGCACCAGAATATTTCACATGATAGTCACGTCACACTGACCTCAAAAACTGCGACTGTATTGGGCATCATTTGATGCCATCGTTCCGTGCGTAGTTTGTTTTTTTTTTTTTATTTCTGTATCACACATGCTTGAGATACAACCGTGTCCAAGAGTACAACAGCGCACCATGCCATAGCCTGTGATTTATATTCAGACCAGACCAAGTACGCGTACTTTGCCATTTCACCACCGTGATCAAGTGCAGCGTCAGTGCAGCGACCCACAGAGATATGAATGCCACAACAAAGGCCCTGCGGCCCCGAAATATATTCTCCAACCTCGTATATGCAGTCTGACTGGCCCCACCGTAATAAGACTCTCCCTGCAGCCGGTCGCTCATGCAAATACTCTGCCGATGCTTCCGGGCGTGGATTGAGTGTAAGTGAGTTCACTTGCAACAAGTTTGCAAGGATGACTCAGCAAAAAGGTGCATGAGCAGCTTAAGGGGAACGTAGCCACCTTATACGCTGAGCAGCTTCTCAGCGGTTAAACAGAACTACACGGTATACATATATGAACTAGCTAAAAAGTTAGCAACGATGTTTAGAATTAATAAGCAATGTTATTGTGGAAACATTTCACACAGTTGAAGTAAGCATTGTGTGTGTGTGACCCCAAAAATTTATCCTACAAGCTATCTCGCCTTCGAAAATTCTTGTGGGTACTCCGTTTACCGAACAGGCATTGTAGTACATGCAAGTATTGAGTGTATTCGTACGCGAGAGTGGCACGCTTGATATGCATCAAAGGCACGGCTAAGGGTGAGCAGAGATTGCACTGTGAGCTTCCCGGAAGATGCCTCGGGGTAGCACCGTTTATCTCGCCCGCTGAAATCGATGTGCTGGTGCCCGGAAGCATCGGCAGAGTATTTGCATGAACGACGGGCTGCAGGCAGAGGCTTATTACGGCGGGGCCACTCCGACTGCATATACGAGGTTGGAGAATATAGTTCGGGACCGCAGGGCCTTTGTTTTGGCATTCATATCTCTGTGGGTCGCTGCGCTGACGCTACACTTTGGCACGGCGGTGAAATGGCAAAGTACGCGTACTTGTTCTGGTCTGAATATAAATCACAGGCTATGGCGTGGCGTGCTGCTGTACTCTTGGGCATGGTTGCGATTTCCAATCTAGGCAGCATCATAAGTCATTCCATGAGAAATACAGAAACGCTCGTATACTATATTTTGAAAGCATGTTACAGAACTCCCGATGCGAAGTTTTTCGCTTTTGAACAACGAAGCCCTTATCAGCAGCCCGTCAAGCTTCTTGCGCAGCGTATCAAATGTATCAAATGTAACTTCGCATTGATCATTGTGACGTAGGTTTGTGAAAACGCATGTCTTATGCAATAGCACTTAACGAGTACATAGGGGAAATAATGAAATATTCAGTGCTCCTCTGTATGCTGTTAAAATAGATGCCTACGAAGCTGCGAATATGGTGGCTGTGGCAAAGTGAATTTTTATATTATCATTAATAAATACATCGAGAGAATAATGAGATACGCCCTCAGAGATCCCGGTGTTTCTCTTCCGCATTGCGCATATCTGATAACCGGCGGCTGATGGCTGTCTCTGCATGAAATGCTGTAGCACTCAGGAAATCGTGTTCTTTCGAAAGAACCAAAATGGCATGACGTTTCTTTCTTACGTGAGTGCTCTTCTTTTCAGGCAAAAAAATTTCTTGACTTAGTGGGGGGATGTATATATTTATATTCACGATTATTTATATTTGCTGTTAAATCATGTTTATTTTTTGGACACAAAAATGCTGGGTTCGGCGAGTTAAACGGTTATCTGTACAAGTCTTTCTTCGCATTCTTACTTCTGAGCATGCGATCCGCTTTCACATAGCGATAACAAGTTTCGTAGACAAATTGTCATGTTCATATAATGCAACCCGGAGTTTTACAGTTTTCTTCATTGATCATAACCCACCGTGTATTTTCAGAACATTTCATCCTATGTCTTATTTTGGTCTAATTTCAAATGAATTCTATAGGAGAGGGGGGAGGGCTGCCTTTTGCTAACCTTACGCTGACTACTTTTACGTTACGCTGATGGTCAGATTGAATATTTGATGCCTAAATCATCACCCCTGTTCTCACCAATCCCGATGTCTTGGCGCAGATGACTCTATTTTTCCAACTTCAAAATCAAAACACTGAGGAAAGCACCTGTGATGTGTGTGCGTGTGTGTGTGTGTTTGTGTGTGTGTGTCGCAAAAAGTTACATTCTTTTGAAATAGTTGATTGAGTACTTTTTCTGTATAAGAACTCATTTCATCAGAGATAGTCTGGGCTGCCATTGTCCACCAAAGCGTTGAAATGCTAAAGCTAGTCTTTTCTGTTGTTTACCGACAGTTCAATCGATGTCACAGCACTCATTTCTCAATAGTCCTTGTTTTGCTTGTTGTTCTTCATTTGTATCGTTTATCCTCGGAGGCTGTAGTTTCTGAAGGCCACCGTTTGTCCCTGTCGTCATGGCACAATGGAGGCTCGGCGTCCACCGTTAGAGCCGATTAATGCTTTTTCGATGCTCCGAAAAGCTCTACTGGAAAAAACGTTCCAGCCGCTGCGACTCCTTTCGAACTCCTTTTGTGCCTTCTCGCTCAAATGTTCTGAAGTTCAGTTTACATACTGTTGTTGTACTCCTGTTTCGCTTCGCTTTCAACTGTCGTTTGCTGTCAAGTTTACGATAATAAAAAAAAAGGTCAGAGAGGTTGAGATGTTGGCTGGGCTATGTCCCGTTTGCTGTCCTACATGGAAGGAGAGAAGAATAGGGAGGTGAAAGGGGAGAGAAGAAACATCGTACAATATCTCTGACGCCTATCTGTTCGAAAACAACAGCTTTCTCGATCATTATTTTCAACTACGAAGCTCTTTTTGTGTTATTTCTAGGTAGCTGGAAAAGTGGTCACGGAGAATTAACATTTCTCAGGACGTTCATCAATTTAGCAGAAACTTTAACGCATCTTATTCTGTTGTAGACGTTTCAAAAGGATGTAGGTACCTTCAGCGATATGAAACATCTTCCAATTCGCGATCAATTGCGATTAGAGAGCTATTAATCAGCACTTTTATTATCGCGCCCTGTTCGCAGCTGAGTTCTTGTAAAATTTTCCACCAGAATGAGACCTGCTAATGACCGTTATGTTTGAAGATTACAGTATAGGGAGTGGGGCAGTGCTTTTCTTTCAGAATGTAGCTTCAATATAAGTTTGAATAACGGTAGCACCGTGCGTCTGGCACGAATACCGTAGTGACATCTGGTTACCTTTTAGGGGTGAAGCTCCTTAGAGCGGCACCCGTTCGTCCCTCGTTGTAGTCGTAGTGCGTAACCAGTCCTACGCTTTTACCTGCAGGTGGTGCCGGTGGAAGATTTCTCCTGTGCGTTGTCGAACAATGAAATATGCGCAGCGTGTGCGTTCATTAAAAGCCGAACTCACCTGTCTCTCATTCCCAATTAGCAGCCATTGGCATGTAAATTGAGCACTATCTGACAAGAAAGGGTTGCTAGGTTATACTCGCTGGGCGTAACCTTCTTGGTTTTAGAAAGGTTTAGCAAGCGTTGGGCCGCAGTGCCATGACTAGAGTGAACTGGTATATACTATGAGCTCGGGGTGGTTAAAGGTGGGAAGTAGACACGAAGCGCAAGCCGTAAGAAAATTGTGCGTGTTCCACCTCTCGTCTAGTCTTTGGAATGTCCGCTGGATGGCGGTGCTTCTATATGGGGAATATATAATGAAAAGATGCGAGATGGTGATACTTCGAGTGTTGACGAGATGAACAAGTGGACAGACAGACAGATGCATGGACGGACGCACGGATGGCTGCACGGACGCCGGGGCGGATGGATGGACGAATGCAGTGACGGACGCACGGATGGAAGTGCGGACGCATGGACAGACGCACGCACGGACGTAGGTTTGGACGCATGGACAGACGCACGCACGGACGTAGGTATGGACGCATGGACGGTCACAGCGACAGAGGCATGGACGGACGGAATGGAAGCAAGAACTAATGAACGGACGGGTGCTTCGCCCCACTCTCCCTTCACCCCGTGGATATGCTGCCATTTTTTTTTTGCCTTCACCGTGGTGAGCCCTCGAAGCGTAACTTGCTACTGGCTCACGTACTCATTAGCCTTTGTCGTTTCTCTCGGTATTTTAACTGCGCATGGAGAGCTTTCACATAGGCTGTTGAAATCGACAAAGCGACACGTTTAAGAATGAACTTTTTGTCATTTGAATGGTAGCATGCGTTGGGCAGAAAGTAGAATTGTGAAATAAAGTCGAGGGCTCGTTAATTAGGAAAATCCACTGTTCTGTATGTCTACTTTTTCCCCGTTTTCAACATTGCACTGACACTGGCGTGAGTCCTCTTGGTAGTCACATACAAACGCACACATGCATGCGCAAGAACACGCATGCACCTTGATATTTCCATTCTTTTATTTCTTCATGTTAGCTTCTGCCATATTGTCCTACTTATATCGTGTGATCTCCTAGCTTGAGTCACTGCAACTTTGGGTGAAGCTGAAGACATTCACAGTACGCACTGCTGCTTTGATTCTCATAGTCATCTTCTAACTCTAACACAGTGTGCAAGTGAATTAGTACATGCAATATTGTATAATGAAGAAAGTCTTCCTTGTTTACCAGGCGCACAGGAGACGTACTATCTAGTTTATAGTTGAGACCGTCGGCCACTCAGGGTGCTAAAGAGGCGTCATCGAATTCAGTGCCTTGTTTGTCTTCGCGTGCTTGTTTTATTGCGCTCCCTTCGGTCGAAAGCTTGAGCCTTAGAAGCACAGCGTGGCCGGGAGAGACTCGACAGCAGCAGAAACAACCAACAGAAGTAAAACAAGACCTGCATGACCACTACAGCTTGATGATCTCGATCGGATGCTAGAAAGGCCCCATCTCAGAACTGCTCACGTAAGCCTATTTACTTTTACTTTCGTTGCTCACCCCCGAGGTGCTCGAAGCCAATTACGAGCACTATACTCAACCAGTTGTTAGGCTTAATATTTGTTCTCACTAATGGACCCTTGACGGCTGTAGGAACGTGCATTCTCCAGAAATAGGACGAGAGGTACATACGTCTGGTTTGAGGGGCAGGAGATAAAGGGCTAGTTTTCTGTGAAATAGTCAATATCACTGGTGCCTTTTTCGTTACTGGTATACTAGATTTTCAGATCCTTAATTGATAGCCAGAAACCATCATCTAATACTTAACCCCCCCCCTCCTTTTTTTCCTTTTCACAACAGTTACGAAATTTCCAGGCTGGTTGTGTATGCTCCCCCAGTAAGAATATCCTGGCGCCATCCCTGAACAGTTTTGGTCTCCTCGACTCTTCTGGCCATCCCGTGCGCAATGTAAAAACACATGCAGCATCAGTGCAATAAAAAAAACGCAAGTTTGCATTGAACGTGCCAAGCCTGAAGAAAACGCCGAGCTGGGCAGCCTCTTTTGTTTCTCTTCGGTTTTCTCTTTCTTTCTTACTCTTTTTTTCTTTCTTCGTCGGCTGCATATGTGACGCCACATACAGAGAATGCGTCTTAGAAATACTGGATGAGAGAACGCGTGCTCGGAAGATGTACTCACTGAAACGTATAGTTCACATTCGTGATGGCGCCACCTTCATGCTAGCTTTGCTTCTTGACGTGCGCAGCCGACATTCTTGTTGTGGTACCTTTTACACCAAGCGTCTGTTATATGATCACCGAGTTGTTTCGAGAGTTGCGTCCTTCTGGTTACAAGGTAATTCTAAAAAAATAAACGGTGATCTATACTCAACATACAAAAGAGAACTTCAGGAGGTGGTGGTTGGAAGAGATGTAAAATCTTGGAAATCTGGGTGTCGCAGGAGCCAGCGTTAAAACAAATCACAGCATATCCACGGAGTGAATGATGATGAGTGGGGCGAAGCGCCCATCAGCCCATTCGTGCTTCCGTTCGTCCGTTCGTTCTTGCTTCCGTCCGTCCGCGCAACCATCTGTGCATTCACCCACGTACAAATTGTCTGTCCGTTCGTTCATCCGTCGGCACGTCCACGCGTCCGTCCGTCTCCCCGTCCATTGTCTACTCTGCTGTTCGTCCGTCCGTGTGTCCATCTAGTGAAAACTCCAAGTAATGTTATCTAGCATCTCGATTCCCCTGTGGCACATACCCGCTCCATGCGTCTGTACATCAGTCCGCCCGTCCGCCAGTTTGTCTGTACGTGCGTCGATGCGACCGTCCGTGCGTGCGTATAGTGAAAACTCGAAGCACCGCCATCTCCCATCTCGCATCCCGGTGGCTATGTACGACAATGACGGAGAATGAACAGACCCACGCCTTAAGGAGCTTCGTCCCTAAAAGGTTGCCCTGTTTTTTTTTATGTTGCTGCCATTGATGAAGAGGAGTCCTCTTACATAATTTAAATTCAATAAAGCGTATGTTGGCGAGCACTTCTATTTAGGTTAATGCGTCAATATGGAAACATCGTAGAGCAAACATACAAGCGCCTAAGACAAACCCTGTGAAAGTGCATGCTACCTTAAAAGGGTCACCGGTTTTCTTGGCGTATCAACGTTTTTCAGATTGGCACAAGGAGAATTCATTTGTAGGTCAACGTACACCACTACGCTGTTTCATTCGCTGCTTCCACTGTATGTCTTTGAGTAACAATTTCAATATTTAAATAAGGTTAATTTTCTCGCAGCGGACCTGCTGGAGCAAAGTTGAGGAAAGAAAGGAAGACTACTTACAAGAAAGACATTAAACTTGCAACTCAGTTTACTTTGAAAAACGTATCAACGCGAAGAGAAAAGCGCAGGCGCAGTCACAGCATACTGTCACTAAACCAATAGCAAATATCGGGGGAAAACATGTTAACAATTTATGATAAAATGAATGGGGCACATTTAATCACATGGTAGACGCGACTCCTATTGTTTTCTATTTGAACTCTTCTTTATAATTTTCACGTTCATCGTACACTCATCTCTTTTTTTTTTGCACAACCATTTAAATTTCAGCCTTATTTACTCATAAGAAGGAGGAGGTGTGTTTGGAAACAGTGCTTAACGATTTAGAGTACTCGGTACTCTACTATGGGTGAGCTGAAAGTCGTCTCTTGGACGTCACCACCTTAATTATGGTTGCCCTAAGAAACACTCAGTTGACACCCTCGTGAAACGAGTTGTAAAAAAGGAGGTACTGAACGCACCTGCCAGTTTGCCTTTAGACCAAATTACGAGTTTCGCATACCCAATTGCGAAAAGCGTGTTTCACCATCATTGTTGCGCAGATGGTACAAATCAACTTACGATAACCTGAACAAAATGTTTCCACCGAGAAACTTCTCGTGTTTCTCTTAGTCAATCCAGGGTTATAAAAAACAAACAACTGTTTTTATATTTTGTTGCACGAACGTTGAATACTCAGCTCAGATAGTGTTCGAAGATGCTGACAGCGTGTTGGTGTGGTGTGACCAGTAATAGGATGTCTACGACACTTCTCTAGCACAAGCTATAGTGATAGGTGAAAAAGCAGAAAGATTTTGCGGAGAACTCTGCCATTGGACGCAAATTGAATTGTGTTATGGTGTTCTGTACACCTGAGCTAGTAAAGACCTAAGCGTGCCAAAAACTACGAAACTAAATTGTGAAGTGGCAGGCTAAGAAAGATAGATAAGAATTGGCAGAACAAAAAAAATATGGCGGTCAGATAGCTTCATGTAGCCTCAGTAAACTATCCAATAATCCAGGTAAAAGCAAGTTAGTCACTAAACAACCGAGAATTTTCCAGGAATCTGGCAATATTCACTATTTTTTATGAAACGACGCATACGGCAGTCTTTGATGTTAATCCTTATGTGTAATTTTAAGTTCTTGTATCTTTATTTTACTTGCATTTTATGGCACCTTTTGTGTTCAATTATATAACTTATAAGAACATGGAAGAGGCCTTTGTCCTGCAGTGGACGTAGTCAGGCTGATGATGATGATGATGAAATATTCTCTGTAGAAATGATCAACTACACAATATCCTACGCGACTAACATCGGCGTAATATATCTAGGCTGGTGTCGTTCTCAAGCACGTCTTATTTTCCCACGCTGCTCAAATCCACTCTGTGATCTCGGGATTTGTCTCTTTCCACGTGCGCTCTCAACTCGTGAAAAAAGATCTTGGTCTACGGTGTTGCACGTACGGGTGCATAATTCCCCTAACGAGACCAGTTCCTCAAACCTCTTGCCTTTTCTCAGTTTTTTTTTTTTCACTTTCAGGAAAGCCTTTTTAGTTTTCACAGACGTTCATTTTCTCGGCACCGAAGGGTGCTTTCAGGCTTCTTTTATGGAGTGGGCACGGGAGCAGCACCTTCGGCGCCTCGCTCACCCGTGTTTTTTCCGAAATGCAGGCCCTGCTTGCTATTTTCGTGACATGGCTACCCCTTTCGTCCTGCTGTTCGGCATGCTGCCTCGAGCCATCGCCGATAGCAGTGTGCCCGAGCAGCTACTGCGCATGGTTGGAATTCAAGCCGGCGTCACCAAATCTTGACAAGACATTCTTCACGGAACCCTCTGCCTGCCCACAACTCGACGACCGATACCCCATCCCATCAGCAACGACATCACCAAGCTGCCCGTATTTAAACGAATGCCGCCCCACCGCCCACTTCAGTGGGCACGGGAGCAGCACCTTCGGCGCCTCGCTCACCCGTGTTTTTTTTCCGAAATGCAGGTGTGTAGCCCAATTTCATTATATGCCAGAAAGTCAGATGATCGTTTTTTGGTGCTCTTCCCGTGCCCACGGGTGTTTTGCGAGTCATTGTCCGAATGTTATGCTATGGCGTTAACACTCTTACTCTCGGGTGATGTGGAAACTAATCCTGGAGCCACCACCCGCAGTGCTCGCTCGGAAACTCCCTTGGAAGTTGAATCGTTACCGGAAAACCCGGCTGAACAGATGAGCGTTATCTTCCAACTTCTGAGAGATGTCCGTGCACTATCCTTGCATAGTTCAAAAGTTCAAGAGGAACTAGTGGAAGGTATAATTTCAATTAGAGAAAGCCAGACAAGTATAGAAACAAAAATGAATTCTATCGAACATAGGCTTGACGAATTTGAAAGTCAACTAAAAGAAGTTGATAGGCTCAGTGAGGGTTTATCGGAAGCTCATAAGTCCAATGAAGAACTAACTTCCTGGAATAACCTTCTACAGTCCCGCCTTGACGAAATCGAAGATCGGTCTCGTCGGAACAATCTAATTTTCCATGGCATCACTGATTCCAAAGAAACATGGCAACAAAGTGAATCCAAATTAATCGGCATACTAAACACCTCGGATTATACTCTCCCGTCCGGCGACATTGAAAGAGCGCACCGCCTGGGTACTTTCTCGCCTAACAAGTGTCGCCCAGTTATAGCGAAATTTGCAAATTATAAGACTAAAGAAAAACTACTTTCCATGCGCAATCGCCTCAAAGAAGACAATATCTCGGTAACCGAGGACTTCTCAACAAACACTCGTACAGCGCGGAAAAAGCTAATAGAATTTGGAAAAAGGCAACCCGGCTCACCAATTTTCAAACTTCACTATAAAAAGTTGTCAATCGGTAACAAACAATACATGTACGACCCTGTTACCGATGCCGTTCAAGAAATACGGCCGCAAGCGGCACGTGTACGACATTCTTCTAATCCTGCCTCGAGTTCCTCGCTGTAGGAAAACGAGAGGGGCAGTGGACAACCAATCTTATCTTATGTATCTGTTCTCTTTACAAATATAAGAAGCATCCTTAACAAACATAACTCTCTATCTTCCGCCATAGATACTTGTTCAGCCCATATAATCGCTCTAACTGAAACCTGGCTTAATGCGCATGTGCGTGATTCCGAACTTTTTCTGAATTCCTCCCGCTTCTCAATTTATCGCTGCGACCGCACTGAAAGACGTGGAGGGGGTGTTTTATTGGCAATATCAAAAGACATTCCTTCTTCGCCTGTGCACGTGCTCAGCAATCTAGAAATAATATTTAGCTCACTTACAGTAGGCTACCAAAAGTACATTGCTGGTGTATGTTATCGCCCTCCTTCCTTATCACCGACTTTCATTAATGAATTAATGAATGTTCTTAACATCATTCATACCCGTTTCCCTTCGTGTCCTTTGTTTCTTTTTGGCGATTTTAATCTCCCAAACATAAAGTGGCATGTCGCCCCACCCTTTTTGTCACCATCTTCAAGCGAAGCTAGTGAATTCCTGCAACTATTATCGACTTTTTCGCTTACACAATTAGTTACACTACCCACGCGGGTAACATCTCACGCCGCCAACACCCTTGATTTAATTTTAACAAATACACCTGACCTTGCGTCCAACATTACCTGCTTACTGGATATAAGTGACCATTCATTACTCACATTCTGTATCAATGCGCCATCCCACACATGTAGCAAGAAAAGAAAAATAATACGGAACTACAGAAAAGCAAACTTTGAGGCCATAAATGATGAACTTGCGGTATTCCTTGATGTTTTTTTGAAGGATTGTGATGAGCGAACTGTTCAAACTAACTGGGATATGTTTTCTTCCAAAGTTCGCCGACTAACCGATAAGTACATCCACACGAAATTCATTACGACTCATGCACAATGCCCATGGTACAACCCAAGCATCAAACGCCTATCAAACAAAAAGAAACGTCTATATCGTGCTGCTAAACTTTCTCAGACTAATGTAAAATGGGCTGCCTACAAAGAAGCCTCTGATAGCTATGTCACAGCTCTAAAAAACGCTAAAGAAAATTTCATGTCGAATGTATTACCTTCCATGCTAAAATCAAATGTGAAACAATTTTGGCGCACTATTAACCCGACGTCTAATGATTCCATCTCTCTACTAGATATGTATGGTGATTATATTTGTGAAAGTGAATGTGCTGGTGTCCTTAATGAAACATTTGTAAACAATTTTTCGCATAAATCCAACAGCTCTTTGCCACACCTACCTTACTGCAATTACGTCCAAATGCCACCAGTGAACATGGACGCTCCTGGTATTGCCGCCCTTATAAGCAATTTGAAGTTTCATTCTTCACCTGGTTATGACAGCGTTGACGCTAAATTTTTGAAAAATACATCTGCAACTAGCTCAATCATCTTGGCAAAAATTTTTCAGCAATCACTCGATCAATCTACGCTACCTCTTCAATGGAAAATCGGGAAGGTGGTTCCTATATATAAATCCGGAAATAAATGTTCTCCTACTAACTATCACCCCCTATCCCTTACTAGCACCTGCTGCAAGCTTTTAGAACATGTATTATTCACAAATCTTGTAAATTTCCTCCATTCAAACTCCTTTTTCACTCCTGCGCAACACGGGTTTCGTAAAACATACTCCTGTGAAACACAGCTCATAACCTTCACTGAAAAACTGCACACTATCCTGGACAGTTCGTCTCAAGCAGACTGCATTTATTTAGATTTTTCTAAAGCATTCGATAAGGTCTGTCATCAACTTCTACTTCACAAACTAAGTAACCTCAACCTTGATAGAAACGTGCTACAATGGATTGAATCATTCCTTACCCGCCACACCCAATTTGTTCATGCTAATGGCTTTAACTCTTCTTTCAGCGAAGTGCGCTCTGGGGTCCCACAAGGATCCGTCCTAGGGCCCCTTCTATTTCTTATCTATATTAATGACCTCCCTTCAAAATTGTGCTCTAATATTCATTTGTTTGCAGACGACTGTGTGATATTTCGTATGATTAATAATAGTGACGACATTAGAATCCTTCAGTCTGATCTAACCGCTGTTTCTAACTGGTGCCAAACTTGGCTGATGGAATAAAACATTAACAAATGTAAGGTTATGCACGTATCCCGCAACCCCAAGCATTAGTCGACTTATTACCTAAACAACATAGCTTTAGAACTATGTTACATCATATAAGTACCTTGGAGTGCACATTACAACTAACCTCAGCTGGTCAACACATATTGAACATATCATCAACAACGCTAACAGCATGTTAGGGTACTTACGCCGCAATTTTTCTAGAGCCCCATCGTCACTAAAATTATCGCTTTACAAATCCTTAATACGCCCCAAGTTAGAGTACGCAGCATCAGTATGGGATCCAAGCCAAGAAAATCTAATCACTTCTCTCGAGCTTGTTCAAAATAATTCCGCTCGCTTTATCCTGTCAAACTATAACCGTACTGCCAGCATATCTTCAATGAAAAGCAGCCTTTCCCTTCCCTCTTTATCATCACGCAGGAAACTTTTTCGGTTAACCATGCTGCATAAAATATATTATCATTCCTTCCTGCGCAACGAACTCTTACCCCAACCACTATACATTTCCCATCGCATTGACCACCGTCACAAGGTTGGCATTAACTATTATCATACAAAATCTGCCACTCAGTCATTCTTGCCCCGTTCGTCCCGTGAATGGAACCACCTTCCCGCTGAAATTGCGGGTATCACCAATAACCAACTGTTCCGTGCTGCCTTAGCCAATATTGTATATGCAGAAATATCTAATGTTTAATCTGTGTTTGTGTGACCACATTGTTGCGATAATACTAATTTGTTTTGTCTTTCCTTTTCCTTTTTATGTACACAACGTTTTTGTAACCATGCTACCTCATGTTATGCCTTTGTTCTGTACCACTCCCCTCTGTAATGCCTCTGGCCCTGAGGGTATAAAATAAAAATAAAAAATAAAAAGAAGCCGGAGGCCAGGTACCCTCCCTGATGAATAAGAGTGTACATCGGTGCTATTGTTTATTTGCCGATGACGTCTCTCACGTCTTTTCATCCCTCTATTGATTTCCCAAGCACCTAATTCCAGCTCCATGGCTCCTCGTCTACCCATCACGTCTGAGCAGGGGCACCTATTGCGGAAACTGGATCCGCTGGTTTATATCTCTGTCACCTTCTTTACCACTTCGTCATTGTCTTTGTCCAGGCCTAAACGGGCCCCCTTGATGGCTGGCAACGAAGCCCCCTTCGGAAATGCTCGCTTCGACTTCGCTAGGAATCTCATCTTGCGAAAGAATGGAACCTGTAGGCTCTTTCGCAGGCCCACTTTTCCTCCGCCGACCAATTGAGGAGGCCTTATCTTGCTTTGCCTGGCTCAGTCTTCTGACCCCGTAGCCCAAACTCAAGCGTTCTTTTCCCTTGTTTCCCGTGTTCCCATCTTTTTTCGTCATAACCGTATTTTCATTTCCCCTAGGTGTGTTTTATACCTCCATACGTGCCTCTCCCTCCCTATTCGTAGGGCTATCTAGCCTAGGACACAACGTGAGGCCCTCGGTTCTAACGCCTTGATACTTCCCTTTGCTTCCTCACCACACTTCTGTCCGCTTATCTCTCTCTATACCGTTTGTTTTTGTTATGTTTAGTTGTTTTTACGACTCGCTCTCTATTTCAGCATCTCAAATGCACAGGCCCTTCTCTACACCCACATTCCTTCGTGGTATTTTGTATACTCTCTTCCTCTTAACGTCTCAATGGTGAGCTCAAAATTGTCGGCCTGGCCTGGATTCTAAACACTTCCGGTATAGCAAAAGCTTTATAGTCTCCACTTCCGCTTTGCCCTTACTAGCCTTCCTGTTTTTACTTCCTCCAGGTCTCCCTTCACCCGATTCCGACCTCAATTTCCGTTCCGGGCTTACGCGGCCCAACAAAGTTGCGTGAAAATGGGTATATGCCATGGCGTTTTTATTTCCCTTATCACGAGGCATGAATGAAGAGTGCGCTCCCATTGAACGTCGATTGATCCGTCTCGATCTGTTTATCGATTCGTGATTTCGCTTGTAGAGACATACTCGTTTATCGCGCCTGCGTCTGGTCGTGGCGATATTTGGTGCCGCATCTTTGAAACACAATGGAGCGTGAAGGCTGTGTAATTTTTTATCTTTTCGAGTTCAATGCTAGTTTCTCGGTGTGGCATTTTTTTTTAATTTATAAGCCTCCAGCAATCCCCCCGCTTCCTCTCCTAGGAAAACAAAGGATCACCACCCATACCATTACAGTACGAGTAAAATAATAAAAATATAAAAAAGTACGCTGTGCTTTGTAAATCGTCATTGTTACAAAGTCCATACACAAAGCAACGAAATCAAACGACAGATGATCACTAATTACTTACAGTAGTCTATTAGGTGACACCATAATATAACGATAAATAATGAGAACTTCACATGCCGGATTCATTTGTTATCTGTAAAGTTCGTAGATGAGGTGTAATGAGCCCTGTAGTTCTTTCTGCCTATACTGTTCCTCACTTTTCAATCCCACTTCATTAGTTTCCTTTTTTCTTCTTCTTGTTTCGTCTTCAAGCACGAACAGCCCGTACAAGCTGCACGCTAATACTTGTAACCGCACCAAAATGCATTAGGCTTTGATTTTCAACATAAGGAATATTCACGCGTTGGCCAACGTACACCACTCCGCTGTCTGATTCGCTGCTTCCACTGTCTCTCTGGATGTAAAGATTTGAAGAATTAAATAAGACTAAATTTCTCGCGGTCGTAACTTCGCAAAAAATGAGGTATTTTAGGCTCGACGATGACACTGCATGCAAGACATTTTGCCCTATTTGAACATGACTTGAATTCTCACGTCAAGAAGGCAGAGTAACTGCCGGCGTTCCACGTGCTACAATCATGAAGTGGCTACAAGCCGTGCCGCTAAATAACTATGTTTATGAACCCCCTTGCTGGTGACATGATCATCCCTGTGTACTAGCCCGATCATAATGTGGAATGCAGAGCCGCTATCTATACACTGAACTTGTGCTTATCAGTAAAATTATATTAGCCCGTCTGCGGTTCGGAGCAATCCCGTGAAATACTAGCTAACGGAGACAAGGGAACATACTAGCAGGGGAATACTTTCGACAAGGAGAGCGCATCTTTCAATCTGGATTATCACGTTCACTCGAATTCAGGCTTGCAATCAGTCTCTGTTGTGGATTTACAGACAGTGTAGAACCTATATTATCGTGCTCATCTGTGCAGTTCTGTTAGCCGGAACGTTCATGCGTCCACAGTAGATTAAAACATGTAGTCCCTCGTTTTGCAATTATTCTGCAAGCTCCCGTGCCATTCGAAAGCTGATGGACGGTATCTATTGTTTGGAACTGGTGTGCTTTATATATAGAAAAGTGCATATCACGAAACTAATATTTCGAATAATCTCGCTTAGTAAACTTAGTGCGAATAAAAAATAACATAGCACTGATAGCATAACCAAAATAGATATAAGCAAAAAATTTTAAAAGAAAACACTAGGCCATGTTTTATTTTTATTACGTCCAAGACTTCGCAGATTACTCGAAGGCTTTACTTATAAGTGCCCAAACTCTACGTCTGGAAGCCTACTCACGCCAGTGCACAGCGAAGCACTTACGTCCTAGAGCTTCGGAGCTCCCCCTCGGCAGGGATTCAGTTCAGGATAAATTTTGTGTGGTTTTTCTTCAAAACAAAGTAAACATCAATCTGGATTAACCGTGGCGTCGCTTAACATGCTACCGAAAGAGAAATTGCCGTTTTGATGTGCTGCATTCCTCGCCATGCTGCTTCCAACAAAAAACTAAGAACAGCTGCCCATGAGAAAACCTTAATCCTGCGCACCGAGCTTTCCACTTATCTGGAGTGATGTGTTGAGGCTGAAGAGTGCTCGTCATTGCCAGATACTGTGCTGGGAATCACGAAGCATAGTTGGGTTGTCTCTAATCCGTATATCTGGCTCTCCCCATAATGTACTTTCAACTAGCCCGAGTTTCAGTATGTGACTCCACTGTAGCGATTTGCAAAAAAAAATAAATGCTGCTTTACATTTTCTTTCCTGTTTTGAATTTTGTATTCATGATATCGAGCGGGATTTGCTCCTGGATCCATTCGACGACTTGAGTGAGTGTGTCCATAGATCAGAAGTCTCGATACGTACCTATTCATCCCATATATATATATATATATATATATATATATATATATATATATATATATATATATATATATATATATATATATATATATATATATATATATATATATATATATATATATATATATATATATATATATATATTTCGAAACCCTTGCCTTAGATTATACTCTGCGTATTCCTCTTTAAAAAAGTGGGAAAATTCTGACGTTTCAGTGCACTACCACACAAACATCGGTTTATGAGCGAGAAGTGACACTGAAACATTCTATTACGAAACACAGATATTCCCACTGCAATTAAAACACTGAAACATATGATGGTGTTTGATTGGCGTACACATGTACCACTTATTTTGATGTGCCATTTGCGTTGCGAGTATTTTGCAGCGCATTTCATCAGGGTTTTCTGAAAAAAAGCAATTTTTAAGTTGAAGAAAACTTTTCTGGTCTCTACACATTTAAATATCAAAGTAAAAATAGCATAATTCCACCTATTCTGGGCGATTCACAGCAGGAAAATCACGGAGTGTACATAAATCTCTCGTTACTCGGCCTTACGAGTCACCATTTTGTGAACTATCAAAAGTATAATGCCCGAATAAAGTGAGCGCCAGAGATCGGTTCCAATCTACACTACTTCAAATAAACTTTGACAGCCATAGGTGCTCAGCCAGCAGATAGCTTGCCCTGCTTGTCTGTCTACCGCACGAAACGAAACAGCTGACCCATTCATTGCACAACATTAGAGAGCTTTATATTTGCAGCCCCGACGAGCTCTATGGTCAGAAGAAAATTGTGAGCCATCAGGGCGAATGCGTACAACCAAAGCCACTCCTGCATTCCCCTTTTCCCAAGACCCAAAACTGGAAAACTATCATGGATTCTCAATGCACGCAGACGCAGCGTAGGCCACATCACAGTGTAATTTTAATTTCGCCACGTGCGGTGGCCGTGCGCTTGACTGAACGCCACCTGCACTTGACCGAGATCTCGAGCAACTCTCGAAAAGAGAGAATAATTTTATTGGAGGGCTGGAGGAGTTTGCCTGGTTTTCTACCCGACAGGCTACTCCAGGTACAGTATGATGACTATAATATACACAGGGATGAAAGCATAACTCAGTCACATACACACACAACAATCACATAACACATACAGTCACTCACACGCACTGCACTATTTACAACGTTTAGTTCAGGTCTGTGGCCTGTAAGAATGTCAGCGGCGTTTTTGTGGCGTCTAACGCACTGGAACTGTTGTGCCAGGGGCCTAGAATATTTGTCAACTCAAAGTTTGTGTCCTGCTGTATATTGAAGGCCGCCTTTAGGGACAGTCTCTCTCATGCGTATATTGTGCACCCTCGAGCAACTCTCGGGTTTACTTTTAAGAACAAGAGCATACCAAGCGAGAAAAGCTTTTAAGCTAAGCCATTTCACAACATTTACAACGGCAGAGCTTTATGCAATACTCTGTGCTTTACGCTTCGTATGTCTACAGGTAGGTCCACTTCGATGGGTAGTTACCAGCGACTCACAGTCCTCGTTAGTTTCTTTAAAAGGAATCAGCTAGGGCAACAAAGCTAGTGACCTCGCATATGAAATACAGAACATACGCTATAACAAAAGATTTAAACCACACCATAATGTACCAGTGGGTGCCAAGCCACTGTGAAATCACAGAAAATGACATAGCTGATCACATTGCACATGTAGCACACCAGGAAAATAATATATCACTGCTACATCTATTGATGAGCGATGCACGATGTCTAATAAATAAGCTGAGCTGTCAACTGTCTATGGAAACTTGGTTCGAAAATGGTGCGCAAAACTCTTAGTTATATAACATTCATCGCGGTATATAATTTAATATTCCGTTAAAGGCTAGCCGATCGGTAGAAACAGTCATCGATGGGCTTCGATTTTGTACAGCCTACACGAAGGCCTTCCTGTATAAAATAAGGAAAGCTAGCAGTCCTACCAGCTCATGTGCAGAAGCTCAAGAAGATGTGGAGCGCATTTTTCTACATTGTAAAAACTACGATGTACCTCGAAAAAACCTTTTACAAAAGCTAAACTTTTTGGATAGGCGACCCCCTCCATTTGCAAGAATCTTGGGTCCATGGCCATTAGGAAAGCTACAAGCCGCTACAGCGCGTGCAGTCTTTCACTTTCTAGAGGAAGCGGAAGTAGCTCAAAAGTACTAAGCGAAAAAAATGCATTATGGCCACTGTTAACCGGCATGCTTCAAAACATTATTTTCGTGTTTCACTACGATATTTTTGGGAAAAGCTTTCTGAAAACAGTTCGGTACCTAAATGACAAGATCACCTTAGGCATTTTATTGGACTTTCATGTTTTGTGTGAACTCTTAAATTGGCGTGATTACTTGTGTTTTCATAAACTCTGTGTGGTGTGGACACAATTCTATGTAGTGTGGACACATTTCTGTGTGGTATGACCACTCCGTAATGATAAGCGTGGAATAATGGCGTAAGCGTTGTGCTATATACATATGTATGGCATTGTGTTTGCTACAAAATATGCGGTGTAGACTTTCGTGCAAAAGAAGAGAAGTAGCCGGTGCAACGCACAGGCACCAATCTCTTCTTATACACATTTATTAAAAAAAAACACCCTACCCAACGCAACTATCAAACACAGTGTCTTGCATCGCAGCTTCTAAAGCTCTTTATTTTCGAACATGGGTGCTTTGAACTTACCATAAGGCTGCATTTTTGCAACAGCAACTACAATGATCTCCTTACTTACCTTTGCGAATGAAATCTTCGATTACAACATGAGCGCCTAGTATTCGAAGCTCGGATCAGTGAAAGACAAAACTTTCTGTATAAATATGCTTTTTGCATGTTTACTTTAAAAGTTTCACGCGATAGCGTTAAGCTCCAATTGAAGCCGCCACACATAGAGCCATGTGACGCTGTTCGGCAGCTTAATGACCACTTTATATGAAGACAGCGAAAATATTTAAATTTCACTTGCTCCAACGGTAATTCTTCTTTAATGCATTCGACCGTTTATAGGCTAGGAAACTCATAGCCCCTAATAGTAAAATATAGTGCTGCTTGCATAAAATATTAACCGTCAATTTGTTTTCTGCGTTGATGCCTTAGTGGCGCTGCAGCGAAGCTGTTCCCTCTCACAAATAAATAGTGGGAAAAAAAGATTGTCATCGTGGTGAATGAGAACAGAGAGCTTCAAACTTACAACTCCTCCACGACAAGTGCTAGAAGTGAATGCATCTTGACTGGATTAATTATACAACGAGGACATAATCAGGGGGCACTCGTAGAATATATTTTATCGCCGGATCAGAAGATACAGCGGTGAGCCTATCTACATTATCTAGGTATTACGACCGACGTAGGAGCCGTTCGTATCCCTAACTAGCACGCGTGCCTCACTGACTTTATGCGCCTAAGTAAAATAAAGAAAGAAACCGATCATAAGAATACATAACTCGTGGATAAACAAAAACCGATAGAGTCAGCTATCCCCACCTCCTCACAGTCTTCACAGTGTCACACAGCCTCACAGTGTGTGGCGCTCGCTCTGAATTCAGCGCTTGTAGCTCAGCCGGCCGCTCACCAGAGCTATGCCCAGTTTTACAACCTCGGCTCTCTACAGCCTTCCTAGCCGCTGCTGTGCGGTAGAGCCCCTTTTTTTTAGGGCTGTGTTGATCTTTGGTAGGATCATGTACTACACCGAAGAGCAGCACCGTTATCCATCGCATACATTTGCGGGCGGAGCCATCACGCTTCGGTGGTGAGTATTCTTTACCATCCTTCTTTCTTCTCTCCCTTTCTTCTATGCCTCCTCATCTTCCCGCTCCTGTCATTGTTTTACTATATCCACCTTTTTGCTTTTAATGTTAACGCTGCTCTCAAAGTACCCTATCTCCAGTCATCGTTTGCTTTGTTTAGCTCCTACTGATCTCTTTGATGTTCCCTGCAGTTTGACTGTGCGTATGCGATACATTGTATGATTTCTCTCTTTGTAATCCTTTGTTGCCGTTCTGCACTAGATACGGCGATCAATGGAAAAGTCATGAAGCTTCATTTACGACGTGCTCGTTTCTCACCCTATTCCAATCTACGTCTTCGTCTTTCTACTTATTCTATTCTCAGCGTGCCTCACGCAAAGCCACGTCTCTGCGTGCTCTGAGAATCTACGTACTCCTTATTTATGCAAAACAAACTTCTAACTTTGTTGTTACAAGTACTCTTCATATTCAATTTTTAGGAATATTTCGTGAATAATTCAGTTGGAAGCCCTCATCAAAGGTGTGTGCGTGGTGCCTGAATGTTTGATTGACGTGTTACCTGCCTGTGGACGGACTGGCACCTTTTAATTTCTTTTGTCTCCTATAACCTCTTCTTAATAACAGAGCTGCAAGTTGCATAGGTACATTATCTTTCATTTAGCGGCTGCATGTTCCGCATATGATTTATCGCTCTGTTTTCTTGGCTGATACGTACCATCTGCATCGAAACTGACAGATACATTTCAGTTCTACATCCCATCAAGCATTTCACGTGGGCGTTTCATTTTTTTGCCAAATATACTAAAAATATTCAAAAAACATTCTTCAGATGAAGATATCAGTCCTAGTAAATAAAGAACAGATAAATAATCGCACCCCTGCACGAGTATTTTAGTGCGTTATTTGCTACTAACAAACTCTTTTTGCACCTTTGTAGAATATTTTGTTGTTTTAGAAAAACTCCAGCACGTATATTTAGTTACTACACGTGATCATATTCTGAGTTTGTGAAATTCACATGAGCTTGTCAGGTCGCTTTTAACAATATATGAAACGTCATTATCAATCAGAAATTTATAAACAAGCGCAGAGACAAGGTACAAAGAATGGGGTGAGACACGAATAGTCCTGTGTGTCTTTCCACGCATGCCCAGTGTAAACAGCGACAATGGAACGTGCCGACGGTAGAGCAAACAGCCTGTGACGTCAAAACATTTTCGCTACTGGTATCTCCAAAAGCGATTTCGCGTTGGCCGGTGTTACAACACACGTTTGAAGCAGCCGAGACATTCAATCTGCGTATCGGATGGGCTGGCTCTAATATATGAGCTACTTTCCCATATGTATGTAACTACAAAATAAAAAAAATTATCACAGCTATTTACAGCTTCTTCGGCCCCTCTCCTTCCTGTATCATCACCGACAATGGCCTCCTCGACGTACTCACTCGCCAACAAGCGCGCGTGTACCTGACGCGTTGCGACGCCGGTGTAGTTTGCGCATGGCCTTTCAGTATAACAAAATGGCCGCTATGGCATAAAAGAAACAAACAATCCTTCGGTATCTAGCGCTGCGTTTGTCATCGAGAGGGACTCTCTTTTTTTTTTGCCTTGAATGGTTCTGCTTCCGAAAATGGGCATACCTCCACCAAACTAGCCAACTATCCCCGCGCCCCCCGCCACACACACTCCACGTCCTTATTCCTAATGCATTTCCGTCTGCTTTCACACCCTAAAGGTAAGCTCTCACTCCACGCTCCAGACGGAGTGCTCTCGCACATCTACACGCACTCTCTCTCTCCCTCTTTTTCCCAAAACCCCGCTGCCCGTCTTCCCTAATTTCTCCTTTACGTGAGCCTCCCGCACGGCTTCCTTTGTACTCGACACATCCATAACTCTTCCTAATCTGGTGGAATTTTTTATTCAGGTTATCGCTTCATTTTCTTTTTCCATGTCACAAATTTTGATATACATCAAACGTCCGTAATAGGTTTTCTAAGGAGTCGCTTACAGATGCTTCATTGCTTTTTAGTGTCTCCTTCCATGCGACACTCCTTTTAAATGCTGTTCGCAATTTTACAACTTGACTGTTGAAACATTGAGATTGATTTGTATTTTTTTGAAGAATTAAAGGCCCTTTTTTCCTTTGCTACTACAAGTTAGTTCTCGTTTTCGTTATGTTCTAACCACTTTGCTTCCGCCTGAATCTATCGAATAACCGCCAACTTTCAGAGGCGCGGGGTATTTAGTATAGAATGAGCGGAAGCACTAGAGAAGCGTTCGCCAAAGTTAAGACGCATTTTCGTGTCATGCGAGTAATAATGTACTCCGCACATAATGTGACGTACTCGCCACAAATGAATGAGCTAAAATCTGCTTTGATAGGTTGGAAAGAGAAGTACGCGTACAGAAACAAGATTTTTGAGGCCACTGAAAAATAATAAACGTACTTACGGGCAATTGAGTCAAAATATCCAGCTGTTTGGTGTGTGTTACGAATCTTGAGTTGTGAATCCTCGCTCATTTTTCCTAGGATATTGAACTTTTCAATAAAGCACGACGTTCTTAGTCCAGTAGTTGGGTTTTCAATGGCTCTATTGTGATCTTCGCTGTTTTACTGGTAGATATTTCTCGAGAATATATGCTAAATTATACATTTGACAACTAAACTCTTTTTTTAAATGGTTGACGATTTAGAAGCACTATGTACTATACTGTGGGAGAGTGCTAAGTTCTCCCTAATTGGAGAAATCAAACAAGTGACAAGAAAGTGTGCAACCAATCTGGTGAGGGTTTTTACAAGCGAAGAATTCTCATGGGTGATGGCCGTCTCAAACAGTTTAAGCCTTAGAATATACTCAGCACAAAACATAAGGTGCTGCGGTAATCGTGAGATACTCAGTTTCTTTATTCTTCTACCTGTAAAGCACCCCCCATTTTTCCAATTGTAGGGTGCCATACCTGTATATAAACCAGTCAATATCCCTGTTTCTCTTCTCTCTCTTCGGTTTTTTTTTTTTTTGAAAAAAGCAAGAACTGAAGGTGATGTGCCACAAATACGTTCACAAACAGGGGCAAGGATGTAAGTAACTTTGAATAAAATAACATGAATTATGCAAAATCAAAAATATTTTTAAGCATCATACATTTCTGTACATTCGAGCCTGCATATTTTAGTTCAAAGTTTTAACTAATTACTTGAAACTTTTTTGTCAAAAAACTGCAATTTTTAAATCATTCAGTCCGTAATGGGGAGCCCCAGAATAATTTTGACTAGCCAGCTTTCTTTATTGCTCATATCGAGTATTTAAAATTTTGTTTCCATCAAAATAATGCCGCCGTGGCGAGAAATCGATCCACCCTTCTTGATCTTAAAAATCGAGTGCCTTAGCTGCTAGGCTACCGCGACAGTTTTACTTAAAACAAATTTAGCAGACGCGTGGGAAAAGTATTTAGACCACATTAAGCGGTTAACGCCAGTTTGCTGCAATTTGTACGTTTGCTGCAATTTTTTTTAGGAATGTGGGTGAAGGAAAGCGGTTGTAAAACACGTCAAATTATGTACGCGACAACATTCCCCCTGGAGCCTGGAGCGTAGCGTAGCCTTCACATTGTATAAAACGGAATGGTTTGCTGTCGGTCATACTTATTACATGATGAAAAGCTAGAGCGCAAATATGTGTTTGCGTTTTGTAATAGGTGTTAGCTTTTATAGTCAGTTTTCAAAGCGTGCGTTAATTCATGAGCGCATTGGTGGTCAACTTCATAAGTGTGTGAACTTTAGCGCATACATAATGAGAACAAAGAAGAGGAGTGCGTAAAGGGCTCTTTTTTTTTACACAAGAAATAATGTAAGCCACAGGTTACAAAGCCAAAAAAGATATGTGGCGTTAATTATAGTCTTTATTTGAAGCAGTGGTGTTGTAAATATGATCTAAATGTACCGAAAACTAATCTACTTTTCATATTTACATGTAATTATACGACTACAGAGTTAAAAAAGAGAATAAATAATGAATTTATACCATCCCGGGCTTCATTGTGTGCTGGCCTTATGAGGGTGTGTGTATGGAATAATATGTTTCTCTGCACTCTCTACTATTACAACTATAACAAAAGTATCCTCTAATTAAACAATAAACCCACCATCTTAATTAGCACTGAATTGGGATAAGACGCTATGCTAACATGCTTTGTAGAACATATGTATGCAGAAATAAAGGAATGAAGTAAAGGAATAAAGAAGGCTCGACACATCCAGTAGCAAATCTATGACTAATAATATTGTGTGGCAGTACATTAACTGTATGAGCGCTGGCGTAATGAGATCCCCTTAAAAACACCTGCCTTGTTTGAATAATATATGGTGGAAAACTTCGTAAGAGTAATTCCGTGCAGTTAATCTAAAGCGCCCCTAGACGTTGCCACACCTGTGTGTGCATGGGCTTTCCTGTTGTTATTTTTCATCCCGCCTGAAAACAACATATTCTTGTTTTACACTCGGTATTGTCATTACCCAGCAGTTCATTAAGTATACTGCCACCACCTAACACTTCGGCACTTTTCTTCATCTCTTTTCATAAAGACAGATCAGACAGATAACCAGAATCCTACAGGAGCTAAGCCCCGTGTTTGAAATGGATATTGGGCACGAAATCGTGACTCTCATTCTGAGCTGAATTTCAACAGTTTGAAAAAAGAAAGAAAACGTTTGTGGCCTAGCAGACATTTCAGCCAGTTTTCTCGCTGCATGGAAAAAACGTGGAGACGAAGGTTCAATATCCCCGTCCAGTAACTCAAAACTACTTCGTGATTTTTAGGGCTATCCACGTGCTACCCATTCTTTTAGCGCTATATTCCTGACGTGACGAAAATGGTGAGATTCAATACGTCATAAGTCCCAGCATAAAACACATATTTGTTAAATAACGGAAGTTTTAGCGCTGACAATAGTAAATGAAGAAGCGTAAACACCTTCATAATTCACAACAAATGAAATGTTGTCTGGTGGAAGCACAGACTCTCAAAAGGCTATATACCACGTGAATTGTGTAACGATTGAGTGTGTGTGTAACACAATACAAGCGACTGTGCTCTAATTATTTTCATCAACAAGAGGAACAACTGTAGCGAAGCCTCCGAACTCTTATATGGGTCGCACTTTTGAGTACCTCCTAGTGGGTCTACTCAACAAGGACGCTGCTCGCGCCGAGAGTCCGTGCTTGTCTGTGACTGTCGCCATCGCATATGATCGCTGGTTGCTGGCTGATAAACGCCTTAACACAACAAATAGTTCACAGGTGCGGGTATCGCCCATAAGACGCGTAGTGTCGCCCTTATGACTGAAACTGCGCAAAACGCTCTGGGAAATTATGAAATGGAAGCGCACAACGTAGAAGCAGACGGAAAGACAGGGACAAGCGCTAAAATAAACCCACCGTCTGCTTCTACGTTGTGCGCTTCCATTTCATAATTAGTCATGTATCACCAACTCGCCCAATCAACCATTTTGACAAATTACGGCTCTGGGAAACTTTACAACTGCCGATTCCACGTGAATAAGAGTTCCTTTGCACAGAGCGCAGCTGAGGTGTCAGCTGAGTAGTGAAAGATGACAAACGAAGGACAAGGCGAAGCGAACGCCTGACAACAATATCCCGTAGCGCTACTAAAAGCGATGCTGAAGACTCCTCGAAGTTCCTTCACCCACAATTTGCTCCTACCTGCTCTGGTTCTTTGTTCTTATGTGATGGCTTTTTTTTTAGTACACGCGTTCAACATTTCTTTAGGAATACCTGCAAATATCGTTGCCATTCTTGGCGTGTTTGTACTGTTTTTACATACTTATTCAGCGCTAGCAGGCCTTTAGGCGGCAACGCCTGGCATTTTTTTTTTGCATTATTCTTTCTACTCGCACATGAGATTAGCGAGAAAGTCACATCTGAATTCGCTCGTGTGCGCAAGCTCCATTGTGAAGATCATTTAAGATTTTTGCCGGGATATTATATTATAGCCCTTCCATTTGCTTGTTCTGAGTTGCTAGGTTAGGTTCTTGCTCTTTTCAATTTCTCTGCTTATGCAACTATTGTAACTACGGCATTTATATTTTTGCATTGTCTACCACTATTAGCTCTTCTTTTTCCACGAAAGAGCCACACTTTTTACTGACAGAGACTAAGTGTGAAAAGCTTGCTACCCTCGCTCTATTTCTTTTTCTTTCCGTTTCTCGCACACATACAATTTTTAACTCGTTTGCTGCTATAGGTGCCCCGCCACGGTGGTCTAGTAGATCAGGCACTCGGCGGCTGACTTGCAGGTCGCGGGGTCAAACCCCGGCTGTTGCAGCTGCATTTCCGATGGAGGCGGAAATGTCGTAGGCCTGTGTGCACAGATTTGGGTGCACGTTAAAGAACCCCAGGTGGTCGAAATTACCGGAGCCCTCCACTACGGTGTCTCTCATAAAGCTATGGTGGTGTTGGGACGTTAAACCCCACAAATCAATCAATGCTATAGGTGGAAACGGCGCTGGCGACTTCTTTCTTGCTGAAAGGCCACGCAGATGGCTGTAAGTAGGCCCTCCTGCAGTCCTAATACTATTCCCCCCCCCCTCTCCTCCCCCCGCCTCTTCGCCCAGAAACTGAAATTATCGCACTTGGATTTTTTGTTCATCAAAGGGGTCAAGGCAAACAAAAAAAGGGACACGTTATAAAGCGTAATCCGCCAATAACAAAACTCTCATGTGAGTACGACGTTGTAGATCACGCGCTGTTATCCCCTAGGTAACTCCTGGTGACAAGATTTATGGTCCAAGATGTTGGCTCAGGTGCTGAGAAGTAGTTGTCTCTTCCCATGTTTTTTTTTTGTGGGTTAGACTGGCACAAGACACACCACTATGTTCCACGCTTATTGATGAAAAATAACTTCATTTATCTGTATCGTTAATAATCCACTGACATTACGCAACATGGTTGCCACCCAAACCTATCGTTCCCCCTTCTCTATAAATATGCCCATGACTTTTAACCAGATCGAATGCAGGTGCCTACACTAACAACACGGTAAGTTTGATCGTTATGCCTGATTTCGCAAACGTGTCTGTGCTTTGCAATGTTTTCCTTCCAAAGTGGGGTTTGCATGGGCTCGCGTGCACACACATGAAACTTTTGTCACCGGGAGAGTCATAAAATGTATTTGAAACAGATACCTATTCAAAGGTGTGACGATGAGCAGAACATTTTTGCATCAAAGAACTCATTGTAGGGCGTCGCAGCTTTTAATAACCACACGTTGCCGGAGCATCAAGTGATGTTGCAAATAAACACACAATTGTATCGTGTTCGTTTACAGTTCCCGTCAACCTGATTAATTCATGGCCCTGACGTCTTGAATGAACTCCCTTCCACTGTGCAGTGTTCTTGAATATCAAAAAGGGGCGGACGGCAGCCCTATTACTACGCTTACAAAAAGAGGAACACAAGATGTAATAAGCCTTGTGCGATGCATTATCAGCCTTATTTTCCCCCTATAGCGTCGCACTCTAGGCGCACTAATGCACAACGTTCCGTTGTAAGCAGGAACCAGTCGTGCTGACGACGCACTGCTATTGTATGTGTGCGACAAGACGCCTACTCAGCAGACTTGATCTCTATTTGACGCCTGGGCCTTGCGGAAACGTTCATGTGTTGAAGTCTCACGCCAGTCTTCAGACAGGGTCATCTTCTATGTATTCACTAGCACCAAAAGAAAACACTGCCGTCAATACCATTTGCTTTAATCCTGTGTCTTCGGTTGACTGCTGCGCTACTAGCAAATGCTTGGTGTCGGCTTTTATTAATAGACTCCTAATATTGCCAAGGTCACTCTTTCGAAAGCTCTGAGGTCACCTTTACAAGGTCACACGCTACGCTAACTGACTGTGTGCTTCTGTGCGTTGGCACAATCGCTTGCGGCAAAAAGGTGGAAGTATATGAAGGCCCATTTCCACCTGACTGCTCTTGCAACGCTGAAGACAACTGAGATGTGGCATGAAGACTGGACTGTCAGTCTGTCAATTTGCGTGACTCTTGTTTCGAAAAGGCGGCGTGTTAACGTAGCGTGACTACACAACATGTCGACAAATAAAGACATCGCTGAGTCAAGCTCTCGTGATTATTCAAGAGCTGGAACTTGGGCTAAACCTACACGTTTCTCTCAAAGGTTTCGGAGGACATTTTAAGCCATTCTGCTATGCTACAGCTTGTAAACAAGTTGTCACATTAATTATAATTAATGCAACAGACTGTTGTGATGATGATATGTGGGGTTTAACGTCATAAAACCACCATATGATTATGAGAGAACCCGTGGTGGAGGGCTCCGGAAATTTCGGCCACCTGGGATTCTTTAACGTGCACCCAAATCAAAGCACACGGGTGTACAGCATTTCCGCCTAGATCGGAAATGCAGCCGCCGCAGCCGGGATTCAATCCCGCGACCTGTGGGTCAGCAGCCGAGTACCTTAGCCACTAGACCACCGCGGCGGGGCAACAGAACGTTATGTGTCAAAAAGAAATAACCATCAACCGTGTCTTGAAACCATCATTGCCGCACAGCGTTCGGATTTAGAAAATTCTGCAATATCAAGGAAATGTTTCGTGGCAATGAACATTATTCAGCAAGAATTTGCACTACTTAGAATTAAGAGGTTCAAAGTAAATGGATGAAAATGCGAAAAGACATCTTAAACCAGTGTGCATCGTTGGCCGTCAATGACGACACAGTCGTTGCTTCTCTTATGGCACATTCCCACATGAGAAGTGAAGCGAGAACAAAAACGCGAGAACAGCCGGAAACCTCAACCACGCCCGTCAAAAATATTCACATACCGTCGAAAATATACAACCCGTCGAAAATATTCACTGTTTACAAAAAATCTATATACAGTATGTGCAGAGCACAAAGGCTTCATAATATTCGAGTAATAGGGCACATACACTTCGGCACATCTATGTACACGAGCAACAACACTGCGTTGCAGTGAAGACATCATTGCTCTAAAATACATGACAATGTTGGCATATATGTACACATGAACTCAATGCGATATAATGATACAATGGTATAACAATACATTAGATGCAATGAAACATGATGTGTAACAAATGAAATCCTATATAACAATGCAATGGGCATCTGCTTAGCACCAAGTCGGTCGAAAAAGTGGCAGCATATCCACGGAGTGGATGATGGAGAGTGGGGCGAAGCATCCGTCCGTCCATTCGTTCTTGCTTCCGTCCGTCCATGCCTGCGTCTGTGTGGCCGCCCGTGCGTCCATCCGCCCGTCCGTGCGTGTGTCTGTTCGTGCGTCCGCACGTCCATCTGTGCGTCCGTTCCTGCTTTCGTCAATGCATCCCCTCCTGCGTCTATCCGTCCGTGCAGCCATCCGTGCGTCCGTCTATGCATCTGTCTGTGTGTCCGTTCATCCACCTATTCAACACTCCAAGTACTACAATCTCGCATCTTTTCATTATATATTCCTCATATATAGGCACCGTCATCCAGCTGACATTTCAAGGACTGAACGAGAGGAGGCACACGCACACTTTCTTACGGCTTGCGCTTCGTGTCCACTTCCCAGCTTTAAGCACCTCGAGTTCATGGTATATACTAGTTCACTGTATTCATGGCACTGCGGCCAAACGCTCACTAAACCTTTCTAAAACCAAGCAGGTTACACCCAGCGCGTATAACGTAGCAACCCCTTCTTGTCAGATAGTGCTCAATGTACATGCCAATGGCTGCTAAGGGGGAATGAGAGGCAGGAGAATTCGGCTTTTTGTTAACGCGCACGCTGCAATTTTTTTTATTGTTCAACAACGCACAGAAGATATCTCCCACTGGCACCACCTTTGAGGTCAAAATCTAAGACTGGTTACACACTACGACTACTACTACGACTACGAGGGATGAACGGGTGCCGCTTTAAGGAGCTTCGCCCCTAAAAATGAGTTGTATTCTTTCGTGTTCAACCTTGACTAAAGGGCACGACCAAATCCGCAGAAATTCATGCTCCCCAAGGAAGAAAAGCTCCTCAGAGAGGAACGCGAGGATCTCTCGTCTCACTCTCTCCAGTATCGGCCACAAAGCACGCCGGCGGCAATTTGCAGCTACGGCCTCCCATCGGTTTCCCTAAAGACTCAACTCAACGGCTCCGGAACTATTAAAAGTGCGAAGAAGCGGCCGCACGAAAATCAGCCGTTGGACCCAAAAGTTCACACACCCTGTCCCCGAAAACTAGCATGAATCAACCGCCAAAAAAAAGGTGGGAGACCACATTCAATCGTCGCATGTCGATTGGTCTCAACCATGGCACAGTTGGGGCAAGTGGAAGTGCGAACCACCCGCCACCGCTGCAACCAATCTTGCGTGGGGAGCAAGCCCCAGCCCAACCGCCAGACAAAGTCTCGCAGATGTCTTGGCAATACTGCTGAAGTTATTGGTTTCCAAGCGCGGTTCATTATAGATTGACGATGCTGGGGCACCAAGGGCCGTAAAAGGGCGGCCATTGTTTCCACCACTTTAGAATCGATCATCTATATTTCTGGGCACGTAGCTTCCAAACGTCGGTGAAATGCCAGAGGGGCTCGATACAAGAATGGTAGTTCAGTTGATGGGGGCCTTGGTTAATTTGGCTATTCGGCAAGAAGACACGTAGTGATGGCCCCAGATAGTAGCGAGCCAGTGTCCAAGCGGGCGTGCCATCATTGCTTGGTATTCGCAATAGAGTGCGGAGGCACAACGTAGAAGACGTGACGGAAACGTCGGGGAATGCAAAACCGCCTTGATCTCGTGGTTGAGCTAACGCCAGACAAGATAACTATTCTGTGCCACCAGACCCAAAAAAAAATGGACTGATGCAGCTCTGCAATTACCTGCAGACGTGGAGCGGTGATTTAACAGAATGGCAAAGGCAGCAAAATTTTCCTAGATACACCGTTTGACATAAGTAACAGCGTTCCAAGAGAGGGAGTTCGAAGTGCCTGGCTGCTTTTACATCACCTTTAAGCGTTTGTACAACGGATGACCAGATGCTAACCTGTACACCAAATGCAGTGAAAGTAACTTCGAGTATTGCAATGTTAGGAGACCACTGTAAAGGCGACGTGATGCTTATACGACCGCTGGGGTCACCAATGAAAAAAAAATACTGGCTTCTAGAAAAGTTTAACCTTGCACCGGAGATAATGCCGAAATAATAGTAAGTATCATGAGCGTGCTGCAGTGACAGTTCATTATGTACATATAGAGTAATGTCATCTGCATATGCAGTGACCTTTACTTGAGTGTTACCGGGTAGGGGTAAGCCTCGAATCTGCGGGTGACGTTCAACAGCCCCATAAGAAGTGTTCTAATGCAAGGATAAATAACACTGGGGAGAGGGGACACACTTGACGAACCCCACGCATGACTTTAAAAGGGTGACTCTCACGGGAATTTATGTAAAGGGTACTTTCTTAATTAGTGTACATTGCGTGAATGAGGTCAATGAACTTCTCCGGGAATCTGAATGCATGTGAAACATTTAGTATGTATTCATGTTCTATGAAATCAAAATCTTTCTCCTGATCTAAGGAAACCAAAAGTCCTTGCGCACATCAGCTAGTGCTGTATTGAATGATGTCACGCGTCAACCACGTGTGGGTGTGAAAAACAGGGAAGTTTATTGAAACTGGTAACAACATTTCAGGTGAGTACAACTGTCTCGCGTAACAAAATCACTTCAGTGGCGTGTAAAAACAAGAGAACATAGACAGTGGGTATGAACGGAACAACTAAAACAGCTCGCATGTTTTCCGACATTCTTTTAGGAGGTAAGCCAGCATAAACGACAGGAGTCAACGCACTGGCAATGGTGGCGGTGGATACACCTGGCTGTACACAAATGCGAGACACGTTGGGGTACGCCGACTCACCGCTGCAGCACTGTCTACTTCCAGTGTTCTCGGCGATTGTAATCCAAACTAGGCTCTCGAAGAACGCGTCAACTGTGAGGCCGTCAAGCTTCGTCGTACTGCATGGGTAGTTTGCGATTTGCACCGATGCGAGCCTCCGCCGATGACTCTGACGGCATGTTAAATCTGCTGCCGGCTAGTAATGTCACGAGATTTGAGCTAGTGCAACCAAAGCCGTGAAGCGGAAAGCGGTTTCGTTCTCGCGCGTTGGGAGAATTGGTCTCGGACGGATTTTTTTACGTGCGAAGGCGAAGCAATAACGAATGGACGGACGAATGCTTCGCTCCACTCTCTATCATTCACTCTGCGGATATGCTGCCATTTGTTTTTCATTCTGGCCGCGTGGCATGGTATTCCAGCCGCTTAGGAGACAAAGCGAGTTAATTTCCGCTTAGTTTAGCCTCTTTCGGTCCCTTTGATGCCAAGTGTGAACGGGCCGCGCCAGTAATACTGCAAAAATGTTTTGGCATGGTAAAATGCATCGACATAAGGCAACAGGCAATGGTTCGTAAAATTTTTCAAGAGATTTAGTGTGTGTGTGTGTGCGTGCGTGTGTGTGTGTGTGTGTGTGTGTGTGTGTGTGTGTGTGTGGTGTGTGTGTGTGTGTGTGTGTGTGTGTGTGTGTGTGTGTGTGTGTGTGTGTGTGTGTGTGTGTGTGTGTGTGTGTGTGAAAGGTATAGTATAGTTCCTGGAAATAAATCTTCGAAGAAAATAGTATATGATAATATTTTTAGTAGTGTATTATACTAAAAAAATATTGCCATCCACCGCAGTTGATCAGTGGCTATGGTGCTCATCTGCTAATTGGAAGGCCGCGGGCTCGATACCAGAAGTGGCAGTCACATTTTAATGCAGGCGAAATCGTAGATGTCCATGTACTTTGCGATCTGAGTGCACGTTAAAGAACACCGGACGGCCCAAATTTCCGGAGCCCAGCACAAAGGCATGTTTCATAATCATATCGTTACGTGGAAAATAACAGTAGTCAGTCCGCAGCCACAACGCAGCTCACCGACAACGTCCACTTCTTCACTCTCACTCTGAGGCACCTTTCTTGGGTATGTCCCACTATGCCCTGTTTCAGTCAGCCGAAATCACGTAACACGACCCCCGGCGGCAAAATCGCCGACCCGGCGAGTTTACGGGGCCACAGCAGGAGCAGTGTGGTAACACTTGAGTCTTTACACGTGAACGATGTCCCGGGACAGCAGAGCAGAAGAGGTTGATGGATTATCAGGGACGATTTCATATGTTGTGTCGGTCAGTCGTCTAAGCACGTGGTACGGGCCCGTGAAACGAGAGAGAAGCTTCTCTGTAAGGCCTGCATGTCATGTAGGGGACAAAAGAAGAACAATGGAACCTGTCGGAAAGTGTTCGTCGCGATGCCGCTCGTCGTAACGATGCTTCTGCGAGTCTTGGGATGCCATTATTCTGCTGTGGGCAAGCTGACGAGCATGGTCAGCTCGGGTAATAGCGTTGCGTGCCTATTCAGAAGCAGACTGCGCAGCGGCTGGCAGAGAGGTATCCAACGGCAATGTTGGTTCGCGTCCAAATAGAAGGTAAAATGGTGAGTACCTAGCAGTGTCAAGCCGGGAGGAATTGTATGCGAACGTCACGTAGGGTAGTGCAAGGTCCCAATCACGATGGTCGGCTGAGACGTATTTCAGTAGCATGTCTGTCAGAGTGCGGTTTAAACGTTCTGTAAGCCCGCTGGTCTGGGGATGGTACGATGTCGTGAGCTTTTGTTGGGTTTAGCTTTGTTGCCCGCCCAGGAGAGAAATAAACTTTTTTCTAAACACAGTTTAGGGCCCCTAAACCCCACACCCTAGTGCCTTGTATTTTTCGTGTTAAACCTTGACGAAAGGGCCACGACCCAAATCCGCCGAACTCGGCTCCCAACCCGACGAAAAAAAGCTATCAGAGAGGGGGACGCGATGATATCTCGTCTCACTATCCCAGTAATAAGCCACAAAGCTACCCCCCAGCACACCCCCCGCCGCGCCCCCCCCCCCGCGCAATTTTGCCCAGACTACGCCTCCCTTGTTTCCCCAAGGCTCAACTAACGGCTCCGGAAAACTATTTAAAAATGCGGAGAAGCGGCGCGCGAAAATCAAGCCCCGTTGGACCCGAAGTCGAAAACCGTCACGAAAACTAGCATGAATCAACCGTAAAAAAAAAGGTAGGAGTCCACATTCAATCGTCGCTGTCGACTTGGTCTCAACCAGGCGCAGTTGGGGGCAAAGTGGGAAGTGCGAACACCTGCCATCCCAGCTGCAACGATCTCGCGTGGGGAGCAAGCCCCAGCCCAACCGCCAAGACAAAGTCTCCTGAGATGCCCTGGCCAACACCTTTGCGGCAGAGCAACAGTTATGGTTTCCAAGCGCGGGTCATTATAGATTGACGATGCGGGGGATACAAAGGCCGTTAATAAGTGGCGGCATGTTTCCACCACTTTAGAATCGGCCATCTTATTTCCCCATTGAGCACCGTTAGTTCCAAAACGGCCGCCCGGGCAATGCCAGAGGGGCATCGATAAAAGGATGGTATAGTCAAGTTGATGGGGACCCTCGGTTTAATTTGGCTATTCTGCAAGGAATACACGTATAGTTGAGGCCCCCCCCAAGATAGTAGAGAGCCCGTATCTAAGCGGGCTTGCAATCATCGCTTAGTATTCGCAATAGAGGCGGACGGCCCACAACGTAGAAGACCGTGACGGAAACGTCGGGGAATGCAAACCGCCTTGATCTCGTGGTTGCGCTAAACGCTGGACGCGATAACAATTCTGTGCCACCAGACCAAAAAAAATGAACTGATGCAGCTTTGCACTTTCCTGCAGACGTGGAGCGGTGGTTTAACAGAATGGCAATGGTACCAAAATTTTCCTAGGTACACCGTTTGAGTTCAGTATCGGCGTTCCAAGAGGGGGAATTCGAAGTGCCTGGCTGCTTTGATATCATTTAGAAGAGTTTGTACAACGGATGACCAGATGCTATCCTGTATACCAAATACAGTGAAAGTAACTCTGAGAATTGAAATCTCAGGAGACCACTGTAAAGGCGACGTGATGTTGATACGACCGCTGGGGTTGCCAATGAAAAAATACTGGCTTTTAGAAAAGTTTAACTTTGCACCGGAGATAATACCGAAATCATGGAATGTATCAAGAGCATGCTGCAGCGACTGTTCATTATGTACATATAGAGTAATATCATCTGCATATGCAGCAACCTTTACTTCAGTGTTACCGGGTAGAGGTAAGCCAGAAATCTGCGGGTGATGTTCAACGGCCCTTAAGAAGGGCTCTAATGCAAGGATAAATAACACTGGGGAGAGGGGACACCCTTGACGGACCCCACGCGTGACTCTAAATGCGTGACTCTCACGGAAATCTATGTAAAGGGTACTTTCTAAATTAGTGTACATTGCGTGGATGAGGTCAATGAACTTATCCGGGAATCCGTATGCATGTAAAACATTTTGTATGTAGCCATGTTCTATGAAATCAAAAGCTTTCTCTTGATCTAATGAAACCAACAGTCCTTGCGCACATCGGCTAATGGTGTATTGAATGATGTCACGTGTTAACCACGTATGGGTGTGTATTTCTCGGCCCGGAACAGAACAGACCTGGTGGGGAGCGATAAATGTTGCAAGAAACGGACTGATTCGTCGCACCAAAATGTTGGCCAAGAGCTTGTAATCTACATTGAGCAGGGTAATAGGGCGCCAATCTTCTGGTCGCGTGGACATTGGGTCTTTCTTGGGAACTAGTGCTATACGGCCTTTGTGGAAAGAGGTTGGAAGTGTAATATCTTGGAAGCACTTGCGAATGACGCGTGACATAGTTGGACCAATGATGGGCCAGAACTGTACATAAAACTCTGCAGGGAGTCCGTCAGGCCCTGGAGCCGATCTCTTTTTCATTGCGTCTAATGCGCCCTTGATTTCATCATCGGATGGCGGTGATAGCAGGACGTCATTTGACATGTTGGAATCATGAGGTCAATCTTTTAGCAGAGGATGCGAAAAAACGGATCCTGGGTAACAGACATTAGCACCAGATTGAGCTATTGACTGAAAGTGTTGAGTGAATTCCTGAAAGTCGCGCGTACCCGCCGCAGCTGGGGCGGGAGAGTTCAGCGAGTGGGCAGGCGAGGTGAGCGGAACAACTAAAACAGTTCGCACGTTTTCAGACATTTTTTTAGGAGATAAGCCAGCATAAACGACACAAGCCAACGCACCGGCAATGGTGGCGGTGGATACATCTGGCTGTACACAAACGCGAGACACGTTGGGGAACGCCGACTCGCCGCTGCTGCACTGTCTACTTTGAGTGTTCTCGGCGATTGTAATCCAAACTAGGCTCTCGAAGAACGCGTCAACTGTGAGGCTGTCAAGCTTCGTCGTACTGCATGGGTAGTTTGCGATTTGAACCGGTGCGAGCCACCTTCGATGACTCTGACGGCATGTTGAATCTGCGGCCGGCTAGTAAAGTCACGTGATTTGAGCTAGTGCAGCCAAAGCCGTGAAGCGGAAAGAGGTTTCATTCTCGTGCATTGGGAGAATTCCTCTAGGATGGATTTTTTTAGAGGCGAAGGCGAAGCAATAACGAATGGACGGACGAATGCTTTGCTCCACTCTCTATCATTCACTCCATGAATATGCTGCCATTTTTAGGGGCGAAGCTCTTTATAGCGGCACCCGTTCGTCCCCCGTAGTATGTAACAAGTATAACCTTTTGAACTCCAAGGTGGTGCCGGTGAGAGACTTCTTCTGTGCGTTGTTGAACAATAAAAAATAGTGCTCAATGTACATGTCAATGGCTGCTAATGGGGAATGAGAGACAGGCGCATTCGGTTTTTAGTTAACGCGCAGGCTGCGATCATCATTAGCAGCCATTGGCATGTACATTAAGCACTATCTGACAAGAAAGGGTTGCTACGTTATACTCGCTGGGTGTAACCTCCTTAGCTTTAGAAAGGTTTAGCAAACGTTGAGCCGCAGTGCCATGAATACAATGAACTTGTATATACCATGAATGAACTCAAGGTGGTTAAAAATTGGAAGTAGATACGAAGCGCAAGCCGTAGGAAAGTAAAAGCCGAATTCTCCGCCTTTCATTTCCCATTAGCATACATTGGCATGCACATTGAGCACTATCTTACTGAAAAAGTTTGCTACGTCATACTCGCTGGGCGAACCTCCTTGGTTTTCGAAAGGTTTAGCGAGCGTTCGGCCGCAGTGGCATGAATACAGTGAACTAGTATATACCATGAACTTGAGGTGGTTAAAGGTGGGAAGTGGACCCGAAGCGCAAGCCGTAAGAAAGTGTGCGTGTGCCACCTCTCGTTTAGTCCGAGGAATGTCCGCTGGATGGTGGTGCTTCTATATGGGGAATATATGATGAAAAGATGCGAGATGGTGGTACTTGGAGTGTTGAATAGATGGACGAACGGACACATAGACAGATGCATGGATGGACGCATGAACGGACGCAGGGGCGGCTGCACAGACGAACGCAGGGACGGACGCACGAACAGGCGCACGCACGGACGGGCTGACGGACACATGGACGGTCACACTGACGGACGCATGGACGGACGGAAGCAAGAACGAATGGACGGACGAATTCTTCGCCCCACTCTCCATCATTCACTCCGTGGATATGCTTCCATTTTTTTTTTTCATTCTGGCCGTGCGGCATGGTATTCCAGCCGCTTAGGAGACAAAGCGAGTTAATTTCCGCTGAGTTTGGCCCCTTTCGGTTCCTTTGATGCCAAGTGTGAACAGGCCGCGTCAGTGGTATTGCAAAAATGTTTTGGCATGGTCAAATGCATCGACATCAGGTAATGGTTCGTAAAATTTTCCAAGAGATTTAGTGTGTGTGTGTGTGTGTGTGTGTGTGTGTGTGTGTGTGTGTGTGTGTGTGTGCGTGTGCGTGTGTGTGTGTGTGTGTGTGTGTGTGTGTGTGTGTGTGTGAAAGAGAGAGAGAGAGAGAGAGAGAGAAAGGTATAGTATAGTTTCTGGAAATAAATCTTCGAAGAAAATAGTGCATATCATTTTAGTAGTGCATTATACTAAAAAAATATTGACATCCACCGCAGTTGATCAGTGGCTATGGTGCTCATCTGCTGATTCGAAGGTCGCGGGTTCGATACCGGAAGCGGCAGTCGCATTTTAATGCAGGTGAAATCGTAGATGCCCATGTACTGTGCGATCTGAGTGCACATTAAAGAACCCCAGACGGCCGAAATTTCCGGAGCCCAGCACAAAGGCATGTTTCATAATCATATTGTTACGTGGAAAATAACAGTAGTCAGTCCGCAGCCACAACGCAGCTCACCGACAACGTCCACTTCTTCACTGTGAATCTGCGGCAGGTTACTTGGGTATGTCCCACTATGCCCTGTTTCAGTCAGCCGAAATCACGTAACACGACCCCCGGCGGCAAAAGCACCGACCCGGCGAGTTTACGGGGCCACAGCAGGAGCAGTGAGGTAACGCTTGAGCCTTGACACGTGAACGATGTCCCAGGACAGCAGAGCAGAAGAGGTTGATGGATTATCAGGGACGATTTTATATGTTGTGTTGGTCACTCGTCTAAGCACGCGGTATGGGCCCTTGAAACGAGAGAGAAGCTTCTCTGAAAGGCCTGCATGTCGCGTAGGGGACCAAATAAGAACGATGGAACCTGTCGGAAAGTGTTCACCGTGATGCCGCTCGTCGTAAGGATGTTTCTGCGAGTCTTGGGATGCGGTTAATCTGCTGCGGGCAAGCTGACGAGCATGGTCAGCTCGAATAATAGCGTCGCGTGCATATTCAGAAGCAGACTGCGCAGCTCGCTGGCAGAAAGGTATCCAGCGGCAATGTTGTTTCGCGTCCAAACAGAATGTAAAATGGTGAGTACCCAGCAGTGTCATGCCGGGAGCAATTCTATGCGAACGTCACGTAGGGTAGTGCAAGGTCCCAATCACGATGGTCGGCCGAGACGTATTTCGATAGCATGTGTGTCAGGGTGGGGTTTAAACGTTCTGTAGCTCGTTTTTCTGGAGATTGTACGGTGTCGTGAGCTTATGTTGGGTAGAGCAGGAACGCAGGATATCGTCAACCACTTTCGAAAAAACGTACGGCCTCGGTCTGTCAGCTGTTGACGAGGGGCTCCATGCACTAAAATGAGATCGCGTAGTAGAAAATCAGTGACGTCTGTAGCGCAGCTTGTTGGCATGGCTCGCGTAACTGCATAACTGGTCGCGTTATCTGTAGCGACCGCGACCCACTTGTTTCCGGAGGCGGATGTTGGGAAGGGACCGAGAAGGTCCAAACCAACATGCAAGAATGGCTCCGATGAGATGTCGATGGGCTGAAGACATCCGGAAGGGAGTCCCGATGGCTTTTTGAGACGCTGGAAAATTTCGCAAGCGTTGACATAACGACGTACAGAGCGTGAAAGGCCAGGCCAGTAGAATCGGCGGCGCACACGGTCATATGTGCGAGAGACATCAAGGTGACCCGCGGTTGGCGCGTCATAGAGCTCGCGTAGGACTGTGGAGCGCAGGTGCTTTGGTATGACCAGAAATAGGTCGTGTCCATTGGGCGATAAATTACGCCGATATAAGGTGTGGTGCTTTAAGGTAAACATGCGAACAAAAGCGTCTTGCGGTGAAGATTCGAGCTGTTGTATTAGGCGGCTGATATCCGGATAGTGACGCTGCTCGTCCCCGAGATGAAGCAGCTGGGAGATGGAAAGGACGCAACCCACAGAATCAGTGCTCGTAGGATCGCAGTCGGCCACAGGGTAGCGTGACAGACAAACCACATCTTTGTGCAGTTTTCCTGATTTATACAATACGGTGTAAGAATGCTCTTGGAGGCGGAGTGCCCAGCGGGCGAGACGACTTGTGGGATCTTTGAGGGAGGCGAGAAAGCAAAGATCGTGGTGGTCGGTGAGAACTATAAATGGTCGGCCGTATAAGTAAGGGCGAAATTTCGCGAGTACCCACACCAGCGCTAGACATTCGCGCTCTGTGACGGAATAATTACGCTCCGAGGGGGACAGCAGCCAGCTGGCATAAGCTATCACGCGATGCTGCCCACGTTGTCACTGAGCCAACACAGCGCCTATACCGTAACCACTGGCATCAGTGCGGACTTCGGTCGGTACCGTAGGGTCGAAGGGAGCCAGAACAGGAGAGAAAGTGAGCAAAGTGTTCAGGTCGGAGAATGCTTCTGCTTGCGAGAGACCCCAGGTAAATGGCTCATCTGGTTTGAGTAAATCTGTCAGAGGCCGAGCGATTTCCGTGAAGTTCTTGATGAACCGCCGAAAGTAGGAGCAAAGCCCTAAAAGCTGCGGACATCTTTGGTGGTTTTTAGCACAGGAAAGTCCTTTACAGCCCGAACTTTTTCTGGGTCAGGCTGTACGCCGTAAGCGTCAACAATATGTCCAAGTATTGTAATGCGACGGCACCCAAACCGGCATTTTGATGAATTCAGCTGAAGGCCGGCGAGACAGATTACATCAAGAATTCTCGACAGTCTCTCAAGGTGCGCTTCAAAAGTGGCAGCAAACACAATCACGTCATCCAGATAACAAGGAGACGTAGACAACTTGAATCCGTGGAGCTTGAATATTGTGGCTTTGAGACATAAAACGTCAGATAATATTGATTGATTTCTGGGGTTTAACGTCCCAAAACCACCATTTGATTATGAGAGACGCCGTCAGATAATATTATTGGAAGATGTTGTCATTGAATACAAGTGACAGCATTCTCATGTGTCCCATGAGAGCATTTTTATACCATTCCACTTATGCATCAGCTCTCCAACACCAGAACATTCATGATTAAAACAGTTGATTTACTAACTACCGTCAACAAGCTTAACATTGTCAATTACTGCGGTAATCATCTTCTTTTTTGAATGCGAAGCATTTCTTAGCAAACTATGGCAACCTTGAGCGTATCTATCTATCTATCTATCTATCTATCTATCTATCTATCTATCTATCTATCTATCTATCTATCTATCTATTTATCTAGCCGCCTACGACTTTTAGCTCTCCTGGCCGTTCCGATAATGGTATCGATACCAAACTTGATATGGCACAACATAACTGTATGAAAAACATATTTGACAAGACAAAACATGAAAATCGTGACATGTATGCCATGAATGTCATGATTTATATTTCATGGTCCTGATGCTCATGTGGTTTCGTTCACATGGCATGTTGCAAAACTGGCATGGTATGGCATGATTGCATGGCGAACAGAAGCGACAGACCCTAACATGAAGATCATGACATACGTGTCTTGTAACAACATTACTACATGCCACGCCCATGATGTGCTCGCGGCCGTTTCGCTAGCGTCACATATACCAAATTCGGTATTACAGTACGTGAATGAATGGCGAAGGTATGTGGCTGGTGCAAACACGGTAATGATGAGATGCGTGTCATGTAACAAGATGATCACATGGCACGCTCATGATGCGCTGGTGGCCGTTTCGTTAGCTTAATCTATACCAAACTTGGCATTACCGCACGTGAATAGATTATGAAAGTATCCTACTGGTGCAAATATGATAAACATGAGATACTTATCACGAAACCACATGACTACATGCTACACTCATGATGCGCTCGCGGCCGTTTCGCTAGCTTCACATGTATCAAATTCGGTATTACGTGACGCGAACTGATGACATAGGTAAATAACACATGCAAACATGATAATCATGACATGCGTGTCATGTAACAACATTACTATATGCCAACTGATGATGCGCTCGCGGCAATTTCGCTAGCTTCACATATGCCACAATTTGTAGTGCGTGACGCCAATGGATGACGAAGGTATGTGGCTGGTGCTAACATGATAATCATGAGATGCGTGTCTTGTGAGAACATGACTACAATCCACAGTCAAGGCGCCAATACATTTCGACCTGACACGGTGCGTGAGCTCGCTGGCGTTCATGGCGTTCATTTCGTTGCGTGACGCCGGCGCTGCCACGCCAGGCGCCGGTCCTGCCATATACCTGCAGGCGCGCCGTGCTGCGTCGCTTAGACGCATGCGTGTTTCACCGTCTCCGGTGTCCCTCCGTCACGAAAGTGGGAGACGCAGTGTTGTCTGGGCAACCCATCGGCGTGAAATGCAGCATGTCACATTTCGCACTGTTTGCCGTCGGGCCGTGCCAACAGACGCTGGTCGGGCTTGGCATCAGACTATAGAGTGCTCGCGTTTTGCTAACGCTGCGTTGCTGTGCCCAGAGGGCGCGTGCGTCAATGCCACCTTGGAGTATATTGAGCTTTTTATGATGCGCTCGCAGCCGTTTTACTAGCTCCACATATACCAAGTTTGGTGTTACGTGACGTCGTTCGATGACGAAATATATGACTGGTGCAAACGTTATAATCTTGACGCGCATGTCATATAAGAACATGACAACATACCACGCTCATAGCATGCTTGCGGCTATTTCTCTAGTTCCTCGTATACTAAATTTGGCATCACGTGACGTGACTAGATGACAAAGGTAAACGACACATCCAAATATGATAATCATAACATGGAAGTCATGTACGGCATCATTTAACTCCACCTCGTAACGTTATGCTTATTTTAAAGTGACATATCAATATTTTTCGTTCGTGCTTCGCATGTCATCAATTCCCACTGTACGTGAGATCTGCAATTTGTTTTCGTAGTCCACTACTGATCAAGAAATCACGAGTTCTTATTAAATGATATATTGTTGCTACAAGAGTACCGGCAAATTATTTACTGCTAACTGTTCACATCACACGCATCACAGTACCAACATTTCCACTTTCCACATCAGACTTCCTATTAGCTTTCCTGACCTCAAATATATACAGATATGTGCTAAGTGGGAAGGAGATCCCGCAAACGACCGCACTCGTTTAGCTCAGAGGAGTGTTTCGCCGTGCATTTATGGAAGGCACGATTGATGTGAGAACGACCATCGTGTTATATTACGTTTATGGTGGCTTCCAATGTTCTTTGCAGGACCATGTGCCTCTTCGGGCGCATATAAACACCTTGCTCGTGCCCATGCCCACAACCTCGTTTCGCTTTCAGAAAACCGGCTGAGTGCCTCCTTTTGTAAGAGAATATTGAGTTTCTGTGATTGCCTTCCAACAGGCTACACATTACCGGAACGTATCCCGCCACCCCTTGGGTGTTTGGAAAGTCCGAACCTACGCTTGGCAGTGCCAGCAATTCGCCAGAAGGCGGATCTCTCGACATCAGCTTTGAAGGAGCTGACTCTATGTTGCATGAAGGATACAGACACCACGTTAAACTTTATACGAATGGTTCGACAAATGTCGTGATATCTGCAGGAGCTATGACCTTAACTACAAAAGCCTAAACCAGTTAATTTTGAACGTCTCAAAAAACAACATCGACAGCCGCAGAGCTCGCGGCACCCCGCTGCGCACTTTACAGGATTCATCAAGAAGCATCTCTGAAATGATGCATTTTTCCTGATTTGAAACCAGCTCTGTTTTCTATTCAAACTGCGCTACGTCATGCACCTCAGAACGAATTGGCGCTGGAAACAAGACAACTGTATCAACAAGTAGTACAGAAAGGCGTGATGTAACTGCTAAATAGTTGCAAGGTCACTGCCAAACCATCGCTAACGAACATGCCGACGACGCAGAAAAGGCAAGAAGCGGCTCAGCAACAAGAATTAATATGCTCGTGCACAATATCACCTGTTCTCTGTGGAAACACCCTATTTTCTCCAGACTCGCCTTCACCACCTGAATCCGTGCCTACGACTTGCCATTCCATCTGGTTTATCCATATCTCAGACAACCATTCTCTGCTGCATGTGGCTTGAGGTGACTTATACGAACGCTTTTGCCTGCCGCCTCGAATGGGCAGACAATGCAGCGTGTGACCATTGTACGGGAACGAAACCATCAAACATATTTCGTGTCAGTGCCCTCAGTAAAGTCGTCAGATACAGTCTCTGTCAGCAGTGTTTGAACGCCTCGACAACCAGCCGTTTTCCACAAAAGCAATCTTGGAATGCCGGAAAAATCGATATTCATGCAAAAAATTGACAAAGGCCTTTCGAATGGTTCTGCGATAGGCCCACCTCGTCGAACTATTGTGACATTCTAGAGTGTGTGTGTGTTTCCGCTTCCCTTCCTATATCTCTTTCTCTCATTGTATTTTCCTTACCTTTGTGTTTTTCCTTACGCCTTCCCTAGTGCAGAATAGCAAACCAGATAGTTGCTTTCCGGTTAACGTCCTTGCTTTTCTTCATAGCGTATCTCTCTATTTCTCTCTCTCTATCTCTCTCTATCTCTCTTTCTTTCTCGTGTCGGTGTTCTTTGCGCAGCTATTGGCTATACTCTTTCTTTATAACTTCAGTAAACTTCGGCGTTTCGTATATACTTTCGTTTTCAACAGTTCCACCGGCCACATAGCCCTTCAAGAAGAGCTCAACTTGCTTACCGATTTGTGAGACACTTGGCTCATGCACTTGAACTCAACGAAGTACAAAGTAATGTCGTTTAGCAAGAAGCATTCCAAATCCAACTTTTCATGTACAAAAACCAGCCCATCATTACCCGAGGCTTCTTCTTTTAAATATCTATGCATTACTCTTATACCAAACCTTTTTTGGACTACCCATATTACTAAGGTATGGGCCAACGCTGCTAAGTAATTAGGGCACTTACGTCGCAACCCTCGAAACTCACCCTACCTCATTCGCAAGCTAGCTTTCCAAGAATTCGTCTGCCCAAATCTTTAGTTTTCCTCTTCTATCTGGTCTCCCCCTGAAAAATATTCGATTACTTGATTATAATTGATCCAAAACAGAGCCGATTGTTTCATTCCTCCAATCTATACATATCGTTAAAAGTGAGACTCTAATAAATCTCTCCCTTCCTCTCGAGCTGTTAAGTGATCGTCGTGATGTTGCCTTGTGGTCGTTATTCATCACCGCGACACTGTCTAGACAAATGATGATGATTATGATGGTGATGATAATCCTTGTTATTCTCGCGCACACCCACAAAGAAGGAGGAGGAGGAGGAATAAATGAGGAAGGACAGGGAGGTTACCCACAAAGAAGGATCGGCCAAGAACCGGGCGGCAGGATTTTAGGGGCGAAGCTCCGTATGGTGTGGCTTGTGCGTCCCTCGTAGAACGTAACCACCAGTGGCACATACTCGAAATAGCGGTCCTTACGATTTTGACCTCCAAGGTGGTTCAGGTGAGAGATTTCTTCTGTGCGTTATTGAACAATAAAAGATAGTGCTCAATGCACATGTTAATGACTGCTAAGGGGGAACGAGAGACAGGAGCATTCGGCCTTTAGGTAACGCGCACGCTGCGATCCCCATTAGCAGCTATTGGCATATACATTGAGCACGATCTGACAAGAAAGGGTTGCTACGTTATACTAGCTGGGTGTAACCTCCTTGGTTTTAGAAAGGTTTAGCGAGCGTTGGGCCGCATAGCCATGAATACAGGGAACTAGTATATACCATGAACTCGAGGTGGTTATAGGTGGGAAGTAAACCCGAAGTGCAAGCCGTAAGAAAGTGTGCATGTGCCACCTCCCGTTTAGTCCTTGAAATGTCCGCTGGATGGCGGTGCTTCTATATGGAGAATATATGATGAGAAGATGCGAGATGGTGGTACTTGGAGTGCTGAATAGATGGACGAACGGACACACAGACAGATGCATGGATGTACGCATGAACGGACGCAGGCGCGGATGCATGGGCGAACGCAGGGACGGACGCACGAACAGACGCACGCACGGACGGGTGGATGGACGCATGGACGGTTACACAGACGTACGCAGGAACGGACAGAAGCAAGAACGAATGGACGGACGAATGCTTCGCCCCACTCCCCATCATTCACTCCATGGATATGCTGCTATTTTTTTTAAGTTAAAGGCTTATGGTTTTACAAACAAAAAGTAAATATGGACTATATATATATATATATATATATATATATATGAAGAAAAGATAAATATCGGAGAAGGCGTATATCTGAGCAGGGAGACCTGCGCTGTGGGTCTCGCTGCGAGCGGAATGCGTGGCTCTTTATCATCTTTACGCGTCTTCTTGTGCTTCATTGTGGAATTATCACGGAGAGCGCAAAAGTAGACGAACAGTTGCCCAACCAGTACTGCCACTCTTTTCTGGTCCCTAGCAGGTAAAATGGCCAGCACTTATATAAATGGAATCAATGGTTCCTCATGTTCTTTTTTTTTTTTTGCTTTCGTCTGAACCACTGGCTCTAAAAATGGTGTTGGTGCAGGAGCACAGCTGTTGTGAGGCTGTACAATACGGCTTAAAGCGAAAAAGCAGGAACCGCAGGCACTTTAACTTCTTTACTTCTTTGTTTTTTTGTGTTCTTGTTTTAATCTCTGTTGGTACATATATTTTTAGATCTAACAGACAATAATGCCAAGGAATGTAAAGGGAAAGTTATTAGAATCAATGTTCATTAACATCATAATATTCAGAGAACTCGCCAAAAAGTAGTACAACTTCTTTATGAATATTACTATAGTGAATCATTTGTTCATTCAAGCGATTTGGCTACGAATCTCAAGATAGGGCATTTTCTGTTTAGAAATCGCAAAAGTAGAAAAAATGAGTTTTTCTGTGATTAGAAAATTAGTTTACAGGGCATGTAAATTTATAGAAAGAAATATTCTTGACTCAAATACACGCAAGGAACAAGAAATAAGAGTAATTATTAGGGAACAATACAAATATATGCGTGATATTGGAAGCCACTTGATAAAACAACGTTCAACAATGTTCAGATCAAAGTTAAGGCTTTTAGGCAACTAAAGAGCACCGTACTCGCGAGATAAATATAATAGTGCTGACACCGTCACCCCCAATAGTCATTGGGTTTGCTATTTTATTACTCTTCTTATCCTCTTTCCAGCTATTTCCTAGGAAAGCAACGTTGTTGCTATTCTCTGACTGCCCTCTCTAACTTTCTTTTTTACACCATTCTGGCTACTTCCTAAGTGTAATCACATATTGTTCGTACACAATTACATTGAAACATGACAAACTCTGCTATTTCTAAGCCTACTAACATCGCCAATAACCAGTAACAGATCGTTTCGATCAAGATTAAGAAAGTTTCTTTTTGAACGCACTTATTACTAAGGATAACAAAAGCAAATTTCTTATAAAACAGAGCGTGACGTACAGATATCGTTCTTCGGAGGAACCTTGCGATGGAACTCACTCGAGAAACGTTGAGTCTTTTGAGGTGCGGTCCACTGGTTTCCGACTAAAATATCCGACATGCCATCCTTGACGCGTTCCCATAAGAAATGAATCGAGCATGAACTCGCACTCTCTTTCGACCGACTTGGTGAGGAAAAGAAAAAAAAAGGAGATAAAATATTGACACATGGTTAAGGTGAATGCACAATTGCTCTTATCCGACATGTGCCACCAATTCTAGAAGTAATGATGATCGGCTCACAAGGATACAAATAAACAGTGAGACGAAAATTGGAGGTATTTCCACGCGCAACAACCGGACAACGGATGATCCCTAACGCGTGCGAATGGGATGCATTCTTAGAAAAACCCCTGAAGATTTAATATACTGCGCTCTTTTCGTGAAACACTCTGAACAGCTCAGTGATGCGCTGTCGAACTTCGATGTCCTCAACCAAACATCAGAGTGGTACGAAGAGCTCGCGGCTAGAGCACATGTCTGCGGGGGTGAACATAAGAATCGGGTAAAGCAGTCGCGGTTGCGTCATAAAATATGTTGTCATGAAGGCTCACGTAGGCAAAAACATAAGCATCACATTTAAAAACGAAAGAGGGGCAGTGGTCGTGGCAGGCAGCTGCAGCTGACGTTGCAGTGCGCCCGCTCTTGAGAATGTGGAAAGCTTATACTTTCTGAATGAACAATTCCCAAACTGGCACTTGAAAAAGGCGAGTCTCTCGAGCTGAATTTATATTGCTTGTCAGAGATAGCACAGGAGAGAGATCAAATTTTTGTTCCTCTTCTGGACGAGTTAGCGGATGATCTGACGCATCGAATCAACCTATCCCTGGTAATTCATGACAAAAGAAGTTCGGGCACTGACATTTACACAAAAGGGTTCAGAATATCACCGCCATTGTGTCCCTGTCTGAAAACTTCTTTTATGAATCCACAGCAGCTATCTACCAGAGTAACTGCAATTGTAGCAATTACAATTGCAGTTACTACCTTAAATTATTTAATTGAATACAGTGGTCAATTGTAACAGCAGAAAAGTAAATGACACTTAAAGAAGTGTGGTCAATTACTTTTGCGTTAATTCTAAATTTTATTCCCGTGGTACGTACAACACACATGTTTGTTGTGCAGGCTTGGGAGAGGGCTGGGTAGCTTACTGGGACTTCTGTGAAAAAGCTTTGCACAGCACAATGGCTTTCGAAAGTAGTTTTTAAATGTTTTCGTTCCTGATTCCTCCCCGTTTCCTCGTGTACAGATGCTACAGATGGTCATTCTATTCGAGGTGCTGGCTGCGTTACGCAAAGCTATTACGACAGCGTACGATCACAACATTAGAACGGTAGCCTGCCCCGTCGCACCATTAAACTTTCCTCTTAATCCCAGCTAACCATAATTATTACAAATCAACGCGCTTCCCACGTAATAATGGAGTACCTATATGGATTGTTCCAGAAGAAGTGCCTCTATTTTTGACTGCTATCGATCTACAGCGATGTTGTTTTACATAAGATAGAAATGTTTTGGCCCTTTATTTAGTGCTTGTCAGTCATTTTATTTGCGCCCACGTAAACACAGCGACTTCATTAGTTCCTGGGAAAGATTAGGCGAATTATCTTTTCTCGGTGACTGGAATTATTTCCCATGAGCCTGGTCTTCGTTTGGATTTTTGTCGTGGGTATGTTTACCGCCAAGAGTACTCCGTGGATGTCATTTTTTCTTCTGAATTTGCTTTGTTCTTACTTGATGAGTCTCTGACTGTGCCTTACATGTATGTCGTTGTCCCTAATGAACGCCATTACCTGTCTTTCCCGGCTCCAAATCGGTGGCGGAACGTGCCGAGTAACATTGTCTTTGCTCGTACCAGAGCCGCCATCCATTCCGGCTTCAGATTTAGCAACATAGGATCGAGGGGCATTGATGTGGCAATTTTTCATTTATGACCAATTACTGGGTTCGGTCAGGCCGTCCCGTTTTTTCACCAGCGCTTTACTGACATATAACGAAATTATGCTCGCTCGCTTTCTGTCTGAGCACACGCAAACACGTCAGAGTGCAGAAACAAAGTACGAGATACGGCCACCACAGCGATCATTCAGGGTTCTCTGCTACCCATCTGAACGCCGCAACTACACAACGAATTGATGTGCAGGTTTGTTCTCGGCGAAACACCATGTCATCACTTCGTAACACCGTGCAACCCTGCTGTATCCCCTATACACATCCCTACCCAGGAGGAGTGGGAAGCGACCCTGCTTGGCTGCTCTAAGTCGAGAACACCGCAGTTCTCGACTTAGGCGTCATATAGTGGCACACGCATGCAACTCGGACTTCATAGGCGCAAATGTATTTTTCTCTTAGCTTATCTTTTTGTATCGCCGCGCTGCCCGAACGGATTTTAGAGGCCACGTAAACCGTAGTGCGTGCTTGATATCTTTCTCGCTATTACCGCGATGATCCCAGCTGCTGCGGAAAGGACTGTCTCCTCTTTAAGGGATAAATTGATTATTTGATTGATTTATTTATATTATTTGTTTGTTTGTTTGTTTGTTTGTTTACACCACGATTTTGTAGGAAATCAGGAAAAAACGCTGATACAATCAGGTTGAGGGCATCCTGGCCACCCTACATGTGCTACAGCATAAAAGGTGGTAATGAACGAAAAACAAAAAAAAACGGGAAAACGAAATGTACAAATAATATATTGTACATGAATATCCTTCACGCAAAAAATTATCCAGACATAATATATTGTACATGACTATCCTTCATGAAAAAAAGGAACATGCTTTTGTAGACGTAATAAAGAAAAAATAAAAATTGAAATTTTCTTTCAAAAACAGCGAAATACGAAAAAGAAAAAGGTGGTGTTATCTATGAGGCATATTCATGATAATGATATTGTGGTGAAAATTCTTCGTAGCTTTTTAAATTGGGTTTCCCGAATGTTAAAAAGCTGCTCTTTACTTATTCTACGTAATGAAGCTGGAAGCATGCACTGAAGCATTTGTTGACTATAGTTAGTGCGAAATTTCTTTATTTGCCGTTCTTCAGGTTTGCGTACATTATGATTCAGTATAGGGTAGCCTGTAATCCTGCTAGCGTTTGTAGAGTACTAGTTTTTTTTTCATTAAGCTAGAAATATACTGTCGACATAGATTATAGTTAAATATTGACTTTACCGGGACAATGTTGTGTCATAAAGAGACGTCACTGGTGTATGAGAGGTATGAAACCTTGCATGCTAATCGAATCACGTGTTTTTGTAAAACTGCGAGATTGTCAATGTTTGTTTTTGTTGTAGTACCCCAAACTAGCAATCCATAATTAAGTATTGGTACAAACAGAGCGTCATATAAGAACATGTTATGCTTATAGGGTATTCAAACGAGACGCGGTGAATCACACCTAGTGTACTAGATTGTTTGCTAATTAGGTAATTTATATAGTCATCTCATGTTTTTAGAAAAAATGTTCAACAATTTCGAGTACTTTGTGCTCAACTATGGGAGAGCACTGAGCCGTCCTGCTAAAAGTCAAACTGAAAATTCAGCAGATCCCACGCCTTTTAAATGGAAGCATAAAGTTTTCATTGATGGTACCAACTCAATTTCTGCATTTTTAACGTTAATAGTGCTAGTTGAAAATTGTTGTTCCGCGGTAAAAACCCATGCCTTAGTTTTGCCAATGCTAACTTTAAAGTGGTTTTGAGTCGTACACTAACTTATTTTTGATAGCGATTCATTACATTTAATATTTATGTGTGTTTCTGAGTTGCCAGAAAAAAATAAACTGGTGTCATCTGCCTATATAATGAATTTGGCTGCATCCTCGAGCGTAGGAATTTTGTTAATATAAAGCAAAATAAAAATTGTCTAAGGATACTTCCCTGGGGAACACCACATCTGACCGGTTTCTCATCTGATTTTTCTCCCGCAACAATTACTGCTTGGCTTTCGTGTTTCAAATTTGACAAAATTATGAAATAATGAATGGCTCTATGCCTCTAATGCCATAAGTTTCTAACTTTCTGAACAAAATGCTACGGGTAACAAGGTTGAATGCCTTTGGAAAATCTGAAAACATACGCAGCAGAATTTCCTCGCATTCAAATTTCTCTATATAAATTCTGTCTGTTCAAGGAAGGCAAGCTTGGTGGACTTCTTCTTACGGAAAGAAAACTGCACTTGATGCAGAAGATTGTGGCAGTCTACGAAAGATGACAAGCGCTCAAAAGTTATTTTTTCGAAACCTTTGAAAAACACCGGTATCATGGATATTGGCCTGTAGTCGCTAATTTCTTTTTTATCCCCTTTTTTCAATATCGCTGTCACTTTAGCAATTTGGATGTCACGTGCAGATATTTCTAATGACAAAATGTGGTTAAATATGTGTTTTAAAACTTGTGCTAAAATATCTGTTACATATTTCACTGGTTGTACTTGAATTCCCGACATATCGGTGGCTTTACTGTTGCCTGATGCCATAAAAGACGAGATAACTTCATTGGCAGACAGTGGATAAAAAATATTGTATGTTCTGTGTGAGAGTTCGTATAAGTAATATCTGAATTATTATCTAAAGAATGACCAAGATTAAAAAAGAAGTCATTGAGACTGTTTGCCGAATCACGAACCATTATTTACGATGTTGTTCTGTATCTTTTTATTGTTTGTTCCTGTGATTTCCCGAGCATTGTATTTAGAGTGAAATGTTAACAGATTGTCCGCCATCACATTAAACTGGTGTAGTAGGTATTCATTTTTCACCCTCCAGAGCTTCTTTGTAACATAGTTCCTAAACTCCTTAAATACCTTAAGAGCCTCAGGGTTTCTAGTTTTGATGAAAGTCTGATATAACCGATGTTGTTTTTCTTTATTTGGCTGAGTAATTTCTTTGTCATTCAAAGTTTTCTGCATTTTCTTGAGCGTCAGCTTTTTTAAGGGAAACGAAGAGTAGTAGGCTTTTAGAATCATATTTAAAAATATTTTATATGCGATGTGCTGGATTACATTCTTCTAACGCGACATGCAAGTTAGTTTGCAGTAGCTCTTGTCTAAAAATGGACAATGTTTCAGCATTGATAGATCTATAGGAAAGTTCTTGTATGGGGGGGGGGGGACGAAGGTAGGTTCGCGGTATGATTAGTAGAAACAAATATGAGCATATGATCGCTGATGGCCCAATAATAGTGCCAGAGCGTATAAATCGTTGTTCTAAATAAGTTATATACAGGTCTATGAGAGTCATCGATGTGTTTATCAATGTTGTAGGTGTCATTAAAACATTTCAATATGAATATATATTCAAAAGAGACATAAACTATCGTGTTGTGCTATTTACAATCAATATATTTATGTTACGATCTCCCCTTAAAGCCACATGGTACCAGTTCACAATAAGAAACTCAGAGAACGATTCTAAAGATAAAGAAAAACTGAGAGCAATCATTAGTGAAAGGGCAATAGCATACACAGAATACCTGGGCACGATACTTAACGGTACTTAACGGTGAGAACTTCATAACTGGGATTTACATTACAAAAGTCCGGAAGCATTTCCGAGCCCTAGTCATTTCATAGCATCATAGACACACCGCCACCACGCTTGTCGGATCGATTCATGTAATACGACTTATACGTGGAACGAGTCTAAACGTCATGCTACGAAAAAAAATGTCTCAGAGAACATAATCACATTAAACAGCCCTGGATAATCGCCAAAAAAAACAGTCAAGTTGCTCCCGCTTATTACGACCAGATTGAAGATTGAAGTATATACAGTTCAAGCATGGCTTATTATTTGCGAGAAATTTCTTCAACTCTGATAAGCTTATCGCTTCAGAAAGTAAAGAGTTCATAACTTATTAGTTAAGCAAAAGGCAAAACAAAAAGAGAAAGATGGGCAGTTTCACTTCTTGTTGCAGTTTTCGAGCAGTATGTCAAAGTCCGCTAAATACCAGACGACTCTTCCTCGATCATGTTCAGTACGACGGACGAGAACCTTTCCATTTGCATGCCATCAAAATCAAAAGCCGTTGTTGACTGTTTATTCCCTGACTTGGCGTAAGAGATTGCGACTCTTTTTGGTCATGTTTTCTACAACTTGGATATTATATTTAAGCGGCCCAAGGTCTTTTCACTTGCTTAACCACATGTCTCGAGTAGACTGCCTTGCAAAGCGCACGATAATTCCTGGTGACTGTCCACTTTTGTGCGGAGGCCGATGAACTTTTTCAACATCATTTAGTCTTAGGCACGAAATGTTAACAGAATAGCCACTGCATTCAACTTTTGAAGCAAGTTTTCACTCTGTCTTAGTGGACCACCGCGAACCTCTAGGTTTAACTTTCTGCTTCTCCACTCAAGATCGTCAAGTGTTGTTTTTAGAAAATAAAGGATTTCCTTCTCACGGTCGTCTTCAAGCTTCGTTACTCTCTTTTGTATGTCTCGGATTTCACATTCTTGTTTCGCCTGTCGTTTACGAATTTCATCATACTTTTCTGACATGAGATTAATGGATACCTAAACGCCTTCCAACTAAGATGGCATATCAGCAAAAGCACTAAGCCTGCGACTTATGCCTGCCATAAATAACGTGATATCAGAAGACAAGCTCACCTTATCGTTACTTTCCGATTTAAGGGGGCGGCACGCTGTGCATGTGGGGTTTAATGTCCTAAAACCACCATATTATTATGAGAGACGCCGTGGTGCTAAAACAACGTCTCAGCATATCACCAGAAAAATGCGCGGTGGTGGCCTTTCCTCGCAAAGCAATGACCCCTTACGTCATCTCAATCTGCGGTCGACCCATTTCTTACGCCAGAACCCACCTGTTTCTGGGCATCATGATTGATAGGGACCTCTGTTGGAGTCCACATGTGGTCTATATGAGCAAGCGCTGACCGCTGTTTTCCAATTGTTCAATTTCCTGGCAGGAAAGACTTGGGGGATGTCAGTAGACGCAATGATGGAACTCTACAGAGCCCTGTTTTTCGGTTTCTTGCCCGTGCTGAGCTATACTTGCAAGACCAATGTTCGTGTTCTACAGGAAGTACAAGCCCAAGCACTGAGAGTGTGCCATGGTCTGCCCAGATGTACGTCAACAGAGGCAACAATTGCAATTGCTGGTGACTATCCGATACAAACTCACATTGATGTAGAAGTACTGAAAACGCACTTCAGACACTTTGCACCTGCTACCTGTCATCGCCTTGCACTGTTGCCTTCATAGAAGTGCCAAGCATCGTTCGCTCAAATAATTGTGAAGTACAACAAGAAACTTCTCACAAGCTTCACTCCTGCATCTGAACCATCGTTACCCCCTTAGGGTCTTATTTTACCTACGGTGCATCTTATGCCTAGTTCACACTGAAACATCCGCTTTCTACAGCGACCGGAATTCCCCTGCCGCCGAAACGCAGCGTCGTTCGCACTGGACGCGTCCCGCGCCGCTGAATATGCCATCTAGTACGGGGTGAACGCGGGATGGATGTGCAGTCACCCGGTTGTTGTCGCGGCTCGCAAACGCTACTACGCTATCCGGTGGTGTATACTTCGACAATTCTCGTACGCAAGAAGCAAGAAAAGACAGTACTGGTTACTTTGCTGGCAAGTGGCTGCCTTGTAATGCACGAAGAGCAGAAAAACCACCGACGCCGGTGGCGTTGGTGGGTTCGTTTTGCTCTGCAAGACCACAACAAGCTCGGTCACGCCAACAGCAAGCTCGGTCACCTCTTTCACGAAATACGGAGGCGAAGTAGGCACAGACTAGGTTAAACTTCCGTTGGTTTCAACATTAAGTTACGTGCACTGCGGCATAATAAGTGATTAGGGCTTGGCCGCCATTTTTCAAAATTCCTTGACTGGCGCTCCTATTGGTCCGCGGTGACTGATTTGGCGGCAGGCACCGCAAAAATCGGTCCGAGAGCGATCGGCGCGGAGAGGGCCCTTTCGGCGGATCTCGCCGCCGCCGAATCGGATTCGGAGCACTTTCGGTGGCCGGAATGCTCAGTGTGAACGCGGCCTTAGTGTACCAGGAATCCGGAGAAAGTCTGAGCTTTCATCGCCCGTGCTGAAACAACTGTCTCTTCTTCTTTTGCACGAGAAATATTCAGACAGCATACCGATGGCTCCACGAACCGCCAGTGTTCGTCAGGTGCAGTAGTTGTCCCAGCAAGAGGTGTTATCATCAGCTTTAGGACTGAGCACTCCACGGCACCTACAGCAGTGAAACTAGCTGCTTTCCGTGCTGCACTTTGTGTGGTCAATTGGGAACCACCACAACAATGGTAGATTTTCAGTAACTCAATGGCTTCCCTGCAATCTGCGCTCTCAGCACTGCGCCACGGGCCGTGGCTTGTTTTCGAAATCCGATGCCTTCTCCCCACTTCTCACGAGAAATGGACTCATGTGATGTTTCAGTGGCTGCCAAGTCACTGCAGCGTCATAGGGAACGAACATGCCGATACTGCCGTGCGGGCAGCTCTTGAAGGAACACGATAAAAGCCATACCACGTTCGTGGACCGAGGGTGCCAGTAATCTTCGACGACTTGCGCGTGAAATCACGTTTTCACTATGGTGCCCACCAAGCAACGAGACGAATCGTCAACACCACCTCTCCTCTTTGATGGCTCTCCACATGCCCACTGGGCTCAACCAAAGAGAAGCCACCCTTCTTCATCGCTTAGGGCTAGGAGCGGCATTTACAAAATCTTATTCATTTGCCATAGGAATGGCCAACAACGTTCTCTGCGATGCCTGTCCTTGCGAAGAGACGCTGCACCACATCCTGTGCAACTGCCCGTTGTATGACATTCAAAGACAGTCACTGGCGTCCGTTCTTGCGCGCATCGACAGCAGCCAAATGTCTGTGGACACTATTCTTTCAAGTTCCCGAGAGAAGACATTGCAACAGAATTCGACAAAAGCTCTGTTGAAATTCCTACGCGACACGGACTTGAACAAGTGGCTGTAGCATTAATGTCACACACCGCGAAAGACAAGACTGCAGGACTATGACTGAGTGTGCGCGCGTGTGCGGCCGAACGTGCTGTGTTTATCTATCTTCCCTCTCTCTTCTTTATTTTTATTCCCCCATCTCCCTCCCATGCGCAGGGTAGCAAACCGGCTGCCTATAGGCTGGTTAACCTTCCTGGCGTTCTTTTCCTCCGATTTTCCTTCCTCCTTCTTAGTGGAGGGCTCCAGAAATTTCGACCATCTGGGGTTATTTAACGTGCACCCAAATCTGAGCACATGGGCCAACAACATTTTGGCTTTCATCAAAAATGCAGCCGCCGCTGCCGGGATTTGATCCCGCGGCCTGCGAGTCAGCAGACGAGTACCTTAGCCACTAGACCACCGCGGCGGGGCGAACTCATACATTTCAACTTTATGAAAAATGCTCAACGTTAGTTGACAATTATCTAGAGTGTTCATTTGCTCCTATGCGTATTCAATATAACCACTAGCTTGAACCAGTAACATCAATTTCATGCCAGATTTATGTTTAAGGAGTCTTTTGTATATTCGCGACCGAAGGAATTTGAATAAAAACTAAATTGTCAGGCGGTGCTTGTCTCACTATAAAATTTAAGTGGAACATTCGTTAGGAGCAATTTAAATCATGCTTATGTGCAGAGTGTTTTATCTTTCGCTACGATCTAGCCTTTTCTAGAAGTATAGTGGACTAGTTTTAGTACAGTGTATACTTAGAAGGTTGTCGTTGGGTGGCACCATGGTTTCATGGTCCTGCAGTTTTTTTTATGTTTTGCAAGCGTCTTCACGGACCACACTACATTATGTTTGAGTTGGCGTAGAAGTACTTACGCAATTAAAAATTAAACACATTCATCATAGATTTCTAGAACATGTGATGCAACGCTCTCGTGTAGTAGTTGGCTGATCGATTACTGAATAATGAACCATTCTACTCTCCATTGCACTTACGCACTTCCCTCTAAGTAAACGTGGCATCATAAGTATTCGTCTGCTTGGGAATTACAGCAGTCTATGCTATTCAATCGTAAATAGCTGAATTCGCTGAATATGTGCAAGAGGTGTTTATATACCGGAACCTTCTGGTCTCAACATATTCGACTTCCTTGCTTTTTGTTCATCACGCCATGATTGATCGCAGTTTATTGAATACAATTTATGCTTAAGGACGCCCACTTTTGGCGTTAGGTTTTTCTACTGATGGGCCGCAGTGAAAGGGGATTACTTTCCGCTTGGAACTTCACACGCTCAGTCGTGGTGTGAAAGTGTGTTCGCTTGCGAAAACTCAAGTGAAGTCCATTAGGGACACCAGAGTGTAGCCGATCATTTACGCGAGTCGTGCTTCAATGGAGCGGCCGCTTCAAGTTAAAAAGAAAGAATGCCCAAACCAAAGGTTCAAAAACTAGAACGGCATAAATGAGGTGATGTGAAAACGGCTGAATTTAATGGACCAGCAGCATTGAGGGAGGATTTACGGGGCTAGGCTCCGCACTGCTTTGAAGTAAATTGCCATTGTGCTAATGTAGAAACATACATACGGGCTCCAAGAACAGCAATGAATTCTGGGACTCTATTGTGCGAAAAAGGAAACCATTTGGCAGGGCAAGCTATTCGATTGAACAGCCACAACATTAACTGAAAAATCGTAGGCGTAACATACCACGTTTTAGAAAAAAACATACTATAGATAAAAGGCAATGTTTGTGGGCCATGCACAATGCAGATGTCCTATTGCCTTTAACTTGGTGAAGCGTGAGCAAACAACTTGCTAGAAGTATCTCGTATCACGCTGTTTAAATAGTTATAACTGAGCTAGAACACCTGTCTTCAATCCACTGATTGCTAAGTAGAGTTTTATTGCTTCATAACGCAAAAGTTTTTAGCGTGAAGTCACCACGCAGAGGCAGTGGTACCCGGGTAATGGAAAGTCAGTCCTGAAACGCTTTTATTATTACTGATACTGCTAACGTGGGTAACTAGAAAAATTCATTTGCTACAGTCGCACCCTCTTTTGAGGTATTTAAAGCATCCCGAAAATACGTCTACGACATGTAAAGGCCATTTTCAACATTTTATCAAATTCTATCTTCTTCTACCTCATACAAGCTAGGGGTTCTTCTAACAAAATGACAAATTGAAAGCAAAACAGTAAAATAAAAACATGAAAGTTTCTCCAGATGGTGCTCCATCTGACAGACAACCTCTGAGGACCCAGCTCTTTGACAGTGACATGCTTATTCAGTGGTTCTTCCTTTATAAGCATGGTCAGCTCGCTCCTAAACGGGCCCATATTCTATATAAGTTGGTGCTGAAGGAAGCGAGAACACGCCTGTTTTAGTTGCTTCTAGAACCACGTATCCTGCCACTGATTACTTATATTGCCCCTTGAACGCTTCCTTTCTTTGAGAAATAAATAATCAGGTCGATTAACGTTTGCGCTGTCGCTGCACTTTCATCAGCTTCGCTTTGTAAGTTCACCCGTTAGACGAGAGTCGCTTTGCTTGCTACAGACGTACACAGTGTATTCCACCACTCCCATTTCTTTTTTTTTCCGCTCTCTGTTTCAGAATACTCTTCACCCTAGGGTGAAAGAGAAACACGGAAATAAAGAATTCGGCAGATCCCACGTACCTGGGAATCGACGTTATTAGAAGCATGCGGAGGAAAGGTGACCGCGTCACAAAATTATTTTATTGAGCGACGCTAAATATATGTACAAATGTTGCATGCAAAGACATATGTTGAAGATTTGCAGATGTCTATATAATCAGTTTGCACTTGCGCAACAATGTCAACTGGACCATGCGTATTAGCAACACCAGAAGCTGAGATGAAGCACTGATGCTTGTGAAGATGCTGGCCCTTGACACTGCTACTTAAATCAATTTCAACACATGGAACCTCACCACAAGTGACATTAACCCGACGTGACGGCTGTATGAAAGGAGTACATATGTAATGCTTCTAAAATTGGGTAGACAGCACTGCAAATACCATCGACATCTCACGAAAATTAGCGTCTACTTGAAAAGAAGTGCCGAGACCTGGCGTAGTTCCGTGGTTCAATGCTTGACTGCCACGCATAATGCTTGGGTTAAATTCTGGCTGGAACCCTCAAATTTATTATTTTCGTTCGTCCGGGGGTCAACGCTGCATATGTCAGGTTTTTCTTAACACTGATATTTATTCTGTGCTTTCGTTAGGTCGACGCTACTGATGTCGGGTACTGCTTAACGCTCTCGCATTAAAATCGCCCATGCGTGTTCTCGTCGTTCTTTTGTAGATACTAAGTGTCAATCCCCTGTGGCACATACCCGCATACCAGTGGCGAATACCCGCCCGTGGGTATGTACCACAGTCTGGCGGGATGTGTTTGAGGACGTACGCGACGGGATTGTGTCATTATTCATGTATTTACCAGCCCGTCATATTCGTCAAATCACCTTACCTCCCATGCTAATTTTAGTTCACGCCAAGGGGGTGACCACGAGAGCACTCAAACCTAAGCGGCTAGATTACAGACAGACAGACAGACAGACAGACAGACAGACAGACAGACAGACAGACAGACAGACAGACAGACAGACAGACAGACAGACAGACAGACAGACAGACAGACAGACAGACAGACAGACAGACAGACAGACAGACAGACAGACAGACAGACAGACAGACAGACAGACAGACAGACAGACAGACAGACAGATAGATAGATAGATAGATAGATAGATAGATAGATAGATAGATAGATAGATAGATAGATAGATAGATAGATAGATAGATAGATAGATAGATAGATAGATAGATAGATAGATAGATAGATAGATAGATAGATAGATAGATAGATAGATAGATAGATAGATAGATAGATAGATAGATTAGTCACCGACGCTCACTAAAAAATGCTTCGCATTTGAAACGAATGACTGCCCCGAAGTGGGAGTGTTTCACTCATTTCAGTTTTTATTTCACAAGAACAGGAGCAAACTATCACTATTCGAATAGTTCTTGTTCTCCGCATAATAACGACTGTAATTTGGTCTTTTTACTCCCTTCATGCGTACTTTCAGGACGGTAAGAATTTCTGCTACAATAAAAAAAAAAAAGGTAGAGAATGTGCAGAAGCGAATAAGTACAGTCCTTTACTTTTTTCATCGAGATGCTTACTTGAATCTGTGTGGCAGCAGGTGCCTAATGATGACAGTGTGTGGCCTCTTCCTTTTATAATAATTTCTTAAACAAAGGGCTGCTGTCGTAGGTCATTATTTCGCTAGAAATGAACGGCCCTCCAAGAAGGCTGTCCTCGAGTTGCGGAATCGTGAGGCCTTTCTTCATAATTACAGTTGACTTCATTGTGTTCTTGCAAAGCAGAACGTAACAAGAATTTATTTGCAAGATTCAGTGGGCTGACGTTTCTTCTCCACTGCATTTTTCTGTGACATAATATTGAATTCGCATTGTTTTTTATACGACTGTTACACACTAGCTAGAGGTCAGTAATAGCCTGTTGGGCAAGCCCGGCCAGTTTCTATAATGCGCAATTGAAATCGTGTAAAACAAAAAAGTTGAGAAAGTACGTGTAACCCCAGAAAGTTTACCACTAAAAACGCAGTGCAGCTTGCCCAAGTTAGTCAAGACTAGGTCGCAGCAGAGTTCGTGGGCACTTAGCTCGTCCTTGCTTGACTTAGCCTTTAACCTTTCACCTTTGCCTTCACATCCCTTGCTACACTATCTATAAATGACTATGCATGCTCTCTTCTTCTTTATACTTTATATCTCCAAATTTTTCTATCTCTTACTCTCTATGTCATGTATAGGCGGTAATTAAAACCACGGGTGCACGCTTCAGCTACAATGCTTAACCATCTGTACTCAGTGCTTTGACGGTTATTGAGCCCATGCTGGTTTTTGATGATAATAGTTTTCTCTTTAAGATACACTGTAAACCTCGTCTAAGCCAGCTCTACGTCATCCGCTAGCCAGCTCCGACAACAAAAAGCAAAAAGTTGGGCTAACACAACACACGCGCGAATTCCATAACTCACTGTACTCTGTGGTCCTTCACCCAGGTTCAAATTATATAATCATTTGTTTTGTGCGAAAAACTTGGGGAGCTACTCGTTATTTTTCCGGGTAAGAAACAATGGCTGTCTGAGACGTGTCCTTCTATTCAAGGAACATTCGGTGCGGCCGATACGTAACATCGCAATTTGAACAGGTCGGGTATGCTCACTATTTAATAGTAAATTTTTGATGCCAATTGAGGTAATGTATCACTTATATAGCTCAGTTGGTACATCATTCGGGGGATGAAGTGTGTTTCACTATAGATAGGCAGCACATGGTGATGCACTGAAGGCCTTCGAGTAGAAAAGCGGAGACCACTAACGCCTAGCATTTCCGCGGCCTTATGAAACCCCTAGAAGTTCATGTCCTTGATTATGGTTAAATGGCGAATACACTTTCATCCAGGAAGCAAATTAACATGGTCTTATTGTAAATGAAATTAAATTATTAGACCATGAAGGAGCGCACTTCTTGTTATAAATTGTCGCTGCCTTCTATTAGTTCTCGTACACGTTCAGAATAGTCACTAAGGTTAAAGACTGGGCGTGTTGGTATGAAAGAACTGCACATAGAATAACGATAAAATTCGAGTACACTCACAGGAAAGATTCGCACACAACAGGATATTCTGTGTGTGTAAATTTTGTGTGTGTAATTTGTTGAGTTGCTTTATAACTACAGCTCTATAATAGTCTAGATTTGGTTCTTTTTTTATCTGATATAACTGAACTGCAAAACAGTTTTCAGAATTCGTGTTAAAATTCCGCCTCTCTGGATAAAGAAGCCTTACACTACAAGGAACTTTGAATGATCATACCGAAAAGATTTAGCCCGAGAGACAAAATATATTTAAATATTTTGTTACCTTCTGCATGTTTCCAATTACGATATTCTTCCCACTGAGGTAATTTTAAGGGTTTATTGTAGCGACCATTCTCGAAGTTCCGAATCTTTGAGGCTAGCTTAAGTCTACTCTTGCATGTACGTAATTGTGTATAGAGGCGTCGCACCTGGCCACTGTTCTACGCGCAAGTATTTCTGATAGACATCCACGTTTTCCAAAGTATCTCCTGCTCCCATATCTAGAACGGATGAGCTGGGAGGTGAAGGGTTGCTGCCTAGTGATATTTACAAACTTTAGAGCACACACGTAATGTGGTAGTGTCGTCTTAATTATTACTTATTGACACAAGACAGCGCTTCCCTTCGCTACGATGTTTTAAATCTACGCCGCACGCCGTCACCACGACTCGCAAGCAACAGCTGTCCACTTAAGGCACCGTTATCGAGCGCTACAAGCTGACGCTGGAGTCCGCATTACGCGCTCAGCTTTAATGAATGTGTGCACTACGCTCCGTTTGGCGAGAAGAGCACTGACATATTAGGTGCTTTCGAATTTTTATGGTCATTCCGTGCAGAGTGCGTGCGGTGGAAAGTTATGTGTGCGTAATTATTTATTATTAGCTGACACCTTAATTGGTAGAACGTAGCGTTGAGCAGCCGCTTCATTGGCTAAAAAAATGCTGGGATAAAAGCGCTGAAATGAGAGGAGTTTATTAAGTCCTGAGTTCCAAAAGTGAACTTTTCACTTCCATAATGCACTCAATGAAGGCAAACTAGATTGAATGGTCCTGTGCAAAAGGGCATGTATTCAATCCGTTTTTTTTATTGTAACCCCTTGGGTGTAACCTTGTAAACAATGTGTACTTCATTGTATGCTCCTAAAATGGAAGCGAACTGCAAGTGACGGTTTATTGTAAAAATTTGGTGATGTTGTCCAGTTATGTGAGATGCTACCGAACAAAGAAGTAAATACTCATCACAAAAAAGACCAAAACAGGCGGAAACATAATCTTCTCACTTAAAAAAATATTTTATCTGTAATGAAAATGTCACTCAAGAATGAAGGGAAAATTCTAAAATCGCCAAATTGTTCTAGACAGCGAAAACATGCGCAACTAAGAACAAAACCGATAGCTACTTAACATTGTCTCAAAAGCGGCTAACTTCTGTTGCCTGTGAACTCATTCGTCATCGTCATCATCATCATCATCCTGACTACGCATAATATAGGGCGAAGGCCTCACCACCAATCAAACGAGCAGCTATGTTACACTGGTCCACTTATTATGCGGCTAAGATACAAATATTAACATTAATAAATATTGAATGAATATATGTAGTACCATAAAAGCTAGGGTAACTTTTTTACTCGTGAAATCACTTATGTTTACGGTTTATTCTCACCGCATATGTGGTACCCTCGTCACTTTCATAGAAAAAATTACTGCAAATTCAAGAAGCCGGTGATGGAGTGAAGCTAGGTGTTAAAATCCTGTATGTCTACGTAAATATCGCCGACTAGTATAAAGGACAGACCGATGGAAAGACGGACGCATGGACACAGGCACGCATGGAAGTATGGACAGACAGATGAATGGACGAAAAGTATTATTCTTCAGTCGTGTTTTTTTTATGTTCTCTAAAACGTGGTTAGAGTTTCTTACTCCCAACAAGGTGGTCAATGATATTTATGCGGAAACTATGAGCGCCATTACCTATTTCATATGCCCGCGTACGTATATAAAGCGAAGCTCATCGTCGAAGTACAGCGCGAATAACCTGTTTGTGCGAAAGAGAGAAAGGAAGAGAGATAAAAGAAGCAGGAACGGAAACAGGCAATAATGCCCATAAGCTACACAACGAAATAATTAGTTAACCTTAATTATACCAGTCACTTTTCTTTCGCTGCCTCAATGACCTTATGCTTGACAGTGCGACTTCCCGAATTTTTCGCTCTCGGTAATTTGCCGAGAGCGAAAAGTATTTTTTTGTTTATTCTTAGTAATGTCAACACCTGCCTTGAAGTTTTTACAGTTTCAATAGCTCGTCACTCAAAGTTTTTGGCACAAATTTTCAAAGAACCCAGTCTCATCGCTTCATGGCATTCCATATCATATCTGCCCACTTCCGGATTCTTCGAAGCATGAAAGCTGCTCAAGCATTGTGCGTCGACTATCAACCCTGCAGACGCTCTTTGCGAGCCCTACAATCTCCTGCTTACGCCTCGGTCGTGCCGCTCTGTATCACACTTATTCGATTGCACCTCCCTTCCGCGAGAATGCAAATAGGCAAAGCACGGATTGTCGTTTCTTCTTGTCGTTGCTTTTGAACGTTTTTTTATTCTTCTTCTTTTAAGTTAGACAAATATTAATTATCATCATGCCTAGGAAAGCATTGAATAATAAATCTCACGCATAATACAGAGAAATTCCACACGTCGCTAAGCTTAACACGACAACCAAGTGACGCCCTCGTATGAAAATAGTATTTTGGTATAAATTTGGTACATAGTAACCACGTGTGTAAAAAATATTGCATTTCACAATGGGATCGCATATCGTGCATTCTGAAATAAACAGCTGCAAAAGAGGGCCAAAGAGTTAGCATAGGCTACGAATGATTAAAGTCTGAAGGGCACGTAACATGCCCTACATATTTGTCTTTAACAAAATATTAACAATTTCTGATTACTAGATTGTGGCACTTCTTTTCCGTACGCATGCACATACATAAAACAGAACTGCTGAGCGAGGCACGTGGGCACATTCATGCATCGTTTAGGGAAAACATTAGTTATATCAGTTGAGGAAACAACACAATCACGCTGGAAAAATATATCGCACTGTTGAAAGGAGTCACGCGAAGTTTTTTCGTCAGCAATATGCAGCGCTGGAGCGTGTGTAGGGGTGAATACTGGGATGAACGTAACAAGAACTATCGAAACTGATGTACGGTAACAGAATTTACTAGTCCTAAACTTCGAAACCCCTGAAGACGTCGTGAAGAAACATTTTCTTTCAAGATTCACTCTTCAACTGACATCGAAGGCGAGATCTAATCCCCACGTGCCTAGTACGAAAATGTACCGTGATACTCGCCTCACATCTTGGTTACAGCTGTGCACCACACCTAGATTTGCTTTACTATTGTTTTCAAAATTTTATATTCAAGGACAGAAAGCCTTTCTATGCTAGAAAATACAAGTAGTGATTTTATTTTAAATTTTTAGGGGGAATGACGAGGCGTAGCTGCGACCATATGAATAGTACATGCAACTTGTCACGTCAAAGTGAGTAAAACGTCCGGCCAACGATGTAACTACCACATAACAAAACGTAAATCATGGTCCCTAAAACAGCCACTATGTGCCAACTATACTCCAAAAGTATTGTGGTTTCTCCGTTAAGATACAGTTATAAAAACTTTGTTTTTTGAGATGTGACTCTCACAGCAATATTGACATATCTAGAACTTTCAGCAGAAGCCATAAGCACGGCACGGTTAATTTGTGCGCAGGGCCCTTTAAGCTTCAGCGCGAGTGTGTTACTGCGTAAAATAGATCCTACAGGCGCTGACTCGGCATAGTCTTCTGCTACTGTTTCATATGGGTTATCGCGGACGCTGGCTAGTACTTCTGATCACCCAATAGATTCACCTATTTATTTATTTATTTATTTATTTATTTATTTATTTATTTATTGTGCCTGCAACACCAAAAGGTCATCAAGAAACTTTAGACGTCTTGGTTGCTTTCTCAAAAATAACAGGATCCGTCCATGTCAGTATCATAAGCCATTTTGTGTAAATAAATCATCATATCTTAATCGGATAAATAGCTCAATAAAAAGGGATTTCAGATCTCCTATATGGATCCTACTTTTTCTGACACTACTATCTGACACTAATTTTTGTTTAGGTGTATATATTTTGGTGTTATTTTTTTCATACCTTTCACTTACGTATTCGCTGAAACAGATAGCCAGAAAGATAAGTCACTGTGCATATGTTTCAATTAGCGCAGCTTACACTAAGTCACACAAGTAAGGCTGGATCTCAGCAGAACTTGGAGACTTCTTGCTGATCCTGGCTTGGCTAGGCTTTCAGCCTATCACCTCTTTCGCACACATAGGTATGCAAGGTAAGGCTATGTTCTGTTAGCGTTCCTGGATAGCTGAGTGGTAGTCACTTGCTCTCGGATCATGGGGACGCACGTCTGAATCTCGGCGAAAATGTTTTTTTTTTTCGTCAAGCGTTTCATTCTTGCTATCTTGCTTTCTCTCCCTCTCTGTACTCGATGTCTCATCCATCAGCGATTTTTCATCCCAAGCTAGGAGTTAAGCAGGCCACGTTGGCGTTCAAGAGGGGGCCAAGAAAGTGCGTGATAATTTGGCATCGTAACAGCTCTGCTCTAAAGGAAGAAGCCTTTCCATTTAGAGTGGGCTTAGACAAATGCACAGGAAGCCTGTGAGTTTTTTACCGGACCTTTAAAATCAACATTGCTGTTTTTTTAGCAAAAGTCGAATATTAGTCGACAGGTTGTTGTAAACGATACTTCAAAACAAAATCATAGTGTGAGTGTGCAGCCGTCGCCTGAAATAAACGTAAAGCAACGAGTGCACTCACACGCGCAGCATTATTTTGCCCATATGGCTCCGCTGTACCCTGCGGCTACAGCGAAGCCATAACACTAAAAAACAAACAAACAAACGAAGCACTGAAATCACCATCGTTGCGAGGAGAGCACATTCCTATGGAAAACAACCAGTTTATGCGAACAGAACCCGGAGCCTGGACTTTCCAATGGCGGGCGTCAAGCCTCTCGCATATATATTGTTGTCGGCTGCTCTCCTCTCCCCAACGTCCGCGCACAGCTTTGTCGCTTTCGATGTGCACAGAAAAAGAGAGGGAACCACTTTGCGCTGCTCTGTTTCGGAGTACGTCATTCCAATAGCGCGGGTCTCTTTATTGCCATGCTGGCACCATTGGTGAGGCGCAGCTCTCTTTTTTTGTTTTTTTTTCTATTCCTGTGGTCCATAAAATTGCAAATGTTGAAACGCTTTCGCTTGTCTAGAACAGAGGCTGACTTGGATAGCCCCCGAGACTGTGCAGACCCGTTATGAGCCAGTAAATCACTTTTATGCTATTTGGAGCGCGCTCTGTAACCCTTTAAAGATTCATGCGTCGAATCGCCAACAAGGCAGTTGGGTAGAAGAACACTGGGCAACAGCTATCTGTCTATACTCTTAAGCCAATAACCTTTGAAGAGTTAAACTACATTTTTAAAATGCAAAGCGTTTCTTGGCGAACTTCGGCGGCTATGAGCGCATCTATCTATCTATCTATCTATCTATCTATCTATCTATCTATCTATCTATCTATCTATCTATCTATCTATCTATCTATCTATCTATCTATCTATCTATCTATCTATCTATCTATCTATCTATCTATCTATCTATCTGGCCGCTTACGATTTTTAGTTCTCCTGGCCGTTTCGATAATAGTATCGACACCAAACTTGCTATGCCATAACATTGCTGTAGACGAGCGTAAGAGACTAGTCATAACATGAAAATCATTACACGTATGTCATGAATGTCATCATTTACATTTCATGGTCTTGCTGCTCTTGCGGTGGTTTCATTCACATGACATGTTACTAAACTTGCATGGTATGACATGACTGCATAGCTAACATAACTAACAGACCCTAACATGGAAAATATGACATGCACATCATGATTTTATGTTATGACTAGTCACGACTACACGCCACGCTCATGGTGCGTTCGCGGCCGCTTCGCTAGCTTCGCATAGACCAAACTTGGTATTACGGGACGTGAATCAATGACGAAGGTATGTGACTGATGCAAACATGATAATCAAGGAATGCCTGTGATGTAAAAACATGACTACGTGCCGCGCTCATGATGCACTCGCGGCCATTTCGCTAGCTTCACATATACTAAATTTGGTATAATGGGGGGTGAATGGATGACAAATGTGTGTGCCTGGTGCAAGCATGATAATCATGGCATGCATGTCATGTAACAATATTAATACATACCACACGCATGATGCGCTCGCGGCCATTTAGTTAGGTTCACATATGCAAAATTTGGTATTACGTGCCGTCAATGGATGACGAAGGTGTGTGACCGGTGCAAACATAATAATCATGAGGTGCGTGTCATGTTACAACATGAATACATGCCACATTCAAAGCGCCAATACACCTAAACGTGACCCGGTGCGCGTGCGCGCCTGCGTTCGTTTCGTCGCATCAGGCCGGCTATGCCCCACAAGGCGCCGATCTGCCTGCCATATACTTGCGGGCGCGCGCCGCGCTGCGCTGCTTTGACGCATGCGCGTTTGAGCGCGCTCGGCGTCCCTCCATCACGAAGAAGAGAGGCAGACGCAGTGCTTTCTGGGTAGAGCTGGGTAGAGCCGGGTCACGCCGACGGACGCTGGTTACGCCGGTCGCGCTTCGCGTGCGCGCTCGTCAACGTTACGTCAGAATAAATTGGTCGCTTTGTGATGCGCTCGCTGCCGTTTCGCTATCCCATATACACGAAAATTTGGTGTTACGTGACGTCAATGGATGACAAGGTATATGACTGATGCAAGCATGATAATCATGACACGCGTGCCATGTGAGAACATGACAACATGCCACGCTCATGATGCACTCGCGGCCGTTTCACAAGCTCCACGTTTACCAAATTTGAAATCACGTGACGTGAATAGACGACGAAAGTAAACGACAAGTCCAAACATGATAGTCATAATACGCGTATCATGTAAACGATGACTACAAGCTACGCACATAGCGTGTTCGCGGCCGTTTTACTAGCTCCACCAACACTAAATTTTGTATTAAGTGACGTGAATCGACGATGAATTTAATTGACAGGTCCAAACAATATAATCATGATACGTGGGTCTTGCAAAACGATGACTACTTGTTACAATCAAAGCGTGCCCGTGGCCATTTCACTAGCTCCACATATACCAAGTTTGGCATCAAGGGGTGTGAATAGATGACGAAAGTAAATGAAACGTGCAAATATGATAATGATGACATGGAAGTCACGTAACGCATAATTTACCTCAGCTTAGTAACCTTGTGCTGATTTTAAACTGACATATCAGCTTTCTTCGCTCATGCTTCGGATATCATCGGTTCCCACTGTACGTTAAGATCTGCCAATTTTTAAATGTGAAGCATTTCTTAGCGAACTTCAGTGACTTTGAGCGTATCCATCTATCTAGCTGCTTACGTATGGATGATCTCATGGTCACCCCCCCCCCCCCTAACTTGGCGTGAACCGAAATTAGCATATTAGGGTAAGATGGTTTCACGAATATGACGAATATGGTCAATATGACGAGTATGACGAATATGACGTATATGGCCTAGACATGAATAATGTCACAATCCCGTCGCTTACGTCGTCAAACATTTCCCGTCAGACAGTGGCACATACTCACTGGCAGGTTGTGCCGCTAGTAAGCGGGTATGTGCCACAGGGGATTGGCACTTAGTATTTACACAGGAATGACAAGAACACACATAGAAAATTTAAACGCATGAGCGTTGAGCAATACGCGACAACGGTAGCGTCGTCCCAAAGAAGGCATAGAATAAATGTTAATGTTAAGAAAAACCTAACATAGGCAGCGTTGGATACCCGACGATTGCAAATGATAAATGTCCGGGTGCCAGCTGGAATCGAACCCAAGAGTTCCGCGTGGCAGTGAAGCATTCTACCACAGAGCTACGCCAGGTTTCGGCTCTACTTTTCAAATAGACGCAAATCTTCGTGAGACGTCAACAGTGGTTGCAGTGCTGCCTACCCAATTTTATAAACATTACCTATGTACGCCTTTCATACAGCCGTCCCGTCGGGTTAATGTCAATTGTGGTGAGGTGTCATGTGCTGAAATTTATTTATGCAGTAGTGTCAAGAGCCAGCATCTTCGCGAGCATCAGCGCTTCATGTCAGCTTCTGGTGTTGCTAAAACACATTTCCAGCTGTTATCGTTGTGTAAATGAAAAACTGCTTACATAAACATCTGCAACTCTTCAGCCTGTGTCTCTGCGTGCAACATTTGTACATATATTTAGCGTCATTCCATGACGTGTCACTCAAAGAAAAAAAATGGCTGCATATCCACGGAGTGAATGATGGAGAGTGGGGCGAAGAATTCGTCCGTCCATTCGTTCTTGCTTCCGTCCGTCCATGCATCCATCAGTGCGACCGTCCATGCGTCCATCAGCCCGTCTGTGCGTGCGTCTGTTCGTGCGTCCATCCCTGCGTTCGTCCATGCAGCCGCACCTGCATCCGTTCAAGCGTCCATCCATGCATCTGTCTATGTGTCCGTTCGTCCATCTATTCAACACTCCAAGTACTACCATCTCGCATCTTTTCATCCTATATTCCCCATATAGAAGCACCGCCATCCAGCGGTCATTACAAGGACTAAACGAGAGGTGGCACACACACACTTTCTTACGGCTTGCGCTTCGGGTCCACTTGCCACCTTTAACCACCTCGAGTTCATGGTATATACTAGTTCACTGTATTCATGGCACTGTGGCCGTACGCTCGCTAAACCTTTCGCAAACCAAGGAGGTTACGCCCAGCGAGTATGACGTAGCAAACGTTTTCAGTCAGATAGTGCTCAATGTACATGCCAATGGCTGCTAATGGGAAATGAGCGGCGGAGAATTCGGCTTTTACTTTCTTACGGCTAGCGCTTCGTATCTACTTCCCATTTGTAACCACCTCGAGTTCATTCATGGTATGTACAAGTTCATTGTATTCATGGCACTGCGGCTCAACGCTCGCTAAACCTTTCTAAAGCTAAGGAGGTTACGCCCAGCGAGAATAACATAGCAACCCTTTCTTGTCAGATAGTACTCAATGTACATGCATATGGCTGCTAGTGGTAATCGCAGCCTGCACGTTAACTAAAAGCCGAATGCTCCTGTCTCTCATTCCCGATTAGCAGCCATCGACATGTACAATGAGCACTATTTTTTATTGTTCAACAACGCACAGGAGAAGTCTGTCACCGGCACCACCTTGTAGGCCAAAATGTTATACTTGTTACATACTACGGGGGACAAACGAGTTTCGCTATAAGGAGTTTTGCCCCTAAAATGCAACACGGTCACCTTCACTCCGCGTTCTTCGCTTAAGGTTTATTCCCAGGTACGTGGGTTCTCCCTAATTTTTTCTCTATCCCATCTCTTGATGTCGACATGCAGCAGCTTTTTTATTCCGGAATCAAATGTCTGGCTCTTTAATTATGTCGTAGCACATTCTTCTGTGCAAGGAAAACTAAATAACCCAGTGCAGAAGGCAAGCACGATGTGAGAAATGGCCACATTGTATTCATAATGATTGGTGCGTCGATTGATTGGCATTATTTACCTCTGTAAGTTCATTTACACAACAAGACAGCAATAATTACAGCAGTGAAGTCTTCCAACTAAGGTTGCGCGTTTAGAAAAAAATGGCGGTGTACCTGCGTGTTTCGCTGGCAAAGTTCATTGAGAGACGATAGTCTTCTGTCTAGAGAGAGATAATAAAGTTTTCATTTAGCGTTCTACGCGAGATATTTCGAAGTAGGGGCTGGTTGAGATATGGACGCCATGTAGCAGTAATTTGACGAAGCAAAGTTTTTCTAGAATGTAAAGCCACTGTTAGGTGGCAGCACCGTGTAGCTTGAGTGGAATGTAAAAAAAAACCGTTTTTTTTTTCGTTTATATAGACAGGTTGTTAGCGCAGCGTGATAAGCACTGCACACTTTATAATTAAGTATCTATACATCTCAATATAAATTAACACACTACTTAACCCTCATGTTGCTTCCAAATATGGAAAATAATTTCTTTTTGATTGAGTTTGTCCACTAGTGTATACGCGACTAGGAAATCAAGATGGGTGATCGCTCAACAAGGGGTTAAACTCTCGCTCTTGTGACCGAATCAGGAGACAGACACAAATATAGACAGAACAGAATTTACCCGCTGAAGTACCTAAACAAAGACTCTCGTCGTGAAATTGTTTAATAGTTTAGAGTACGTGGTACTTTACTAGCGGAGAGCATAAAGCCGTCCCAGGATTTACAGCAGCATAAGTCGTCGAATCGCAGTGAGATGTGGGTAGCCTCACCGTGTAAGACTCTACCACATCGCGAACTGTCGCCAGGCCATGCAATGGTCACGGGGTTTTCCACACTTCCGATGTTCTTCATTTCACGCTGGTATAGCGTTCTTTAAATATGGGATGACCATATCACTTTTTTTCTCTTATCATGTGCTAACTATTTATTGAGTAAATAGAGTAGGAGAAAACCGCACGGAAGGGGATAGTTTTGCTGACGTCATACGTCGCCTGCAAATGGCTCTCTATTAACTGGTCTGCGCGTCCTTCACATGTACCCTAACCCGAGCGGTTGACCATTTGGAAGACGCAAAATTAAATATTTTGTGACTTCACCGGAGTGAATTTTTTCCAGACTGATATATAAAGCAAATCGATACTATGATGGCGCTTCGCAGAATTCCTCGTTCGCATACACCATTCAGGCGTTCAGCGTAGAATTATTCAGACTTGTGCTTGTGTTGGGCGAAAATTGCACCATGAAGCTAAAGCAAAACCAAAGAACTCTTGCGAAAGCTAAATGGATGCAAGTAACGGAATAGTACCATCAATTTTCCAATCTTAGCTTTCACAAGGTGGAGTCGTTATCTAGCCTGCCTAACATATTGATCACTTTTGTATCGTCATTTTTCTATTGTCACCGTCATCTTGCGTCTTTGTGCAGTAAGTACGTCCACGTAGGTTAATAGACAAGGGATCTTCAGAACGCATTATTGACTTGTGTTTACTGGACTTTGGTGGGTAATGAAATGAAGTACCGAAGACATTCAGAAAGTTATAACATAATATCAGGTGGGGTTTAAATCTGCACTTCCCTCATTACACGCGTATTCTCTTGCTATTAAAGTGATAGTCACATAGCAGCACGTACTGAATGTCCGATTTTATTAAGTCCGTGAACTAGATTGACGTCAGTGAAGGCTGCCACATCCAGCCACCTACCAGATAAGCCGGTAGTGTTTTGACTTGTGCCATGTCATGATTATCACATTATGTAGAGTTATTGCCACACCATGAGCACATTCTGATCGCGGGCAACATATTTCTGCGCCAAAACGCCACGCACGAAGTGCCTGATTTTTATTTATGTCTGTGGGGTTGTCAGCATCGAATGTATCACTTGTAAGCCAAAAGAAAAGAAGAACACGTGGTTCTTAAATAGAACAGAAGAGAAAAGTGAGCCCCGTAAGTGTCTGCATCAGAGTGCGACACCTCAACAGTAGCTCACGAGGGATGGGAGTAAGGAGATATTAAAAAGGGTAGGATTAAAAGGTTAATAGATAGGGAGAGGAAGGAGAGAGCGAGGCGCAGGGACAGCGAATGACGAAAGTAAAGAGGAGATAGAAAAGATATACACGGTCGCAGGAGTCAGAGGACGGGGCACCACTCAGCGAAAGCTCATGTCGGCGGCAGGAGATGGCGTAGGGGAAGCCCATTCGGCCAGAGCAGCGCTGTCGTCGGAGATCGCGGGGGCACAACCGGTCGGCACGAAATCCAGAGAGAGAGTTATAAGCTGGAGTGGCATGTATCGTGTGCTTTCGTTCTCCTCGTACAGTTGCATCAGCTAATCTCTCGCCATTTTTTTTTCTGAACTATAGCAAGCTGGCCAATGTCATTCCCTTTCTTTCTTTTTTATACAATAGAAAACATGTGATGGATATCATTGCTCTGGCTCTTTTCACAGCACGTTCTGTAAAATGCGTATGACCGTAGTTTTCTATAAAACATTTTATTGCTGCACAAGAATCTAGCAACGTGTTTTTCTTTCTTTCTTGTTGTGCCTGCCTCTGTTATATTGTTGCCCGAGAATCTACGTGATAAAGTGCTGGTGTATAAGCCATATACTAGAGCATCTATCAGGAAACAGGATTCTGTGCACTGCTCTGCGGCCATTATTAGCCAGTAACAAACCTTGTGAATACCAAAATGAGAAACAGCATGTTGCATTCGGAGGCCTGACCATGAGGCTAGGGATGGCGGAAGCATTGGAGAGAAAGGCATGACAAAAAATCACAGCATACCCACGGAGTTAAGGATGATGAGTGTGGTGAAGCTTCGGAGGGTTTTATCGGTAAACCGTGAATCGTCCATCCGGCCGTCCGTCCGTCCATCCATCCGTCCATCTGTCTGTCTGTCTGTCTGTCTGTCTGTCTGTCTGTCTGTCTGTCTGTCTGTCTGTATGTATGTATGTATGTATGTATGTATGTATGTATGTATGTATGTATGTATGTATGTATGTATGTATGTATGTATGTATGTATGTATGTATGTATGTATGTATGTATGTATGTATGTATGTATGTCCTTCTGCCTGTCTGTCCGCAATCTTATCAAATGTCTATCAAACTAAACCAAGTGCCGGCACGCCATCTAGTAACCACTTTAGGTACAGCAGAAGCACAGCATCATAGCTAACATTGTGAGAAGTAAGGGATGGTTACTACAACGCAATATGGAAGAGAAACTGAGCCAAAGCGTAAGGAGCTTCGTCCCTAAAAAACATTACTGGAGAGATCGCGAAAGTAAAGATTTATAAGGCAGGATGCAGTGTTTCTTTAAGGAGACTGAACTTATTTCGTGTTGGATGTCACGCATCGTATGGTAAGCACATTGTACTCGTCCCCCTATAACTAGTGTGTGTCTTCTTGTAATCCTCCGAATAAGGACTAGACTAGCCTTACTATAGCTCTAAGCACTTTCGGATTTGATAGTATAGTCCTGAGCGACGACAGAAAACTCCGAGGTAGTCGAAGAATTGTGAGCCTTTAGAACAATCAACCATTGTTCATCCTTTTTTTTTGCAATCAGGAATTCGCAATCAGGAATGTAATGTGTCAAGTGCAGCTCGCGCGAATACCGTCTACATACTTAATGATCTTTAAGAAATACAAACAAGCGTAGGACAAATAAATCTTTCAAAGTGCTCAAATAAAAAAAACTTATTTTTGAAAGTTATTGAAAGAGGTACTGGAATGAAAAAGGAAGAAAACAGCCAGATTACGCTGAATGTGTTTGGTGCGGAGAAAACTAAGTTACAGGGTTCATTTCAAAGTCGAGTCCTCACGAGGGGAGTTTTCACCTACTATTTTGTATGCCTTCCTGTCTGACATCGCACTAACTAAACGGTAATTGCATTTAAACATTAGAACAAATGCAGTCGAAATCGAATGCGACAGTGAAGCAATTCTCGAGAAAAAAATTGCAGAAGTAATCCATGAATCCACGAACAGCTATAGGTTTTAGTAGACAAAATGCGTGAATAGGGTTACGATTCCAATGCTACCTCTCAATTATTAACGGAAAGAAGAAAACAATCGCCGTCGGGACCAACTCCGTTTTGTCTATGTATATGACAGTGAAAATTAAATTCAGCGTAATAGTAAAGAAATAGGTCTCCAGAGCCTATACGTCATTCTCTTACTCACAGTGGTGTTAGCTTATGGAATTATTCAAAAAAAATAATTAAGGCAGTTTTGCATTAGTATTGCCTAGGCTTAAACAAAGGCGGAGCTGTGGGGGCCTTCGTTGCTTTTGTTCTCTTTGATTTTATTTCTCATTTGTCACTTCTCTTCATTTTTCTGTTGACTTGTTATCCCTGTTTCTTCCTCTTTTTCTTCGTCTCACCGTCAAATGTTTTTCTCTTTCATACTTTTTCTAACATTTTTCCTTTCTCTTTCTCTCTCTCTATCTCTCACTGCCTTACTCTTGTCTTTATTTTACCCTCTCTTTTTCTATGTATTTATTGTGTCTGTTTCTTTATATTTCTTTCTCTCTTTTACAATATTTTGTATGTCTGGTCTGCCTAGACTTATATTTTTATTACATTAATCTATATCGTCATCGCCCTTCTCTTTTCCCTTGGTCAAGTCGAATGTACACTGCCTTCGTTACTCAAGCCACATGAACACTACATTCCTTACATCTGCTTCTCTTTCACTTGCTATCTTTCTTCCTCTCTCATTGAGCTGATTCTCTCGGCCATCCCAGTTATTGCATCTATATCCGGGCTAATCAAACCATATGTTCGCAAAGCCCAGCAGTAGATGTAGAAGAGAACAAAAAGAGGACGCGGGCCATGTTAGGGCACTCCTCATTATGACAGTTTTTTTTTACTCGCGACGGAGTTTCCCCTCGCGGAGTAATTTGATTTCATTTTCAGTCGGCAGTGGGACATTCCAATTACTGTGGCCCTTCCCAATCGTGTTTTTGGTTCACCAGACAATGAACAATTACCTAAACGGCTTCGTTTTTTTTTTTAATGTACCACTTCCATGACAAGAGTGAAGCAATGAATGTGATAACAACAAATTGCAATGTTACGCGAATCCACAAAGGTTCCGATCTCACGAAACTCTACAAAACGCCGGTGTAAGTTAGTACAGCCGCTCCAGTGACACTTCTGCCACCTTTTTCGCTATGAAAGCGCGGCACGTAGAAATGTATACAAATCGCCCGCTTATGGCTAGCGAGATAGGGCGTTTGCGCAATGGCGACCAAAATCAAAGTACACCGTTACCACTTGAATTAACCCCTCTCCCCTTCCTTCATTCGCGTCTTTTCAAGCTCAATAAAGACGGGCAGGCTATTTTTTTCTTGCTCCATTATTCGATGGCTGTTCTAACGAGCGTGAGAATTTCATCACATGCGAGGCGACAGAGATGGGTGAGGTCGTTTGATCTTTGCTTCAGCCGCGTTCGTCGCCCTAACTCGTGCCCTACTTCCCGCAGGCAGAATGTACGATGCGCTGGGTGATAAAATCAGTTTGAATTTTCTACGGCACATAAAGGCGACAATGACCACCAAAACCTGTTAAGAATGTCCATACATTTGCTGTCGCAATAAGATATCCAGTGACTTAACGGAATGCCGACGCACGCAGCACGCAGCTATTGAGCGAGAAAAAAAAAGCACTCCTAATATTTTTAAAATAAAAGACGATTGTTCACAAGTAATATATAAGGCTCGAAAACTTGGAGCTTGTTCTATTGAAGTTTTGCAAGCAGCTTATACGGAATCTATGATCTAAGTATTGACTGTACGTACACGTAGAAATGAAGCAATAAAGTCAAACAGCAAAGAAGAGCCGATGCGTGTGTGTGGATTCGAGGCTTCAGCACTTCATCAATAGCACGAAAAACGGTTCTCACCAGGCACAACTAATTTATGTTTTTATCTCCATATCTCTCACTTTTTCAAAGAGAAACAGGATACAGGGAGTGGTAGCGGAAGGATGCAAGCAAGTTGGAGCACGCAAGAAGAATGTAGCAATTGCGCACCCTTTCTTTCTGTTACAACGCTCCATCCGAATACTGATTGAACAAGTCTGCCAGCCAACAACTCTAAATACAGCAAAAGAAAACCACTTGTTCTACGTGAAAAAAAATGATTGATTGTGGATCCTTGAAACACGTAGGCGGGAACACCTCGGCAAAAGAGTTTCATCGCATGCTCTTTCCTCTTTCTCTTCTTCTCTCAATTTATTACGCGAGACAGCGCTGGCGCACGCCTCACGAACTTGTCTGCAATGAGGTGTGGATCGACCGAAACCCTCGGTGGGAGTTTGAGAATAAGAAGATGGTGATCCAGAAGAATTGGAAAATGTTGTGTCAAACTCGATAACAGTCCGGCAAACAACTATGGTACAAAAACGTCTCTGATTCCCTTATCTAGGAATAAGTGGAACACGAAAGAGAAACGTGTCTTTACAGAGCTAGTGGAACGTTTATTGTGCATTGTTTCAGCAACCGCAATAAATTTCAAAGTTGCGTGAAGAAAGACCAGCAGCTCGAAACTTGAACAGCACACACCTCAAGCAGAAAGCACGCACGAAGATAGAACACACATAATTAGCGCGGACTGACTAGTGTCACAGCTACAGAATCAAAGCGTGCGTTTCAAACAGAAAGAAAGACACAGGAAGCCAACGCACAAGTATACACAGAATCAGCACGAACAACTGCCACAATTCTTACTTCGTCGTGTGTGAGCAGCGCGCTCCTTTCATAAGCACAGCTAGTGCGGCAGCGAGCGAAGTGACTTCTTCCTATCCCAAATTACGAGTCTGACAAGCACGCGCGCCGGAGAAACCACGCTCCTTGGAGGCCTGGAACTTTAGAGCGCGCCCAACGCGAGCCCGTCGCGTCGTCCGGATACTGATACGAAAGCGCACTAAAGTTTCGGAGCCCTGTAGACGACCAAACGGTGTATGGTGCATATAAGTGGCTTGAAGTTAACGTCTTCGACAACTTACTTTCTGTGGCATTGTGGTTAGCGCCACGCGTTGCGAATCGAGAGGTTGCTGCTTCCACGGCACGCGACAGGATCTTTTCATCTTGTTTTTTTTTCTTTGCAATCTGATAGTGTATGTTTTACAGCATCATATGTGTGACGAAGCAAACAGTCACGACAGGTCAGTTACAAATACGTTAGTGGAGCCATGGTTTACCGCTCCATAAAATGTTTTCGTGTTAATAAAAAAAAAGAGGCAAGAAAGAGAAACGGAAATATTGTAAAACGAATGACAATGAAATGAAAAAAGCAATAAAGGACACAGAATACAAGAACAAGTTTTTTTTTCCAAGCTGCGTCTTATATGTATTCTTTCAGGACAAAATACCACTGTGCTTTGCCACCTCTTTCAATTTTCTTATCAGGTTTACTCAATCTTGTACCTCAGGACCTGCGCAGCGTTGTTCGTTGCGTTCTTGTGCCTCGAGGCACCTGACAACATGCAACAGTACAAGTGGAAAAACTTTAAAAAGTAATATAAAAAAGGCCAGCTGATCAGGCTTCAGTTACTCAGTGGGATCACCTTTATCTGCGCTGATTGCATTCAGTCACCCATTTTATGTTTGCAAGCAATGCTTCATGAGGAAACATGCAGAGTATTCGACCCGCGTAAACCATCCCACCTTCAAGTGTTACAGGGAGGTTGTAAAATGCTACCGAATAGAAGTGGTTTGTCGAAAGGGAGGCTAACGCACTTTAAGTGCGTACGTGAAGCGCTACCTGTACAGAGCCACGGGGGGCCAGCGATGGCAATTCGGAAGAGCACGTTTCATTGTATCTTAAGTCAGCAGCTCGCAATTTTCACCGCTTGACTCAAGAGAGAACTGCTGCTCCCAACCAAGTCATCACCGAACAATATATAGTGATAAGCTGAAGAAGTAGAAAATGCGGAAAGCATGTATGATGAAGAATATTTAGAATGACATGCTCCAACTCTGGCAGAAACAACGACAACAAAGCAAGCATGTTTCTTTGGTGCAGTGACGTCACCTAGGGGCCGGTGTCTTTCTTTTTCTACTTGTCGGAATCAATGACCCGCAACTTGCTTCACAGGAGAGAGCTGACCATGGGTTGGATTAGGCCTCACACTGCGTACAAGCAAAAGGTCGATGTTGTGATTCTTTTCATTAGATTCTTTCCATCTAGCATTTGTTGGGCAGCTCTGTTCGACTCGCAGTTTACTATCAGGGTACGCAACAAGAATGTATAAAGAGTTTGTTTCTCTGTAAATCAAATAACAACATGGAACTAAGTGAGCCAACGTCAGGAGCCCATTGGTTGTAACGAGAGTCGACGCCGTGCTCTGAGTGGGCACACGGGGGGTGATACCTTTCATCGTTTGCCCTAAGTAGCTTGCAACATTCTTTAGCTTGGAACAATAAGAAAAAACGGATTCTCGAACATGACCGGAATAACGGAACACATTGGCCGACACGGATGCCGTATGTCAATGTCAAGTTCGCAACCTCCCTCATCTCGCTCTGATAACTAAGTGGGCTATGTGAGCAGTTGGTTGAGAGCCCGGGACACAATTAGATGCCAGACTTGGTATACCAGCGAAACTCTTTCTGTTTATATATCCAACCTCTATATGTACACGACGAACTTAGAAAACGTGATCCTTCGCATCGTCTGTTGCGCACCGTGCCGTCGTTACAGTAATCACATCCATTTGCTATGCGAGGACCGAAATGAAAAGACTGCAGAGTTCTTTCTGCATCCGTGTAGTGTTCACCCTAGGTTGAAATTTATCGCGTTTTAGGGGCGAAGCTCCCTATGGTGTGGCTTGTGCGTCCCTCGTAGTACGCAACCACCAGTGGCACATACCCTAAATAGCGGTCCTTACAATTTTGACCTCCAAGGTGGTTCCGGTGAGAGATTTCTTCTGTGCATTGTTGAACAATAAAAGATAGTGCTAAATGCACATGTTAATGGCTGCTAAGGGGGAATGAAAGACAGGAGCATTCGGCCTTTAGGTAACGCGCACCCTGCGATCCCCGTTAGCAGCTACTGGCATGTACAATGAGCACGATCTGACATGAAAGGGTTGCTACGTTATACTCGCTGGGTGTAACCTCCTTGGTTTTAGAAAGGTTTAGCGAGCGTTGGACCGCATAGCCATAAATACAGTGAACTAGTATATACCATGAACTCGAGGCGGTTACAGGTGGGAAATAAACCCGAAGCGCAAGCCGTAAAAAAGTGTGCATGTGCCACCTCCCGTTTAGTCCTTCAAATGTCCGCTGGATGGCGGTGCTTCTATATGGAGAATATATGATGAAAAGATGCGAGATGGTGGTACTTGGAGTGCTGAATAGATGCACGAACGGACACACAGACAGATGCATGGATGGACGCATGAACGGACGCAGGCGCGGATGCATGGACGAACGTAGGGACGGACTCACGAACAGACGCACGCACGGACGGGTGGATGGACGCATGGATGGTTACACAGACGTACGCAGGAACGGACGGAAGCAAGAACGAACGGACGGACGAATGCTTCGCCCCACTCCCCATCATTCACTCCGTGGATAT